>JASWHU010000064.1:367500-967500 GCA_030819815.1 Strix occidentalis
CGGTCGGGGTCGTCGACTCGGTCGTCGACGCGGTCGGGGTCGTCGACTCGGTCGGGGTCATCGACTCGGTCGTCGACTCGGTCGGGGTCGTCGACTCGGTCGGGGTCGTCAACTCGGTCGTCGACTCAGTCGGGGTCGTCGACTCGGTCGGGGTCGGGGTCGTCGACTCGGTCGGGGTCGTCGACTCGGTCGTCGACTCGGTCGGGGTCGTCGACTCGGTCGGGGTCGTCGACTCGGTCGTCGACTCGGTCGGGGTCGTCGACTCGGTCGTCGTCGGGGTCGGCGCCTCGGTCAGGGTCGTCGACTCGGTCGTCGACTCGGTCGGGGTCGTCGACTCGGTCGTCGACTCGGTCGGGGTCGTCGACTCGGTCGGGGTCGTCGACTTGGTCGGGGTCGGGGTCGTCGACTCGGTCGGGGTCGTCGACTCGGTCAGGGTCGTCGACTCGGTCGTCGACTCGGTCGGGGTCGTCGACTCGGTCGGGGTCGTCGACTCGGTCGTCGACTCGGTCGGGGTCGTCGACTCGGTCGTCGACGGGGTCGGCGCCTCGGTCAGGGTCGTCGACTCGGTCGTCGACTCGGTCGGGGTCGTCGACTCGGTCGGGGTCGTCGACTCGGTCGTCGACTCGGTCGGGGTCGTCGACTCGGTCGGGGTCGTCGACTTGGTCGGGGTCGGGGTCGTCGACTCGGTCGGGGTCGTCGACTCGGTCGTGGTCGGGGTCGTCCACTCGGTCGGGGTCGTCGACTCGGTCGGGGTCGTCGACTCGGTCGTCGACTCGGTCGGTGTCGTCGACTCAGTCGTCGTCGGGGTCGTCGACTCGGTCGTCGACTCGGTCGGGGTCGTCGACTCGGTCGTCGACTCGGTCGGGGTCGTCGACCGGGTCGTCGACTCGGTCGTCTACTCGGTCGGGGTCGTCGACTCGGTCGTCGACTCGGTCGTCGACTTGGTCGGGGTCGTCGACTCGGTCGTAGACTCGGTCGTCGACTCGGTCGGGGTCGTCGACTCGGTCGTCGACTCGGTCGGGGTCGTCGACTCGGTCGGGGTCGTCGACTCGGTCGGGGTCGTCGACTCGGTCGTCGACTCGGTCGGGGTCGTCGACTCGGTCGTCGACGGGGTCGTCGACTCGGTCAGGGTCGTCGACTCGGTCGTCGACTCGGTCGGGGTCGTCGACTCGGTCGGGGTCGTCGACTCGGTCGGGGTCGTCGACTCGGTCGTCGACGCGGTCGGGGTCGTCGACTCGGTCGGGGTCATCGACTCGGTCGTCGACTCGGTCGGGGTCGTCGACTCGGTCGGGGTCGTCAACTCGGTCGTCGACTCAGTCGGGGTCGTCGACTCGGTCGGGGTCGGGGTCGTCGACTCGGTCGGGGTCGTCGACTCGGTCGTCGACGGGGTCGGCGCCTCGGTCAGGGTCGTCGACTCGGTCGTCGACTCGGTCGGGGTCGTCGACTCGGTCGGGGTCGTCGACTCGGTCGTCGACTCGGTCGGGGTCGTCGACTCGGTCGGGGTCGTCGACTTGGTCGGGGTCGGGGTCGTCGACTCGGTCGGGGTCGTCGACTCGGTCAGGGTCGTCGACTCGGTCGTCGACTCGGTCGGGGTCGTCGACTCGGTCGGGGTCGTCGACTCGGTCGTCGACTCAGTCGGGGTCGTCGACTCGGTCGGGGTTGGGGTCGTCGACTCGGTCGGGGTCGTCGACTCGGTCGTCGACTCGGTCGGGGTCGTCGACTCGGTCGTCGACGGGGTCGTCGACTCGGTCAGGGTCGTCGACTCGGTCGTCGACTCGGTCGGGGTCGTCGACTCGGTCGGGGTCGTCGACTCGGTCGTCGACGGGGTCGTCGACTCGGTCAGGGTCGTCGACTCGGTCGTCGACTCGGTCGGGGTCGTCGACTCGGTCGGGGTCGTCGACTCGGTCATCGACGGGGTCGGCGCCTCAGTCAGGGTCGTCGACTCGGTCGTCGACTCGGTCGTGGTCGTCGACTCGGTCGGGGTCGTCGACTCGGTCGTCGACTCGGTCGGGGTCGTCGACTTGGTCGGGGTCGGGGTCGTCGACTCGGTCGGGGTCGTCGACTCGGTCGTGGTCGGGGTCGTCCACTCGGTCGGGGTCGTCGACTCGGTTGTTGTCGGGGTCGTCGACTCGGTCGGGGTCGGGGTCGTCGACTCGGTCGTCGACGGGGTCGTCGACTCGGTCGGGGTCGTCGACTCGGTCGTCGACTCGGTCGGGGTCGTCGACTCGGTCGGGGTCGTCGACTCGGTCGTCGACTCGGTCGTCGAATCGGTCGGGGTCGTCGACTCGGTCGTCGACTCGGTCGGGGTCGTCGACTCGGTCGTCGACTCGGTCGTCGACTCGGTCGGGGTCGTCGACTCGGTCGGGGTCGTCGACTCGGTCGTCGACTTGGTCGTCGTCGGGGTCGTCAACTCGATCGTCGACTCGGTCGTCGACTCGGTCGGTGTCGTCGACTCAGTCGTCGTCGGGGTCGTCGACTCGGTCGTCGACTCGGTCGGGGTCGTCGACTCGGTCGTCGACTCGGTCGGGGTCGTCGACCGGGTCGTCGACTCGGTCGTCTACTCGGTCGGGGTCGTCGACTCGGTCGTCGACTCGGTCGTCGACTTGGTCGGGGTCGTCGACTCGGTCGTAGACTCGGTCGTCGACTCGGTCGGGGTCGTCGACTCGGTCGTCGACTCGGTCGGGGTCGTCGACTCGGTCGGGGTCGTCGACTCGGTCGGGGTCGTCGACTCGGTCGTCGACTCGGTCGGGGTCGTCGACTCGGTCGTCGACGGGGTCGTCGACTCGGTCAGGGTCGTCGACTCGGTCGTCGACTCGGTCGGGGTCGTCGACTCGGTCGGGGTCGTCGACTCGGTCGTCGACGCGGTCGGGGTCGTCGACTCGGTCGGGGTCATCGACTCGGTCGTCGACTCGGTCGGGGTCGTCGACTCGGTCGGGGTCGTCAACTCGGTCGTCGACTCAGTCGGGGTCGTCGACTCGGTCGGGGTCGGGGTCGTCGACTCGGTCGGGGTCGTCGACTCGGTCGTCGACTCGGTCGGGGTCGTCGACTCGGTCGGGGTCGTCGACTCGGTCGTCGACTCGGTCGGGGTCGTCGACTCGGTCGTCGACGGGGTCGGCGCCTCGGTCAGGGTCGTCGACTCGGTCGTCGACTCGGTCGGGGTCGTCGACTCGGTCGGGGTCGTCGACTCGGTCGTCGACTCGGTCGGGGTCGTCGACTCGGTCGGGGTCGTCGACTTGGTCGGGGTCGGGGTCGTCGACTCGGTCGGGGTCGTCGACTCGGTCAGGGTCGTCGACTCGGTCGTCGACTCGGTCGGGGTCGTCGACTCGGTCGGGGTCGTCGACTCGGTCGTCGACTCGGTCGGGGTCGTCGACTCGGTCGTCGACGGGGTCGGCGCCTCGGTCAGGGTCGTCGACTCGGTCGTCGACTCGGTCGGGGTCGTCGACTCGGTCGGGGTCGTCGACTCGGTCGTCGACTCGGTCGGGGTCGTCGACTCGGTCGGGGTCGTCGACTTGGTCGGGGTCGGGGTCGTCGACTCGGTCGGGGTCGTCGACTCGGTCGTGGTCGGGGTCGTCCACTCGGTCGGGGTCGTCGACTCGGTCGGGGGTCGTCGACTCGGTCGTCGACTCGGTCGGTGTCGTCGACTCAGTCGTCGTCGGGGTCGTCGACTCGGTCGTCGACTCGGTCGGGGTCGTCGACTCGGTCGTCGACTCGGTCGGGGTCGTCGACCGGGTCGTCGACTCGGTCGTCTACTCGGTCGGGGTCGTCGACTCGGTCGTCGACTCGGTCGTCGACTTGGTCGGGGTCGTCGACTCGGTCGTAGACTCGGTCGTCGACTCGGTCGGGGTCGTCGACTCGGTCGGGGTCGTCGACTCGGTCGTCGACTCGGTCGGGGTCGTCGACTCGGTCGTCGACGGGGTCGTCGACTCGGTCAGGGTCGTCGACTCGGTCGTCGACTCGGTCGGGGTCGTCGACTCGGTCGGGGTCGTCGACTCGGTCGTCGACGCGGTCGGGGTCGTCGACTCGGTCGGGGTCATCGACTCGGTCGTCGACTCGGTCGGGGTCGTCGACTCGGTCGGGGTCGTCAACTCGGTCGTCGACTCAGTCGGGGTCGTCGACTCGGTCGGGGTCGGGGTCGTCGACTCGGTCGGGGTCGTCGACTCGGTCGTCGACGGGGTCGGCGCCTCGGTCAGGGTCGTCGACTCGGTCGTCGACTCGGTCGGGGTCGTCGACTCGGTCGGGGTCGTCGACTCGGTCGTCGACTCGGTCGGGGTCGTCGACTCGGTCGGGGTCGTCGACTTGGTCGGGGTCGGGGTCGTCGACTCGGTCGGGGTCGTCGACTCGGTCAGGGTCGTCGACTCGGTCGTCGACTCGGTCGGGGTCGTCGACTCGGTCGGGGTCGTCGACTCGGTCGTCGACTCGGTCGGGGTCGTCGACTCGGTCGTCGACGGGGTCGGCGCCTCGGTCAGGGTCGTCGACTCGGTCGTCGACTCGGTCGGGGTCGTCGACTCGGTCGGGGTCGTCGACTCGGTCGTCGACTCGGTCGGGGTCGTCGACTCGGTCGTCGACTCGGTCGGGGTCGTCGACTCGGTCGGGGTCGTCGACTCGGTCGTCGACGCGGTCGGGGTCGTCGACTCGGTCGGGGTCGTGGACTCGGTCGTCGACTCGGTCGGGGTCGTCGACTCGGTCGGGGTCGTCGACTCGGTCGTCGACTCAGTCGGGGTCGTCGACTCGGTCGGGGTCGGGGTCGTCGACTCGGTCGGGGTCGTCGACTCGGTCGTCGACTCGGTCGGGGTCGTCGACTCGGTCGTCGACGGGGTCGTCGACACGGTCAGGGTCGTCGACTCGGTCGTCGACTCAGTTGGGGTCGTCGACTCGGTCGGGGTCGTCGACTCGGTCGTCGACTCGGTCGGGGTCGTCGACTCGGTTGTCGACGGGGTCGGCGCCTGGGTCAGGGTCGTCGACTCGGTTGTCGACTCGGTCGGGGTCGTCGACTCGGTCGGGGTCGTCGACTCGGTCGTCGACTCGGTCGTGGTCGGGGTCGTCCACTCGGTCGGGGTCGTCGACTCGGTCGGGGTCGTCGACTCGGTCGTCGACTCGGTCGGTGTCGTCGACTCAGTCGTCGTCGGGGTCGTCGACTCGGTCGTCGACTCGGTCGGGGTCGTCGACTCGGTCGTCGACTCGGTCGGGGTCGTCGACCGGGTCGTCGACTCGGTCGTCTACTCGGTCGGGGTCGTCGACTCGGTCGTCGACTCGGTCGTCGACTTGGTCGGGGTCGTCGACTCGGTCGTAGACTCGGTCGTCGACTCGGTCGGGGTCGTCGACTCGGTCGTCGACTCGGTCGGGGTCGTCGACTCGGTCGGGGTCGTCGACTCGGTCGGGGTCGTCGACTCGGTCGTCGACTCGGTCGGGGTCGTCGACTCGGTCGTCGACGGGGTCGTCGACTCGGTCAGGGTCGTCGACTCGGTCGTCGACTCGGTCGGGGTCGTCGACTCGGTCGGGGTCGTCGACTCGGTCGTCGACGCGGTCGGGGTCGTCGACTCGGTCGGGGTCATCGACTCGGTCGTCGACTCGGTCGGGGTCGTCGACTCGGTCGGGGTCGTCAACTCGGTCGTCGACTCAGTCGGGGTCGTCGACTCGGTCGGGGTCGGGGTCGTCGACTCGGTCGGGGTCGTCGACTCGGTCGTCGACGGGGTCGGCGCCTCGGTCAGGGTCGTCGACTCGGTCGTCGACTCGGTCGGGGTCGTCGACTCGGTCGGGGTCGTCGACTCGGTCGTCGACTCGGTCGGGGTCGTCGACTCGGTCGGGGTCGTCGACTTGGTCGGGGTCGGGGTCGTCGACTCGGTCGGGGTCGTCGACTCGGTCAGGGTCGTCGACTCGGTCGTCGACTCGGTCGGGGTCGTCGACTCGGTCGGGGTCGTCGACTCGGTCGTCGACTCGGTCGGGGTCGTCGACTCGGTCGTCGACGGGGTCGGCGCCTCGGTCAGGGTCGTCGACTCGGTCGTCGACTCGGTCGGGGTCGTCGACTCGGTCGGGGTCGTCGACTCGGTCGTCGACTCGGTCGGGGTCGTCGACTCGGTCGTCGACTCGGTCGGGGTCGTCGACTCGGTCGGGGTCGTCGACTCGGTCGTCGACGCGGTCGGGGTCGTCGACTCGGTCGGGGTCGTGGACTCGGTCGTCGACTCGGTCGGGGTCGTCGACTCGGTCGGGGTCGTCGACTCGGTCGTCGACTCAGTCGGGGTCGTCGACTCGGTCGGGGTCGGGGTCGTCGACTCGGTCGGGGTCGTCGACTCGGTCGTCGACTCGGTCGGGGTCGTCGACTCGGTCGTCGACGGGGTCGTCGACACGGTCAGGGTCGTCGACTCGGTCGTCGACTCAGTTGGGGTCGTCGACTCGGTCGGGGTCGTCGACTCGGTCGTCGACTCGGTCGGGGTCGTCGACTCGGTTGTCGACGGGGTCGGCGCCTGGGTCAGGGTCGTCGACTCGGTTGTCGACTCGGTCGGGGTCGTCGACTCGGTCGGGGTCTTCGACTCGGTCGTCGACTCGGTCGTGGTCGGGGTCGTCCACTCGGTCGGGGTCGTCGACTCGGTCGTCGACTCGGTCGTCGACTCGGTCGGGGTTGTCGACTCGGTAGGGGTTGTCGACTCGGTCGTCGACTGGGTCGTCGACCGGGTCGTCGACTCGGTCGTCTACTCGGTCGGGGTCGTCGACTCGGTCGTCGACTCGGTCGTCGACTTGGTCGGGGTCGTCGACTCGGTCGTAGACTCGGTCGTCGACTCGGTCGGGGTCGTCAACTCGGTCGTCGACTCAGTCGGGGTCGTCGACTCGGTCGGGGTCGGGGTCGTCGACTCGGTCGGGGTCGTCGACTCGGTCGTCGACGGGGTCGGCGCCTCGGTCAGGGTCGTCGACTCGGTCGTCGACTCGGTCGGGGTCGTCGACTCGGTCGGGGTCGTCGACTCGGTCGTCGACTCGGTCGGGGTCGTCGACTCGGTCGGGGTCGTCGACTTGGTCGGGGTCGGGGTCGTCGACTCGGTCGGGGTCGTCGACTCGGTCAGGGTCGTCGACTCGGTCGTCGACTCGGTCGGGGTCGTCGACTCGGTCGGGGTCGTCGACTCGGTCGTCGACTCGGTCGGGGTCGTCGACTCGGTCGTCGACGGGGTCGGCGCCTCGGTCAGGGTCGTCGACTCGGTCGTCGACTCGGTCGGGGTCGTCGACTCGGTCGGGGTCGTCGACTCGGTCGTCGACTCGGTCGGGGTCGTCGACTCGGTCGTCGACTCGGTCGGGGTCGTCGACTCGGTCGGGGTCGTCGACTCGGTCGTCGACGCGGTCGGGGTCGTCGACTCGGTCGGGGTCGTGGACTCGGTCGTCGAGTCGGTCGGGGTCGTCGACTCGGTCGGGGTCGTCGACTCGGTCGTCGACTCAGTCGGGGTCGTCGACTCGGTCGGGGTCGGGGTCGTCGACTCGGTCGGGGTCGTCGACTCGGTCGTCGACTCGGTCGGGGTCGTCGACTCGGTCGTCGACGGGGTCGTCGACACGGTCAGGGTCGTCGACTCGGTCGTCGACTCAGTTGGGGTCGTCGACTCGGTCGGGGTCGTCGACTCGGTCGTCGACTCGGTCGGGGTCGTCGACTCGGTTGTCGACGGGGTCGGCGCCTGGGTCAGGGTCGTCGACTCGGTTGTCGACTCGGTCGGGGTCGTCGACTCGGTCGGGGTCGTCGACTCGGTCGTCGACTCGGTCGTGGTCGGGGTCGTCCACTCGGTCGGGGTCGTCGACTCGGTCGTCGACTCGGTCGTCGACTCGGTCGGGGTTGTCGACTCGGTAGGGGTTGTCGACTCGGTCGTCGACTGGGTCGTCGACCGGGTCGTCGACTCGGTCGTCTACTCGGTCGGGGTCGTCGACTCGGTCGTCGACTCGGTCGTCGACTTGGTCGGGGTCGTCGACTCGGTCGTAGACTCGGTCGTCGACTCGGTCGGGGTCGTCGACTCGGTCGTCGACTCGGTCGGGGTCGTCGACTCGGTCGGGGTCGTCGACTCGGTCGGGGTCGTCGACTCGGTCGTCGACTCGGTCGGGGTCGTCGACTCGGTCGGGGTCGTCGACTCGGTCGTCGACGCGGTCGGGGTCGTCGACTCAGTCGGGGTCGTCGACTCGGTCGTCGACTCGGTCGGGGTCGTCGACTCGGTCGGGGTCGTCAACTCGGTCGTCGACTCAGTCGGGGTCGTCGACTCGGTCGGGGTCGGGGTCGTCGACTCGGTCGGGGTCGTCGACTCGGTCGTCGACTCGGTCGGGGTCGTCGACTCGGTCGTCGACGGGGTCGTCGACTCGGTCAGGGTCGTCGACTCGGTCGTCGACTCGGTCGGGGTCGTCGACTCGGTCGGGGTCGTCGACTCGGTCGTCGACGGGGTCGGCGCCTCAGTCAGGGTCGTCGACTCGGTCGTCGACTCGGTCGTGGTCGTCGACTCGGTCGGGGTCGTCGACTCGGTCGTCGACTCGGTCGGGGTCGTCGACTCGGTCGGGGTCGTCGACTTGGTCGGGGTCGGGGTCGTCGACTCGGTCGGGGTCGTCGACTCGGTCGTGGTCGGGGTCGTCCACTCGGTCGGGGTCGTCGACTCGGTCGTTGTCGGGGTCGTCGACTCGGTCGGGGTCGGGGTCGTCGACTCGGTCGTCGACGGGGTCGTCGACTCGGTCGGGGTCGTCGACTCGGTCGTCGACTCAGTCGTCGACTCGGTTGGGGTCGTCGACTCGGTCGTCGACTCGGTCGGGGTCGTCGACTCGGTCGTCGACTCGGTCGTCGACTCGGTCGTCGACTCGGTCGGGGTCGTCGACTCGGTCGTCGACTCGGTCGTCGACTCGGTCGGGGTCGTCGACTCGGTCGGGGTCGTCGACTCGGTCGTCGACTCGGTCGCGGTCGTCGACTCGGTCGTCGACTTGGTCGTCGTCGGGGTCGTCGACTCGATCGTCGACTCGGTCGTCGACTCGGTCGGTGTCGTCGACTCAGTCGTCGTCGGGGTCGTCGACTCGGTCGTCGACTCGGTCGGGGTCGTCGACTCGGTCGTCGACTCGGTCGGGGTCGTCGACTCGGTCGTCGACTCGGTCGTCGTCGGGGTCGTAGACTCAGTCGTCGACTCGGTCGTCAACTCGGTCGGGGTCATCGACTCGGTCGTCGACTCGGTCGTCGTCGTCGACTCGGTCGTCGACTCAGTCGGGGTCGTCGACTCGGTCGTCGACTCGGTCGGGGTCGTCGACTCGGTCGGGGTCGGGGTCGTCGACTCGGTCGGGGTCGTCGACTCGGTCGTCGACTCGGTCGGGGTCGTCGACTCGGTCGGGGTCGTCGACTCGGTCGTCGACTCGGTCGGGGTCGTCGACTCGGTCGTCGACGGGGTCGGCGCCTCGGTCAGGGTCGTCGACTCGGTCGTCGACTCGGTCGGGGTCGTCGACTCGGTCGGGGTCGTCGACTCGGTCGTCGACTCGGTCGGGGTCGTCGACTCGGTCGGGGTCGTCGACTTGGTCGGGGTCGGGGTCGTCGACTCGGTCGGGGTCGTCGACTCGGTCAGGGTCGTCGACTCGGTCGTCGACTCGGTCGGGGTCGTCGACTCGGTCGGGGTCGTCGACTCGGTCGTCGACTCGGTCGGGGTCGTCGACTCGGTCGTCGACGGGGTCGGCGCCTCGGTCAGGGTCGTCGACTCGGTCGTCGACTCGGTCGGGGTCGTCGACTCGGTCGGGGTCGTCGACTCGGTCGTCGACTCGGTCGGGGTCGTCGACTCGGTCGGGGTCGTCGACTTGGTCGGGGTCGGGGTCGTCGACTCGGTCGGGGTCGTCGACTCGGTCGTGGTCGGGGTCGTCGACTCGGTCGGGGTCGTCGACTCGGTCGGGGTCGTCGACTCGGTCGTCGACTCGGTCGGTGTCGTCGACTCAGTCGTCGTCGGGGTCGTCGACTCGGTCGTCGACTCGGTCGGGGTCGTCGACTCGGTCGTCGACTCGGTCGGGGTCGTCGACCGGGTCGTCGACTCGGTCGTCTACTCGGTCGGGGTCGTCGACTCGGTCGTCGACTCGGTCGTCGACTTGGTCGGGGTCGTCGACTCGGTCGTAGACTCGGTCGTCGACTCGGTCGGGGTCGTCGACTCGGTCGTCGACTCGGTCGGGGTCGTCGACTCGGTCGGGGTCGTCGACTCGGTCGGGGTCGTCGACTCGGTCGTCGACTCGGTCGGGGTCGTCGACTCGGTCGTCGACGGGGTCGTCGACTCGGTCAGGGTCGTCGACTCGGTCGTCGACTCGGTCGGGGTCGTCGACTCGGTCGGGGTCGTCGACTCGGTCGGGGTCGTCGACTCGGTCGTCGACGCGGTCGGGGTCGTCGACTCGGTCGGGGTCATCGACTCGGTCGTCGACTCGGTCGGGGTCGTCGACTCGGTCGGGGTCGTCAACTCGGTCGTCGACTCAGTCGGGGTCGTCGACTCGGTCGGGGTCGGGGTCGTCGACTCGGTCGGGGTCGTCGACTCGGTCGTCGACGGGGTCGGCGCCTCGGTCAGGGTCGTCGACTCGGTCGTCGACTCGGTCGGGGTCGTCGACTCGGTCGGGGTCGTCGACTCGGTCGTCGACTCGGTCGGGGTCGTCGACTCGGTCGGGGTCGTCGACTTGGTCGGGGTCGGGGTCGTCGACTCGGTCGGGGTCGTCGACTCGGTCAGGGTCGTCGACTCGGTCGTCGACTCGGTCGGGGTCGTCGACTCGGTCGGGGTCGTCGACTCGGTCGTCGACTCAGTCGGGGTCGTCGACTCGGTCGGGGTTGGGGTCGTCGACTCGGTCGGGGTCGTCGACTCGGTCGTCGACTCGGTCGGGGTCGTCGACTCGGTCGTCGACGGGGTCGTCGACTCGGTCAGGGTCGTCGACTCGGTCGTCGACTCGGTCGGGGTCGTCGACTCGGTCGGGGTCGTCGACTCGGTCGTCGACGGGGTCGTCGACTCGGTCAGGGTCGTCGACTCGGTCGTCGACTCGGTCGGGGTCGTCGACTCGGTCGGGGTCGTCGACTCGGTCGTCGACGGGGTCGGCGCCTCAGTCAGGGTCGTCGACTCGGTCGTCGACTCGGTCGTGGTCGTCGACTCGGTCGGGGTCGTCGACTCGGTCGTCGACTCGGTCGGGGTCGTCGACTTGGTCGGGGTCGGGGTCGTCGACTCGGTCGGGGTCGTCGACTCGGTCGTGGTCGGGGTCGTCCACTCGGTCGGGGTCGTCGACTCGGTTGTTGTCGGGGTCGTCGACTCGGTCGGGGTCGGGGTCGTCGACTCGGTCGTCGACGGGGTCGTCGACTCGGTCGGGGTCGTCGACTCGGTCGTCGACTCGGTCGGGGTCGTCGACTCGGTCGGGGTCGTCGACTCGGTCGTCGACTCGGTCGGGGTCGTCGACTCGGTCGTCGACTCGGTCGTCGAATCGGTCGGGGTCGTCGACTCGGTCGTCGACTCGGTCGGGGTCGTCGACTCGGTCGTCGACTCGGTCGTCGACTCGGTCGGGGTCGTCGACTCGGTCGGGGTCGTCGACTCGGTCGTCGACTTGGTCGTCGTCGGGGTCGTCAACTCGATCGTCGACTCGGTCGTCGACTCGGTCGGTGTCGTCGACTCAGTCGTCGTCGGGGTCGTCGACTCGGTCGTCGACTCGGTCGGGGTCGTCGACTCGGTCGTCGACTCGGTCGGGGTCGTCGACCGGGTCGTCGACTCGGTCGTCTACTCGGTCGGGGTCGTCGACTCGGTCGTCGACTCGGTCGTCGACTTGGTCGGGGTCGTCGACTCGGTCGTAGACTCGGTCGTCGACTCGGTCGGGGTCGTCGACTCGGTCGTCGACTCGGTCGGGGTCGTCGACTCGGTCGGGGTCGTCGACTCGGTCGTCGACTCGGTCGGGGTCGTCGACTCGGTCGTCGACGGGGTCGTCGACTCGGTCAGGGTCGTCGACTCGGTCGTCGACTCGGTCGGGGTCGTCGACTCGGTCGGGGTCGTCGACTCGGTCGTCGACGCGGTCGGGGTCGTCGACTCGGTCGTCGACTCGGTCGTCGACTTGGTCGGGGTCGTCGACTCGGTCGTAGACTCGGTCGTCGACTCGGTCGGGGTCGTCGACTCCGTCGTCGACTCGGTCGGGGTCGTCGACTCGGTCGGGGTCGTCGACTCGGTCGTCGACGGGGTCGTCGACTCGGTCAGGGTCGTCGACTCGGTCGTCGACTCGGTCGGGGTCGTCGACTCGGTCGGGGTCGTCGACTCGGTCGTCGACGCGGTCGGGGTCGTCGACTCAGTCGGGGTCGTCGACTCGGTCGTCGACTCGGTCGGGGTCGTCGACTCGGTCGGGGTCGTCAACTCGGTCGTCGACTCAGTCGGGGTCGTCGACTCGGTCGGGGTCGGGGTCGTCGACTCGGTCGGGGTCGTCGACTCGGTCGTCGACTCGGTCGGGGTCGTCGACTCGGTCGTCGACGGGGTCGTCGACTCGGTCAGGGTCGTCGACTCGGTCGTCGACTCGGTCGGGGTCGTCGACTCGGTCGGGGTCGTCGACTCGGTCGTCGACGGGGTCGTCGACTCGGTCAGGGTCGTCGACTCGGTCGTCGACTCGGTCGGGGTCGTCGACTCGGTCGGGGTCGTCGACTCGGTCGTCGACGGGGTCGGCGCCTCAGTCAGGGTCGTCGACTCGGTCGTCGACTCGGTCGTGGTCGTCGACTCGGTCGGGGTCGTCGACTCGGTCGTCGACTCGGTCGGGGTCGTCGACTTGGTCGGGGTCGGGGTCGTCGACTCGGTCGGGGTCGTCGACTCGGTCGTGGTCGGGGTCGTCCACTCGGTCGGGGTCGTCGACTCGGTCGTTGTCGGGGTCGTCGACTCGGTCGGGGTCGGGGTCGTCGACTCGGTCGTCGACGGGGTCGTCGACTCGGTCGGGGTCGTCGACTCGGTCGTCGACTCAGTCGTCGACTCGGTCGGGGTCGTCGACTCGGTCGTCGACTCGGTCGGGGTCGTCGACTCGGTCGTCGACTCGGTCGTCGAATCGGTCGGGGTCGTCGACTCGGTCGTCGACTCGGTCGGGGTCGTCGACTCGGTCGTCGACTCGGTCGTCGACTCGGTCGGGGTCGTCGACTCGGTCGGGGTCGTCGACTCGGTCGTCGACTTGGTCGTCGTCGGGGTCGTCAACTCGATCGTCGACTCGGTCGTCGACTCGGTCGGTGTCGTCGACTCAGTCGTCGTCGGGGTCGTCGACTCGGTCGTCGACTCGGTCGGGGTCGTCGACTCGGTCGTCGACTCGGTCGGGGTCGTCGACCGGGTCGTCGACTCGGTCGTCTACTCGGTCGGGGTCGTCGACTCGGTCGTCGACTCGGTCGTCGACTTGGTCGGGGTCGTCGACTCGGTCGTAGACTCGGTCGTCGACTCGGTCGGGGTCGTCGACTCGGTCGTCGACTCGGTCGGGGTCGTCGACTCGGTCGGGGTCGTCGACTCGGTCGGGGTCGTCGACTCGGTCGTCGACTCGGTCGGGGTCGTCGACTCGGTCGTCGACGGGGTCGTCGACTCGGTCAGGGTCGTCGACTCGGTCGTCGACTCGGTCGGGGTCGTCGACTCGGTCGGGGTCGTCGACTCGGTCGTCGACGCGGTCGGGGTCGTCGACTCGGTCGGGGTCATCGACTCGGTCGTCGACTCGGTCGGGGTCGTCGACTCGGTCGGGGTCGTCGACTCGGTCGTCGACTCAGTCGGGGTCGTCGACTCGGTCGGGGTCGGGGTCGTCGACTCGGTCGGGGTCGTCGACTCGGTCGTCGACTCGGTCGGGGTCGTCGACTCGGTCGGGGTCGTCGACTCGGTCGTCGACTCGGTCGGGGTCGTCGACTCGGTCGTCGTCGGGGTCGGCGCCTCGGTCAGGGTCGTCGACTCGGTCGTCGACTCGGTCGGGGTCGTCGACTCGGTCGGGGTCGTCGACTCGGTCGTCGACTCGGTCGGGGTCGTCGACTCGGTCGGGGTCGTCGACTTGGTCGGGGTCGGGGTCGTCGACTCGGTCGGGGTCGTCGACTCGGTCAGGGTCGTCGACTCGGTCGTCGACTCGGTCGGGGTCGTCGACTCGGTCGGGGTCGTCGACTCGGTCGTCGACTCGGTCGGGGTCGTCGACTCGGTCGTCGACGGGGTCGGCGCCTCGGTCAGGGTCGTCGACTCGGTCGTCGACTCGGTCGGGGTCGTCGACTCGGTCGGGGTCGTCGACTCGGTCGTCGACTCGGTCGGGGTCGTCGACTCGGTCGGGGTCGTCGACTTGGTCGGGGTCGGGGTCGTCGACTCGGTCGGGGTCGTCGACTCGGTCGTGGTCGGGGTCGTCCACTCGGTCGGGGTCGTCGACTCGGTCGGGGTCGTCGACTCGGTCGTCGACTCGGTCGGTGTCGTCGACTCAGTCGTCGTCGGGGTCGTCGACTCGGTCGTCGACTCGGTCGGGGTCGTCGACTCGGTCGTCGACTCGGTCGGGGTCGTCGACCGGGTCGTCGACTCGGTCGTCTACTCGGTCGGGGTCGTCGACTCGGTCGTCGACTCGGTCGTCGACTTGGTCGGGGTCGTCGACTCGGTCGTAGACTCGGTCGTCGACTCGGTCGGGGTCGTCGACTCGGTCGTCGACTCGGTCGGGGTCGTCGACTCGGTCGGGGTCGTCGACTCGGTCGGGGTCGTCGACTCGGTCGTCGACTCGGTCGGGGTCGTCGACTCGGTCGTCGACGGGGTCGTCGACTCGGTCAGGGTCGTCGACTCGGTCGTCGACTCGGTCGGGGTCGTCGACTCGGTCGGGGTCGTCGACTCGGTCGGGGTCGTCGACTCGGTCGTCGACGCGGTCGGGGTCGTCGACTCGGTCGGGGTCATCGACTCGGTCGTCGACTCGGTCGGGGTCGTCGACTCGGTCGGGGTCGTCAACTCGGTCGTCGACTCAGTCGGGGTCGTCGACTCGGTCGGGGTCGGGGTCGTCGACTCGGTCGGGGTCGTCGACTCGGTCGTCGACGGGGTCGGCGCCTCGGTCAGGGTCGTCGACTCGGTCGTCGACTCGGTCGGGGTCGTCGACTCGGTCGGGGTCGTCGACTCGGTCGTCGACTCGGTCGGGGTCGTCGACTCGGTCGGGGTCGTCGACTTGGTCGGGGTCGGGGTCGTCGACTCGGTCGGGGTCGTCGACTCGGTCAGGGTCGTCGACTCGGTCGTCGACTCGGTCGGGGTCGTCGACTCGGTCGGGGTCGTCGACTCGGTCGTCGACTCGGTCGGGGTCGTCGACTCGGTCGGGGTCGGGGTCGTCGACTCGGTCGGGGTCGTCGACTCGGTCGTCGACTCGGTCGGGGTCGTCGACTCGGTCGTCGACGGGGTCGTCGACTCGGTCAGGGTCGTCGACTCGGTCGTCGACTCGGTCGGGGTCGTCGACTCGGTCGGGGTCGTCGACTCGGTCGTCGACGGGGTCGTCGACTCGGTCAGGGTCGTCGACTCGGTCGTCGACTCGGTCGGGGTCGTCGACTCGGTCGGGGTCGTCGACTCGGTCGTCGACGGGGTCGGCGCCTCAGTCAGGGTCGTCGACTCGGTCGTCGACTCGGTCGTGGTCGTCGACTCGGTCGGGGTCGTCGACTCGGTCGTCGACTCGGTCGGGGTCGTCGACTCGGTCGTCGACTTGGTCGTCGTCGGGGTCGTCAACTCGATCGTCGACTCGGTCGTCGACTCGGTCGGTGTCGTCGACTCAGTCGTCGTCGGGGTCGTCGACTCGGTCGTCGACTCGGTCGGGGTCGTCGACTCGGTCGTCGACTCGGTCGGGGTCGTCGACCGGGTCGTCGACTCGGTCGTCTACTCGGTCGGGGTCGTCGACTCGGTCGTCGACTCGGTCGTCGACTTGGTCGGGGTCGTCGACTCGGTCGTAGACTCGGTCGTCGACTCGGTCGGGGTCGTCGACTCGGTCGTCGACTCGGTCGGGGTCGTCGACTCGGTCGGGGTCGTCGACTCGGTCGGGGTCGTCGACTCGGTCGTCGACTCGGTCGGGGTCGTCGACTCGGTCGTCGACGGGGTCGTCGACTCGGTCAGGGTCGTCGACTCGGTCGTCGACTCGGTCGGGGTCGTCGACTCGGTCGGGGTCGTCGACTCGGTCGTCGACGCGGTCGGGGTCGTCGACTCGGTCGGGGTCATCGACTCGGTCGTCGACTCGGTCGGGGTCGTCGACTCGGTCGGGGTCGTCAACTCGGTCGTCGACTCAGTCGGGGTCGTCGACTCGGTCGGGGTCGGGGTCGTCGACTCGGTCGGGGTCGTCGACTCGGTCGTCGACTCGGTCGGGGTCGTCGACTCGGTCGGGGTCGTCGACTCGGTCGTCGACTCGGTCGGGGTCGTCGACTCGGTCGTCGACGGGGTCGGCGCCTCGGTCAGGGTCGTCGACTCGGTCGTCGACTCGGTCGGGGTCGTCGACTCGGTCGGGGTCGTCGACTCGGTCGTCGACTCGGTCGGGGTCGTCGACTCGGTCGGGGTCGTCGACTTGGTCGGGGTCGGGGTCGTCGACTCGGTCGGGGTCGTCGACTCGGTCAGGGTCGTCGACTCGGTCGTCGACTCGGTCGGGGTCGTCGACTCGGTCGGGGTCGTCGACTCGGTCGTCGACTCGGTCGGGGTCGTCGACTCGGTCGTCGACGGGGTCGGCGCCTCGGTCAGGGTCGTCGACTCGGTCGTCGACTCGGTCGGGGTCGTCGACTCGGTCGGGGTCGTCGACTCGGTCGTCGACTCGGTCGGGGTCGTCGACTCGGTCGGGGTCGTCGACTTGGTCGGGGTCGGGGTCGTCGACTCGGTCGGGGTCGTCGACTCGGTCGTGGTCGGGGTCGTCCACTCGGTCGGGGTCGTCGACTCGGTCGGGGTCGTCGACTCGGTCGTCGACTCGGTCGGTGTCGTCGACTCAGTCGTCGTCGGGGTCGTCGACTCGGTCGTCGACTCGGTCGGGGTCGTCGACTCGGTCGTCGACTCGGTCGGGGTCGTCGACCGGGTCGTCGACTCGGTCGTCTACTCGGTCGGGGTCGTCGACTCGGTCGTCGACTCGGTCGTCGACTTGGTCGGGGTCGTCGACTCGGTCGTAGACTCGGTCGTCGACTCGGTCGGGGTCGTCGACTCGGTCGTCGACTCGGTCGGGGTCGTCGACTCGGTCGGGGTCGTCGACTCGGTCGTCGACTCGGTCGGGGTCGTCGACTCGGTCGTCGACGGGGTCGTCGACTCGGTCAGGGTCGTCGACTCGGTCGTCGACTCGGTCGGGGTCGTCGACTCGGTCGGGGTCGTCGACTCGGTCGGGGTCGTCGACTCGGTCGTCGACGCGGTCGGGGTCGTCGACTCGGTCGGGGTCATCGACTCGGTCGTCGACTCGGTCGGGGTCGTCGACTCGGTCGGGGTCGTCAACTCGGTCGTCCACTCAGTCGGGGTCGTCGACTCGGTCGGGGTCGGGGTCGTCGACTCGGTCGGGGTCGTCGACTCGGTCGTCGACGGGGTCGTCGACTCGGTCAGGGTCGTCGACTCGGTCGTCGACTCGGTCGGGGTCGTCGACTCGGTCGGGGTCGTCGACTCGGTCGTCGACTCGGTCGGGGTCGTCGACTCGGTCGGGGTCGTCGACTTGGTCGGGGTCGGGGTCGTCGACTCGGTCGGGGTCGTCGACTCGGTCAGGGTCGTCGACTCGGTCGTCGACTCGGTCGGGGTCGTCGACTCGGTCGGGGTCGTCGACTCGGTCGTCGACTCGGTCGGGGTCGTCGACTCGGTCGTCGACGGGGTCGGCGCCTCGGTCAGGGTCGTCGACTCGGTCGTCGACTCGGTCGGGGTCGTCGACTCGGTCGGGGTCGTCGACTCGGTCGTCGACTCGGTCGGGGTCGTCGACTCGGTCGTCGACTCGGTCGGGGTCGTCGACTCGGTCGGGGTCGTCGACTCGGTCGTCGACGCGGTCGGGGTCGTCGACTCGGTCGGGGTCGTGGACTCGGTCGTCGACTCGGTCGGGGTCGTCGACTCGGTCGGGGTCGTCGACTCGGTCGTCGACTCAGTCGGGGTCGTCGACTCGGTCGGGGTCGGGGTCGTCGACTCGGTCGGGGTCGTCGACTCGGTCGTCGACTCGGTCGGGGTCGTCGACTCGGTCGTCGACGGGGTCGTCGACACGGTCAGGGTCGTCGACTCGGTCGTCGACTCAGTTGGGGTCGTCGACTCGGTCGGGGTCGTCGACTCGGTCGTCGACTCGGTCGGGGTCGTCGACTCGGTTGTCGACGGGGTCGGCGCCTGGGTCAGGGTCGTCGACTCGGTTGTCGACTCGGTCGGGGTCGTCGACTCGGTCGGGGTCGTCGACTCGGTCGTCGACTCGGTCGTGGTCGGGGTCGTCCACTCGGTCGGGGTCGTCGACTCGGTCGGGGTCGTTGACTCGGTCGTCGACTCGGTCGGTGTCGTCGACTCAGTCGTCGTCGGGGTCGTCGACTCGGTCGTCGACTCGGTCGGGGTCGTCGACTCGGTCGTCGACTCGGTCGGGGTCGTCGACCGGGTCGTCGACTCGGTCGTCTACTCGGTCGGGGTCGTCGACTCGGTCGTCGACTCGGTCGTCGACTTGGTCGGGGTCGTCGACTCGGTCGTAGACTCGGTCGTCGACTCGGTCGGGGTCGTCGACTCGGTCGTCGACTCGGTCGGGGTCGTCGACTCGGTCGGGGTCGTCGACTCGGTCGGGGTCGTCGACTCGGTCGTCGACTCGGTCGGGGTCGTCGACTCGGTCGTCGACGGGGTCGTCGACTCGGTCAGGGTCGTCGACTCGGTCGTCGACTCGGTCGGGGTCGTCGACTCGGTCGGGGTCGTCGACTCGGTCGTCGACGCGGTCGGGGTCGTCGACTCGGTCGGGGTCATCGACTCGGTCGTCGACTCGGTCGGGGTCGTCGACTCGGTCGGGGTCGTCAACTCGGTCGTCGACTCAGTCGGGGTCGTCGACTCGGTCGGGGTCGGGGTCGTCGACTCGGTCGGGGTCGTCGACTCGGTCGTCGACGGGGTCGGCGCCTCGGTCAGGGTCGTCGACTCGGTCGTCGACTCGGTCGGGGTCGTCGACTCGGTCGGGGTCGTCGACTCGGTCGTCGACTCGGTCGGGGTCGTCGACTCGGTCGGGGTCGTCGACTTGGTCGGGGTCGGGGTCGTCGACTCGGTCGGGGTCGTCGACTCGGTCAGGGTCGTCGACTCGGTCGTCGACTCGGTCGGGGTCGTCGACTCGGTCGGGGTCGTCGACTCGGTCGTCGACTCGGTCGGGGTCGTCGACTCGGTCGTCGACGGGGTCGGCGCCTCGGTCAGGGTCGTCGACTCGGTCGTCGACTCGGTCGGGGTCGTCGACTCGGTCGGGGTCGTCGACTCGGTCGTCGACTCGGTCGGGGTCGTCGACTCGGTCGTCGACTCGGTCGGGGTCGTCGACTCGGTCGGGGTCGTCGACTCGGTCGTCGACGCGGTCGGGGTCGTCGACTCGGTCGGGGTCGTGGACTCGGTCGTCGACTCGGTCGGGGTCGTCGACTCGGTCGGGGTCGTCGACTCGGTCGTCGACTCAGTCGGGGTCGTCGACTCGGTCGGGGTCGGGGTCGTCGACTCGGTCGGGGTCGTCGACTCGGTCGTCGACTCGGTCGGGGTCGTCGACTCGGTCGTCGACGGGGTCGTCGACACGGTCAGGGTCGTCGACTCGGTCGTCGACTCAGTTGGGGTCGTCGACTCGGTCGGGGTCGTCGACTCGGTCGTCGACTCGGTCGGGGTCGTCGACTCGGTTGTCGACGGGGTCGGCGCCTGGGTCAGGGTCGTCGACTCGGTTGTCGACTCGGTCGGGGTCGTCGACTCGGTCGGGGTCGTCGACTCGGTCGTCGACTCGGTCGTGGTCGGGGTCGTCCACTCGGTCGGGGTCGTCGACTCGGTCGTCGACTCGGTCGTCGACTCGGTCGGGGTTGTCGACTCGGTAGGGGTTGTCGACTCGGTCGTCGACTGGGTCGTCGACCGGGTCGTCGACTCGGTCGTCTACTCGGTCGGGGTCGTCGACTCGGTCGTCGACTCGGTCGTCGACTTGGTCGGGGTCGTCGACTCGGTCGTAGACTCGGTCGTCGACTCGGTCGGGGTCGTCAACTCGGTCGTCGACTCAGTCGGGGTCGTCGACTCGGTCGGGGTCGGGGTCGTCGACTCGGTCGGGGTCGTCGACTCGGTCGTCGACGGGGTCGGCGCCTCGGTCAGGGTCGTCGACTCGGTCGTCGACTCGGTCGGGGTCGTCGACTCGGTCGGGGTCGTCGACTCGGTCGTCGACTCGGTCGGGGTCGTCGACTCGGTCGGGGTCGTCGACTTGGTCGGGGTCGGGGTCGTCGACTCGGTCGGGGTCGTCGACTCGGTCAGGGTCGTCGACTCGGTCGTCGACTCGGTCGGCGTCGTCGACTCGGTCGGGGTCGTCGACTCGGTCGTCGACTCGGTCGGGGTCGTCGACTCGGTCGTTGACGGGGTCGGCGCCTCGGTCAGGGTCGTCGACTCGGTCGTCGACTCGGTCGGGGTCGTCGACTCGGTCGGGGTCGTCGACTCGGTCGTCGACTCGGTCGGGGTCGTCGACTCGGTCGTCGACTCGGTCGGGGTCGTCGACTCGGTCGGGGTCGTCGACTCGGTCGTCGACGCGGTCGGGGTCGTCGACTCGGTCGGGGTCGTGGACTCGGTCGTCGAGTCGGTCGGGGTCGTCGACTCGGTCGGGGTCGTCGACTCGGTCGTCGACTCAGTCGGGGTCGTCGACTCGGTCGGGGTCGGGGTCGTCGACTCGGTCGGGGTCGTCGACTCGGTCGTCGACTCGGTCGGGGTCGTCGACTCGGTCGTCGACGGGGTCGTCGACACGGTCAGGGTCGTCGACTCGGTCGTCGACTCAGTTGGGGTCGTCGACTCGGTCGGGGTCGTCGACTCGGTCGTCGACTCGGTCGGGGTCGTCGACTCGGTTGTCGACGGGGTCGGCGCCTGGGTCAGGGTCGTCGACTCGGTTGTCGACTCGGTCGGGGTCGTCGACTCGGTCGGGGTCGTCGACTCGGTCGTCGACTCGGTCGTGGTCGGGGTCGTCCACTCGGTCGGGGTCGTCGACTCGGTCGTCGACTCGGTCGTCGACTCGGTCGGGGTTGTCGACTCGGTAGGGGTTGTCGACTCGGTCGTCGACTGGGTCGTCGACCGGGTCGTCGACTCGGTCGTCTACTCGGTCGGGGTCGTCGACTCGGTCGTCGACTCGGTCGTCGACTTGGTCGGGGTCGTCGACTCGGTCGTAGACTCGGTCGTCGACTCGGTCGGGGTCGTCGACTCGGTCGTCGACTCGGTCGGGGTCGTCGACTCGGTCGGGGTCGTCGACTCGGTCGGGGTCGTCGACTCGGTCGTCGACTCGGTCGGGGTCGTCGACTCGGTCGGGGTCGTCGACTCGGTCGTCGACGCGGTCGGGGTCGTCGACTCAGTCGGGGTCGTCGACTCGGTCGTCGACTCGGTCGGGGTCGTCGACTCGGTCGGGGTCGTCAACTCGGTCGTCGACTCAGTCGGGGTCGTCGACTCGGTCGGGGTCGGGGTCGTCGACTCGGTCGGGGTCGTCGACTCGGTCGTCGACTCGGTCGGGGTCGTCGACTCGGTCGTCGACGGGGTCGTCGACTCGGTCAGGGTCGTCGACTCGGTCGTCGACTCGGTCGGGGTCGTCGACTCGGTCGGGGTCGTCGACTCGGTCGGGGTCGTCGACTCGGTCGTCGACTCGGTCGGGGTCGTCGACTCGGTCGTCGACGGGGTCGTCGACTCGGTCAGGGTCGTCGACTCGGTCGTCGACTCGGTCGGGGTCGTCGACTCGGTCGGGGTCGTCGACTCGGTCGGGGTCGTCGACTCGGTCGTCGACGCGGTCGGGGTCGTCGACTCGGTCGGGGTCATCGACTCGGTCGTCGACTCGGTCGGGGTCGTCGACTCGGTCGGGGTCGTCAACTCGGTCGTCGACTCAGTCGGGGTCGTCGACTCGGTCGGGGTCGGGGTCGTCGACTCGGTCGGGGTCGTCGACTCGGTCGTCGACGGGGTCGGCGCCTCGGTCAGGGTCGTCGACTCGGTCGTCGACTCGGTCGGGGTCGTCGACTCGGTCGGGGTCGTCGACTCGGTCGTCGACTCGGTCGGGGTCGTCGACTCGGTCGGGGTCGTCGACTTGGTCGGGGTCGGGGTCGTCGACTCGGTCGGGGTCGTCGACTCGGTCAGGGTCGTCGACTCGGTCGTCGACTCGGTCGGGGTCGTCGACTCGGTCGTCGACTCAGTCGGGGTCGTCGACTCGGTCGGGGTCGGGGTCGTCGACTCGGTCGGGGTCGTCGACTCGGTCGTCGACTCGGTCGGGGTCGTCGACTCGGTCGTCGACTCGGTCGTCGACTCGGTCGGGGTCGTCGACTCGGTCGTCGACTCGGTCGGGGTCGTCGACTCGGTCGGGGTCGTCGACTCGGTCGTCGACGGGGTCGTCGACTCGGTCAGGGTCGTCGACTCGGTCGTCGACTCGGTCGGGGTCGTCGACTCGGTCGGGGTCGTCGACTCGGTCGTCGACGGGGTCGGCGCCTCAGTCAGGGTCGTCGACTCGGTCGTCGACTCGGTCGTGGTCGTCGACTCGGTCGGGGTCGTCGACTCGGTCGTCGACTCGGTCGGGGTCGTCGACTTGGTCGGGGTCGGGGTCGTCGACTCGGTCGGGGTCGTCGACTCGGTCGTGGTCGGGGTCGTCCACTCGGTCGGGGTCGTCGACTCGGTTGTTGTCGGGGTCGTCGACTCGGTCGGGGTCGGGGTCGTCGACTCGGTCGTCGACGGGGTCGTCGACTCGGTCGGGGTCGTCGACTCGGTCGTCGACTCGGTCGGGGTCGTCGACTCGGTCGGGGTCGTCGACTCGGTCGTCGACTCGGTCGGGGTCGTCGACTCGGTCGTCGACTCGGTCGGGGTCGTCGACCGGGTCGTCGACTCGGTCGTCTACTCGGTCGGGGTCGTCGACTCGGTCGTCGACTCGGTCGTCGACTTGGTCGGGGTCGTCGACTCGGTCGTAGACTCGGTCGTCGACTCGGTCGGGGTCGTCGACTCGGTCGTCGACTCGGTCGGGGTCGTCGACTCGGTCGGGGTCGTCGACTCGGTCGGGGTCGTCGACTCGGTCGTCGACTCGGTCGGGGTCGTCGACTCGGTCGTCGACGGGGTCGTCGACTCGGTCAGGGTCGTCGACTCGGTCGTCGACTCGGTCGGGGTCGTCGACTCGGTCGGGGTCGTCGACTCGGTCGTCGACGCGGTCGGGGTCGTCGACTCGGTCGGGGTCATCGACTCGGTCGTCGACTCGGTCGGGGTCGTCAACTCGGTCGTCGACTCAGTCGGGGTCGTCGACTCGGTCGGGGTCGGGGTCGTCGACTCGGTCGGGGTCGTCGACTCGGTCGTCGACTCGGTCGGGGTCGTCGACTCGGTCGGGGTCGTCGACTCGGTCGTCGACTCGGTCGGGGTCGTCGACTCGGTCGTCGACGGGGTCGGCGCCTCGGTCAGGGTCGTCGACTCGGTCGTCGACTCGGTCGGGGTCGTCGACTCGGTCGGGGTCGTCGACTCGGTCGTCGACTCGGTCGGGGTCGTCGACTCGGTCGGGGTCGTCGACTTGGTCGGGGTCGGGGTCGTCGACTCGGTCGGGGTCGTCGACTCGGTCAGGGTCGTCGACTCGGTCGTCGACTCGGTCGGGGTCGTCGACTCGGTCGGGGTCGTCGACTCGGTCGTCGACTCGGTCGGGGTCGTCGACTCGGTCGTCGACGGGGTCGGCGCCTCGGTCAGGGTCGTCGACTCGGTCGTCGACTCGGTCGGGGTCGTCGACTCGGTCGGGGTCGTCGACTCGGTCGTCGACTCGGTCGGGGTCGTCGACTCGGTCGGGGTCGTCGACTTGGTCGGGGTCGGGGTCGTCGACTCGGTCGGGGTCGTCGACTCGGTCGTGGTCGGGGTCGTCCACTCGGTCGGGGTCGTCGACTCGGTCGGGGTCGTCGACTCGGTCGTCGACTCGGTCGGTGTCGTCGACTCAGTCGTCGTCGGGGTCGTCGACTCGGTCGTCGACTCGGTCGGGGTCGTCGACTCGGTCGTCGACTCGGTCGGGGTCGTCGACCGGGTCGTCGACTCGGTCGTCTACTCGGTCGGGGTCGTCGACTCGGTCGTCGACTCGGTCGTCGACTTGGTCGGGGTCGTCGACTCGGTCGTAGACTCGGTCGTCGACTCGGTCGGGGTCGTCGACTCGGTCGTCGACTCGGTCGGGGTCGTCGACTCGGTCGGGGTCGTCGACTCGGTCGTCGACTCGGTCGGGGTCGTCGACTCGGTCGTCGACGGGGTCGTCGACTCGGTCAGGGTCGTCGACTCGGTCGTCGACTCGGTCGGGGTCGTCGACTCGGTCGGGGTCGTCGACTCGGTCGGGGTCGTCGACTCGGTCGTCGACGCGGTCGGGGTCGTCGACTCGGTCGGGGTCATCGACTCGGTCGTCGACTCGGTCGGGGTCGTCGACTCGGTCGGGGTCGTCAACTCGGTCGTCGACTCAGTCGGGGTCGTCGACTCGGTCGGGGTCGGGGTCGTCGACTCGGTCGGGGTCGTCGACTCGGTCGTCGACGGGGTCGGCGCCTCGGTCAGGGTCGTCGACTCGGTCGTCGACTCGGTCGGGGTCGTCGACTCGGTCGGGGTCGTCGACTCGGTCGTCGACTCGGTCGGGGTCGTCGACTCGGTCGGGGTCGTCGACTTGGTCGGGGTCGGGGTCGTCGACTCGGTCGGGGTCGTCGACTCGGTCAGGGTCGTCGACTCGGTCGTCGACTCGGTCGGGGTCGTCGACTCGGTCGGGGTCGTCGACTCGGTCGTCGACTCGGTCGGGGTCGTCGACTCGGTCGTCGACGGGGTCGGCGCCTCGGTCAGGGTCGTCGACTCGGTCGTCGACTCGGTCGGGGTCGTCGACTCGGTCGGGGTCGTCGACTCGGTCGTCGACTCGGTCGGGGTCGTCGACTCGGTCGTCGACTCGGTCGGGGTCGTCGACTCGGTCGGGGTCGTCGACTCGGTCGTCGACGCGGTCGGGGTCGTCGACTCGGTCGGGGTCGTGGACTCGGTCGTCGACTCGGTCGGGGTCGTCGACTCGGTCGGGGTCGTCGACTCGGTCGTCGACTCAGTCGGGGTCATCGACTCGGTCGGGGTCGGGGTCGTCGACTCGGTCGGGGTCGTCGACTCGGTCGTCGACTCGGTCGGGGTCGTCGACTCGGTCGTCGACGGGGTCGTCGACACGGTCAGGGTCGTCGACTCGGTCGTCGACTCAGTTGGGGTCGTCGACTCGGTCGGGGTCGTCGACTCGGTCGTCGACTCGGTCGGGGTCGTCGACTCGGTTGTCGACGGGGTCGGCGCCTGGGTCAGGGTCGTCGACTCGGTTGTCGACTCGGTCGGGGTCGTCGACTCGGTCGGGGTCGTCGACTCGGTCGTCGACTCGGTCGTGGTCGGGGTCGTCCACTCGGTCGGGGTCGTCGACTCGGTCGGGGTCGTCGACTCGGTCGTCGACTCGGTCGGTGTCGTCGACTCAGTCGTCGTCGGGGTCGTCGACTCGGTCGTCGACTCGGTCGGGGTCGTCGACTCGGTCGTCGACTCGGTCGGGGTCGTCGACCGGGTCGTCGACTCGGTCGTCTACTCGGTCGGGGTCGTCGACTCGGTCGTCGACTCGGTCGTCGACTTGGTCGGGGTCGTCGACTCGGTCGTAGACTCGGTCGTCGACTCGGTCGGGGTCGTCGACTCGGTCGTCGACTCGGTCGGGGTCGTCGACTCGGTCGGGGTCGTCGACTCGGTCGGGGTCGTCGACTCGGTCGTCGACTCGGTCGGGGTCGTCGACTCGGTCGTCGACGGGGTCGTCGACTCGGTCAGGGTCGTCGACTCGGTCGTCGACTCGGTCGGGGTCGTCGACTCGGTCGGGGTCGTCGACTCGGTCGTCGACGCGGTCGGGGTCGTCGACTCGGTCGGGGTCATCGACTCGGTCGTCGACTCGGTCGGGGTCGTCGACTCGGTCGGGGTCGTCAACTCGGTCGTCGACTCAGTCGGGGTCGTCGACTCGGTCGGGGTCGGGGTCGTCGACTCGGTCGGGGTCGTCGACTCGGTCGTCGACGGGGTCGGCGCCTCGGTCAGGGTCGTCGACTCGGTCGTCGACTCGGTCGGGGTCGTCGACTCGGTCGGGGTCGTCGACTCGGTCGTCGACTCGGTCGGGGTCGTCGACTCGGTCGGGGTCGTCGACTTGGTCGGGGTCGGGGTCGTCGACTCGGTCGGGGTCGTCGACTCGGTCAGGGTCGTCGACTCGGTCGTCGACTCGGTCGGGGTCGTCGACTCGGTCGGGGTCGTCGACTCGGTCGTCGACTCGGTCGGGGTCGTCGACTCGGTCGTCGACGGGGTCGGCGCCTCGGTCAGGGTCGTCGACTCGGTCGTCGACTCGGTCGGGGTCGTCGACTCGGTCGGGGTCGTCGACTCGGTCGTCGACTCGGTCGGGGTCGTCGACTCGGTCGTCGACTCGGTCGGGGTCGTCGACTCGGTCGGGGTCGTCGACTCGGTCGTCGACGCGGTCGGGGTCGTCGACTCGGTCGGGGTCGTGGACTCGGTCGTCGACTCGGTCGGGGTCGTTGACTCGGTCGGGGTCGTCGACTCGGTCGTCGACTCAGTCGGGGTCGTCGACTCGGTCGGGGTCGGGGTCGTCGACTCGGTCGGGGTCGTCGACTCGGTCGTCGACTCGGTCGGGGTCGTCGACTCGGTCGTCGACGGGGTCGTCGACACGGTCAGGGTCGTCGACTCGGTCGTCGACTCAGTTGGGGTCGTCGACTCGGTCGGGGTCGTCGACTCGGTCGTCGACTCGGTCGGGGTCGTCGACTCGGTTGTCGACGGGGTCGGCGCCTGGGTCAGGGTCGTCGACTCGGTTGTCGACTCGGTCGGGGTCGTCGACTCGGTCGGGGTCGTCGACTCGGTCGTCGACTCGGTCGTGGTCGGGGTCGTCCACTCGGTCGGGGTCGTCGACTCGGTCGTCGACTCGGTCGTCGACTCGGTCGGGGTTGTCGACTCGGTAGGGGTTGTCGACTCGGTCGTCGACTGGGTCGTCGACCGGGTCGTCGACTCGGTCGTCTACTCGGTCGGGGTCGTCGACTCGGTCGTCGACTCGGTCGTCGACTTGGTCGGGGTCGTCGACTCGGTCGTAGACTCGGTCGTCGACTCGGTCGGGGTCGTCGACTCGGTCGTCGACTCGGTCGGGGTCGTCGACTCGGTCGGGGTCGTCGACTCGGTCGGGGTCGTCGACTCGGTCGTCGACTCGGTCGGGGTCGTCGACTCGGTCGGGGTCGTCGACTCGGTCGTCGACGCGGTCGGGGTCGTCGACTCAGTCGGGGTCGTCGACTCGGTCGTCGACTCGGTCGGGGTCGTCGACTCGGTCGGGGTCGTCAACTCGGTCGTCGACTCAGTCGGGGTCGTCGACTCGGTCGGGGTCGGGGTCGTCGACTCGGTCGGGGTCGTCGACTCGGTCGTCGACTCGGTCGGGGTCGTCGACTCGGTCGTCGACGGGGTCGTCGACTCGGTCGGGGTCGTCGACTCGGTCGGGGTCGTCGACTCGGTCGTCGACGGGGTCGGCGCCTCAGTCAGGGTCGTCGACTCGGTCGTCGACTCGGTCGTGGTCGTCGACTCGGTCGGGGTCGTCGACTCGGTCGTCGACTCGGTCGGGGTCGTCGACTCGGTCGGGGTCGTCGACTTGGTCGGGGTCGGGGTCGTCGACTCGGTCGGGGTCGTCGACTCGGTCGTGGTCGGGGTCGTCCACTCGGTCGGGGTCGTCGACTCGGTCGTTGTCGGGGTCGTCGACTCGGTCGGGGTCGGGGTCGTCGACTCGGTCGTCGACGGGGTCGTCGACTCGGTCGGGGTCGTCGACTCGGTCGTCGACTCAGTCGTCGACTCGGTTGGGGTCGTCGACTCGGTCGTCGACTCGGTCGGGGTCGTCGACTCGGTCGTCGACTCGGTCGTCGACTCGGTCGTCGACTCGGTCGGGGTCGTCGACTCGGTCGTCGACTCGGTCGTCGACTCGGTCGGGGTCGTCGACTCGGTCGGGGTCGTCGACTCGGTCGTCGACTCGGTCGCGGTCGTCGACTCGGTCGTCGACTTGGTCGTCGTCGGGGTCGTCGACTCGATCGTCGACTCGGTCGTCGACTCGGTCGGTGTCGTCGACTCAGTCGTCGTCGGGGTCGTCGACTCGGTCGTCGACTCGGTCGGGGTCGTCGACTCGGTCGTCGACTCGGTCGGGGTCGTCGACTCGGTCGTCGACTCGGTCGTCGTCGGGGTCGTAGACTCAGTCGTCGACTCGGTCATCAACTCGGTCGGGGTCATCGACTCGGTCGTCGACTCGGTCGTCGTCGTCGACTCGGTCGTCGACTCAGTCGGGGTCGTCGACTCGGTCGTCGACTCGGTCGGGGTCGTCGACTCGGTCGTCGACTCGGTCGTCGACTCGGTCGGGTTTGTCGACTCGGTCGGGGTTGTCGACTCGGTCGTCGACTGGGTCGTCGACCGGGTCGTCGACTCGGTCGTCTACTCGGTCGGGGTCGTCGACTCGGTCGTCGACTCGGTCGTCGACTTGGTCGGGGTCGTCGACTCGGTCGGGGTCGTCGACTCGGTCGTCGACTCGGTCGGGGTCGTCGACTCGGTCGTCGACGGGGTCTTCGACTTGGTCAGGGTCGTCGACTCGTTCGTCGACTCGGTCGGGGTCGTCGACTCGGTCGGGGTCGTCGACTCGGTCGTCGACGCGGTCGGGGTCGTCGACTCGGTCGGGGTCATCGACTCGGTCGTCGACTCGGTCGGGGTCGTCGACTCGGTCGGGGTCGTCAACTCGGTCGTCGACTCAGTCGGGGTCGTCGACTCGGTCGGGGTCGTCGACTCGGTCGTCGACTCGGTCGGGGTCGTCGACTCGGTCGTCGACGGGGTCGGCGCCTCGGTCAGGGTCGTCGACTCGGTCGTCGACTCGGTCGGGGTCGTCGACTCGGTCGTCGACTCGGTCGTCGACTCGGTCGGGGTCATCGACTCGGTCGTCGACTCGGTCGTCGTCGTCGACTCGGTCGTCGACTCGGTCGGGGTCATCGACTCGGTCGTCGACTCGGTCGTCGACTCGGTCGGGGTCGTCGACTCGGTCGTCGACTCGGTCGGGGTCGTCGACTCGGTCGTCGTCTCGGTCGTCGACTCGGTCGGGGTCGTCGACTCGGTCGGGGTCATCGACGGGGTCGTCGTCTCGGTCGTCGACTCGGTCGGGGTCGTCGACGGGGTCGTCGTCGTCGACTCGGTCGGAGTCGTCGACTCGGTCGTCGACTCGGTCGGTGTCGTCGACTCAGTCGTCGTCGGGGTCGTCGACTCGGTCGTCGACTCGGTCGGGGTCGTCGACTCGGTCGTCGACTCGGTCGGGGTCGTCGACCGGGTCGTCGACTCGGTCGTCTACTCGGTCGGGGTCGTCGACTCGGTCGGGGTCGTCGACTCGGTCGTCGACTTGGTCGGGGTCGTCGACTCGGTCGTAGACTCGGTCGTCGACTCGGTCGGGGTCGTCGACTCGGTCGTCGACTCGGTCGGGGTCGTCGACTCGGTCGGGGTCGTCGACTCGGTCGTCGACTCGGTCGGGGTCGTCGACTCGGTCGTCGACGGGGTCGTCGACTCGGTCAGGGTCGTCGACTCGGTCGTCGACTCGGTCGGGGTCGTCGACTCGGTCGGGGTCGTCGACTCGGTCGGGGTCGTCGACTCGGTCGTCGACGCGGTCGGGGTCGTCGACTCGGTCGGGGTCATCGACTCGGTCGTCGACTCGGTCGGGGTCGTCGACTCGGTCGGGGTCGTCAACTCGGTCGTCGACTCAGTCGGGGTCGTCGACTCGGTCGGGGTCGGGGTCGTCGACTCGGTCGGGGTCGTCGACTCGGTCGTCGACGGGGTCGGCGCCTCGGTCAGGGTCGTCGACTCGGTCGTCGACTCGGTCGGGGTCGTCGACTCGGTCGGGGTCGTCGACTCGGTCGTCGACTCGGTCGGGGTCGTCGACTCGGTCGGGGTCGTCGACTTGGTCGGGGTCGGGGTCGTCGACTCGGTCGGGGTCGTCGACTCGGTCAGGGTCGTCGACTCGGTCGTCGACTCGGTCGGGGTCGTCGACTCGGTCGGGGTCGTCGACTCGGTCGTCGACTCGGTCGGGGTCGTCGACTCGGTCGTCGACGGGGTCGGCGCCTCGGTCAGGGTCGTCGACTCGGTCGTCGACTCGGTCGGGGTCGTCGACTCGGTCGGGGTCGTCGACTCGGTCGTCGACTCGGTCGGGGTCGTCGACTCGGTCGTCGACTCGGTCGGGGTCGTCGACTCGGTCGGGGTCGTCGACTCGGTCGTCGACGCGGTCGGGGTCGTCGACTCGGTCGGGGTCGTGGACTCGGTCGTCGACTCGGTCGGGGTCGTCGACTCGGTCGGGGTCGTCGACTCGGTCGTCGACTCAGTCGGGGTCGTCGACTCGGTCGGGGTCGGGGTCGTCGACTCGGTCGGGGTCGTCGACTCGGTCGTCGACTCGGTCGGGGTCGTCGACTCGGTCGTCGACGGGGTCGTCGACACGGTCAGGGTCGTCGACTCGGTCGTCGACTCAGTTGGGGTCGTCGACTCGGTCGGGGTCGTCGACTCGGTCGTCGACTCGGTCGGGGTCGTCGACTCGGTTGTCGACGGGGTCGGCGCCTGGGTCAGGGTCGTCGACTCGGTTGTCGACTCGGTCGGGGTCGTCGACTCGGTCGGGGTCGTCGACTCGGTCGTCGACTCGGTCGTGGTCGGGGTCGTCCACTCGGTCGGGGTCGTCGACTCGGTCGGGGTCGTCGACTCGGTCGTCGACTCGGTCGGTGTCGTCGACTCAGTCGTCGTCGGGGTCGTCGACTCGGTCGTCGACTCGGTCGGGGTCGTCGACTCGGTCGTCGACTCGGTCGGGGTCGTCGACCGGGTCGTCGACTCGGTCGTCTACTCGGTCGGGGTCGTCGACTCGGTCGTCGACTCGGTCGTCGACTTGGTCGGGGTCGTCGACTCGGTCGTAGACTCGGTCGTCGACTCGGTCGGGGTCGTCGACTCGGTCGTCGACTCGGTCGGGGTCGTCGACTCGGTCGGGGTCGTCGACTCGGTCGGGGTCGTCGACTCGGTCGTCGACTCGGTCGGGGTCGTCGACTCGGTCGTCGACGGGGTCGTCGACTCGGTCAGGGTCGTCGACTCGGTCGTCGACTCGGTCGGGGTCGTCGACTCGGTCGGGGTCGTCGACTCGGTCGTCGACGCGGTCGGGGTCGTCGACTCGGTCGGGGTCATCGACTCGGTCGTCGACTCGGTCGGGGTCGTCGACTCGGTCGGGGTCGTCAACTCGGTCGTCGACTCAGTCGGGGTCGTCGACTCGGTCGGGGTCGGGGTCGTCGACTCGGTCGGGGTCGTCGACTCGGTCGTCGACGGGGTCGGCGCCTCGGTCAGGGTCGTCGACTCGGTCGTCGACTCGGTCGGGGTCGTCGACTCGGTCGGGGTCGTCGACTCGGTCGTCGACTCGGTCGGGGTCGTCGACTCGGTCGGGGTCGTCGACTTGGTCGGGGTCGGGGTCGTCGACTCGGTCGGGGTCGTCGACTCGGTCAGGGTCGTCGACTCGGTCGTCGACTCGGTCGGGGTCGTCGACTCGGTCGGGGTCGTCGACTCGGTCGTCGACTCGGTCGGGGTCGTCGACTCGGTCGTCGACGGGGTCGGCGCCTCGGTCAGGGTCGTCGACTCGGTCGTCGACTCGGTCGGGGTCGTCGACTCGGTCGGGGTCGTCGACTCGGTCGTCGACTCGGTCGGGGTCGTCGACTCGGTCGTCGACTCGGTCGGGGTCGTCGACTCGGTCGGGGTCGTCGACTCGGTCGTCGACGCGGTCGGGGTCGTCGACTCGGTCGGGGTCGTGGACTCGGTCGTCGACTCGGTCGGGGTCGTCGACTCGGTCGGGGTCGTCGACTCGGTCGTCGACTCAGTCGGGGTCGTCGACTCGGTCGGGGTCGGGGTCGTCGACTCGGTCGGGGTCGTCGACTCGGTCGTCGACTCGGTCGGGGTCGTCGACTCGGTCGTCGACGGGGTCGTCGACACGGTCAGGGTCGTCGACTCGGTCGTCGACTCAGTTGGGGTCGTCGACTCGGTCGGGGTCGTCGACTCGGTCGTCGACTCGGTCGGGGTCGTCGACTCGGTTGTCGACGGGGTCGGCGCCTGGGTCAGGGTCGTCGACTCGGTTGTCGACTCGGTCGGGGTCGTCGACTCGGTCGGGGTCGTCGACTCGGTCGTCGACTCGGTCGTGGTCGGGGTCGTCCACTCGGTCGGGGTCGTCGACTCGGTCGTCGACTCGGTCGTCGACTCGGTCGGGGTTGTCGACTCGGTAGGGGTTGTCGACTCGGTCGTCGACTGGGTCGTCGACCGGGTCGTCGACTCGGTCGTCTACTCGGTCGGGGTCGTCGACTCGGTCGTCGACTCGGTCGTCGACTTGGTCGGGGTCGTCGACTCGGTCGTAGACTCGGTCGTCGACTCGGTCGGGGTCGTCAACTCGGTCGTCGACTCAGTCGGGGTCGTCGACTCGGTCGGGGTCGGGGTCGTCGACTCGGTCGGGGTCGTCGACTCGGTCGTCGACGGGGTCGGCGCCTCGGTCAGGGTCGTCGACTCGGTCGTCGACTCGGTCGGGGTCGTCGACTCGGTCGGGGTCGTCGACTCGGTCGTCGACTCGGTCGGGGTCGTCGACTCGGTCGGGGTCGTCGACTTGGTCGGGGTCGGGGTCGTCGACTCGGTCGGGGTCGTCGACTCGGTCAGGGTCGTCGACTCGGTCGTCGACTCGGTCGGGGTCGTCGACTCGGTCGTCGACTCGGTCGGGGTCGTCGACTCGGTCGTCGACGGGGTCGGCGCCTCGGTCAGGGTCGTCGACTCGGTCGTCGACTCGGTCGGGGTCGTCGACTCGGTCGGGGTCGTCGACTCGGTCGTCGACTCGGTCGGGGTCGTCGACTCGGTCGTCGACTCGGTCGGGGTCGTCGACTCGGTCGGGGTCGTCGACTCGGTCGTCGACGCGGTCGGGGTCGTCGACTCGGTCGGGGTCGTGGACTCGGTCGTCGAGTCGGTCGGGGTCGTCGACTCGGTCGGGGTCGTCGACTCGGTCGTCGACTCAGTCGGGGTCGTCGACTCGGTCGGGGTCGGGGTCGTCGACTCGGTCGGGGTCGTCGACTCGGTCGTCGACTCGGTCGGGGTCGTCGACTCGGTCGTCGACGGGGTCGTCGACACGGTCAGGGTCGTCGACTCGGTCGTCGACTCAGTTGGGGTCGTCGACTCGGTCGGGGTCGTCGACTCGGTCGTCGACTCGGTCGGGGTCGTCGACTCGGTTGTCGACGGGGTCGGCGCCTGGGTCAGGGTCGTCGACTCGGTTGTCGACTCGGTCGGGGTCGTCGACTCGGTCGGGGTCGTCGACTCGGTCGTCGACTCGGTCGTGGTCGGGGTCGTCCACTCGGTCGGGGTCGTCGACTCGGTCGTCGACTCGGTCGTCGACTCGGTCGGGGTTGTCGACTCGGTAGGGGTTGTCGACTCGGTCGTCGACTGGGTCGTCGACCGGGTCGTCGACTCGGTCGTCTACTCGGTCGGGGTCGTCGACTCGGTCGTCGACTCGGTCGTCGACTTGGTCGGGGTCGTCGACTCGGTCGTAGACTCGGTCGTCGACTCGGTCGGGGTCGTCGACTCGGTCGTCGACTCGGTCGGGGTCGTCGACTCGGTCGGGGTCGTCGACTCGGTCGGGGTCGTCGACTCGGTCGTCGACTCGGTCGGGGTCGTCGACTCGGTCGGGGTCGTCGACTCGGTCGTCGACGCGGTCGGGGTCGTCGACTCAGTCGGGGTCGTCGACTCGGTCGTCGACTCGGTCGGGGTCGTCGACTCGGTCGGGGTCGTCAACTCGGTCGTCGACTCAGTCGGGGTCGTCGACTCGGTCGGGGTCGGGGTCGTCGACTCGGTCGGGGTCGTCGACTCGGTCGTCGACTCGGTCGGGGTCGTCGACTCGGTCGTCGACGGGGTCGTCGACTCGGTCGGGGTCGTCGACTCGGTCGGGGTCGTCGACTCGGTCGTCGACGGGGTCGGCGCCTCAGTCAGGGTCGTCGACTCGGTCGTCGACTCGGTCGTGGTCGTCGACTCGGTCGGGGTCGTCGACTCGGTCGTCGACTCGGTCGGGGTCGTCGACTCGGTCGGGGTCGTCGACTTGGTCGGGGTCGGGGTCGTCGACTCGGTCGGGGTCGTCGACTCGGTCGTGGTCGGGGTCGTCCACTCGGTCGGGGTCGTCGACTCGGTCGTTGTCGGGGTCGTCGACTCGGTCGGGGTCGGGGTCGTCGACTCGGTCGTCGACGGGGTCGTCGACTCGGTCGGGGTCGTCGACTCGGTCGTCGACTCAGTCGTCGACTCGGTTGGGGTCGTCGACTCGGTCGTCGACTCGGTCGGGGTCGTCGACTCGGTCGTCGACTCGGTCGTCGACTCGGTCGTCGACTCGGTCGGGGTCGTCGACTCGGTCGTCGACTCGGTCGTCGACTCGGTCGGGGTCGTCGACTCGGTCGGGGTCGTCGACTCGGTCGTCGACTCGGTCGCGGTCGTCGACTCGGTCGTCGACTTGGTCGTCGTCGGGGTCGTCGACTCGATCGTCGACTCGGTCGTCGACTCGGTCGGTGTCGTCGACTCAGTCGTCGTCGGGGTCGTCGACTCGGTCGTCGACTCGGTCGGGGTCGTCGACTCGGTCGTCGACTCGGTCGGGGTCGTCGACTCGGTCGTCGACTCGGTCGTCGTTGGGGTCGTAGACTCAGTCGTCGACTCGGTCGTCAACTCGGTCGGGGTCATCGACTCGGTCGTCGACTCGGTCGTCGTCGTCGACTCGGTCGTCGACTCAGTCGGGGTCGTCGACTCGGTCGTCGACTCGGTCGGGGTCGTCGACTCGGTCGTCGACTCGGTCGTCGACTCGGTCGGGGTTGTCGACTCGGTCGGGGTTGTCGACTCGGTCGTCGACTGGGTCGTCGACCGGGTCGTCGACTCGGTCGTCTACTCGGTCGGGGTCGTCGACTCGGTCGTCGACTCGGTCGTCGACTTGGTCGGGGTCGTCGACTCGGTCGGGGTCGTCGACTCGGTCGTCGACTCGGTCGGGGTCGTCGACTCGGTCGTCGACGGGGTCTTCGACTTGGTCAGGGTCGTCGACTCGTTCGTCGACTCGGTCGGGGTCGTCGACTCGGTCGGGGTCGTCGACTCGGTCGTCGACGCGGTCGGGGTCGTCGACTCGGTCGGGGTCATCGACTCGGTCGTCGACTCGGTCGGGGTCGTCGACTCGGTCGGGGTCGTCAACTCGGTCGTCGACTCAGTCGGGGTCGTCGACTCGGTCGGGGTCGTCGACTCGGTCGTCGACTCGGTCGGGGTCGTCGACTCGGTCGTCGACGGGGTCGGCGCCTCGGTCAGGGTCGTCGACTCGGTCGTCGACTCGGTCGGGGTCGTCGACTCGGTCGTCGACTCGGTCGTCGACTCGGTCGGGGTCATCGACTCGGTCGTCGACTCGGTCGTCGTCGTCGACTCGGTCGTCGACTCGGTCGGGGTCATCGACTCGGTCGTCGACTCGGTCGTCGACTCGGTCGGGGTCGTCGACTCGGTCGTCGACTCGGTCGGGGTCGTCGACTCGGTCGTCGTCTCGGTCGTCGACTCGGTCGGGGTCGTCGACTCGGTCGGGGTCATCGACGGGGTCGTCGTCTCGGTCGTCGACTCGGTCAGGGTCGTCGACGGGGTCGTCGTCGTCGACTCGGTCGGAGTCGTCGACGGGGTCGTCGTCGTCGACTCGGTCGTCGACTCGGTCGGGGTCGTCGACTCGGTCGTCGACTCGGTTGGGGTCGTCGACTCGGTCGGTGTCGTCGACTCGGTCGTCGACTCGGTCGCGGTCGTCGACTCGGTCGGGGTCGTCGACTCTGTCGGGGTTGTCGACTCTTTCGGGGTTGTCGACTCGGTCGTCGACTCTGTCGGGGTCGTCGACTCGGTCGTCGACTCGGTCGGGGTCGTCGACTCGGTCGTCGACTCGGTCGGGGTCGTCGACTCGGTCGGGGTCGGGGTCGTCGACTCGGTCGGGGTCGGGGTCGTCGACTCGGTCGGGGTCGTCGACTCGGTTGGGGTCGTCGACTCGGTCGGGGTCGGGGTCGTCGACTCGGTCGGGGTTGGGGTCGTCGACTCGGTCGGGGTCGTCGACTCGGTCGGGGTCGTCGACTCGGTCGGGGTCGGGGTCGTCGACTCGGTCGGGGTCGGGGTTGTCGACTCGGTCGGGGTCGGGGTCGTCGACTCGGTCGTCGACGGGGTCGTCGACTCGGTCGGGGTCGGGGTCGTCGACTCGGTCGTCGACTCGGTCGTCGACTCGGTCGGGGTCGTCGACCCGGTCGGGGTCGTCGACCTGGTCGTCGACTCTGTCGTCGACTCGGTCGGGGTCGTCGACTCGGTCGTCGACTCGGTCGTCGACTCGGTCGGGGTCGTCGACTCGGTCGTCGACTCGGTCGTCGACTCGGTCGGGGTCGTCGACTCGGTCGTCGACTCGATCGTTGTCGTCGACTCGGTCGTCGACTCGGTCGGGGTCGTCGACTCGGTCGTCGACTCGGTCGTCGACTCGGTCGTCGTTGTCGACTCGGTCGTCGACTCGGTCGGGGTCGTCGACTCGGTCGTCGACTCGGTCATCGAATCTGTCGGGGTCGTCGACTCGGTCGTCGACTCGGTCGTCGACTTGGTCGGGGTCGGCGACTCGGTCGGGGTCGTCGACGGGGTCGTCGACTCGGTCGTCGACTCGGTCGTCGACTCGGTCGGGGTCGTCGACTCGGTCGTCGACTCGGTCGTCGTCGGGGTCGTAGACTCAGTCGTCGACTCGGTCGTCGACTCGGTCGGGGTCATCGACTCGGTCGTCGACTCGGTCGTCGTCGTCGACTCGGTCGTCGACTCGGTCGGGGTCGTCGACTCGGTCGTCGACTCGGTCGTCGACTCGGTCGGGGTCGTCGACTCGGTCGTCGACTCGGTCGGGGTCGTCGACTCGGTCGGGGTCGTCGACTCGGTCGTCGACTCGGTCGTCGACTCGGTCGGGGTCGTCGACTCGGTCGGGGTCGTCAACGGGGTCGTCGTGTCGGTCGTCGACTCGGTCGGGGTCGTCGACGGGGTCGTCGTCGTCGACTCGGTCGGGGTCGTCGACGGGGTCGTCGTCGTCGACTCGGTCGTCGACTCGGTCGGGGTCGTCGACTCGGTCGGTGTCGTCGACTCGGTCGTCGACTCGGTCGCGGTCGTCGACTCGGTCGGGGTCGTCGACTCTGTCGGGGGTGTCGACTCTGTCGGGGTTGTCGACTCGGTCGTCGACTCGGTCGGGGTCGTCGACTCGGTCGTCGACGGGGTCGTCGACTTGGTCAGGGTCGTCGACTCGTTCGTCGACTCGGTCGGGGTCGTCGACTCGGTCGGGGTCGTCGACTCGGTCGTCGACGCGGTCGGGGTCGTCGACTCGGTCGGGGTCATCGACTCGGTCGTCGACTCGGTCGGGGTCGTCGACTCGGTCGGGGTCGTCAACTCGGTCGTCGACTCAGTCGGGGTCGTCGACTCGGTCGGGGTCGGGGTCGTCGACTCGGTCGGGGTCGTCGACTCGGTCGTCGACTCGGTCGGGGTCGTCGACTCGGTCGGGGTCGTCGACTCGGTCGTCGACTCGGTCGGGGTCGTCGACTCGGTCGTCGACGGGGTCGGCGCCTCGGTCAGGGTCGTCGACTCGGTCGTCGACTCGGTCGGGGTCGTCGACTCGGTCGTCGACTCGGTCGTCGACTCGGTCGGGGTCATCGACTCGGTCGTCGACTCGGTCGTCGTCGTCGACTCGGTCGTCGACTCGGTCGGGGTCATCGACTCGGTCGTCGACTCGGTCGTCGACTCGGTCGGGGTCGTCGACTCGGTCGTCGACTCGGTCGGGGTCGTCGACTCGGTCGTCGTCTCGGTCGTCGACTCGGTCGGGGTCGTCGACTCGGTCGGGGTCATCGACGGGGTCGTCGTCTCGGTCGTCGACTCGGTCGGGGTCGTCGACGGGGTCGTCGTCGTCGACTCGGTCGGAGTCGTCGACGGGGTCGTCGTCGTCGACTCGGTCGTGGACTCGGTCGGGGTCGTCGACTCGGTCGTCGACTCGGTCGGGGTCGTCGACTCGGTCGGTGTCGTCGACTCAGTCGTCGACTCTGTCGCGGTCGTCGACTCGGTCGGGGTCGTCGACTCTGTCGGGGTTGTCGACTCTTTCGGGGTTGTCGACTCGGTCGTCGACTCTGTCGGGGTCGTCGACTCGGTCGTCGACTCGGTCGGGGTCGTCGACTCGGTCGTCGACTCGGTCGGGGTCGTCGACTCGGTCGGGGTCGGGGTCGTCGACTCGGTCGGGGTCGGGGTCGTCGACTCGGTCGGGGTCGTCGACTCGGTTGGGGTCGTCGACTCGGTCGGGGTCGGGGTCGTCGACTCGGTCGGGGTCGTCGACTCGGTCGGGGTCGGGGTCGTCGACTCGGTCGGGGTTGGGGTCGTCGACTCGGTCGGGGTCGTCGACTCGGTCGGGGTCGTCGACTCGGTCGGGGTCGGGGTCGTCGACTCGGTCGGGGTCGGGGTTGTCGACTCGGTCGGGGTCGGGGTCGTCGACTCGGTCGTCGACGGGGTCGTCGACTCGGTCGGGGTCGGGGTCGTCGACTCGGTCGTCGACTCGGTCGTCGACTCGGTCGGGGTCGTCGACCCGGTCGGGGTCGTCGACCTGGTCGTCGACTCGGTCGTCGACTCGGTCGGGGTCGTCGACTCGGTCGGGGTCGTCGACTCGGTCGTCGACTCGGTCGGGGTCGTCGACTCGGTCGTCGACTCGGTCGTCGACTCGGTCGGGGTCGTCGACTCGGTCGGGGTCGTCGACTCGGTCGTCGACTCGGTCGTCGACTCGGTCGGGGTTGTCGACTCGGTCGGGGTCGTCGACTCGGTCGTCGACTCGGTCGTCGACTCGGTCAGGGTTGTCGACTCGGTCGGGGTTGTCGACTCGGTCGTCGACTCGGTCGGGGTCGTCTACTCGGTCGGGGTCGTCGACTCGGTCGTCGACTCGGTCGTCGACTTGGTCGGGGTCGTCGACTCGGTCGTAGACTCGGTCGTCGACTCGTTCGGGGTCGTCGACTCGGTCGTCGACTCGGTCGGGGTCGTCGACTCGGTCGGTGTCGTCGACTCGGTCGGGGTCGTCGACTCGGTCGTCGACTCGGTCGCGGTCGTCGACTCGGTCGTCGACGGGGTCGTCGACTCGGTCAGGGTCGTCGACTCGGTCGTCGACTCGGTCGGGGTTGTCGACACGGTCGGGGTCGTCGACTCTGTCGTCGACGCGGTCGGGGTCGTCGACTCGGTCGGGGTCGTCGACTCGGTCGTCGACTCGGTCGGGGTCGTCGACTCGGTCGGGGTCGTCAACTCGGTCGTCGACTCAGTCGGGGTCGTCAACTCGGTCCGGGTCGGGGTCGTCGACTCGGTCGGGGTCGTCGACTCGGTCGTCGACTCGGTCGTCGAATCGGTCGGGGTCGTCGACTCGGTCGTCGACTCGGTCGGGGTCGTCGACTCGGTCGTCGACTCGGTCGTCGACTCGGTCGGGGTCGTCGACTCGGTCGGGGTCGTCGACTCGGTCGTCGACTTGGTCGTCGTCGGGGTCGTCAACTCGATCGTCGACTCGGTCGTCGACTCGGTCGGTGTCGTCGACTCAGTCGTCGTCGGGGTCGTCGACTCGGTCGTCGACTCGGTCGTCGACTTGGTCGGGGTCGTCGACTCGGTCGTAGACTCGGTCGTCGACTCGGTCGGGGTCGTCGACTCGGTCGTCGACTCGGTCGGGGTCGTCGACTCGGTCGGGGTCGTCGACTCGGTCGGGGTCGTCGACTCGGTCGTCGACTCGGTCGGGGTCGTCGACTCGGTCGTCGACGGGGTCGTCGACTCGGTCAGGGTCGTCGACTCGGTCGTCGACTCGGTCGGGGTCGTCGACTCGGTCGGGGTCGTCGACTCGGTCGTCGACGCGGTCGGGGTCGTCGACTCGGTCGGGGTCATCGACTCGGTCGTCGACTCGGTCGGGGTCGTCGACTCGGTCGGGGTCGTCAACTCGGTCGTCGACTCAGTCGGGGTCGTCGACTCGGTCGGGGTCGGGGTCGTCGACTCGGTCGGGGTCGTCGACTCGGTCGTCGACTCGGTCGGGGTCGTCGACTCGGTCGGGGTCGTCGACTCGGTCGTCGACTCGGTCGGGGTCGTCGACTCGGTCGGGGTCGTCGACTCGGTCGTCGACTCGGTCGCGGTCGTCGACTCGGTCGACGACTCGGTCGTCGACTCGATCGTTGTCGTCGACTCGGTCGTCGACTCGGTCGGGGTCGTCGACTCGGTCGTCGACTCGGTCGTCGACTCGGTCGTCGTTGTCGACTCGGTCGTCGACTCGGTCGGGGTCGTCGACTCGGTCGTCGACTCGGTCATCGAATCTGTCGGGGTCGTCGACTCGGTCGTCGACTCGGTCGTCGACTCGGTCGGGGTCGTCGACTCGGTCGTCGACTCGGTCGTCGTCGGGGTCGTAGACTCAGTCGTCGACTCGGTCGTCGACTCGGTCGGGGTCATCGACTCGGTCGTCGACTCGGTCGTCGTCGTCGACTCGGTCGTCGACTCGGTCGGGGTCGTCGACTCGGTCGTCGACTCGGTCGTCGACTCGGTCGTCGTTGTCGACTCGGTCGTCGACTCGGTCGGGGTCGTCGACTCGGTCGTCGACTCGGTCATCGAATCTGTCGGGGTCGTCGACTCGGTCGTCGACTCGGTCGTCGACTCGGTCGGGGTCGTCGACTCGGTCGTCGACTCGGTCGTCGTCGGGGTCGTAGACTCAGTCGTCGACTCGGTCGTCGACTCGGTCGGGGTCATCGACTCGGTCGTCGACTCGGTCGTCGTCGTCGACTCGGTCGTCGACTCGGTCGGGGTCGTCGACTCGGTCGTCGACTCGGTCGTCGACTCGGTCGGGGTCGTCGACTCGGTCGTCGACTCGGTCGGGGTCGTCGACTCGGTCGGGGTCGTCGACTCGGTCGTCGACTCGGTCGTCGACTCGGTCGGGGTCGTCGACTCGGTCGGGGTCGTCAACGGGGTCGTCGTGTCGGTCGTCGACTCGGTCGGGGTCGTCGACGGGGTCGTCGTCGTCGACTCGGTCGGGGTCGTCGACGGGGTCGTCGTCGTCGACTCGGTCGTCGACTCGGTCGGGGTCGTCGACTCGGTCGGTGTCGTCGACTCGGTCGTCGACTCGGTCGCGGTCGTCGACTCGGTCGGGGTCGTCGACTCTGTCGGGGGTGTCGACTCTGTCGGGGTTGTCGACTCGGTCGTCGACTCGGTCGGGGTCGTCGACTCGGTCGGGGTCGTCGACTCGGTCGTCGACGCGGTCGGGGTCGTCGACTCGGTCGGGGTCATCGACTCGGTCGTCGACTCGGTCGGGGTCGTCGACTCGGTCGGGGTCGTCAACTCGGTCGTCGACTCAGTCGGGGTCGTCGACTCGGTCGGGGTCGGGGTCGTCGACTCGGTCGGGGTCGTCGACTCGGTCGTCGACTCGGTCGGGGTCGTCGACTCGGTCGGGGTCGTCGACTCGGTCGTCGACGGGGTCGGCGCCTCGGTCAGGGTCGTCGACTCGGTCGTCGACTCGGTCGGGGTCGTCGACTCGGTCGTCGACTCGGTCGTCGACTCGGTCGGGGTCATCGACTCGGTCGTCGACTCGGTCGTCGTCGTCGACTCGGTCGTCGACTCGGTCGGGGTCATCGACTCGGTCGTCGACTCGGTCGTCGACTCGGTCGGGGTCGTCGACTCGGTCGTCGACTCGGTCGGGGTCGTCGACTCGGTCGTCGTCTCGGTCGTCGACTCGGTCGGGGTCGTCGACTCGGTCGGGGTCATCGACGGGGTCGTCGTCTCGGTCGTCGACTCGGTCGGGGTCGTCGACGGGGTCGTCGTCGTCGACTCGGTCGGAGTCGTCGACGGGGTCGTCGTCGTCGACTCGGTCGTGGACTCGGTCGGGGTCGTCGACTCGGTCGTCGACTCGGTCGGGGTCGTCGACTCGGTCGGTGTCGTCGACTCAGTCGTCGACTCGGTCGCGGTCGTCGACTCGGTCGGGGTCGTCGACTCTGTCGGGGTTGTCGACTCTTTCGGGGTTGTCGACTCGGTCGTCGACTCTGTCGGGGTCGTCGACTCGGTCGTCGACTCGGTCGGGGTCGTCGACTCGGTCGTCGACTCGGTCGGGGTCGTCGACTCGGTCGGGGTCGGGGTCGTCGACTCGGTCGGGGTCGGGGTCGTCGACTCGGTCGGGGTCGTCGACTCGGTTGGGGTCGTCGACTCGGTCGGGGTCGGGGTCGTCGACTCGGTCGGGGTCGTCGACTCGGTCGGGGTCGGGGTCGTCGACTCGGTCGGGGTTGGGGTCGTCGACTCGGTCGGGGTCGTCGACTCGGTCGGGGTCGTCGACTCGGTCGGGGTCGGGGTCGTCGACTCGGTCGGGGTCGGGGTTGTCGACTCGGTCGGGGTCGGGGTCGTCGACTCGGTCGTCGACGGGGTCGTCGACTCGGTCGGGGTCGGGGTCGTCGACTCGGTCGTCGACTCGGTCGTCGACTCGGTCGGGGTCGTCGACCCGGTCGGGGTCGTCGACCTGGTCGTCGACTCGGTCGTCGACGCGGTCGGGTTCGTCGACTCGGTCGGGGTCGTCGACTCGGTCGTCGACTCGGTCGGGGTCGTCGAGTCGGTCGTCGACTCGGTCGTCGACTCGGTCGGGGTCGTCGACTCGGTCGGGGTCGTCGACTCGGTCGTCGACGGGGTCGTCGACTTGGTCAGGGTCGTCGACTCGTTCGTCGACTCGGTCGGGGTCGTCGACTCGGTCGGGGTCGTCGACTCGGTCGTCGACGCGGTCGGGGTCGTCGACTCGGTCGGGGTCATCGACTCGGTCGTCGACTCGGTCGGGGTCGTCGACTCGGTCGGGGTCGTCAACTCGGTCGTCGACTCAGTCGGGGTCGTCGACTCGGTCGGGGTCGGGGTCGTCGACTCGGTCGGGGTCGTCGACTCGGTCGTCGACTCGGTCGGGGTCGTCGACTCGGTCGGGGTCGTCGACTCGGTCGTCGACTCGGTCGGGGTCGTCGACTCGGTCGTCGACGGGGTCGGCGCCTCGGTCAGGGTCGTCGACTCGGTCGTCGACTCGGTCGGGGTCGTCGACTCGGTCGTCGACTCGGTCGTCGACTCGGTCGGGGTCATCGACTCGGTCGTCGACTCGGTCGTCGTCGTCGACTCGGTCGTCGACTCGGTCGGGGTCATCGACTCGGTCGTCGACTCGGTCGTCGACTCGGTCGGGGTCGTCGACTCGGTCGTCGACTCGGTCGGGGTCGTCGACTCGGTCGTCGTCTCGGTCGTCGACTCGGTCGGGGTCGTCGACTCGGTCGGGGTCATCGACGGGGTCGTCGTCTCGGTCGTCGACTCGGTCGGGGTCGTCGACGGGGTCGTCGTCGTCGACTCGGTCGGAGTCGTCGACGGGGTCGTCGTCGTCGACTCGGTCGTGGACTCGGTCGGGGTCGTCGACTCGGTCGTCGACTCGGTCGGGGTCGTCGACTCGGTCGGTGTCGTCGACTCAGTCGTCGACTCTGTCGCGGTCGTCGACTCGGTCGGGGTCGTCGACTCTGTCGGGGTTGTCGACTCTTTCGGGGTTGTCGACTCGGTCGTCGACTCTGTCGGGGTCGTCGACTCGGTCGTCGACTCGGTCGGGGTCGTCGACTCGGTCGTCGACTCGGTCGGGGTCGTCGACTCGGTCGGGGTCGGGGTCGTCGACTCGGTCGGGGTCGGGGTCGTCGACTCGGTCGGGGTCGTCGACTCGGTTGGGGTCGTCGACTCGGTCGGGGTCGGGGTCGTCGACTCGGTCGGGGTCGTCGACTCGGTCGGGGTCGGGGTCGTCGACTCGGTCGGGGTTGGGGTCGTCGACTCGGTCGGGGTCGTCGACTCGGTCGGGGTCGTCGACTCGGTCGGGGTCGGGGTCGTCGACTCGGTCGGGGTCGGGGTTGTCGACTCGGTCGGGGTCGGGGTCGTCGACTCGGTCGTCGACGGGGTCGTCGACTCGGTCGGGGTCGGGGTCGTCGACTCGGTCGTCGACTCGGTCGTCGACTCGGTCGGGGTCGTCGACCCGGTCGGGGTCGTCGACCTGGTCGTCGACTCGGTCGTCGACTCGGTCGGGGTCGTCGACTCGGTCGGGGTCGTCGACTCGGTCGTCGACTCGGTCGGGGTCGTCGACTCGGTCGTCGACTCGGTCGTCGACTCGGTCGGGGTCGTCGACTCGGTCGGGGTCGTCGACTCGGTCGTCGACTCGGTCGTCGACTCGGTCGGGGTTGTCGACTCGGTCGGGGTCGTCGACTCGGTCGTCGACTCGGTCGTCGACTCGGTCAGGGTTGTCGACTCGGTCGGGGTTGTCGACTCGGTCGTCGACTCGGTCGGGGTCGTCTACTCGGTCGGGGTCGTCGACTCGGTCGTCGACTCGGTCGTCGACTTGGTCGGGGTCGTCGACTCGGTCGTAGACTCGGTCGTCGACTCGTTCGGGGTCGTCGACTCGGTCGTCGACTCGGTCGGGGTCGTCGACTCGGTCGGTGTCGTCGACTCGGTCGGGGTCGTCGACTCGGTCGTCGACTCGGTCGCGGTCGTCGACTCGGTCGTCGACGGGGTCGTCGACTCGGTCAGGGTCGTCGACTCGGTCGTCGACTCGGTCGGGGTTGTCGACACGGTCGGGGTCGTCGACTCTGTCGTCGACGCGGTCGGGGTCGTCGACTCGGTCGGGGTCGTCGACTCGGTCGTCGACTCGGTCGGGGTCGTCGACTCGGTCGGGGTCGTCAACTCGGTCGTCGACTCAGTCGGGGTCGTCAACTCGGTCCGGGTCGGGGTCGTCGACTCGGTCGGGGTCGTCGACTCGGTCGTCGACTCGGTCGTCGAATCGGTCGGGGTCGTCGACTCGGTCGTCGACTCGGTCGGGGTCGTCGACTCGGTCGTCGACTCGGTCGTCGACTCGGTCGGGGTCGTCGACTCGGTCGGGGTCGTCGACTCGGTCGTCGACTTGGTCGTCGTCGGGGTCGTCAACTCGATCGTCGACTCGGTCGTCGACTCGGTCGGTGTCGTCGACTCAGTCGTCGTCGGGGTCGTCGACTCGGTCGTCGACTCGGTCGTCGACTTGGTCGGGGTCGTCGACTCGGTCGTAGACTCGGTCGTCGACTCGGTCGGGGTCGTCGACTCGGTCGTCGACTCGGTCGGGGTCGTCGACTCGGTCGGGGTCGTCGACTCGGTCGGGGTCGTCGACTCGGTCGTCGACTCGGTCGGGGTCGTCGACTCGGTCGTCGACGGGGTCGTCGACTCGGTCAGGGTCGTCGACTCGGTCGTCGACTCGGTCGGGGTCGTCGACTCGGTCGGGGTCGTCGACTCGGTCGTCGACGCGGTCGGGGTCGTCGACTCGGTCGGGGTCATCGACTCGGTCGTCGACTCGGTCGGGGTCGTCGACTCGGTCGGGGTCGTCAACTCGGTCGTCGACTCAGTCGGGGTCGTCGACTCGGTCGGGGTCGGGGTCGTCGACTCGGTCGGGGTCGTCGACTCGGTCGTCGACTCGGTCGGGGTCGTCGACCCGGTCGGGGTCGTCGACTCGGTCGTCGACTCGGTCGGGGTCGTCGACTCGGTCGGGGTCGTCGACTCGGTCGTCGACTCGGTCGCGGTCGTCGACTCGGTCGACGACTCGGTCGTCGACTCGATCGTTGTCGTCGACTCGGTCGTCGACTCGGTCGGGGTCGTCGACTCGGTCGTCGACTCGGTCGTCGACTCGGTCGTCGTTGTCGACTCGGTCGTCGACTCGGTCGGGGTCGTCGACTCGGTCGTCGACTCGGTCATCGAATCTGTCGGGGTCGTCGACTCGGTCGTCGACTCGGTCGTCGACTTGGTCGGGGTCGGCGACTCGGTCGGGGTCGTCGACGGGGTCGTCGACTCGGTCGTCGACTCGGTCGTCGACTCGGTCGGGGTCGTCGACTCGGTCGTCGACTCGGTCGTCGTCGGGGTCGTAGACTCAGTCGTCGACTCGGTCGTCGACTCGGTCGGGGTCATCGACTCGGTCGTCGACTCGGTCGTCGTCGTCGACTCGGTCGTCGACTCGGTCGGGGTCGTCGACTCGGTCGTCGACTCGGTCGTCGACTCGGTCGGGGTCGTCGACTCGGTCGTCGACTCGGTCGGGGTCGTCGACTCGGTCGGGGTCGTCGACTCGGTCGTCGACTCGGTCGTCGACTCGGTCGGGGTCGTCGACTCGGTCGGGGTCGTCAACGGGGTCGTCGTGTCGGTCGTCGACTCGGTCGGGGTCGTCGACGGGGTCGTCGTCGTCGACTCGGTCGGGGTCGTCGACGGGGTCGTCGTCGTCGACTCGGTCGTCGACTCGGTCGGGGTCGTCGACTCGGTCGGTGTCGTCGACTCGGTCGTCGACTCGGTCGCGGTCGTCGACTCGGTCGGGGTCGTCGACTCTGTCGGGGGTGTCGACTCTGTCGGGGTTGTCGACTCGGTCGTCGACTCGGTCGGGGTCGTCGACTCGGTCGGGGTCGTCGACTCGGTCGTCGACGCGGTCGGGGTCGTCGACTCGGTCGGGGTCATCGACTCGGTCGTCGACTCGGTCGGGGTCGTCGACTCGGTCGGGGTCGTCAACTCGGTCGTCGACTCAGTCGGGGTCGTCGACTCGGTCGGGGTCGGGGTCGTCGACTCGGTCGGGGTCGTCGACTCGGTCGTCGACTCGGTCGGGGTCGTCGACTCGGTCGGGGTCGTCGACTCGGTCGTCGACGGGGTCGGCGCCTCGGTCAGGGTCGTCGACTCGGTCGTCGACTCGGTCGGGGTCGTCGACTCGGTCGTCGACTCGGTCGTCGACTCGGTCGGGGTCATCGACTCGGTCGTCGACTCGGTCGTCGTCGTCGACTCGGTCGTCGACTCGGTCGGGGTCGGGGTCGTCGACTCGGTCGTCGACGGGGTCGTCGACTCGGTCGGGGTCGTCGACTCGGTCGTCGACTCGGTCGGGGTCGTCGACTCGGTCGGGGTCGTCGACTCGGTCGTCGACTCGGTCGGGGTCGTCGACTCGGTCGTCGACTCGGTCGGGGTCGTCGACCGGGTCGTCGACTCGGTCGTCTACTCGGTCGGGGTCGTCGACTCGGTCGTCGACTCGGTCGTCGACTTGGTCGGGGTCGTCGACTCGGTCGTAGACTCGGTCGTCGACTCGGTCGGGGTCGTCGACTCGGTCGTCGACTCGGTCGGGGTCGTCGACTCGGTCGGGGTCGTCGACTCGGTCGGGGTCGTCGACTCGGTCGTCGACTCGGTCGGGGTCGTCGACTCGGTCGTCGACGGGGTCGTCGACTCGGTCAGGGTCGTCGACTCGGTCGTCGACTCGGTCGGGGTCGTCGACTCGGTCGGGGTCGTCGACTCGGTCGTCGACGCGGTCGGGGTCGTCGACTCGGTCGGGGTCATCGACTCGGTCGTCGACTCGGTCGGGGTCGTCAACTCGGTCGTCGACTCAGTCGGGGTCGTCGACTCGGTCGGGGTCGGGGTCGTCGACTCGGTCGGGGTCGTCGACTCGGTCGTCGACTCGGTCGGGGTCGTCGACTCGGTCGGGGTCGTCGACTCGGTCGTTGACTCGGTCGGGGTCGTCGACTCGGTCGTCGACGGGGTCGGCGCCTCGGTCAGGGTCGTCGACTCGGTCGTCGACTCGGTCGGGGTCGTCGACTCGGTCGGGGTCGTCGACTCGGTCGTCGACTCGGTCGGGGTCGTCGACTCGGTCGGGGTCGTCGACTTGGTCGGGGTCGGGGTCGTCGACTCGGTCGGGGTCGTCGACTCGGTCAGGGTCGTCGACTCGGTCGTCGACTCGGTCGGGGTCGTCGACTCGGTCGGGGTCGTCGACTCGGTCGTCGACTCGGTCGGGGTCGTCGACTCGGTCGTCGACGGGGTCGGCGCCTCGGTCAGGGTCGTCGACTCGGTCGTCGACTCGGTCGGGGTCGTCGACTCGGTCGGGGTCGTCGACTCGGTCGTCGACTCGGTCGGGGTCGTCGACTCGGTCGGGGTCGTCGACTTGGTCGGGGTCGGGGTCGTCGACTCGGTCGGGGTCGTCGACTCGGTCGTGGTCGGGGTCGTCCACTCGGTCGGGGTCGTCGACTCGGTCGGGGTCGTCGACTCGGTCGTCGACTCGGTCGGTGTCGTCGACTCAGTCGTCGTCGGGGTCGTCGACTCGGTCGTCGACTCGGTCGGGGTCGTCGACTCGGTCGTCGACTCGGTCGGGGTCGTCGACCGGGTCGTCGACTCGGTCGTCTACTCGGTCGGGGTCGTCGACTCGGTCGTCGACTCGGTCGTCGACTTGGTCGGGGTCGTCGACTCGGTCGTAGACTCGGTCGTCGACTCGGTCGGGGTCGTCGACTCGGTCGTCGACTCGGTCGGGGTCGTCGACTCGGTCGGGGTCGTCGACTCGGTCGTCGACTCGGTCGGGGTCGTCGACTCGGTCGTCGACGGGGTCGTCGACTCGGTCAGGGTCGTCGACTCGGTCGTCGACTCGGTCGGGGTCGTCGACTCGGTCGGGGTCGTCGACTCGGTCGGGGTCGTCGACTCGGTCGTCGACGCGGTCGGGGTCGTCGACTCGGTCGGGGTCATCGACTCGGTCGTCGACTCGGTCGGGGTCGTCGACTCGGTCGGGGTCGTCAACTCGGTCGTCGACTCAGTCGGGGTCGTCGACTCGGTCGGGGTCGGGGTCGTCGACTCGGTCGGGGTCGTCGACTCGGTCGTCGACGGGGTCGGCGCCTCGGTCAGGGTCGTCGACTCGGTCGTCGACTCGGTCGGGGTCGTCGACTCGGTCGGGGTCGTCGACTCGGTCGTCGACTCGGTCGGGGTCGTCGACTCGGTCGGGGTCGTCGACTTGGTCGGGGTCGGGGTCGTCGACTCGGTCGGGGTCGTCGACTCGGTCAGGGTCGTCGACTCGGTCGTCGACTCGGTCGGGGTCGTCGACTCGGTCGGGGTCGTCGACTCGGTCGTCGACTCGGTCGGGGTCGTCGACTCGGTCGTCGACGGGGTCGGCGCCTCGGTCAGGGTCGTCGACTCGGTCGTCGACTCGGTCGGGGTCGTCGACTCGGTCGGGGTCGTCGACTCGGTCGTCGACTCGGTCGGGGTCGTCGACTCGGTCGTCGACTCGGTCGGGGTCGTCGACTCGGTCGGGGTCGTCGACTCGGTCATCGACGCGGTCGGGGTCGTCGACTCGGTCGGGGTCGTGGACTCGGTCGTCGACTCGGTCGGGGTCGTCGACTCGGTCGGGGTCGTCGACTCGGTCGTCGACTCAGTCGGGGTCATCGACTCGGTCGGGGTCGGGGTCGTCGACTCGGTCGGGGTCGTCGACTCGGTCGTCGACTCGGTCGGGGTCGTCGACTCGGTCGTCGACGGGGTCGTCGACACGGTCAGGGTCGTCGACTCGGTCGTCGACTCAGTTGGGGTCGTCGACTCGGTCGGGGTCGTCGACTCGGTCGTCGACTCGGTCGGGGTCGTCGACTCGGTTGTCGACGGGGTCGGCGCCTGGGTCAGGGTCGTCGACTCGGTTGTCGACTCGGTCGGGGTCGTCGACTCGGTCGGGGTCGTCGACTCGGTCGTCGACTCGGTCGTGGTCGGGGTCGTCCACTCGGTCGGGGTCGTCGACTCGGTCGGGGTCGTCGACTCGGTCGTCGACTCGGTCGGTGTCGTCGACTCAGTCGTCGTCGGGGTCGTCGACTCGGTCGTCGACTCGGTCGGGGTCGTCGACTCGGTCGTCGACTCGGTCGGGGTCGTCGACCGGGTCGTCGACTCGGTCGTCTACTCGGTCGGGGTCGTCGACTCGGTCGTCGACTCGGTCGTCGACTTGGTCGGGGTCGTCGACTCGGTCGTAGACTCGGTCGTCGACTCGGTCGGGGTCGTCGACTCGGTCGTCGACTCGGTCGGGGTCGTCGACTCGGTCGGGGTCGTCGACTCGGTCGGGGTCGTCGACTCGGTCGTCGACTCGGTCGGGGTCGTCGACTCGGTCGTCGACGGGGTCGTCGACTCGGTCAGGGTCGTCGACTCGGTCGTCGACTCGGTCGGGGTCGTCGACTCGGTCGGGGTCGTCGACTCGGTCGTCGACGCGGTCGGGGTCGTCGACTCGGTCGGGGTCATCGACTCGGTCGTCGACTCGGTCGGGGTCGTCGACTCGGTCGGGGTCGTCAACTCGGTCGTCGACTCAGTCGGGGTCGTCGACTCGGTCGGGGTCGGGGTCGTCGACTCGGTCGGGGTCGTCGACTCGGTCGTCGACGGGGTCGGCGCCTCGGTCAGGGTCGTCGACTCGGTCGTCGACTCGGTCGGGGTCGTCGACTCGGTCGGGGTCGTCGACTCGGTCGTCGACTCGGTCGGGGTCGTCGACTCGGTCGGGGTCGTCGACTTGGTCGGGGTCGGGGTCGTCGACTCGGTCGGGGTCGTCGACTCGGTCAGGGTCGTCGACTCGGTCGTCGACTCGGTCGGGGTCGTCGACTCGGTCGGGGTCGTCGACTCGGTCGTCGACTCGGTCGGGGTCGTCGACTCGGTCGTCGACGGGGTCGGCGCCTCGGTCAGGGTCGTCGACTCGGTCGTCGACTCGGTCGGGGTCGTCGACTCGGTCGGGGTCGTCGACTCGGTCGTCGACTCGGTCGGGGTCGTCGACTCGGTCGTCGACTCGGTCGGGGTCGTCGACTCGGTCGGGGTCGTCGACTCGGTCGTCGACGCGGTCGGGGTCGTCGACTCGGTCGGGGTCGTGGACTCGGTCGTCGACTCGGTCGGGGTCGTTGACTCGGTCGGGGTCGTCGACTCGGTCGTCGACTCAGTCGGGGTCGTCGACTCGGTCGGGGTCGGGGTCGTCGACTCGGTCGGGGTCGTCGACTCGGTCGTCGACTCGGTCGGGGTCGTCGACTCGGTCGTCGACGGGGTCGTCGACACGGTCAGGGTCGTCGACTCGGTCGTCGACTCAGTTGGGGTCGTCGACTCGGTCGGGGTCGTCGACTCGGTCGTCGACTCGGTCGGGGTCGTCGACTCGGTTGTCGACGGGGTCGGCGCCTGGGTCAGGGTCGTCGACTCGGTTGTCGACTCGGTCGGGGTCGTCGACTCGGTCGGGGTCGTCGACTCGGTCGTCGACTCGGTCGTGGTCGGGGTCGTCCACTCGGTCGGGGTCGTCGACTCGGTCGTCGACTCGGTCGTCGACTCGGTCGGGGTTGTCGACTCGGTAGGGGTTGTCGACTCGGTCGTCGACTGGGTCGTCGACCGGGTCGTCGACTCGGTCGTCTACTCGGTCGGGGTCGTCGACTCGGTCGTCGACTCGGTCGTCGACTTGGTCGGGGTCGTCGACTCGGTCGTAGACTCGGTCGTCGACTCGGTCGGGGTCGTCAACTCGGTCGTCGACTCAGTCGGGGTCGTCGACTCGGTCGGGGTCGGGGTCGTCGACTCGGTCGGGGTCGTCGACTCGGTCGTCGACGGGGTCGGCGCCTCGGTCAGGGTCGTCGACTCGGTCGTCGACTCGGTCGGGGTCGTCGACTCGGTCGGGGTCGTCGACTCGGTCGTCGACTCGGTCGGGGTCGTCGACTCGGTCGGGGTCGTCGACTTGGTCGGGGTCGGGGTCGTCGACTCGGTCGGGGTCGTCGACTCGGTCAGGGTCGTCGACTCGGTCGTCGACTCGGTCGGGGTCGTCGACTCGGTCGTCGACTCGGTCGGGGTCGTCGACTCGGTCGTCGACGGGGTCGGCGCCTCGGTCAGGGTCGTCGACTCGGTCGTCGACTCGGTCGGGGTCGTCGACTCGGTCGGGGTCGTCGACTCGGTCGTCGACTCGGTCGGGGTCGTCGACTCGGTCGTCGACTCGGTCGGGGTCGTCGACTCGGTCGGGGTCGTCGACTCGGTCGTCGACGCGGTCGGGGTCGTCGACTCGGTCGGGGTCGTGGACTCGGTCGTCGAGTCGGTCGGGGTCGTCGACTCGGTCGGGGTCGTCGACTCGGTCGTCGACTCAGTCGGGGTCGTCGACTCGGTCGGGGTCGGGGTCGTCGACTCGGTCGGGGTCGTCGACTCGGTCGTCGACTCGGTCGGGGTCGTCGACTCGGTCGTCGACGGGGTCGTCGACACGGTCAGGGTCGTCGACTCGGTCGTCGACTCAGTTGGGGTCGTCGACTCGGTCGGGGTCGTCGACTCGGTCGTCGACTCGGTCGGGGTCGTCGACTCGGTTGTCGACGGGGTCGGCGCCTGGGTCAGGGTCGTCGACTCGGTTGTCGACTCGGTCGGGGTCGTCGACTCGGTCGGGGTCGTCGACTCGGTCGTCGACTCGGTCGTGGTCGGGGTCGTCCACTCGGTCGGGGTCGTCGACTCGGTCGTCGACTCGGTCGTCGACTCGGTCGGGGTTGTCGACTCGGTAGGGGTTGTCGACTCGGTCGTCGACTGGGTCGTCGACCGGGTCGTCGACTCGGTCGTCTACTCGGTCGGGGTCGTCGACTCGGTCGTCGACTCGGTCGTCGACTTGGTCGGGGTCGTCGACTCGGTCGTAGACTCGGTCGTCGACTCGGTCGGGGTCGTCGACTCGGTCGTCGACTCGGTCGGGGTCGTCGACTCGGTCGGGGTCGTCGACTCGGTCGGGGTCGTCGACTCGGTCGTCGACTCGGTCGGGGTCGTCGACTCGGTCGGGGTCGTCGACTCGGTCGTCGACGCGGTCGGGGTCGTCGACTCAGTCGGGGTCGTCGACTCGGTCGTCGACTCGGTCGGGGTCGTCGACTCGGTCGGGGTCGTCAACTCGGTCGTCGACTCAGTCGGGGTCGTCGACTCGGTCGGGGTCGGGGTCGTCGACTCGGTCGGGGTCGTCGACTCGGTCGTCGACTCGGTCGGGGTCGTCGACTCGGTCGTCGACGGGGTCGTCGACTCGGTCGGGGTCGTCGACTCGGTCGGGGTCGTCGACTCGGTCGTCGACGGGGTCGGCGCCTCAGTCAGGGTCGTCGACTCGGTCGTCGACTCGGTCGTGGTCGTCGACTCGGTCGGGGTCGTCGACTCGGTCGTCGACTCGGTCGGGGTCGTCGACTCGGTCGGGGTCGTCGACTTGGTCGGGGTCGGGGTCGTCGACTCGGTCGGGGTCGTCGACTCGGTCGTGGTCGGGGTCGTCCACTCGGTCGGGGTCGTCGACTCGGTCGTTGTCGGGGTCGTCGACTCGGTCGGGGTCGGGGTCGTCGACTCGGTCGTCGACGGGGTCGTCGACTCGGTCGGGGTCGTCGACTCGGTCGTCGACTCAGTCGTCGACTCGGTTGGGGTCGTCGACTCGGTCGTCGACTCGGTCGGGGTCGTCGACTCGGTCGTCGACTCGGTCGTCGACTCGGTCGTCGACTCGGTCGGGGTCGTCGACTCGGTCGTCGACTCGGTCGTCGACTCGGTCGGGGTCGTCGACTCGGTCGGGGTCGTCGACTCGGTCGTCGACTCGGTCGCGGTCGTCGACTCGGTCGTCGACTTGGTCGTCGTCGGGGTCGTCGACTCGATCGTCGACTCGGTCGTCGACTCGGTCGGTGTCGTCGACTCAGTCGTCGTCGGGGTCGTCGACTCGGTCGTCGACTCGGTCGGGGTCGTCGACTCGGTCGTCGACTCGGTCGGGGTCGTCGACTCGGTCGTCGACTCGGTCGTCGTCGGGGTCGTAGACTCAGTCGTCGACTCGGTCATCAACTCGGTCGGGGTCATCGACTCGGTCGTCGACTCGGTCGTCGTCGTCGACTCGGTCGTCGACTCAGTCGGGGTCGTCGACTCGGTCGTCGACTCGGTCGGGGTCGTCGACTCGGTCGTCGACTCGGTCGTCGACTCGGTCGGGTTTGTCGACTCGGTCGGGGTTGTCGACTCGGTCGTCGACTGGGTCGTCGACCGGGTCGTCGACTCGGTCGTCTACTCGGTCGGGGTCGTCGACTCGGTCGTCGACTCGGTCGTCGACTTGGTCGGGGTCGTCGACTCGGTCGGGGTCGTCGACTCGGTCGTCGACTCGGTCGGGGTCGTCGACTCGGTCGTCGACGGGGTCTTCGACTTGGTCAGGGTCGTCGACTCGTTCGTCGACTCGGTCGGGGTCGTCGACTCGGTCGGGGTCGTCGACTCGGTCGTCGACGCGGTCGGGGTCGTCGACTCGGTCGGGGTCATCGACTCGGTCGTCGACTCGGTCGGGGTCGTCGACTCGGTCGGGGTCGTCAACTCGGTCGTCGACTCAGTCGGGGTCGTCGACTCGGTCGGGGTCGTCGACTCGGTCGTCGACTCGGTCGGGGTCGTCGACTCGGTCGTCGACGGGGTCGGCGCCTCGGTCAGGGTCGTCGACTCGGTCGTCGACTCGGTCGGGGTCGTCGACTCGGTCGTCGACTCGGTCGTCGACTCGGTCGGGGTCATCGACTCGGTCGTCGACTCGGTCGTCGTCGTCGACTCGGTCGTCGACTCGGTCGGGGTCATCGACTCGGTCGTCGACTCGGTCGTCGACTCGGTCGGTGTCGTCGACTCGGTCGTCGACTCGGTCGGGGTCGTCGACTCGGTCGTCGTCTCGGTCGTCGACTCGGTCGGGGTCGTCGACTCGGTCGGGGTCATCGACGGGGTCGTCGTCTCGGTCGTCGACTCGGTCGGGGTCGTCGACGGGGTCGTCGTCGTCGACTCGGTCGGAGTCGTCGACTCGGTCGTCGACTCGGTCGGTGTCGTCGACTCAGTCGTCGTCGGGGTCGTCGACTCGGTCGTCGACTCGGTCGGGGTCGTCGACTCGGTCGTCGACTCGGTCGGGGTCGTCGACCGGGTCGTCGACTCGGTCGTCTACTCGGTCGGGGTCGTCGACTCGGTCGGGGTCGTCGACTCGGTCGTCGACTTGGTCGGGGTCGTCGACTCGGTCGTAGACTCGGTCGTCGACTCGGTCGGGGTCGTCGACTCGGTCGTCGACTCGGTCGGGGTCGTCGACTCGGTCGGGGTCGTCGACTCGGTCGTCGACTCGGTCGGGGTCGTCGACTCGGTCGTCGACGGGGTCGTCGACTCGGTCAGGGTCGTCGACTCGGTCGTCGACTCGGTCGGGGTCGTCGACTCGGTCGGGGTCGTCGACTCGGTCGGGGTCGTCGACTCGGTCGTCGACGCGGTCGGGGTCGTCGACTCGGTCGGGGTCATCGACTCGGTCGTCGACTCGGTCGGGGTCGTCGACTCGGTCGGGGTCGTCAACTCGGTCGTCGACTCAGTCGGGGTCGTCGACTCGGTCGGGGTCGGGGTCGTCGACTCGGTCAGGGTCGTCGACTCGGTCGTCGACTCGGTCGGGGTCGTCGACTCGGTCGGGGTCGTCGACTCGGTCGTCGACTCGGTCGGGGTCGTCGACTCGGTCGGGGTCGTCGACTTGGTCGGGGTCGGGGTCGTCGACTCGGTCGGGGTCGTCGACTCGGTCAGGGTCGTCGACTCGGTCGTCGACTCGGTCGGGGTCGTCGACTCGGTCGGGGTCGTCGACTCGGTCGTCGACTCGGTCGGGGTCGTCGACTCGGTCGTCGACGGGGTCGGCGCCTCGGTCAGGGTCGTCGACTCGGTCGTCGACTCGGTCGGGGTCGTCGACTCGGTCGGGGTCGTCGACTCGGTCGTCGACTCGGTCGGGGTCGTCGACTCGGTCGTCGACTCGGTCGGGGTCGTCGACTCGGTCGGGGTCGTCGACTCGGTCGTCGACGCGGTCGGGGTCGTCGACTCGGTCGGGGTCGTGGACTCGGTCGTCGACTCGGTCGGGGTCGTCGACTCGGTCGGGGTCGTCGACTCGGTCGTCGACTCAGTCGGGGTCGTCGACTCGGTCGGGGTCGGGGTCGTCGACTCGGTCGGGGTCGTCGACTCGGTCGTCGACTCGGTCGGGGTCGTCGACTCGGTCGTCGACGGGGTCGTCGACACGGTCAGGGTCGTCGACTCGGTCGTCGACTCAGTTGGGGTCGTCGACTCGGTCGGGGTCGTCGACTCGGTCGTCGACTCGGTCGGGGTCGTCGACTCGGTTGTCGACGGGGTCGGCGCCTGGGTCAGGGTCGTCGACTCGGTTGTCGACTCGGTCGGGGTCGTCGACTCGGTCGGGGTCGTCGACTCGGTCGTCGACTCGGTCGTGGTCGGGGTCGTCCACTCGGTCGGGGTCGTCGACTCGGTCGGGGTCGTCGACTCGGTCGTCGACTCGGTCGGTGTCGTCGACTCAGTCGTCGTCGGGGTCGTCGACTCGGTCGTCGACTCGGTCGGGGTCGTCGACTCGGTCGTCGACTCGGTCGGGGTCGTCGACCGGGTCGTCGACTCGGTCGTCTACTCGGTCGGGGTCGTCGACTCGGTCGTCGACTCGGTCGTCGACTTGGTCGGGGTCGTCGACTCGGTCGTAGACTCGGTCGTCGACTCGGTCGGGGTCGTCGACTCGGTCGTCGACTCGGTCGGGGTCGTCGACTCGGTCGGGGTCGTCGACTCGGTCGGGGTCGTCGACTCGGTCGTCGACTCGGTCGGGGTCGTCGACTCGGTCGTCGACGGGGTCGTCGACTCGGTCAGGGTCGTCGACTCGGTCGTCGACTCGGTCGGGGTCGTCGACTCGGTCGGGGTCGTCGACTCGGTCGTCGACGCGGTCGGGGTCGTCGACTCGGTCGGGGTCATCGACTCGGTCGTCGACTCGGTCGGGGTCGTCGACTCGGTCGGGGTCGTCAACTCGGTCGTCGACTCAGTCGGGGTCGTCGACTCGGTCGGGGTCGGGGTCGTCGACTCGGTCGGGGTCGTCGACTCGGTCGTCGACGGGGTCGGCGCCTCGGTCAGGGTCGTCGACTCGGTCGTCGACGCGGTCGGGGTCGTCGACTCGGTCGGGGTCATCGACTCGGTCGTCGACTCGGTCGGGGTCGTCGACTCGGTCGGGGTCGTCAACTCGGTCGTCGACTCAGTCGGGGTCGTCGACTCGGTCGGGGTCGGGGTCGTCGACTCGGTCGGGGTCGTCGACTCGGTCGTCGACTCGGTCGGGGTCGTCGACTCGGTCGGGGTCGTCGACTCGGTCGTCGACGGGGTCGGCGCCTCGGTCAGGGTCGTCGACTCGGTCGTCGACTCGGTCGGGGTCGTCGACTCGGTCGTCGACTCGGTCGTCGACTCGGTCGGGGTCATCGACTCGGTCGTCGACTCGGTCGTCGTCGTCGACTCGGTCGTCGACTCGGTCGGGGTCATCGACTCGGTCGTCGACTCGGTCGTCGACTCGGTCGGGGTCGTCGACTCGGTCGTCGACTCGGTCGGGGTCGTCGACTCGGTCGTCGTCTCGGTCGTCGACTCGGTCGGGGTCGTCGACTCGGTCGGGGTCATCGACGGGGTCGTCGTCTCGGTCGTCGACTCGGTCGGGGTCGTCGACGGGGTCGTCGTCGTCGACTCGGTCGGAGTCGTCGACGGGGTCGTCGTCGTCGACTCGGTCGTGGACTCGGTCGGGGTCGTCGACTCGGTCGTCGACTCGGTCGGGGTCGTCGACTCGGTCGGTGTCGTCGACTCAGTCGTCGACTCGGTCGCGGTCGTCGACTCGGTCGGGGTCGTCGACTCTGTCGGGGTTGTCGACTCTTTCGGGGTTGTCGACTCGGTCGTCGACTCTGTCGGGGTCGTCGACTCGGTCGTCGACTCGGTCGGGGTCGTCGACTCGGTCGTCGACTCGGTCGGGGTCGTCGACTCGGTCGGGGTCGGGGTCGTCGACTCGGTCGGGGTCGGGGTCGTCGACTCGGTCGGGGTCGTCGACTCGGTTGGGGTCGTCGACTCGGTCGGGGTCGGGGTCGTCGACTCGGTCGGGGTCGTCGACTCGGTCGGGGTCGGGGTCGTCGACTCGGTCGGGGTTGGGGTCGTCGACTCGGTCGGGGTCGTCGACTCGGTCGGGGTCGTCGACTCGGTCGGGGTCGGGGTCGTCGACTCGGTCGGGGTCGGGGTTGTCGACTCGGTCGGGGTCGGGGTCGTCGACTCGGTCGTCGACGGGGTCGTCGACTCGGTCGGGGTCGGGGTCGTCGACTCGGTCGTCGACTCGGTCGTCGACTCGGTCGGGGTCGTCGACCCGGTCGGGGTCGTCGACCTGGTCGTCGACTCGGTCGTCGACGCGGTCGGGTTCGTCGACTCGGTCGGGGTCGTCGACTCGGTCGTCGACTCGGTCGGGGTCGTCGAGTCGGTCGTCGACTCGGTCGTCGACTCGGTCGGGGTCGTCGACTCGGTCGGGGTCGTCGACTCGGTCGTCGACGGGGTCGTCGACTTGGTCAGGGTCGTCGACTCGTTCGTCGACTCGGTCGGGGTCGTCGACTCGGTCGGGGTCGTCGACTCGGTCGTCGACGCGGTCGGGGTCGTCGACTCGGTCGGGGTCATCGACTCGGTCGTCGACTCGGTCGGGGTCGTCGACTCGGTCGGGGTCGTCAACTCGGTCGTCGACTCAGTCGGGGTCGTCGACTCGGTCGGGGTCGGGGTCGTCGACTCGGTCGGGGTCGTCGACTCGGTCGTCGACTCGGTCGGGGTCGTCGACTCGGTCGGGGTCGTCGACTCGGTCGTCGACTCGGTCGGGGTCGTCGACTCGGTCGTCGACGGGGTCGGCGCCTCGGTCAGGGTCGTCGACTCGGTCGTCGACTCGGTCGGGGTCGTCGACTCGGTCGTCGACTCGGTCGTCGACTCGGTCGGGGTCATCGACTCGGTCGTCGACTCGGTCGTCGTCGTCGACTCGGTCGTCGACTCGGTCGGGGTCATCGACTCGGTCGTCGACTCGGTCGTCGACTCGGTCGGGGTCGTCGACTCGGTCGTCGACTCGGTCGGGGTCGTCGACTCGGTCGTCGTCTCGGTCGTCGACTCGGTCGGGGTCGTCGACTCGGTCGGGGTCATCGACGGGGTCGTCGTCTCGGTCGTCGACTCGGTCGGGGTCGTCGACGGGGTCGTCGTCGTCGACTCGGTCGGAGTCGTCGACGGGGTCGTCGTCGTCGACTCGGTCGTGGACTCGGTCGGGGTCGTCGACTCGGTCGTCGACTCGGTCGGGGTCGTCGACTCGGTCGGTGTCGTCGACTCAGTCGTCGACTCTGTCGCGGTCGTCGACTCGGTCGGGGTCGTCGACTCTGTCGGGGTTGTCGACTCTTTCGGGGTTGTCGACTCGGTCGTCGACTCTGTCGGGGTCGTCGACTCGGTCGTCGACTCGGTCGGGGTCGTCGACTCGGTCGTCGACTCGGTCGGGGTCGTCGACTCGGTCGGGGTCGGGGTCGTCGACTCGGTCGGGGTCGGGGTCGTCGACTCGGTCGGGGTCGTCGACTCGGTTGGGGTCGTCGACTCGGTCGGGGTCGGGGTCGTCGACTCGGTCGGGGTCGTCGACTCGGTCGGGGTCGGGGTCGTCGACTCGGTCGGGGTTGGGGTCGTCGACTCGGTCGGGGTCGTCGACTCGGTCGGGGTCGTCGACTCGGTCGGGGTCGGGGTCGTCGACTCGGTCGGGGTCGGGGTTGTCGACTCGGTCGGGGTCGGGGTCGTCGACTCGGTCGTCGACGGGGTCGTCGACTCGGTCGGGGTCGGGGTCGTCGACTCGGTCGTCGACTCGGTCGTCGACTCGGTCGGGGTCGTCGACCCGGTCGGGGTCGTCGACCTGGTCGTCGACTCGGTCGTCGACTCGGTCGGGGTCGTCGACTCGGTCGGGGTCGTCGACTCGGTCGTCGACTCGGTCGGGGTCGTCGACTCGGTCGTCGACTCGGTCGTCGACTCGGTCGGGGTCGTCGACTCGGTCGGGGTCGTCGACTCGGTCGTCGACTCGGTCGTCGACTCGGTCGGGGTTGTCGACTCGGTCGGGGTCGTCGACTCGGTCGTCGACTCGGTCGTCGACTCGGTCAGGGTTGTCGACTCGGTCGGGGTTGTCGACTCGGTCGTCGACTCGGTCGGGGTCGTCGACTCGGTCGGGGTCGTCGACTCGGTCGTCGACTCGGTCGTCGACTTGGTCGGGGTCGTCGACTCGGTCGTAGACTCGGTCGTCGACTCGTTCGGGGTCGTCGACTCGGTCGTCGACTCGGTCGGGGTCGTCGACTCGGTCGGTGTCGTCGACTCGGTCGGGGTCGTCGACTCGGTCGTCGACTCGGTCGCGGTCGTCGACTCGGTCGTCGACGGGGTCGTCGACTCGGTCAGGGTCGTCGACTCGGTCGTCGACTCGGTCGGGGTTGTCGACACGGTCGGGGTCGTCGACTCTGTCGTCGACGCGGTCGGGGTCGTCGACTCGGTCGGGGTCGTCGACTCGGTCGTCGACTCGGTCGGGGTCGTCGACTCGGTCGGGGTCGTCAACTCGGTCGTCGACTCAGTCGGGGTCGTCAACTCGGTCCGGGTCGGGGTCGTCGACTCGGTCGGGGTCGTCGACTCGGTCGTCGACTCGGTCGTCGAATCGGTCGGGGTCGTCGACTCGGTCGTCGACTCGGTCGGGGTCGTCGACTCGGTCGTCGACTCGGTCGTCGACTCGGTCGGGGTCGTCGACTCGGTCGGGGTCGTCGACTCGGTCGTCGACTTGGTCGTCGTCGGGGTCGTCAACTCGATCGTCGACTCGGTCGTCGACTCGGTCGGTGTCGTCGACTCAGTCGTCGTCGGGGTCGTCGACTCGGTCGTCGACTCGGTCGTCGACTTGGTCGGGGTCGTCGACTCGGTCGTAGACTCGGTCGTCGACTCGGTCGGGGTCGTCGACTCGGTCGTCGACTCGGTCGGGGTCGTCGACTCGGTCGGGGTCGTCGACTCGGTCGGGGTCGTCGACTCGGTCGTCGACTCGGTCGGGGTCGTCGACTCGGTCGTCGACGGGGTCGTCGACTCGGTCAGGGTCGTCGACTCGGTCGTCGACTCGGTCGGGGTCGTCGACTCGGTCGGGGTCGTCGACTCGGTCGTCGACGCGGTCGGGGTCGTCGACTCGGTCGGGGTCATCGACTCGGTCGTCGACTCGGTCGGGGTCGTCGACTCGGTCGGGGTCGTCAACTCGGTCGTCGACTCAGTCGGGGTCGTCGACTCGGTCGGGGTCGGGGTCGTCGACTCGGTCGGGGTCGTCGACTCGGTCGTCGACTCGGTCGGGGTCGTCGACTCGGTCGGGGTCGTCGACTCGGTCGTCGACTCGGTCGGGGTCGTCGACTCGGTCGGGGTCGTCGACTCGGTCGTCGACTCGGTCGCGGTCGTCGACTCGGTCGACGACTCGGTCGTCGACTCGATCGTTGTCGTCGACTCGGTCGTCGACTCGGTCGGGGTCGTCGACTCGGTCGTCGACTCGGTCGTCGTTGTCGACTCGGTCGTCGACTCGGTCGGGGTCGTCGACTCGGTCGTCGACTCGGTCATCGAATCTGTCGGGGTCGTCGACTCGGTCGTCGACTCGGTCGTCGACTTGGTCGGGGTCGGCGACTCGGTCGGGGTCGTCGACGGGGTCGTCGACTCGGTCGTCGACTCGGTCGTCGACTCGGTCGGGGTCGTCGACTCGGTCGTCGACTCGGTCGTCGTCGGGGTCGTAGACTCAGTCGTCGACTCGGTCGTCGACTCGGTCGGGGTCATCGACTCGGTCGTCGACTCGGTCGTCGTCGTCGACTCGGTCGTCGACTCGGTCGGGGTCGTCGACTCGGTCGTCGACTCGGTCGTCGACTCGGTCGGGGTCGTCGACTCGGTCGTCGACTCGGTCGGGGTCGTCGACTCGGTCGGGGTCGTCGACTCGGTCGTCGACTCGGTCGTCGACTCGGTCGGGGTCGTCGACTCGGTCGGGGTCGTCAACGGGGTCGTCGTGTCGGTCGTCGACTCGGTCGGGGTCGTCGACGGGGTCGTCGTCGTCGACTCGGTCGGGGTCGTCGACGGGGTCGTCGTCGTCGACTCGGTCGTCGACTCGGTCGGGGTCGTCGACTCGGTCGGTGTCGTCGACTCGGTCGTCGACTCGGTCGCGGTCGTCGACTCGGTCGGGGTCGTCGACTCTGTCGGGGGTGTCGACTCTGTCGGGGTTGTCGACTCGGTCGTCGACTCGGTCGGGGTCGTCGACTCGGTCGGGGTCGTCGACTCGGTCGTCGACGCGGTCGGGGTCGTCGACTCGGTCGGGGTCATCGACTCGGTCGTCGACTCGGTCGGGGTCGTCGACTCGGTCGGGGTCGTCAACTCGGTCGTCGACTCAGTCGGGGTCGTCGACTCGGTCGGGGTCGGGGTCGTCGACTCGGTCGGGGTCGTCGACTCGGTCGTCGACTCGGTCGGGGTCGTCGACTCGGTCGGGGTCGTCGACTCGGTCGTCGACGGGGTCGGCGCCTCGGTCAGGGTCGTCGACTCGGTCGTCGACTCGGTCGGGGTCGTCGACTCGGTCGTCGACTCGGTCGTCGACTCGGTCGGGGTCATCGACTCGGTCGTCGACTCGGTCGTCGTCGTCGACTCGGTCGTCGACTCGGTCGGGGTCATCGACTCGGTCGTCGACTCGGTCGTCGACTCGGTCGGGGTCGTCGACTCGGTCGTCGACTCGGTCGGGGTCGTCGACTCGGTCGTCGTCTCGGTCGTCGACTCGGTCGGGGTCGTCGACTCGGTCGGGGTCATCGACGGGGTCGTCGTCTCGGTCGTCGACTCGGTCGGGGTCGTCGACGGGGTCGTCGTCGTCGACTCGGTCGGAGTCGTCGACGGGGTCGTCGTCGTCGACTCGGTCGTGGACTCGGTCGGGGTCGTCGACTCGGTCGTCGACTCGGTCGGGGTCGTCGACTCGGTCGGTGTCGTCGACTCAGTCGTCGACTCGGTCGCGGTCGTCGACTCGGTCGGGGTCGTCGACTCTGTCGGGGTTGTCGACTCTTTCGGGGTTGTCGACTCGGTCGTCGACTCTGTCGGGGTCGTCGACTCGGTCGTCGACTCGGTCGGGGTCGTCGACTCGGTCGTCGACTCGGTCGGGGTCGTCGACTCGGTCGGGGTCGGGGTCGTCGACTCGGTCGGGGTCGGGGTCGTCGACTCGGTCGGGGTCGTCGACTCGGTTGGGGTCGTCGACTCGGTCGGGGTCGGGGTCGTCGACTCGGTCGGGGTCGTCGACTCGGTCGGGGTCGGGGTCGTCGACTCGGTCGGGGTTGGGGTCGTCGACTCGGTCGGGGTCGTCGACTCGGTCGGGGTCGTCGACTCGGTCGGGGTCGGGGTCGTCGACTCGGTCGGGGTCGGGGTTGTCGACTCGGTCGGGGTCGGGGTCGTCGACTCGGTCGTCGACGGGGTCGTCGACTCGGTCGGGGTCGGGGTCGTCGACTCGGTCGTCGACTCGGTCGTCGACTCGGTCGGGGTCGTCGACCCGGTCGGGGTCGTCGACCTGGTCGTCGACTCGGTCGTCGACGCGGTCGGGTTCGTCGACTCGGTCGGGGTCGTCGACTCGGTCGTCGACTCGGTCGGGGTCGTCGAGTCGGTCGTCGACTCGGTCGTCGACTCGGTCGGGGTCGTCGACTCGGTCGGGGTCGTCGACTCGGTCGTCGACTCGGTCGTCGACTCGGTCGGGGTTGTCGACTCGGTCGGGGTCGTCGACTCGGTCGTCGACTCGGTCGTCGACTCGGTCAGGGTTGTCGACTCGGTCGGGGTTGTCGACTCGGTCGTCGACTCGGTCGGGGTCGTCTACTCGGTCGGGGTCGTCGACTCGGTCGTCGACTCGGTCGTCGACTTGGTCGGGGTCGTCGACTCGGTCGTAGACTCGGTCGTCGACTCGTTCGGGGTCGTCGACTCGGTCGTCGACTCGGTCGGGGTCGTCGACTCGGTCGGTGTCGTCGACTCGGTCGGGGTCGTCGACTCGGTCGTCGACTCGGTCGCGGTCGTCGACTCGGTCGTCGACGGGGTCGTCGACTCGGTCAGGGTCGTCGACTCGGTCGTCGACTCGGTCGGGGTTGTCGACACGGTCGGGGTCGTCGACTCTGTCGTCGACGCGGTCGGGGTCGTCGACTCGGTCGGGGTCGTCGACTCGGTCGTCGACTCGGTCGGGGTCGTCGACTCGGTCGGGGTCGTCAACTCGGTCGTCGACTCAGTCGGGGTCGTCAACTCGGTCCGGGTCGGGGTCGTCGACTCGGTCGGGGTCGTCGACTCGGTCGGGGTCGTCGACTCGGTCGTCGACTCGGTCGTCGAATCGGTCGGGGTCGTCGACTCGGTCGTCGACTCGGTCGGGGTCGTCGACTCGGTCGTCGACTCGGTCGTCGACTCGGTCGGGGTCGTCGACTCGGTCGGGGTCGTCGACTCGGTCGTCGACTTGGTCGTCGTCGGGGTCGTCAACTCGATCGTCGACTCGGTCGTCGACTCGGTCGGTGTCGTCGACTCAGTCGTCGTCGGGGTCGTCGACTCGGTCGTCGACTCGGTCGGGGTCGTCGACTCGGTCGTCGACTCGGTCGGGGTCGTCGACCGGGTCGTCGACTCGGTCGTCTACTCGGTCGGGGTCGTCGACTCGGTCGTCGACTCGGTCGTCGACTTGGTCGGGGTCGTCGACTCGGTCGTAGACTCGGTCGTCGACTCGGTCGGGGTCGTCGACTCGGTCGTCGACTCGGTCGGGGTCGTCGACTCGGTCGGGGTCGTCGACTCGGTCGGGGTCGTCGACTCGGTCGTCGACTCGGTCGGGGTCGTCGACTCGGTCGTCGACTCGGTCGCGGTCGTCGACTCGGTCGGGGTCGTCGACTCTGTCGGGGTTGTCGACTCTTTCGGGGTTGTCGACTCGGTCGTCGACTCTGTCGGGGTCGTCGACTCGGTCGTCGACTCGGTCGGGGTCGTCGACTCGGTCGTCGACTCGGTCGGGGTCGTCGACTCGGTCGGGGTCGGGGTCGTCGACTCGGTCGGGGTCGGGGTCGTCGACTCGGTCGGGGTCGTCGACTCGGTTGGGGTCGTCGACTCGGTCGGGGTCGGGGTCGTCGACTCGGTCGGGGTCGTCGACTCGGTCGGGGTCGGGGTCGTCGACTCGGTCGGGGTTGGGGTCGTCGACTCGGTCGGGGTCGTCGACTCGGTCGGGGTCGTCGACACGGTCGGGGTCGGGGTCGTCGACTCGGTCGGGGTCGGGGTTGTCGACTCGGTCGGGGTCGGGGTCGTCGACTCGGTCGTCGACGGGGTCGTCGACTCGGTCGGGGTCGGGGTCGTCGACTCGGTCGTCGACTCGGTCGTCGACTCGGTCGGGGTCGTCGACCCGGTCGGGGTCGTCGACCTGGTCGTCGACTCGGTCGTCGACGCGGTCGGGTTCGTCGACTCGGTCGGGGTCGTCGACTCGGTCGTCGACTCGGTCGGGGTCGTCGAGTCGGTCGTCGACTCGGTCGTCGACTCGGTCGGGGTCGTCGACTCGGTCGGGGTCGTCGACTCGGTCGTCGACTCGGTCGTCGACTCGGTCGGGGTTGTCGACTCGGTCGGGGTCGTCGACTCGGTCGTCGACTCGGTCGTCGACTCGGTCAGGGTTGTCGACTCGGTCGGGGTTGTCGACTCGGTCGTCGACTCGGTCGGGGTCGTCTACTCGGTCGGGGTCGTCGACTCGGTCGTCGACTCGGTCGTCGACTTGGTCGGGGTCGTCGACTCGGTCGTAGACTCGGTCGTCGACTCGTTCGGGGTCGTCGACTCGGTCGTCGACTCGGTCGGGGTCGTCGACTCGGTCGGTGTCGTCGACTCGGTCGGGGTCGTCGACTCGGTCGTCGACTCGGTCGCGGTCGTCGACTCGGTCGTCGACGGGGTCGTCGACTCGGTCAGGGTCGTCGACTCGGTCGTCGACTCGGTCGGGGTTGTCGACACGGTCGGGGTCGTCGACTCTGTCGTCGACGCGGTCGGGGTCGTCGACTCGGTCGGGGTCGTCGACTCGGTCGTCGACTCGGTCGGGGTCGTCGACTCGGTCGGGGTCGTCAACTCGGTCGTCGACTCAGTCGGGGTCGTCAACTCGGTCCGGGTCGGGGTCGTCGACTCGGTCGGGGTCGTCGACTCGGTCGGGGTCGTCGACTCGGTCGTCGACTCGGTCGTCGAATCGGTCGGGGTCGTCGACTCGGTCGTCGACTCGGTCGGGGTCGTCGACTCGGTCGTCGACTCGGTCGTCGACTCGGTCGGGGTCGTCGACTCGGTCGGGGTCGTCGACTCGGTCGTCGACTTGGTCGTCGTCGGGGTCGTCAACTCGATCGTCGACTCGGTCGTCGACTCGGTCGGTGTCGTCGACTCAGTCGTCGTCGGGGTCGTCGACTCGGTCGTCGACTCGGTCGGGGTCGTCGACTCGGTCGTCGACTCGGTCGGGGTCGTCGACCGGGTCGTCGACTCGGTCGTCTACTCGGTCGGGGTCGTCGACTCGGTCGTCGACTCGGTCGTCGACTTGGTCGGGGTCGTCGACTCGGTCGTAGACTCGGTCGTCGACTCGGTCGGGGTCGTCGACTCGGTCGTCGACTCGGTCGGGGTCGTCGACTCGGTCGGGGTCGTCGACTCGGTCGGGGTCGTCGACTCGGTCGTCGACTCGGTCGGGGTCGTCGACTCGGTCGTCGACGGGGTCGTCGACTCGGTCAGGGTCGTCGACTCGGTCGTCGACTCGGTCGGGGTCGTCGACTCGGTCGGGGTCGTCGACTCGGTCGTCGACGCGGTCGGGGTCGTCGACTCGGTCGGGGTCATCGACTCGGTCGTCGACTCGGTCGGGGTCGTCGACTCGGTCGGGGTCGTCAACTCGGTCGTCGACTCAGTCGGGGTCGTCGACTCGGTCGGGGTCGGGGTCGTCGACTCGGTCGGGGTCGTCGACTCGGTCGTCGACTCGGTCGGGGTCGTCGACTCGGTCGGGGTCGTCGACTCGGTCGTCGACTCGGTCGGGGTCGTCGACTCGGTCGTCGACGGGGTCGGCGCCTCGGTCAGGGTCGTCGACTCGGTCGTCGACTCGGTCGGGGTCGTCGACTCGGTCGGGGTCGTCGACTCGGTCGTCGACTCGGTCGGGGTCGTCGACTCGGTCGGGGTCGTCGACTTGGTCGGGGTCGGGGTCGTCGACTCGGTCGGGGTCGTCGACTCGGTCAGGGTCGTCGACTCGGTCGTCGACTCGGTCGGGGTCGTCGACTCGGTCGGGGTCGTCGACTCGGTCGTCGACTCGGTCGGGGTCGTCGACTCGGTCGTCGACGGGGTCGGCGCCTCGGTCAGGGTCGTCGACTCGGTCGTCGACTCGGTCGGGGTCGTCGACTCGGTCGGGGTCGTCGACTCGGTCGTCGACTCGGTCGGGGTCGTCGACTCGGTCGGGGTCGTCGACTTGGTCGGGGTCGGGGTCGTCGACTCGGTCGGGGTCGTCGACTCGGTCGTGGTCGGGGTCGTCCACTCGGTCGGGGTCGTCGACTCGGTCGGGGTCGTCGACTCGGTCGTCGACTCGGTCGGTGTCGTCGACTCAGTCGTCGTCGGGGTCGTCGACTCGGTCGTCGACTCGGTCGGGGTCGTCGACTCGGTCGTCGACTCGGTCGGGGTCGTCGACCGGGTCGTCGACTCGGTCGTCTACTCGGTCGGGGTCGTCGACTCGGTCGTCGACTCGGTCGTCGACTTGGTCGGGGTCGTCGACTCGGTCGTAGACTCGGTCGTCGACTCGGTCGGGGTCGTCGACTCGGTCGTCGACTCGGTCGGGGTCGTCGACTCGGTCGGGGTCGTCGACTCGGTCGGGGTCGTCGACTCGGTCGTCGACTCGGTCGGGGTCGTCGACTCGGTCGTCGACGGGGTCGTCGACTCGGTCAGGGTCGTCGACTCGGTCGTCGACTCGGTCGGGGTCGTCGACTCGGTCGGGGTCGTCGACTCGGTCGGGGTCGTCGACTCGGTCGTCGACGCGGTCGGGGTCGTCGACTCGGTCGGGGTCATCGACTCGGTCGTCGACTCGGTCGGGGTCGTCGACTCGGTCGGGGTCGTCAACTCGGTCGTCGACTCAGTCGGGGTCGTCGACTCGGTCGGGGTCGGGGTCGTCGACTCGGTCGGGGTCGTCGACTCGGTCGTCGACGGGGTCGGCGCCTCGGTCAGGGTCGTCGACTCGGTCGTCGAATCGGTCGGGGTCGTCGACTCGGTCGGGGTCGTCGACTCGGTCGTCGACTCGGTCGGGGTCGTCGACTCGGTCGGGGTCGTCGACTTGGTCGGGGTCGGGGTCGTCGACTCGGTCGGGGTCGTCGACTCGGTCAGGGTCGTCGACTCGGTCGTCGACTCGGTCGGGGTCGTCGACTCGGTCGGGGTCGTCGACTCGGTCGTCGACTCGGTCGGGGTCGTCGACTCGGTCGTCGACGGGGTCGGCGCCTCGGTCAGGGTCGTCGACTCGGTCGTCGACTCGGTCGGGGTCGTCGACTCGGTCGGGGTCGTCGACTCGGTCGTCGACTCGGTCGGGGTCGTCGACTCGGTCGTCGACTCGGTCGGGGTCGTCGACTCGGTCGGGGTCGTCGACTCGGTCGTCGACGCGGTCGGGGTCGTCGACTCGGTCGGGGTCGTGGACTCGGTCGTCGACTCGGTCGGGGTCGTCGACTCGGTCGGGGTCGTCGACTCGGTCGTCGACTCAGTCGGGGTCGTCGACTCGGTCGGGGTCGGGGTCGTCGACTCGGTCGGGGTCGTCGACTCGGTCGTCGACTCGGTCGGGGTCGTCGACTCGGTCGTCGACGGGGTCGTCGACACGGTCAGGGTCGTCGACTCGGTCGTCGACTCAGTTGGGGTCGTCGACTCGGTCGGGGTCGTCGACTCGGTCGTCGACTCGGTCGGGGTCGTCGACTCGGTTGTCGACGGGGTCGGCGCCTGGGTCAGGGTCGTCGACTCGGTTGTCGACTCGGTCGGGGTCGTCGACTCGGTCGGGGTCGTCGACTCGGTCGTCGACTCGGTCGTGGTCGGGGTCGTCCACTCGGTCGGGGTCGTCGACTCGGTCGGGGTCGTCGACTCGGTCGTCGACTCGGTCGGTGTCGTCGACTCAGTCGTCGTCGGGGTCGTCGACTCGGTCGTCGACTCGGTCGGGGTCGTCGACTCGGTCGTCGACTCGGTCGGGGTCGTCGACCGGGTCGTCGACTCGGTCGTCTACTCGGTCGGGGTCGTCGATTCGGTCGTCGACTCGGTCGTCGACTTGGTCGGGGTCGTCGACTCGGTCGTAGACTCGGTCGTCGACTCGGTCGGGGTCGTCGACTCGGTCGGGGTCGTCGACTCGGTCGGGGTCGTCGACTCGGTCGTCGACTCGGTCGGGGTCGTCGACTCGGTCGTCGACGGGGTCGTCGACTCGGTCAGGGTCGTCGACTCGGTCGTCGACTCGGTCGGGGTTGTCGACTCGGTCGGGGTCGTCGACTCGGTCGTCGACGCGGTCGGGGTCGTCGACTCGGTCGGGGTCATCGACTCGGTCGTCGACTCGGTCGGGGTCGTCGACTCGGTCGGGGTCGTCAACTCGGTCGTCGACTCAGTCGGGGTCGTCGACTCGGTCGGGGTCGGGGTCGTCGACTCGGTCGGGGTCGTCGACTCGGTCGTCGACTCGGTCGGGGTCGTCGACTCGGTCGGGGTCGTCGACTCGGTCGTCGACTCGGTCGGGGTCGTCGACTCGGTCGTCGACGGGGTCGGCGGCTCGGTCAGGGTCGTCGACTCGGTCGTCGACTCGGTCGGGGTCGTCGACTCGGTCGGGGTCGTCGACTCGGTCGTCGACTCGGTCGGGGTCGTCGACTCGGTCGGGGTCGTCGACTTGGTCGGGGTCGGGGTCGTCGACTCGGTCGGGGTCGTCGACTCGGTCAGGGTCGTCGACTCGGTCGTCGACTCGGTCGGGGTCGTCGACTCGGTCGGGGTCGTCGACTCGGTCGTCGACTCGGTCGGGGTCGTCGACTCGGTCGTCGACGGGGTCGGCGCCTCGGTCAGGGTCGTCGACTCGGTCGTCGACTCGGTCGGGGTCGTCGACTCGGTCGGGGTCGTCGACTCGGTCGTCGACTCGGTCGGGGTCGTCGACTCGGTCGGGGTCGTCGACTTGGTCGGGGTCGGGGTCGTCGACTCGGTCGGGGTCGTCGACTCGGTCGTGGTCGGGGTCGTCCACTCGGTCGGGGTCGTCGACTCGGTCGGGGTCGTCGACTCGGTCGTCGACTCGGTCGGGGTCGTCGACTCAGTCGTCGTCGGGGTCGTCGACTCGGTCGTCGACTCGGTCGGGGTCGTCGACTCGGTCGTCGACTCGGTCGGGGTCGTCGACCGGGTCGTCGACTCGGTCGTCTACTCGGTCGGGGTCGTCGACTCGGTCGTCGACTCGGTCGTCGACTTGGTCGGGGTCGTCGACTCGGTCGTAGACTCGGTCGTCGACTCGGTCGGGGTCGTCGACTCGGTCGTCGACTCGGTCGGGGTCGTCGACTCGGTCGGGGTCGTCGACTCGGTCGTCGACTCGGTCGGGGTCGTCGACTCGGTCGTCGACGGGGTCGTCGACTCGGTCAGGGTCGTCGACTCGGTCGTCGACTCGGTCGGGGTCGTCGACTCGGTCGGGGTCGTCGACTCGGTCGGGGTCGTCGACTCGGTCGTCGACGCGGTCGGGGTCGTCGACTCGGTCGGGGTCATCGACTCGGTCGTCGACTCGGTCGGGGTCGTCGACTCGGTCGGGGTCGTCAACTGGGTCGTCGACGCGGTCGGGGTCGTCGACTCGGTCGGGGTCGTCGACTCGGTCGTCGACGGGGTCGGCGCCTCGGTCAGGGTCGTCGACTCGGTCGTCGACTCGGTCGGGGTCGTCGACTCGGTCGGGGTCGTCGACTCGGTCGTCGACTCGGTCGGGGTCGTCGACTCGGTCGGGGTCGTCGACTTGGTCGGGGTCGGGGTCGTCGACTCGGTCGGGGTCGTCGACTCGGTCAGGGTCGTCGACTCGGTCGTCGACTCGGTCGGGGTCGTCGACTCGGTCGGGTTCGTCGACTCGGTCGTCGACTCGGTCGGGGTCGTCGACTCGGTCGTCGACGGGGTCGGCGCCTCGGTCAGGGTCGTCGACTCGGTCGTCGACTCGGTCGGGGTCGTCGACTCGGTCGGGGTCGTCGACTCGGTCGTCGACTCGGTCGGGGTTGTCGACTCGGTCGTCGACTCGGTCGGGGTCGTCGACTCGGTCGGGGTCGTCGACTCGGTCGTCGACGCGGTCGGGGTCGTCGACTCGGTCGGGGTCGTGGACTCGGTCGTCGACTCGGTCGGGGTCGTCGACTCGGTCGGGGTCGTCGACTCGGTCGTCGACTCAGTCGGGGTCGTCGACTCGGTCGGGGTCGGGGTCGTCGACTCGGTCGGGGTCGTCGACTCGGTCGTCGACTCGGTCGGGGTCGTCGACTCGGTCGTCGACGGGGTCGTCGACACGGTCAGGGTCGTCGACTCGGTCGTCGACTCAGTTGGGGTCGTCGACTCGGTCGGGGTCGTCGACTCGGTCGTCGACTCGGTCGGGGTCGTCGACTCGGTTGTCGACGGGGTCGGCGCCTGGGTCAGGGTCGTCGACTCGGTTGTCGACTCGGTCGGGGTCGTCGACTCGGTCGGGGTCGTCGACTCGGTCGTCGACTCGGTCGTGGTCGGGGTCGTCGACTCGGTCGGGGTCGTCGACTCGGTCGTCGACTCGGTCGGGGTCGTCGACTCGGTCGGGGTCGTCAACTCGGTCGTCGACTCAGTCGGGGTCGTCAACTCGGTCCGGGTCGGGGTCGTCGACTCGGTCGGGGTCGTCGACTCGGTCGGGGTCGTCGACTCGGTCGTCGACTCGGTCGTCGAATCGGTCGGGGTCGTCGACTCGGTCGTCGACTCGGTCGGGGTCGTCGACTCGGTCGTCGACTCGGTCGTCGACTCGGTCGGGGTCGTCGACTCGGTCGGGGTCGTCGACTCGGTCGTCGACTTGGTCGTCGTCGGGGTCGTCAACTCGATCGTCGACTCGGTCGTCGACTCGGTCGGTGTCGTCGACTCAGTCGTCGTCGGGGTCGTCGACTCGGTCGTCGACTCGGTCGGGGTCGTCGACTCGGTCGTCGACTCGGTCGGGGTCGTCGACCGGGTCGTCGACTCGGTCGTCTACTCGGTCGGGGTCGTCGACTCGGTCGTCGACTCGGTCGTCGACTTGGTCGGGGTCGTCGACTCGGTCGTAGACTCGGTCGTCGACTCGGTCGGGGTCGTCGACTCGGTCGTCGACTCGGTCGGGGTCGTCGACTCGGTCGGGGTCGTCGACTCGGTCGGGGTCGTCGACTCGGTCGTCGACTCGGTCGGGGTCGTCGACTCGGTCGTCGACGGGGTCGTCGACTCGGTCAGGGTCGTCGACTCGGTCGTCGACTCGGTCGGGGTCGTCGACTCGGTCGGGGTCGTCGACTCGGTCGTCGACGCGGTCGGGGTCGTCGACTCGGTCGGGGTCATCGACTCGGTCGTCGACTCGGTCGGGGTCGTCGACTCGGTCGGGGTCGTCAACTCGGTCGTCGACTCAGTCGGGGTCGTCGACTCGGTCGGGGTCGGGGTCGTCGACTCGGTCGGGGTCGTCGACTCGGTCGTCGACTCGGTCGGGGTCGTCGACTCGGTCGGGGTCGTCGACTCGGTCGTCGACTCGGTCGGGGTCGTCGACTCGGTCGTCGACGGGGTCGGCGCCTCGGTCAGGGTCGTCGACTCGGTCGTCGACTCGGTCGGGGTCGTCGACTCGGTCGGGGTCGTCGACTCGGTCGTCGACTCGGTCGGGGTCGTCGACTCGGTCGGGGTCGTCGACTTGGTCGGGGTCGGGGTCGTCGACTCGGTCGGGGTCGTCGACTCGGTCAGGGTCGTCGACTCGGTCGTCGACTCGGTCGGGGTCGTCGACTCGGTCGGGGTCGTCGACTCGGTCGTCGACTCGGTCGGGGTCGTCGACTCGGTCGTCGACGGGGTCGGCGCCTCGGTCAGGGTCGTCGACTCGGTCGTCGACTCGGTCGGGGTCGTCGACTCGGTCGGGGTCGTCGACTCGGTCGTCGACTCGGTCGGGGTCGTCGACTCGGTCGGGGTCGTCGACTTGGTCGGGGTCGGGGTCGTCGACTCGGTCGGGGTCGTCGACTCGGTCGTGGTCGGGGTCGTCCACTCGGTCGGGGTCGTCGACTCGGTCGGGGTCGTCGACTCGGTCGTCGACTCGGTCGGTGTCGTCGACTCAGTCGTCGTCGGGGTCGTCGACTCGGTCGTCGACTCGGTCGGGGTCGTCGACTCGGTCGTCGACTCGGTCGGGGTCGTCGACCGGGTCGTCGACTCGGTCGTCTACTCGGTCGGGGTCGTCGACTCGGTCGTCGACTCGGTCGTCGACTTGGTCGGGGTCGTCGACTCGGTCGTAGACTCGGTCGTCGACTCGGTCGGGGTCGTCGACTCGGTCGTCGACTCGGTCGGGGTCGTCGACTCGGTCGGGGTCGTCGACTCGGTCGGGGTCGTCGACTCGGTCGTCGACTCGGTCGGGGTCGTCGACTCGGTCGTCGACGGGGTCGTCGACTCGGTCAGGGTCGTCGACTCGGTCGTCGACTCGGTCGGGGTCGTCGACTCGGTCGGGGTCGTCGACTCGGTCGGGGTCGTCGACTCGGTCGTCGACGCGGTCGGGGTCGTCGACTCGGTCGGGGTCATCGACTCGGTCGTCGACTCGGTCGGGGTCGTCGACTCGGTCGGGGTCGTCAACTCGGTCGTCGACTCAGTCGGGGTCGTCGACTCGGTCGGGGTCGGGGTCGTCGACTCGGTCGGGGTCGTCGACTCGGTCGTCGACGGGGTCGGCGCCTCGGTCAGGGTCGTCGACTCGGTCGTCGAATCGGTCGGGGTCGTCGACTCGGTCGGGGTCGTCGACTCGGTCGTCGACTCGGTCGGGGTCGTCGACTCGGTCGGGGTCGTCGACTTGGTCGGGGTCGGGGTCGTCGACTCGGTCGGGGTCGTCGACTCGGTCAGGGTCGTCGACTCGGTCGTCGACTCGGTCGGGGTCGTCGACTCGGTCGGGGTCGTCGACTCGGTCGTCGACTCGGTCGGGGTCGTCGACTCGGTCGTCGACGGGGTCGGCGCCTCGGTCAGGGTCGTCGACTCGGTCGTCGACTCGGTCGGGGTCGTCGACTCGGTCGGGGTCGTCGACTCGGTCGTCGACTCGGTCGGGGTCGTCGACTCGGTCGTCGACTCGGTCGGGGTCGTCGACTCGGTCGGGGTCGTCGACTCGGTCGTCGACGCGGTCGGGGTCGTCGACTCGGTCGGGGTCGTGGACTCGGTCGTCGACTCGGTCGGGGTCGTCGACTCGGTCGGGGTCGTCGACTCGGTCGTCGACTCAGTCGGGGTCGTCGACTCGGTCGGGGTCGGGGTCGTCGACTCGGTCGGGGTCGTCGACTCGGTCGTCGACTCGGTCGGGGTCGTCGACTCGGTCGTCGACGGGGTCGTCGACACGGTCAGGGTCGTCGACTCGGTCGTCGACTCAGTTGGGGTCGTCGACTCGGTCGGGGTCGTCGACTCGGTCGTCGACTCGGTCGGGGTCGTCGACTCGGTTGTCGACGGGGTCGGCGCCTGGGTCAGGGTCGTCGACTCGGTTGTCGACTCGGTCGGGGTCGTCGACTCGGTCGGGGTCGTCGACTCGGTCGTCGACTCGGTCGTGGTCGGGGTCGTCCACTCGGTCGGGGCCGTCGACTCGGTCGGGGTCGTCGACTCGGTCGTCGACTCGGTCGGTGTCGTCGACTCAGTCGTCGTCGGGGTCGTCGACTCGGTCGTCGACTCGGTCGGGGTCGTCGACTCGGTCGTCGACTCGGTCGGGGTCGTCGACCGGGTCGTCGACTCGGTCGTCTACTCGGTCGGGGTCGTCGATTCGGTCGTCGACTCGGTCGTCGACTTGGTCGGGGTCGTCGACTCGGTCGTAGACTCGGTCGTCGACTCGGTCGGGGTCGTCGACTCGGTCGGGGTCGTCGACTCGGTCGGGGTCGTCGACTCGGTCGTCGACTCGGTCGGGGTCGTCGACTCGGTCGTCGACGGGGTCGTCGACTCGGTCAGGGTCGTCGACTCGGTCGTCGACTCGGTCGGGGTTGTCGACTCGGTCGGGGTCGTCGACTCGGTCGTCGACGCGGTCGGGGTCGTCGACTCGGTCGGGGTCATCGACTCGGTCGTCGACTCGGTCGGGGTCGTCGACTCGGTCGGGGTCGTCGACTCGGTCGTCGACTCGGTCGGGGTCGTCGACTCGGTCGGGGTCGTCGACTTGGTCGGGGTCGGGGTCGTCGACTCGGTCGGGGTCGTCGACTCGGTCGTGGTCGGGGTCGTCCACTCGGTCGGGGTCGTCGACTCGGTCGGGGTCGTCGACTCGGTCGTCGACTCGGTCGGGGTCGTCGACTCAGTCGTCGTCGGGGTCGTCGACTCGGTCGTCGACTCGGTCGGGGTCGTCGACTCGGTCGTCGACTCGGTCGGGGTCGTCGACCGGGTCGTCGACTCGGTCGTCTACTCGGTCGGGGTCGTCGACTCGGTCGTCGACTCGGTCGTCGACTTGGTCGGGGTCGTCGACTCGGTCGTAGACTCGGTCGTCGACTCGGTCGGGGTCGTCGACTCGGTCGTCGACTCGGTCGGGGTCGTCGACTCGGTCGGGGTCGTCGACTCGGTCGTCGACTCGGTCGGGGTCGTCGACTCGGTCGTCGACGGGGTCGTCGACTCGGTCAGGGTCGTCGACTCGGTCGTCGACTCGGTCGGGGTCGTCGACTCGGTCGGGGTCGTCGACTCGGTCGGGGTCGTCGACTCGGTCGTCGACGCGGTCGGGGTCGTCGACTCGGTCGGGGTCATCGACTCGGTCGTCGACTCGGTCGGGGTCGTCGACTCGGTCGGGGTCGTCAACTCGGTCGTCGACGCGGTCGGGGTCGTCGACTCGGTCGGGGTCGTCGACTCGGTCGTCGACGGGGTCGGCGCCTCGGTCAGGGTCGTCGACTCGGTCGTCGACTCGGTCGGGGTCGTCGACTCGGTCGGGGTCGTCGACTCGGTCGTCGACTCGGTCGGGGTCGTCGACTCGGTCGGGGTCGTCGACTTGGTCGGGGTCGGGGTCGTCGACTCGGTCGGGGTCGTCGACTCGGTCAGGGTCGTCGACTCGGTCGTCGACTCGGTCGGGGTCGTCGACTCGGTCGGGGTCGTCGACTCGGTCGTCGACTCGGTCGGGGTCGTCGACTCGGTCGTCGACGGGGTCGGCGCCTCGGTCAGGGTCGTCGACTCGGTCGTCGACTCGGTCGGGGTCGTCGACTCGGTCGGGGTCGTCGACTCGGTCGTCGACTCGGTCGGGGTTGTCGACTCGGTCGTCGACTCGGTCGGGGTCGTCGACTCGGTCGGGGTCGTCGACTCGGTCGTCGACGCGGTCGGGGTCGTCGACTCGGTCGGGGTCGTGGACTCGGTCGTCGACTCGGTCGGGGTCGTCGACTCGGTCGGGGTCGTCGACTCGGTCGTCGACTCAGTCGGGGTCGTCGACTCGGTCGGGGTCGGGGTCGTCGACTCGGTCGGGGTCGTCGACTCGGTCGTCGACTCGGTCGGGGTCGTCGACTCGGTCGTCGACGGGGTCGTCGACACGGTCAGGGTCGTCGACTCGGTCGTCGACTCAGTTGGGGTCGTCGACTCGGTCGGGGTCGTCGACTCGGTCGTCGACTCGGTCGGGGTCGTCGACTCGGTTGTCGACGGGGTCGGCGCCTGGGTCAGGGTCGTCGACTCGGTTGTCGACTCGGTCGGGGTCGTCGACTCGGTCGGGGTCGTCGACTCGGTCGTCGACTCGGTCGTGGTCGGGGTCGTCCACTCGGTCGGGGTCGTCGACTCGGTCGGGGTCGTCGACTCGGTCGTCGACTCGGTCGGTGTCGTCGACTCAGTCGTCGTCGGGGTCGTCGACTCGGTCGGGGTCGTCGACTCGGTCGGGGTCGTCGACTCGGTCGTCGACGCGGTCGGGGTCGTCGACTCGGTCGGGGTCATCGACTCGGTCGTCGACTCGGTCGGGGTCGTCGACTCGGTCGGGGTCGTCAACTCGGTCGTCGACTCAGTCGGGGTCGTCGACTCGGTCGGGGTCGGGGTCGTCGACTCGGTCGGGGTCGTCGACTCGGTCGTCGACGGGGTCGGCGCCTCGGTCAGGGTCGTCGACTCGGTCGTCGACTCGGTCGGGGTCGTCGACTCGGTCGGGGTCGTCGACTCGGTCGTCGACTCGGTCGGGGTCGTCGACTCGGTCGGGGTCGTCGACTTGGTCGGGGTCGGGGTCGTCGACTCGGTCGGGGTCGTCGACTCGGTCAGGGTCGTCGACTCGGTCGTCGACTCGGTCGGGGTCGTCGACTCGGTCGGGGTCGTCGACTCGGTCGTCGACTCGTTCGGGGTCGTCGACTCGGTCGTTGACGGGGTCGGCGCCTCGGTCAGGGTCGTCGACTCGGTCGTCGACTCGGTCGGGGTCGTCGACTCGGTCGGGGTCGTCGACTCGGTCGTCGACTCGGTCGGGGTCGTCGACTCGGTCGTCGACTCGGTCGGGGTCGTCGACTCGGTCGGGGTCGTCGACTCGGTCGTCGACGCGGTCGGGGTCGTCGACTCGGTCGGGGTCGTGGACTCGGTCGTCGACTCGGTCGGGGTCGTCGACTCGGTCGGGGTCGTCGACTCGGTCGTCGACTCAGTCGGGGTCGTCGACTCGGTCGGGGTCGGGGTCGTCGACTCGGTCGGGGTCGTCGACTCGGTCGTCGACTCGGTCGGGGTCGTCGACTCGGTCGTCGACGGGGTCGTCGACACGGTCAGGGTCGTCGACTCGGTCGTCGACTCAGTTGGGGTCGTCGACTCGGTCGGGGTCGTCGACTCGGTCGTCGACTCGGTCGGGGTCGTCGACTCGGTTGTCGACGGGGTCGGCGCCTGGGTCAGGGTCGTCGACTCGGTTGTCGACTCGGTCGGGGTCGTCGACTCGGTCGGGGTCGTCGACTCGGTCGTCGACTCGGTCGTGGTCGGGGTCGTCCACTCGGTCGGGGTCGTCGACTCGGTCGGGGTCGTCGACTCGGTCGTCGACTCGGTCGGTGTCGTCGACTCAGTCGTCGTCGGGGTCGTCGACTCGGTCGTCGACTCGGTCGGGGTCGTCGACCGGGTCGTCGACTCGGTCGTCTACTCGGTCGGGGTCGTCGATTCGGTCGTCGACTCGGTCGTAGACTCGGTCGTCGACTCGGTCGGGGTCGTCGACTCGGTCGTCGACTCGGTCGGGGTCGTCGACTCGGTCGGGGTCGTCGACTCGGTCGGGGTCGTCGACTCGGTCGTCGACTCGGTCGGGGTCGTCGACTCGGTCGTCGACGGGGTCGTCGACTCGGTCAGGGTCGTCGACTCGGTCGTCGACTCGGTCGGGGTCGTCGACTCGGTCGGGGTCGTCGACTCGGTCGTCGACGCGGTCGGGGTCGTCGACTCGGTCGGGGTCATCGACTCGGTCGTCGACTCGGTCGGGGTCGTCGACTCGGTCGGGGTCGTCAACTCGGTCGTCGACTCAGTCGGGGTCGTCGACTCGGTCGGGGTCGGGGTCGTCGACTCGGTCGGGGTCGTCGACTCGGTCGTCGACTCGGTCGGGGTCGTCGACTCGGTCGGGGTCGTCGACTCGGTCGTCGACTCGGTCGGGGTCGTCGACTCGGTCGTCGACGGGGTCGGCGCCTCGGTCAGGGTCGTCGACTCGGTCGTCGACTCGGTCGGGGTCGTCGACTCGGTCGGGGTCGTCGACTCGGTCGTCGACTCGGTCGGGGTCGTCGACTCGGTCGGGGTCGTCGACTTGGTCGGGGTCGGGGTCGTCGACTCGGTCGGGGTCGTCGACTCGGTCAGGGTCGTCGACTCGGTCGTCGACTCGGTCGGGGTCGTCGACTCGGTCGGGGTCGTCGACTCGGTCGTCGACTCGGTCGGGGTCGTCGACTCGGTCGTCGACGGGGTCGTCGACACGGTCAGGGTCGTCGACTCGGTCGTCGACTCAGTTGGGGTCGTCGACTCGGTCGGGGTCGTCGACTCGGTCGTCGACTCGGTCGGGGTCGTCGACTCGGTTGTCGACGGGGTCGGCGCCTGGGTCAGGGTCGTCGACTCGGTTGTCGACTCGGTCGGGGTCGTCGACTCGGTCGGGGTCGTCGACTCGGTCGTCGACTCGGTCGTGGTCGGGGTCGTCCACTCGGTCGGGGTCGTCGACTCGGTCGGGGTCGTCGACTCGGTCGTCGACTCGGTCGGTGTCGTCGACTCAGTCGTCGTCGGGGTCGTCGACACGGTCGTCGACTCGGTCGGGGTCGTCGACTCGGTCGTCGACTCGGTCGGGGTCGTCGACCGGGTCGTCGACTCGGTCGTCTACTCGGTCGGGGTCGTCGATTCGGTCGTCGACTCGGTCGTCGACTTGGTCGGGGTCGTCGACTCGGTCGTAGACTCGGTCGTCGACTCGGTCGGGGTCGTCGACTCGGTCGGGGTCGTCGACTCGGTCGGGGTCGTCGACTCGGTCGTCGACTCGGTCGGGGTCGTCGACTCGGTCGTCGACGGGGTCGTCGACTCGGTCAGGGTCGTCGACTCGGTCATCGACTCGGTCGGGGTCGTCGACTCGGTCGGGGTCGTCGACTCGGTCGTCGACGCGGTCGGGGTCGTCGACTCGGTCGGGGTCATCGACTCGGTCGTCGACTCGGTCGGGGTCGTCGACTCGGTCGGGGTCGTCAACTCGGTCGTCGACTCAGTCGGGGTCGTCGACTCGGTCAGGGTCGGGGTCGTCGACTCGGTCGGGGTCGTCGACTCGGTCGTCGACTCGGTCGGGGTCGTCGACTCGGTCGGGGTCGTCGACTCGGTCGTCGACTCGGTCGGGGTCGTCGACTCGGTCGTCGACGGGGTCGGCGGCTCGGTCAGGGTCGTCGACTCGGTCGTCGACTCGGTCGGGGTCGTCGACTCGGTCGGGGTCGTCGACTCGGTCGTCGACTCGGTCGGGGTCGTCGACTCGGTCGGGGTCGTCGACTTGGTCGGGGTCGGGGTCGTCGACTCGGTCGGGGTCGTCGACTCGGTCAGGGTCGTCGACTCGGTCGTCGACTCGGTCGGGGTCGTCGACTCGGTCGGGGTCGTCGACTCGGTCGTCGACTCGGTCGGGGTCGTCGACTCGGTCGTCGACGGGGTCGGCGCCTCGGTCAGGGTCGTCGACTCGGTCGTCGACTCGGTCGGGGTCGTCGACTCGGTCGGGGTCGTCGACTCGGTCGTCGACTCGGTCGGGGTCGTCGACTCGGTCGGGGTCGTCGACTTGGTCGGGGTCGGGGTCGTCGACTCGGTCGGGGTCGTCGACTCGGTCGTGGTCGGGGTCGTCCACTCGGTCGGGGTCGTCGACTCGGTCGGGGTCGTCAACTCGGTCGTCGACTCGGTCGGTGTCGTCGACTCAGTCGTCGTCGGGGTCGTCGACTCGGTCGTCGACTCGGTCGGGGTCGTCGACTCGGTCGTCGACTCGGTCGGGGTCGTCGACCGGGTCGTCGACTCGGTCGTCTACTCGGTCGGGGTCGTCGACTCGGTCGTCGACTCTGTCGTCGACTTGGTCGGGGTCGTCGACTCGGTCGTAGACTCGGTCGTCGACTCGGTCGGGGTCGTCGACTCGGTCGTCGACTCGGTCGGGGTCGTCGACTCGGTCGGGGTCGTCGACTCGGTCGGGGTCGTCGACTCGGTCGTCGACTCGGTCGGGGTCGTCGACTCGGTCGTCGACGGGGTCGTCGACTCGGTCAGGGTCGTCGACTCGGTCGTCGACTCGGTCGGGGTCGTCGACTCGGTCGGGGTCGTCGACTCGGTCGTCGACTCGGTCGGGGTCGTCGACTCGGTCGGGGTCGTCGACTTGGTCGGGGTCGGGGTCGTCGACTCGGTCGGGGTCGTCGACTCGGTCAGGGTCGTCGACTCGGTCGTCGACTCGGTCGGGGTCGTCGACTCGGTCGGGGTCGTCGACTCGGTCGTCGACTCGGTCGGGGTCGTCGACTCGGTCGTCGACGGGGTCGGCGCCTCGGTCAGGGTCGTCGACTCGGTCGTCGACTCGGTCGGGGTCGTCGACTCGGTCGGGGTCGTCGACTCGGTCGTCGACTCGGTCGGGGTCGTCGACTCGGTCGGGGTCGTCGACTTGGTCGGGGTCGGGGTCGTCGACTCGGTCGGGGTCGTCGACTCGGTCGTGGTCGGGGTCGTCCACTCGGTCGGGGTCGTCGACTCGGTCGGGGTCGTCGACTCGGTCGTCGACTCGGTCGGTGTCGTCGACTCAGTCGTCGTCGGGGTCGTCGACTCGGTCGTCGACTCGGTCGGGGTCGTCGACTCGGTCGTCGACTCGGTCGGGGTCGTCGACCGGGTCGTCGACTCGGTCGTCTACTCGGTCGGGGTCGTCGACTCGGTCGTCGACTCGGTCGTCGACTTGGTCGGGGTCGTCGACTCGGTCGTAGACTCGGTCGTCGACTCGGTCGGGGTCGTCGACTCGGTCGTCGACTCGGTCGGGGTCGTCGACTCGGTCGGGGTCGTCGACTCGGTCGGGGTCGTCGACTCGGTCGTCGACTCGGTCGGGGTCGTCGACTCGGTCGTCGACGGGGTCGTCGACTCGGTCAGGGTCGTCGACTCGGTCGTCGACTCGGTCGGGGTCGTCGACTCGGTCGGGGTCGTCGACTCGGTCGGGGTCGTCGACTCGGTCGTCGACGCGGTCGGGGTCGTCGACTCGGTCGGGGTCATCGACTCGGTCGTCGACTCGGTCGGGGTCGTCGACTCGGTCGGGGTCGTCAACTCGGTCGTCGACTCAGTCGGGGTCGTCGACTCGGTCGGGGTCGGGGTCGTCGACTCGGTCGGGGTCGTCGACTCGGTCGTCGACGGGGTCGGCGCCTCGGTCAGGGTCGTCGACTCGGTCGTCGAATCGGTCGGGGTCGTCGACTCGGTCGGGGTCGTCGACTCGGTCGTCGACTCGGTCGGGGTCGTCGACTCGGTCGGGGTCGTCGACTTGGTCGGGGTCGGGGTCGTCGACTCGGTCGGGGTCGTCGACTCGGTCAGGGTCGTCGACTCGGTCGTCGACTCGGTCGGGGTCGTCGACTCGGTCGGGGTCGTCGACTCGGTCGTCGACTCGGTCGGGGTCGTCGACTCGGTCGTCGACGGGGTCGGCGCCTCGGTCAGGGTCGTCGACTCGGTCGTCGACTCGGTCGGGGTCGTCGACTCGGTCGGGGTCGTCGACTCGGTCGTCGACTCGGTCGGGGTCGTCGACTCGGTCGTCGACTCGGTCGGGGTCGTCGACTCGGTCGGGGTCGTCGACTCGGTCGTCGACGCGGTCGGGGTCGTCGACTCGGTCGGGGTCGTGGACTCGGTCGTCGACTCGGTCGGGGTCGTCGACTCGGTCGGGGTCGTCGACTCGGTCGTCGACTCAGTCGGGGTCGTCGACTCGGTCGGGGTCGGGGTCGTCGACTCGGTCGGGGTCGTCGACTCGGTCGTCGACTCGGTCGGGGTCGTCGACTCGGTCGTCGACGGGGTCGTCGACACGGTCAGGGTCGTCGACTCGGTCGTCGACTCAGTTGGGGTCGTCGACTCGGTCGGGGTCGTCGACTCGGTCGTCGACTCGGTCGGGGTCGTCGACTCGGTTGTCGACGGGGTCGGCGCCTGGGTCAGGGTCGTCGACTCGGTTGTCGACTCGGTCGGGGTCGTCGACTCGGTCGGGGTCGTCGACTCGGTCGTCGACTCGGTCGTGGTCGGGGTCGTCCACTCGGTCGGGGTCGTCGACTCGGTCGGGGTCGTCGACTCGGTCGTCGACTCGGTCGGTGTCGTCGACTCAGTCGTCGTCGGGGTCGTCGACTCGGTCGTCGACTCGGTCGGGGTCGTCGACTCGGTCGTCGACTCGGTCGGGGTCGTCGACCGGGTCGTCGACTCGGTCGTCTACTCGGTCGGGGTCGTCGATTCGGTCGTCGACTCGGTCGTCGACTTGGTCGGGGTCGTCGACTCGGTCGTAGACTCGGTCGTCGACTCGGTCGGGGTCGTCGACTCGGTCGGGGTCGTCGACTCGGTCGTCGACTCGGTCGGGGTCGTCGACTCGGTCGTCGACGGGGTCGTCGACTCGGTCAGGGTCGTCGACTCGGTCGTCGACTCGGTCGGGGTTGTCGACTCGGTCGGGGTCGTCGACTCGGTCGTCGACGCGGTCGGGGTCGTCGACTCGGTCGGGGTCATCGACTCGGTCGTCGACTCGGTCGGGGTCGTCGACTCGGTCGGGGTCGTCAACTCGGTCGTCGACTCAGTCGGGGTCGTCGACTCGGTCGGGGTCGGGGTCGTCGACTCGGTCGGGGTCGTCGACTCGGTCGTCGACTCGGTCGGGGTCGTCGACTCGGTCGGGGTCGTCGACTCGGTCGTCGACTCGGTCGGGGTCGTCGACTCGGTCGTCGACGGGGTCGGCGGCTCGGTCAGGGTCGTCGACTCGGTCGTCGACTCGGTCGGGGTCGTCGACTCGGTCGGGGTCGTCGACTCGGTCGTCGACTCGGTCGGGGTCGTCGACTCGGTCGGGGTCGTCGACTTGGTCGGGGTCGGGGTCGTCGACTCGGTCGGGGTCGTCGACTCGGTCAGGGTCGTCGACTCGGTCGTCGACTCGGTCGGGGTCGTCGACTCGGTCGGGGTCGTCGACTCGGTCGTCGACTCGGTCGGGGTCGTCGACTCGGTCGTCGACGGGGTCGGCGCCTCGGTCAGGGTCGTCGACTCGGTCGTCGACTCGGTCGGGGTCGTCGACTCGGTCGGGGTCGTCGACTCGGTCGTCGACTCGGTCGGGGTCGTCGACTCGGTCGGGGTCGTCGACTTGGTCGGGGTCGGGGTCGTCGACTCGGTCGGGGTCGTCGACTCGGTCGTGGTCGGGGTCGTCCACTCGGTCGGGGTCGTCGACTCGGTCGGGGTCGTCGACTCGGTCGTCGACTCGGTCGGGGTCGTCGACTCAGTCGTCGTCGGGGTCGTCGACTCGGTCGTCGACTCGGTCGGGGTCGTCGACTCGGTCGTCGACTCGGTCGGGGTCGTCGACCGGGTCGTCGACTCGGTCGTCTACTCGGTCGGGGTCGTCGACTCGGTCGTCGACTCGGTCGTCGACTTGGTCGGGGTCGTCGACTCGGTCGTAGACTCGGTCGTCGACTCGGTCGGGGTCGTCGACTCGGTCGTCGACTCGGTCGGGGTCGTCGACTCGGTCGGGGTCGTCGACTCGGTCGTCGACTCGGTCGGGGTCGTCGACTCGGTCGTCGACGGGGTCGTCGACTCGGTCAGGGTCGTCGACTCGGTCGTCGACTCGGTCGGGGTCGTCGACTCGGTCGGGGTCGTCGACTCGGTCGGGGTCGTCGACTCGGTCGTCGACGCGGTCGGGGTCGTCGACTCGGTCGGGGTCATCGACTCGGTCGTCGACTCGGTCGGGGTCGTCGACTCGGTCGGGGTCGTCAACTGGGTCGTCGACGCGGTCGGGGTCGTCGACTCGGTCGGGGTCGTCGACTCGGTCGTCGACGGGGTCGGCGCCTCGGTCAGGGTCGTCGACTCGGTCGTCGACTCGGTCGGGGTCGTCGACTCGGTCGGGGTCGTCGACTCGGTCGTCGACTCGGTCGGGGTCGTCGACTCGGTCGGGGTCGTCGACTTGGTCGGGGTCGGGGTCGTCGACTCGGTCGGGGTCGTCGACTCGGTCAGGGTCGTCGACTCGGTCGTCGACTCGGTCGGGGTCGTCGACTCGGTCGGGTTCGTCGACTCGGTCGTCGACTCGGTCGGGGTCGTCGACTCGGTCGTCGACGGGGTCGGCGCCTCGGTCAGGGTCGTCGACTCGGTCGTCGACTCGGTCGGGGTCGTCGACTCGGTCGGGGTCGTCGACTCGGTCGTCGACTCGGTCGGGGTTGTCGACTCGGTCGTCGACTCGGTCGGGGTCGTCGACTCGGTCGGGGTCGTCGACTCGGTCGTCGACGCGGTCGGGGTCGTCGACTCGGTCGGGGTCGTGGACTCGGTCGTCGACTCGGTCGGGGTCGTCGACTCGGTCGGGGTCGTCGACTCGGTCGTCGACTCAGTCGGGGTCGTCGACTCGGTCGGGGTCGGGGTCGTCGACTCGGTCGGGGTCGTCGACTCGGTCGTCGACTCGGTCGGGGTCGTCGACTCGGTCGTCGACGGGGTCGTCGACACGGTCAGGGTCGTCGACTCGGTCGTCGACTCAGTTGGGGTCGTCGACTCGGTCGGGGTCGTCGACTCGGTCGTCGACTCGGTCGGGGTCGTCGACTCGGTTGTCGACGGGGTCGGCGCCTGGGTCAGGGTCGTCGACTCGGTTGTCGACTCGGTCGGGGTCGTCGACTCGGTCGGGGTCGTCGACTCGGTCGTCGACTCGGTCGTGGTCGGGGTCGTCGACTCGGTCGGGGTCGTCGACTCGGTCGTCGACTCGGTCGGGGTCGTCGACTCGGTCGGGGTCGTCAACTCGGTCGTCGACTCAGTCGGGGTCGTCAACTCGGTCCGGGTCGGGGTCGTCGACTCGGTCGGGGTCGTCGACTCGGTCGGGGTCGTCGACTCGGTCGTCGACTCGGTCGTCGAATCGGTCGGGGTCGTCGACTCGGTCGTCGACTCGGTCGGGGTCGTCGACTCGGTCGTCGACTCGGTCGTCGACTCGGTCGGGGTCGTCGACTCGGTCGGGGTCGTCGACTCGGTCGTCGACTTGGTCGTCGTCGGGGTCGTCAACTCGATCGTCGACTCGGTCGTCGACTCGGTCGGTGTCGTCGACTCAGTCGTCGTCGGGGTCGTCGACTCGGTCGTCGACTCGGTCGGGGTCGTCGACTCGGTCGTCGACTCGGTCGGGGTCGTCGACCGGGTCGTCGACTCGGTCGTCTACTCGGTCGGGGTCGTCGACTCGGTCGTCGACTCGGTCGTCGACTTGGTCGGGGTCGTCGACTCGGTCGTAGACTCGGTCGTCGACTCGGTCGGGGTCGTCGACTCGGTCGTCGACTCGGTCGGGGTCGTCGACTCGGTCGGGGTCGTCGACTCGGTCGGGGTCGTCGACTCGGTCGTCGACTCGGTCGGGGTCGTCGACTCGGTCGTCGACGGGGTCGTCGACTCGGTCAGGGTCGTCGACTCGGTCGTCGACTCGGTCGGGGTCGTCGACTCGGTCGGGGTCGTCGACTCGGTCGTCGACGCGGTCGGGGTCGTCGACTCGGTCGGGGTCATCGACTCGGTCGTCGACTCGGTCGGGGTCGTCGACTCGGTCGGGGTCGTCAACTCGGTCGTCGACTCAGTCGGGGTCGTCGACTCGGTCGGGGTCGGGGTCGTCGACTCGGTCGGGGTCGTCGACTCGGTCGTCGACTCGGTCGGGGTCGTCGACTCGGTCGGGGTCGTCGACTCGGTCGTCGACTCGGTCGGGGTCGTCGACTCGGTCGTCGACGCGGTCGGCGCCTCGGTCAGGGTCGTCGACTCGGTCGTCGACTCGGTCGGGGTCGTCGACTCGGTCGGGGTCGTCGACTCGGTCGTCGACTCGGTCGGGGTCGTCGACTCGGTCGGGGTCGTCGACTTGGTCGGGGTCGGGGTCGTCGACTCGGTCGGGGTCGTCGACTCGGTCAGGGTCGTCGACTCGGTCGTCGACTCGGTCGGGGTCGTCGACTCGGTCGGGGTCGTCGACTCGGTCGTCGACTCGGTCGGGGTCGTCGACTCGGTCGTCGACGGGGTCGGCGCCTCGGTCAGGGTCGTCGACTCGGTCGTCGACTCGGTCGGGGTCGTCGACTCGGTCGGGGTCGTCGACTCGGTCGTCGACTCGGTCGGGGTCGTCGACTCGGTCGGGGTCGTCGACTTGGTCGGGGTCGGGGTCGTCGACTCGGTCGGGGTCGTCGACTCGGTCGTGGTCGGGGTCGTCCACTCGGTCGGGGTCGTCGACTCGGTCGGGGTCGTCGACTCGGTCGTCGACTCGGTCGGTGTCGTCGACTCAGTCGTCGTCGGGGTCGTCGACTCGGTCGTCGACTCGGTCGGGGTCGTCGACTCGGTCGTCGACTCGGTCGGGGTCGTCGACCGGGTCGTCGACTCGGTCGTCTACTCGGTCGGGGTCGTCGACTCGGTCGTCGACTCGGTCGTCGACTTGGTCGGGGTCGTCGACTCGGTCGTAGACTCGGTCGTCGACTCGGTCGGGGTCGTCGACTCGGTCGTCGACTCGGTCGGGGTCGTCGACTCGGTCGGGGTCGTCGACTCGGTCGGGGTCGTCGACTCGGTCGTCGACTCGGTCGGGGTCGTCGACTCGGTCGTCGACGGGGTCGTCGACTCGGTCAGGGTCGTCGACTCGGTCGTCGACTCGGTCGGGGTCGTCGACTCGGTCGGGGTCGTCGACTCGGTCGGGGTCGTCGACTCGGTCGTCGACGCGGTCGGGGTCGTCGACTCGGTCGGGGTCATCGACTCGGTCGTCGACTCGGTCGGGGTCGTCGACTCGGTCGGGGTCGTCAACTCGGTCGTCGACTCAGTCGGGGTCGTCGACTCGGTCGGGGTCGGGGTCGTCGACTCGGTCGGGGTCGTCGACTCGGTCGTCGACGGGGTCGGCGCCTCGGTCAGGGTCGTCGACTCGGTCGTCGAATCGGTCGGGGTCGTCGACTCGGTCGGGGTCGTCGACTCGGTCGTCGACTCGGTCGGGGTCGTCGACTCGGTCGGGGTCGTCGACTTGGTCGGGGTCGGGGTCGTCGACTCGGTCGGGGTCGTCGACTCGGTCAGGGTCGTCGACTCGGTCGTCGACTCGGTCGGGGTCGTCGACTCGGTCGGGGTCGTCGACTCGGTCGTCGACTCGGTCGGGGTCGTCGACTCGGTCGTCGACGGGGTCGGCGCCTCGGTCAGGGTCGTCGACTCGGTCGTCGACTCGGTCGGGGTCGTCGACTCGGTCGGGGTCGTCGACTCGGTCGTCGACTCGGTCGGGGTCGTCGACTCGGTCGTCGACTCGGTCGGGGTCGTCGACTCGGTCGGGGTCGTCGACTCGGTCGTCGACGCGGTCGGGGTCGTCGACTCGGTCGGGGTCGTGGACTCGGTCGTCGACTCGGTCGGGGTCGTCGACTCGGTCGGGGTCGTCGACTCGGTCGTCGACTCAGTCGGGGTCGTCGACTCGGTCGGGGTCGGGGTCGTCGACTCGGTCGGGGTCGTCGACTCGGTCGTCGACTCGGTCGGGGTCGTCGACTCGGTCGTCGACGGGGTCGTCGACACGGTCAGGGTCGTCGACTCGGTCGTCGACTCAGTTGGGGTCGTCGACTCGGTCGGGGTCGTCGACTCGGTCGTCGACTCGGTCGGGGTCGTCGACTCGGTTGTCGACGGGGTCGGCGCCTGGGTCAGGGTCGTCGACTCGGTTGTCGACTCGGTCGGGGTCGTCGACTCGGTCGGGGTCGTCGACTCGGTCGTCGACTCGGTCGTGGTCGGGGTCGTCCACTCGGTCGGGGTCGTCGACTCGGTCGGGGTCGTCGACTCGGTCGTCGACTCGGTCGGTGTCGTCGACTCAGTCGTCGTCGGGGTCGTCGACTCGGTCGTCGACTCGGTCGGGGTCGTCGACTCGGTCGTCGACTCGGTCGGGGTCGTCGACCGGGTCGTCGACTCGGTCGTCTACTCGGTCGGGGTCGTCGATTCGGTCGTCGACTCGGTCGTCGACTTGGTCGGGGTCGTCGACTCGGTCGTAGACTCGGTCGTCGACTCGGTCGGGGTCGTCGACTCGGTCGGGGTCGTCGACTCGGTCGGGGTCGTCGACTCGGTCGTCGACTCGGTCGGGGTCGTCGACTCGGTCGTCGACGGGGTCGTCGACTCGGTCAGGGTCGTCGACTCGGTCGTCGACTCGGTCGGGGTTGTCGACTCGGTCGGGGTCGTCGACTCGGTCGTCGACGCGGTCGGGGTCGTCGACTCGGTCGGGGTCATCGACTCGGTCGTCGACTCGGTCGGGGTCGTCGACTCGGTCGGGGTCGTCGACTCGGTCGTCGACTCGGTCGGGGTCGTCGACTCGGTCGGGGTCGTCGACTTGGTCGGGGTCGGGGTCGTCGACTCGGTCGGGGTCGTCGACTCGGTCGTGGTCGGGGTCGTCCACTCGGTCGGGGTCGTCGACTCGGTCGGGGTCGTCGACTCGGTCGTCGACTCGGTCGGGGTCGTCGACTCAGTCGTCGTCGGGGTCGTCGACTCGGTCGTCGACTCGGTCGGGGTCGTCGACTCGGTCGTCGACTCGGTCGGGGTCGTCGACCGGGTCGTCGACTCGGTCGTCTACTCGGTCGGGGTCGTCGACTCGGTCGTCGACTCGGTCGTCGACTTGGTCGGGGTCGTCGACTCGGTCGTAGACTCGGTCGTCGACTCGGTCGGGGTCGTCGACTCGGTCGTTGACTCGGTCGGGGTCGTCGACTCGGTCGGGGTCGTCGACTCGGTCGTCGACTCGGTCGGGGTCGTCGACTCGGTCGTCGACGGGGTCGTCGACTCGGTCAGGGTCGTCGACTCGGTCGTCGACTCGGTCGGGGTCGTCGACTCGGTCGGGGTCGTCGACTCGGTCGGGGTCGTCGACTCGGTCGTCGACGCGGTCGGGGTCGTCGACTCGGTCGGGGTCATCGACTCGGTCGTCGACTCGGTCGGGGTCGTCGACTCGGTCGGGGTCGTCAACTCGGTCGTCGACGCGGTCGGGGTCGTCGACTCGGTCGGGGTCGTCGACTCGGTCGTCGACGGGGTCGGCGCCTCGGTCAGGGTCGTCGACTCGGTCGTCGACTCGGTCGGGGTCGTCGACTCGGTCGGGGTCGTCGACTCGGTCGTCGACTCGGTCGGGGTCGTCGACTCGGTCGGGGTCGTCGACTTGGTCGGGGTCGGGGTCGTCGACTCGGTCGGGGTCGTCGACTCGGTCAGGGTCGTCGACTCGGTCGTCGACTCGGTCGGGGTCGTCGACTCGGTCGGGGTCGTCGACTCGGTCGTCGACTCGGTCGGGGTCGTCGACTCGGTCGTCGACGGGGTCGGCGCCTCGGTCAGGGTCGTCGACTCGGTCGTCGACTCGGTCGGGGTCGTCGACTCGGTCGGGGTCGTCGACTCGGTCGTCGACTCGGTCGGGGTTGTCGACTCGGTCGTCGACTCGGTCGGGGTCGTCGACTCGGTCGGGGTCGTCGACTCGGTCGTCGACGCGGTCGGGGTCGTCGACTCGGTCGGGGTCGTGGACTCGGTCGTCGACTCGGTCGGGGTCGTCGACTCGGTCGGGGTCGTCGACTCGGTCGTCGACTCAGTCGGGGTCGTCGACTCGGTCGGGGTCGGGGTCGTCGACTCGGTCGGGGTCGTCGACTCGGTCGTCGACTCGGTCGGGGTCGTCGACTCGGTCGGGGTCGTCGACTCGGTCGGGGTCGTCGACTCGGTCGTCGACGCGGTCGGGGTCGTCGACTCGGTCGGGGTCATCGACTCGGTCGTCGACTCGGTCGGGGTCGTCGACTCGGTCGGGGTCGTCAACTCGGTCGTCGACTCAGTCGGGGTCGTCGACTCGGTCGGGGTCGGGGTCGTCGACTCGGTCGGGGTCGTCGACTCGGTCGTCGACGGGGTCGGCGCCTCGGTCAGGGTCGTCGACTCGGTCGTCGACTCGGTCGGGGTCGTCGACTCGGTCGGGGTCGTCGACTCGGTCGTCGACTCGGTCGGGGTCGTCGACTCGGTCGGGGTCGTCGACTTGGTCGGGGTCGGGGTCGTCGACTCGGTCGGGGTCGTCGACTCGGTCAGGGTCGTCGACTCGGTCGTCGACTCGGTCGGGGTCGTCGACTCGGTCGGGGTCGTCGACTCGGTCGTCGACTCGGTCGGGGTCGTCGACTCGGTCGTCGACGGGGTCGGCGCCTCGGTCAGGGTCGTCGACTCGGTCGTCGACTCGGTCGGCGTCGTCGACTCGGTCGGGGTCGTCGACTCGGTCGTCGACTCGGTCGGGGTTGTCGACTCGGTCGTCGACTCGGTCGGGGTCGTCGACTCGGTCGGGGTCGTCGACTCGGTCGTCGACGCGGTCGGGGTCGTCGACTCGGTCGGGGTCGTGGACTCGGTCGTCGACTCGGTCGGGGTCGTCGACTCGGTCGGGGTCGTCGACTCGGTCGTCGACTCAGTCGGGGTCGTCGACTCGGTCGGGGTCGGGGTCGTCGACTCGGTCGGGGTCGTCGACTCGGTCGTCGACTCGGTCGGGGTCGTCGACTCGGTCGTCGACGGGGTCGTCGACACGGTCAGGGTCGTCGACTCGGTCGTCGACTCAGTTGGGGTCGTCGACTCGGTCGGGGTCGTCGACTCGGTCGTCGACTCGGTCGGGGTCGTCGACTCGGTTGTCGACGGGGTCGGCGCCTGGGTCAGGGTCGTCGACTCGGTTGTCGACTCGGTCGGGGTCGTCGACTCGGTCGGGGTCGTCGACTCGGTCGTCGACTCGGTCGTGGTCGGGGTCGTCCACTCGGTCGGGGTCGTCGACTCGGTCGGGGTCGTCGACTCGGTCGTCGACTCGGTCGGTGTCGTCGACTCAGTCGTCGTCGGGGTCGTCGACTCGGTCGGGGTCGTCGACTCGGTCGGGGTCGTCGACTCGGTCGTCGACGCGGTCGGGGTCGTCGACTCGGTCGGGGTCATCGACTCGGTCGTCGACTCGGTCGGGGTCGTCGACTCGGTCGGGGTCGTCAACTCGGTCGTCGACTCAGTCGGGGTCGTTGACTCGGTCGGGGTCGGGGTCGTCGACTCGGTCGGGGTCGTCGACTCGGTCGTCGACGGGGTCGGCGCCTCGGTCAGGGTCGTCGACTCGGTCGTCGACTCGGTCGGGGTCGTCGACTCGGTCGGGGTCGTCGACTCGGTCGTCGACTCGGTCGGGGTCGTCGACTCGGTCGGGGTCGTCGACTTGGTCGGGGTCGGGGTCGTCGACTCGGTCGGGGTCGTCGACTCGGTCAGGGTCGTCGACTCGGTCGTCGACTCGGTCGGGGTCGTCGACTCGGTCGTCGACTCGGTCGGGGTCGTCGACTCGGTCGTCGACGGGGTCGGCGCCTCGGTCAGGGTCGTCGACTCGGTCGTCGACTCGGTCGGGGTCGTCGACTCGGTCGGGGTCGTCGACTCGGTCGTCGACTCGGTCGGGGTCGTCGACTCGGTCGTCGACTCGGTCGGGGTCGTCGACTCGGTCGGGGTCGTCGACTCGGTCGTCGACGCGGTCGGGGTCGTCGACTCGGTCGGGGTCGTGGACTCGGTCGTCGACTCGGTCGGGGTCGTCGACTCGGTCGGGGTCGTCGACTCGGTCGTCGACTCAGTCGGGGTCGTCGACTCGGTCGGGGTCGGGGTCGTCGACTCGGTCGGGGTCGTCGACTCGGTCGTCGACTCGGTCGGGGTCGTCGACTCGGTCGTCGACGGGGTCGTCGACACGGTCAGGGTCGTCGACTCGGTCGTCGACTCAGTTGGGGTCGTCGACTCGGTCGGGGTCGTCGACTCGGTCGTCGACTCGGTCGGGGTCGTCGACTCGGTTGTCGACGGGGTCGGCGCCTGGGTCAGGGTCGTCGACTCGGTTGTCGACTCGGTCGGGGTCGTCGACTCGGTCGGGGTCGTCGACTCGGTCGTCGACTCGGTCGTGGTCGGGGTCGTCCACTCGGTCGGGGTCGTCGACTCGGTCGGGGTCGTCGACTCGGTCGTCGACTCGGTCGGTGTCGTCGACTCAGTCGTCGTCGGGGTCGTCGACTCGGTCGTCGACTCGGTCGGTGTCGTCGACTCGGTCGTCGACTCGGTCGGGGTCGTCGACCGGGTCGTCGACTCGGTCGTCTACTCGGTCGGGGTCGTCGATTCGGTCGTCGACTCGGTCGTAGACTCGGTCGTCGACTCGGTCGGGGTCGTCGACTCGGTCGTCGACTCGGTCGGGGTCGTCGACTCGGTCGGGGTCGTCGACTCGGTCGGGGTCGTCGACTCGGTCGTCGACTCGGTCGGGGTCGTCGACTCGGTCGTCGACGGGGTCGTCGACTCGGTCAGGGTCGTCGACTCGGTCGTCGACTCGGTCGGGGTCGTCGACTCGGTCGGGGTCGTCGACTCGGTCGTCGACGCGGTCGGGGTCGTCGACTCGGTCGGGGTCATCGACTCGGTCGTCGACTCGGTCGGGGTCGTCGACTCGGTCGGGGTCGTCAACTCGGTCGTCGACTCAGTCGGGGTCGTCGACTCGGTCGGGGTCGGGGTCGTCGACTCGGTCGGGGTCGTCGACTCGGTCGTCGACTCGGTCGGGGTCGTCGACTCGGTCGGGGTCGTCGACTCGGTCGTCGACTCGGTCGGGGTCGTCGACTCGGTCGTCGACGGGGTCGGCGCCTCGGTCAGGGTCGTCGACTCGGTCGTCGACTCGGTCGGGGTCGTCGACTCGGTCGGGGTCGTCGACTCGGTCGTCGACTCGGTCGGGGTCGTCGACTCGGTCGGGGTCGTCGACTTGGTCGGGGTCGGGGTCGTCGACTCGGTCGGGGTCGTCGACTCGGTCAGGGTCGTCGACTCGGTCGTCGACTCGGTCGGGGTCGTCGACTCGGTCGGGGTCGTCGACTCGGTCGTCGACTCGGTCGGGGTCGTCGACTCGGTCGTCGACGGGGTCGGCGCCTCGGTCAGGGTCGTCGACTCGGTCGTCGACTCGGTCGGGGTCGTCGACTCGGTCGGGGTCGTCGACTCGGTCGTCGACTCGGTCGGGGTCGTCGACTCGGTCGGGGTCGTCGACTTGGTCGGGGTCGGGGTCGTCGACTCGGTCGGGGTCGTCGACTCGGTCGTGGTCGGGGTCGTCCACTCGGTCGGGGTCGTCGACTCGGTCGGGGTCGTCGACTCGGTCGTCGACTCGGTCGGTGTCGTCGACTCAGTCGTCGTCGGGGTCGTCGACTCGGTCGTCGACTCGGTCGGGGTCGTCGACCGGGTCGTCGACTCGGTCATCTACTCGGTCGGGGTCGTCGACTCGGTCGTCGACTCGGTCGTCGACTTGGTCGGGGTCGTCGACTCGGTCGTAGACTCGGTCGTCGACTCGGTCGGGGTCGTAGACTCGGTCGTCGACTCGGTCGGGGTCGTCGACTCGGTCGTCGACTCGGTCGGGGTCGTCGACTCGGTCGTCGACTCGGTCGGGGTCGTCGACTCGGTCGTCGACGGGGTCGTCGACTCGGTCAGGGTCGTCGACTCGGTCGTCGACTCGGTCGGGGTCGTCGACTCGGTCGGGGTCGTCGACTCGGTCGGGGTCGTCGACTCGGTCGTCGACGCGGTCGGGGTCGTCGACTCGGTCGGGGTCATCGACTCGGTCGTCGACTCGGTCGGGGTCGTCGACTCGGTCGGGGTCGTCAACTCGGTCGTCGACTCAGTCGGGGTCGTCGACTCGGTCGGGGTCGGGGTCGTCGACTCGGTCGGGGTCGTCGACTCGGTCGTCGACGGGGTCGGCGCCTCGGTCAGGGTCGTCGACTCGGTCGTCGACTCGGTCGGGGTCGTCGACTCGGTCGGGGTCGTCGACTCGGTCGTCGACTCGGTCGGGGTCGTCGACTCGGTCGGGGTCGTCGACTTGGTCGGGGTCGGGGTCGTCGACTCGGTCGGGGTCGTCGACTCGGTCAGGGTCGTCGACTCGGTCGTCGACTCGGTCGGGGTCGTCGACTCGGTCGGGGTCGTCGACTCGGTCGTCGACTCGGTCGGGGTCGTCGACTCGGTCGTCGACGGGGTCGGCGCCTCGGTCAGGGTCGTCGACTCGGTCGTCGACTCGGTCGGGGTCGTCGACTCGGTCGGGGTCGTCGACTCGGTCGTCGACTCGGTCGGGGTCGTCGACTCGGTCGTCGACTCGGTCGGGGTCGTCGACTCGGTCGGGGTCGTCGACTCGGTCGTCGACGCGGTCGGGGTCGTCGACTCGGTCGGGGTCGTGGACTCGGTCGTCGACTCGGTCGGGGTCGTCGACTCGGTCGGGGTCGTCGACTCGGTCGTCGACTCAGTCGGGGTCGTCGACTCGGTCGGGGTCGGGGTCGTCGACTCGGTCGGGGTCGTCGACTCGGTCGTCGACTCGGTCGGGGTCGTCGACTCGGTCGTCGACGGGGTCGTCGACACGGTCAGGGTCGTCGACTCGGTCGTCGACTCAGTTGGGGTCGTCGACTCGGTCGGGGTCGTCGACTCGGTCGTCGACTCGGTCGGGGTCGTCGACTCGGTTGTCGACGGGGTCGGCGCCTGGGTCAGGGTCGTCGACTCGGTTGTCGACTCGGTCGGGGTCGTCGACTCGGTCGGGGTCGTCGACTCGGTCGTCGACTCGGTCGTGGTCGGGGTCGTCCACTCGGTCGGGGTCGTCGACTCGGTCGGGGTCGTCGACTCGGTCGTCGACTCGGTCGGTGTCGTCGACTCAGTCGTCGTCGGGGTCGTCGACTCGGTCGTCGACTCGGTCGGGGTCGTCGACTCGGTCGTCGACTCGGTCGGGGTCGTCGACCGGGTCGTCGACTCGGTCGTCTACTCGGTCGGGGTCGTCGACTCGGTCGTCGACTCGGTCGTCGACTCAGTCGGGGTCGTCGACTCGGTCGGGGTCGGGGTCGTCGACTCGGTCGGGGTCGTCGACTCGGTCGTCGACGGGGTCGGCGCCTCGGTCAGGGTCGTCGACTCGGTCGTCGACTCGGTCGGGGTCGTCGACTCGGTCGGGGTCGTCGACTCGGTCGTCGACTCGGTCGGGGTCGTCGACTCGGTCGGGGTCGTCGACTTGGTCGGGGTCGGGGTCGTCGACTCGGTCGGGGTCGTCGACTCGGTCAGGGTCGTCGACTTGGTCGTCGACTCGGTCGGGGTCGTCGACTCGGTCGGGGTCGTCGACTCGGTCGTCGACTCGGTCGGGGTCGTCGACTCGGTCGTCGACGGGGTCGGCGCCTCGGTCAGGGTCGTCGACTCGGTCGTCGACTCGGTCGGGGTCGTCGACTCGGTCGGGGTCGTCGACTCGGTCGTCGACTCGGTCGGGGTCGTCGACTCGGTCGTCGACTCGGTCGGGGTCGTGGACTCGGTCGTCGACTCGGTCGGGGTCGTCGACTCGGTCGGGGTCATCGACTCGGTCGTCGACTCGGTCGGGGTCGTCGACTCGGTCGGGGTCGTCGACTCGGTCGTCGACGCGGTCGGGGTCGTCGACTCGGTCGGGGTCGTGGACTCGGTCGTCGACTCGGTCGGGGTCGTCGACTCGGTCGGGGTCGTCGACTCGGTCGTCGACTCAGTCGGGGTCGTCGACTCGGTCGGGGTCGGGGTCGTCGACTCGGTCGGGGTCGTCGACTCGGTCGTCGACTCGGTCGGGGTCGTCGACTCGGTCGTCGACGGGGTCGTCGACACGGTCAGGGTCGTCGACTCGGTCGTCGACTCAGTTGGGGTCGTCGACTCGGTCGGGGTCGTCGACTCGGTCGTCGACTCGGTCGGGGTCGTCGACTCGGTTGTCGACGGGGTCGGCGCCTGGGTCAGGGTCGTCGACTCGGTTGTCGACTCGGTCGGGGTCGTCGACTCGGTCGGGGTCGTCGACTCGGTCGTCGACTCGGTCGTGGTCGGGGTCGTCCACTCGGTCGGGGTCGTCGACTCGGTCGGGGTCGTCGACTCGGTCGTCGACTCGGTCGGTGTCGTCGACTCAGTCGTCGTCGGGGTCGTCGACTCGGTCGGGGTCGTCGACTCGGTCGGGGTCGTCGACTCGGTCGTCGACGCGGTCGGGGTCGTCGACTCGGTCGGGGTCATCGACTCGGTCGTCGACTCGGTCGGGGTCGTCGACTCGGTCGGGGTCGTCAACTCGGTCGTCGACTCAGTCGGGGTCGTCGACTCGGTCGGGGTCGGGGTCGTCGACTCGGTCGGGGTCGTCGACTCGGTCGTCGACGGGGTCGGCGCCTCGGTCAGGGTCGTCGACTCGGTCGTCGACTCGGTCGGGGTCGTCGACTCGGTCGGGGTCGTCGACTCGGTCGTCGACTCGGTCGGGGTCGTCGACTCGGTCGGGGTCGTCGACTTGGTCGGGGTCGGGGTCGTCGACTCGGTCGGGGTCGTCGACTCGGTCAGGGTCGTCGACTCGGTCGTCGACTCGGTCGGGGTCGTCGACTCGGTCGTCGACTCGGTCGGGGTCGTCGACTCGGTCGTCGACGGGGTCGGCGCCTCGGTCAGGGTCGTCGACTCGGTCGTCGACTCGGTCGGGGTCGTCGACTCGGTCGGGGTCGTCGACTCGGTCGTCGACTCGGTCGGGGTCGTCGACTCGGTCTTCGACTCGGTCGGGGTCGTCGACTCGGTCGGGGTCGTCGACTCGGTCGTCGACGCGGTCGGGGTCGTCGACTCGGTCGGGGTCGTGGACTCGGTCGTCGACTCGGTCGGGGTCGTCGACTCGGTCGGGGTCGTCGACTCGGTCGTCGACTCAGTCGGGGTCGTCGACTCGGTCGGGGTCGGGGTCGTCGACTCGGTCGGGGTCGTCGACTCGGTCGTCGACTCGGTCGGGGTCGTCGACTCGGTCGTCGACGGGGTCGTCGACACGGTCAGGGTCGTCGACTCGGTCGTCGACTCAGTTGGGGTCGTCGACTCGGTCGGGGTCGTCGACTCGGTCGTCGACTCGGTCGGGGTCGTCGACTCGGTTGTCGACGGGGTCGGCGCCTGGGTCAGGGTCGTCGACTCGGTTGTCGACTCGGTCGGGGTCGTCGACTCGGTCGGGGTCGTCGACTCGGTCGGTCGACTCGGTCGTGGTCGGGGTCGTCCACTCGGTCGGGGTCGTCGACTCGGTCGGGGTCGTCGACTCGGTCGTCGACTCGGTCGGTGTCGTCGACTCAGTCGTCGTCGGGGTCGTCGACTCGGTCGTCGACTCGGTCGGGGTCGTCGACTCGGTCGTCGACTCGGTCGGGGTCGTCGACCGGGTCGTCGACTCGGTCGTCTACTCGGTCGGGGTCGTCGATTCGGTCGTCGACTCGGTCGTAGACTCGGTCGTCGACTCGGTCGGGGTCGTCGACTCGGTCGTCGACTCGGTCGGGGTCGTCGACTCGGTCGGGGTCGTCGACTCGGTCGGGGTCGTCGACTCGGTCGTCGACTCGGTCGGGGTCGTCGACTCGGTCGTCGACGGGGTCGTCGACTCGGTCAGGGTCGTCGACTCGGTCGTCGACTCGGTCGGGGTCGTCGACTCGGTCGGGGTCGTCGACTCGGTCGTCGACGCGGTCGGGGTCGTCGACTCGGTCGGGGTCATCGACTCGGTCGTCGACTCGGTCGGGGTCGTCGACTCGGTCGGGGTCGTCAACTCGGTCGTCGACTCAGTCGGGGTCGTCGACTCGGTCGGGGTCGGGGTCGTCGACTCGGTCGGGGTCGTCGACTCGGTCGTCGACTCGGTCGGGGTCGTCGACTCGGTCGGGGTCGTCGACTCGGTCGTCGACTCGGTCGGGGTCGTCGACTCGGTCGTCGACGGGGTCGGCGCCTCGGTCAGGGTCGTCGACTCGGTCGTCGACTCGGTCGGGGTCGTCGACTCGGTCGGGGTCGTCGACTCGGTCGTCGACTCGGTCGGGGTCGTCGACTCGGTCGGGGTCGTCGACTTGGTCGGGGTCGGGGTCGTCGACTCGGTCGGGGTCGTCGACTCGGTCAGGGTCGTCGACTCGGTCGTCGACTCGGTCGGGGTCGTCGACTCGGTCGGGGTCGTCGACTCGGTCGTCGACTCGGTCGGGGTCGTCGACTCGGTCGTCGACGGGGTCGGCGCCTCGGTCAGGGTCGTCGACTCGGTCGTCGACTCGGTCGGGGTCGTCGACTCGGTCGGGGTCGTCGACTCGGTCGTCGACTCGGTCGGGGTCGTCGACTCGGTCGGGGTCGTCGACTTGGTCGGGGTCGGGGTCGTCGACTCGGTCGGGGTCGTCGACTCGGTCGTGGTCGGGGTCGTCCACTCGGTCGGGGTCGTCGACTCGGTCGGGGTCGTCGACTCGGTCGTCGACTCGGTCGGTGTCGTCGACTCAGTCGTCGTCGGGGTCGTCGACTCGGTCGTCGACTCGGTCGGGGTCGTCGACTCGGTCGTCGACTCGGTCGGGGTCGTCGACCGGGTCGTCGACTCGGTCATCTACTCGGTCGGGGTCGTCGACTCGGTCGTCGACTCGGTCGTCGACTTGGTCGGGGTCGTCGACTCGGTCGTAGACTCGGTCGTCGACTCGGTCGGGGTCGTAGACTCGGTCGTCGACTCGGTCGGGGTCGTCGACTCGGTCGTCGACTCGGTCGGGGTCGTCGACTCGGTCGTCGACTCGGTCGGGGTCGTCGACTCGGTCGTCGACGGGGTCGTCGACTCGGTCAGGGTCGTCGACTCGGTCGTCGACTCGGTCGGGGTCGTCGACTCGGTCGGGGTCGTCGACTCGGTCGGGGTCGTCGACTCGGTCGTCGACGCGGTCGGGGTCGTCGACTCGGTCGGGGTCATCGACTCGGTCGTCGACTCGGTCGGGGTCGTCGACTCGGTCGGGGTCGTCAACTCGGTCGTCGACTCAGTCGGGGTCGTCGACTCGGTCGGGGTCGGGGTCGTCGACTCGGTCGGGGTCGTCGACTCGGTCGTCGACGGGGTCGGCGCCTCGGTCAGGGTCGTCGACTCGGTCGTCGACTCGGTCGGGGTCGTCGACTCGGTCGGGGTCGTCGACTCGGTCGTCGACTCGGTCGGGGTCGTCGACTCGGTCGGGGTCGTCGACTTGGTCGGGGTCGGGGTCGTCGACTCGGTCGGGGTCGTCGACTCGGTCAGGGTCGTCGACTCGGTCGTCGACTCGGTCGGGGTCGTCGACTCGGTCGGGGTCGTCGACTCGGTCGTCGACTCGGTCGGGGTCGTCGACTCGGTCGTCGACGGGGTCGGCGCCTCGGTCAGGGTCGTCGACTCGGTCGTCGACTCGGTCGGGGTCGTCGACTCGGTCGGGGTCGTCGACTCGGTCGTCGACTCGGTCGGGGTCGTCGACTCGGTCGTCGACTCGGTCGGGGTCGTCGACTCGGTCGGGGTCGTCGACTCGGTCGTCGACGCGGTCGGGGTCGTCGACTCGGTCGGGGTCGTGGACTCGGTCGTCGACTCGGTCGGGGTCGTCGACTCGGTCGGGGTCGTCGACTCGGTCGTCGACTCAGTCGGGGTCGTCGACTCGGTCGGGGTCGGGGTCGTCGACTCGGTCGGGGTCGTCGACTCGGTCGTCGACTCGGTCGGGGTCGTCGACTCGGTCGTCGACGGGGTCGTCGACACGGTCAGGGTCGTCGACTCGGTCGTCGACTCAGTTGGGGTCGTCGACTCGGTCGGGGTCGTCGACTCGGTCGTCGACTCGGTCGGGGTCGTCGACTCGGTTGTCGACGGGGTCGGCGCCTGGGTCAGGGTCGTCGACTCGGTTGTCGACTCGGTCGGGGTCGTCGACTCGGTCGGGGTCGTCGACTCGGTCGTCGACTCGGTCGTGGTCGGGGTCGTCCACTCGGTCGGGGTCGTCGACTCGGTCGGGGTCGTCGACTCGGTCGTCGACTCGGTCGGTGTCGTCGACTCAGTCGTCGTCGGGGTCGTCGACTCGGTCGTCGACTCGGTCGGGGTCGTCGACTCGGTCGTCGACTCGGTCGGGGTCGTCGACCGGGTCGTCGACTCGGTCGTCTACTCGGTCGGGGTCGTCGACTCGGTCGTCGACTCGGTCGTCGACTCAGTCGGGGTCGTCGACTCGGTCGGGGTCGGGGTCGTCGACTCGGTCGGGGTCGTCGACTCGGTCGTCGACGGGGTCGGCGCCTCGGTCAGGGTCGTCGACTCGGTCGTCGACTCGGTCGGGGTCGTCGACTCGGTCGGGGTCGTCGACTCGGTCGTCGACTCGGTCGGGGTCGTCGACTCGGTCGGGGTCGTCGACTTGGTCGGGGTCGGGGTCGTCGACTCGGTCGGGGTCGTCGACTCGGTCAGGGTCGTCGACTCGGTCGTCGACTCGGTCGGGGTCGTCGACTCGGTCGGGGTCGTCGACTCGGTCGTCGACTCGGTCGGGGTCGTCGACTCGGTCGTCGACGGGGTCGGCGCCTCGGTCAGGGTCGTCGACTCGGTCGTCGACTCGGTCGGGGTCGTCGACTCGGTCGGGGTCGTCGACTCGGTCGTCGACTCGGTCGGGGTCGTCGACTCGGTCGTCGACTCGGTCGGGGTCGTGGACTCGGTCGTCGACTCGGTCGGGGTCGTCGACTCGGTCGGGGTCGTCGACTCGGTCGTCGACTCAGTCGGGGTCGTCGACTCGGTCGGGGTCGGGGTCGTCGACTCGGTCGGGGTCGTCGACTCGGTCGTCGACTCGGTCGGGGTCGTCGACTCGGTCGTCGACGGGGTCGTCGACACGGTCAGGGTCGTCGACTCGGTCGTCGACTCAGTTGGGGTCGTCGACTCGGTCGGGGTCGTCGACTCGGTCGTCGACTCGGTCGGGGTCGTCGACTCGGTTGTCGACTGGGTCGGCGCCTGGGTCAGGGTCGTCGACTCGGTTGTCGACTCGGTCGGGGTCGTCGACTCGGTCGGGGTCGTCGACTCGGTCGTCGACTCGGTCGTGGTCGGGGTCGTCCACTCGGTCGGGGTCGTCGACTCGGTCGTCGACTCGGTCGTCGACTCGGTCGGGGTTGTCGACTCGGTAGGGGTTGTCGACTCGGTCGTCGACTGGGTCGTCGACCGGGTCGTCGACTCGGTCGTCTACTCGGTCGGGGTCGTCGACTCGGTCGTCGACTCGGTCGTCGACTTGGTCGGGGTCGTCGACTCGGTCGTAGACTCGGTCGTCGACTCGGTCGGGGTCGTCGACTCGGTCGTCGACTCGGTCGGGGTCGTCGACTCGGTCGGGGTCGTCGACTCGGTCGGGGTCGTCGACTCGGTCGTCGACTCGGTCGGGGTCGTCGACTCGGTCGGGGTCGTCGACTCGGTCGTCGACGCGGTCGGGGTCGTCGACTCAGTCGGGGTCGTCGACTCGGTCGTCGACTCGGTCGGGGTCGTCGACTCGGTCGGGGTCGTCAACTCGGTCGTCGACTCAGTCGGGGTCGTCGACTCGGTCGGGGTCGGGGTCGTCGACTCGGTCGGGGTCGTCGACTCGGTCGTCGACTCGGTCGGGGTCGTCGACTCGGTCGTCGACGGGGTCGTCGACTCGGTCAGGGTCGTCGACTCGGTCGTCGACTCGGTCGGGGTCGTCGACTCGGTCGGGGTCGTCGACTCGGTCGTCGACGGGGTCGGCGCCTCAGTCAGGGTCGTCGACTCGGTCGTCGACTCGGTCGTGGTCGTCGACTCGGTCGGGGTCGTCGACTCGGTCGTCGACTCGGTCGGGGTCGTCGACTCGGTCGGGGTCGTCGACTTGGTCGGGGTCGGGGTCGTCGACTCGGTCGGGGTCGTCGACTCGGTCGTGGTCGGGGTCGTCCACTCGGTCGGGGTCGTCGACTCGGTCGTTGTCGGGGTCGTCGACTCGGTCGGGGTCGGGGTCGTCGACTCGGTCGTCGACGGGGTCGTCGACTCGGTCGGGGTCGTCGACTCGGTCGTCGACTCAGTCGTCGACTCGGTTGGGGTCGTCGACTCGGTCGTCGACTCGGTCGGGGTCGTCGACTCGGTCGTCGACTCGGTCGGGGTCGTCGACTCGGTCGTCGACTCGGTCGTCGACTCGGTCGGGGTCGTCGACTCGGTCGGGGTCGTCGACTCGGTCGTCGACTCTGTCGCGGTCGTCGACTCGGTCGTCGACTTGGTCGTCGTCGGGGTCGTCGACTCGATCGTCGACTCGGTCGTCGACTCGGTCGGTGTCGTCGACTCAGTCGTCGTCGGGGTCGTCGACTCGGTCGTCGACTCGGTCGGGGTCGTCGACTCAGTCGTCGACTCGGTCGTCGACTCGGTCGTCGTCGGGGTCGTAGACTCAGTCGTCGACTCGGTCGTCAACTCAGTCGGGGTCGTCGACTCGGTCGTCGACTCGGTCGGGGTCGTCGACTCGGTCGTCGACTCGGTCGTCGACTCGGTCGGGGTTGTCGACTCGGTCGGGGTTGTCGACTCGGTCGTCGACTGGGTCGTCGACCGGGTCGTCGACTCGGTCGTCTACTCGGTCGGGGTCGTCGACTCGGTCGTCGACTCGGTCGTCGACTTGGTCGGGGTCGTCGACTCGGTCGGGGTCGTCGACTCGGTCGTCGACTCGGTCGGGGTCGTCGACTCGGTCGTCGACGGGGTCTTCGACTTGGTCAGGGTCGTCGACTCGTTCGTCGACTCGGTCGGGGTCGTCGACTCGGTCGGGGTCGTCGACTCGGTCGTCGACGCGGTCGGGGTCGTCGACTCGGTCGGGGTCATCGACTCGGTCGTCGACTCGGTCGGGGTCGTCGACTCGGTCGGGGTCGTCAACTCGGTCGTCGACTCAGTCGGGGTCGTCGACTCGGTCGGGGTCGTCGACTCGGTCGTCGACTCGGTCGGGGTCGTCGACTCGGTCGTCGACGGGGTCGGCGCCTCGGTCAGGGTCGTCGACTCGGTCGTCGACTCGGTCGTCGACTCGGTCGTCGACTCGGTCGTCGACTCGGTCGGGGTCATCGACTCGGTCGTCGACTCGGTCGTCGTCGTCGACTCGGTCGTCGACTCGGTCGGGGTCATCGACTCGGTCGTCGACTCGGTCGTCGACTCGGTCGGGGTCGTCGACTCGGTCGTCGACTCGGTCGGGGTCGTCGACTCGGTCGTCGTCTCGGTCGTCGACTCGGTCGGGGTCGTCGACTCGGTCGGGGTCATCGACGGGGTCGTCGTCTCGGTCGTCGACTCGGTCGGGGTCGTCGACGGGGTCGTCGTCGTCGACTCGGTCGGAGTCGTCGACGGGGTCGTCGTCGTCGACTCGGTCGTCGACTCGGTCGGGGTCGTCGACTCGGTCGTCGACTCGGTCGGGGTCGTCGACTCGGTCGGTGTCGTCGACTCGGTCGTCGACTCTGTCGGGGTCGTCGACTCGGTCGTCGACTCAGTCGGGGTCGTCGACTCGGTCGGGGTCGGGGTCGTCGACTCGGTCGGGGTCGTCGACTCGGTCGTCGACGGGGTCGGCGCCTCGGTCAGGGTCGTCGACTCGGTCGTCGAATCGGTCGGGGTCGTCGACTCGGTCGGGGTCGTCGACTCGGTCGTCGACTCGGTCGGGGTCGTCGACTCGGTCGGGGTCGTCGACTTGGTCGGGGTCGGGGTCGTCGACTCGGTCGGGGTCGTCGACTCGGTCAGGGTCGTCGACTCGGTCGTCGACTCGGTCGGGGTCGTCGACTCGGTCGGGGTCGTCGACTCGGTCGTCGACTCGGTCGGGGTCGTCGACTCGGTCGTCGACGGGGTCGGCGCCTCGGTCAGGGTCGTCGACTCGGTCGTCGACTCGGTCGGGGTCGTCGACTCGGTCGGGGTCGTCGACTCGGTCGTCGACTCGGTCGGGGTCGTCGACTCGGTCGTCGACTCGGTCGGGGTCGTCGACTCGGTCGGGGTCGTCGACTCGGTCGGGGTCGTGGACTCGGTCGTCGACTCGGTCGGGGTCGTCGACTCGGTCGGGGTCGTCGACTCGGTCGTCGACTCAGTCGGGGTCGTCGACTCGGTCGGGGTCGGGGTCGTCGACTCGGTCGGGGTCGTCGACTCGGTCGTCGACTCGGTCGGGGTCGTCGACTCGGTCGTCGACGGGGTCGTCGACACGGTCAGGGTCGTCGACTCGGTCGTCGACTCAGTTGGGGTCGTCGACTCGGTCGGGGTCGTCGACTCGGTCGTCGACTCGGTCGGGGTCGTCGACTCGGTTGTCGACGGGGTCGGCGCCTGGGTCAGGGTCGTCGACTCGGTTGTCGACTCGGTCGGGGTCGTCGACTCGGTCGGGGTCGTCGACTCGGTCGTCGACTCGGTCGTGGTCGGGGTCGTCCACTCGGTCGGGGTCGTCGACTCGGTCGGGGTCGTCGACTCGGTCGTCGACTCGGTCGGTGTCGTCGACTCAGTCGTCGTCGGGGTCGTCGACTCGGTCGTCGACTCGGTCGGGGTCGTCGACTCGGTCGTCGACTCGGTCGGGGTCGTCGACCGGGTCGTCGACTCGGTCGTCTACTCGGTCGGGGTCGTCGATTCGGTCGTCGACTCGGTCGTCGACTTGGTCGGGGTCGTCGACTCGGTCGTAGACTCGGTCGTCGACTCGGTCGGGGTCGTCGACTCGGTCGGGGTCGTCGACTCGGTCGGGGTCGTCGACTCGGTCGTCGACTCGGTCGGGGTCGTCGACTCGGTCGTCGACGGGGTCGTCGACTCGGTCAGGGTCGTCGACTCGGTCGTCGACTCGGTCGGGGTTGTCGACTCGGTCGGGGTCGTCGACTCGGTCGTCGACGCGGTCGGGGTCGTCGACTCGGTCGGGGTCATCGACTCGGTCGTCGACTCGGTCGGGGTCGTCGACTCGGTCGGGGTCGTCAACTCGGTCGTCGACTCAGTCGGGGTCGTCGACTCGGTCGGGGTCGGGGTCGTCGACTCGGTCGGGGTCGTCGACTCGGTCGTCGACTCGGTCGGGGTCGTCGACTTGGTCGGGGTCGTCGACTCGGTCGTCGACTCGGTCGGGGTCGTCGACTCGGTCGTCGACGGGGTCGGCGGCTCGGTCAGGGTCGTCGACTCGGTCGTCGACTCGGTCGGGGTCGTCGACTCGGTCGGGGTCGTCGACTCGGTCGTCGACTCGGTCGGGGTCGTCGACTCGGTCGGGGTCGTCGACTTGGTCGGGGTCGGGGTCGTCGACTCGGTCGGGGTCGTCGACTCGGTCAGGGTCGTCGACTCGGTCGTCGACTCGGTCGGGGTCGTCGACTCGGTCGGGGTCGTCGACTCGGTCGTCGACTCGGTCGGGGTCGTCGACTCGGTCGTCGACGGGGTCGGCGCCTCGGTCAGGGTCGTCGACTCGGTCGTCGACTCGGTCGGGGTCGTCGACTCGGTCGGGGTCGTCGACTCGGTCGTCGACTCGGTCGGGGTCGTCGACTCGGTCGGGGTCGTCGACTTGGTCGGGGTCGGGGTCGTCGACTCGGTCGGGGTCGTCGACTCGGTCGTGGTCGGGGTCGTCCACTCGGTCGGGGTCGTCGACTCGGTCGGGGTCGTCGACTCGGTCGTCGACTCGGTCGGGGTCGTCGACTCAGTCGTCGTCGGGGTCGTCGACTCGGTCGTCGACTCGGTCGGGGTCGTCGACTCGGTCGTCGACTCGGTCGGGGTCGTCGACCGGGTCGTCGACTCGGTCGTCTACTCGGTCGGGGTCGTCGACTCGGTCGTCGACTCGGTCGTCGACTTGGTCGGGGTCGTCGACTCGGTCGTAGACTCGGTCGTCGACTCGGTCGGGGTCGTCGACTCGGTCGTCGACTCGGTCGGGGTCGTCGACTCGGTCGGGGTCGTCGACTCGGTCGTCGACTCGGTCGGGGTCGTCGACTCGGTCGTCGACGGGGTCGTCGACTCGGTCAGGGTCGTCGACTCGGTCGTCGACTCGGTCGGGGTCGTCGACTCGGTCGGGGTCGTCGACTCGGTCGGGGTCGTCGACTCGGTCGTCGACGCGGTCGGGGTCGTCGACTCGGTCGGGGTCATCGACTCGGTCGTCGACTCGGTCGGGGTCGTCGACTCGGTCGGGGTCGTCAACTGGGTCGTCGACGCGGTCGGGGTCGTCGACTCGGTCGGGGTCGTCGACTCGGTCGTCGACGGGGTCGGCGCCTCGGTCAGGGTCGTCGACTCGGTCGTCGACTCGGTCGGGGTCGTCGACTCGGTCGGGGTCGTCGACTCGGTCGTCGACTCGGTCGGGGTCGTCGACTCGGTCGGGGTCGTCGACTTGGTCGGGGTCGGGGTCGTCGACTCGGTCGGGGTCGTCGACTCGGTCAGGGTCGTCGACTCGGTCGTCGACTCGGTCGGGGTCGTCGACTCGGTCGGGGTCGTCGACTCGGTCGTCGACTCGGTCGGGGTCGTCGACTCGGTCGTCGACGGGGTCGGCGCCTCGGTCAGGGTCGTCGACTCGGTCGTCGACTCGGTCGGGGTCGTCGACTCGGTCGGGGTCGTCGACTCGGTCGTCGACGCGGTCGGGGTCGTCGACTCGGTCGGGGTCGTGGACTCGGTCGTCGACTCGGTCGGGGTCGTCGACTCGGTCGGGGTCGTCGACTCGGTCGTCGACTCAGTCGGGGTCGTCGACTCGGTCGGGGTCGGGGTCGTCGACTCGGTCGGGGTCGTCGACTCGGTCGTCGACTCGGTCGGGGTCGTCGACTCGGTCGTCGACGGGGTCGTCGACACGGTCAGGGTCGTCGACTCGGTCGTCGACTCAGTTGGGGTCGTCGACTCGGTCGGGGTCGTCGACTCGGTCGTCGACTCGGTCGGGGTCGTCGACTCGGTTGTCGACGGGGTCGGCGCCTGGGTCAGGGTCGTCGACTCGGTTGTCGACTCGGTCGGGGTCGTCGACTCGGTCGGGGTCGTCGACTCGGTCGTCGACTCGGTCGTGGTCGGGGTCGTCGACTCGGTCGGGGTCGTCGACTCGGTCGTCGACTCGGTCGGGGTCGTCGACTCGGTCGGGGTCGTCAACTCGGTCGTCGACTCAGTCGGGGTCGTCAACTCGGTCCGGGTCGGGGTCGTCGACTCGGTCGGGGTCGTCGACTCGGTCGGGGTCGTCGACTCGGTCGTCGACTCGGTCGTCGAATCGGTCGGGGTCGTCGACTCGGTCGTCGACTCGGTCGGGGTCGTCGACTCGGTCGTCGACTCGGTCGTCGACTCGGTCGGGGTCGTCGACTCGGTCGGGGTCGTCGACTCGGTCGTCGACTTGGTCGTCGTCGGGGTCGTCAACTCGATCGTCGACTCGGTCGTCGACTCGGTCGGTGTCGTCGACTCAGTCGTCGTCGGGGTCGTCGACTCGGTCGTCGACTCGGTCGGGGTCGTCGACTCGGTCGTCGACTCGGTCGGGGTCGTCGACCGGGTCGTCGACTCGGTCGTCTACTCGGTCGGGGTCGTCGACTCGGTCGTCGACTCGGTCGTCGACTTGGTCGGGGTCGTCGACTCGGTCGTAGACTCGGTCGTCGACTCGGTCGGGGTCGTCGACTCGGTCGTCGACTCGGTCGGGGTCGTCGACTCGGTCGGGGTCGTCGACTCGGTCGGGGTCGTCGACTCGGTCGTCGACTCGGTCGGGGTCGTCGACTCGGTCGTCGACGGGGTCGTCGACTCGGTCAGGGTCGTCGACTCGGTCGTCGACTCGGTCGGGGTCGTCGACTCGGTCGGGGTCGTCGACTCGGTCGTCGACGCGGTCGGGGTCGTCGACTCGGTCGGGGTCATCGACTCGGTCGTCGACTCGGTCGGGGTCGTCGACTCGGTCGGGGTCGTCAACTCGGTCGTCGACTCAGTCGGGGTCGTCGACTCGGTCGGGGTCGGGGTCGTCGACTCGGTCGGGGTCGTCGACTCGGTCGTCGACTCGGTCGGGGTCGTCGACTCGGTCGGGGTCGTCGACTCGGTCGTCGACTCGGTCGGGGTCGTCGACTCGGTCGTCGACGGGGTCGGCGCCTCGGTCAGGGTCGTCGACTCGGTCGTCGACTCGGTCGGGGTCGTCGACTCGGTCGGGGTCGTCGACTCGGTCGTCGACTCGGTCGGGGTCGTCGACTCGGTCGGGGTCGTCGACTTGGTCGGGGTCGGGGTCGTCGACTCGGTCGGGGTCGTCGACTCGGTCAGGGTCGTCGACTCGGTCGTCGACTCGGTCGGGGTCGTCGACTCGGTCGGGGTCGTCGACTCGGTCGTCGACTCGGTCGGGGTCGTCGACTCGGTCGTCGACGGGGTCGGCGCCTCGGTCAGGGTCGTCGACTCGGTCGTCGACTCGGTCGGGGTCGTCGACTCGGTCGGGGTCGTCGACTCGGTCGTCGACTCGGTCGGGGTCGTCGACTCGGTCGGGGTCGTCGACTTGGTCGGGGTCGGGGTCGTCGACTCGGTCGGGGTCGTCGACTCGGTCGTGGTCGGGGTCGTCCACTCGGTCGGGGTCGTCGACTCGGTCGGGGTCGTCGACTCGGTCGTCGACTCGGTCGGTGTCGTCGACTCAGTCGTCGTCGGGGTCGTCGACTCGGTCGTCGACTCGGTCGGGGTCGTCGACTCGGTCGTCGACTCGGTCGGGGTCGTCGACCGGGTCGTCGACTCGGTCGTCTACTCGGTCGGGGTCGTCGACTCGGTCGTCGACTCGGTCGTCGACTTGGTCGGGGTCGTCGACTCGGTCGTAGACTCGGTCGTCGACTCGGTCGGGGTCGTCGACTCGGTCGTCGACTCGGTCGGGGTCGTCGACTCGGTCGGGGTCGTCGACTCGGTCGGGGTCGTCGACTCGGTCGTCGACTCGGTCGGGGTCGTCGACTCGGTCGTCGACGGGGTCGTCGACTCGGTCAGGGTCGTCGACTCGGTCGTCGACTCGGTCGGGGTCGTCGACTCGGTCGGGGTCGTCGACTCGGTCGGGGTCGTCGACTCGGTCGTCGACGCGGTCGGGGTCGTCGACTCGGTCGGGGTCATCGACTCGGTCGTCGACTCGGTCGGGGTCGTCGACTCGGTCGGGGTCGTCAACTCGGTCGTCGACTCAGTCGGGGTCGTCGACTCGGTCGGGGTCGGGGTCGTCGACTCGGTCGGGGTCGTCGACTCGGTCGTCGACGGGGTCGGCGCCTCGGTCAGGGTCGTCGACTCGGTCGTCGAATCGGTCGGGGTCGTCGACTCGGTCGGGGTCGTCGACTCGGTCGTCGACTCGGTCGGGGTCGTCGACTCGGTCGGGGTCGTCGACTTGGTCGGGGTCGGGGTCGTCGACTCGGTCGGGGTCGTCGACTCGGTCAGGGTCGTCGACTCGGTCGTCGACTCGGTCGGGGTCGTCGACTCGGTCGTCGACTCGGTCGGGGTCGTCGACTCGGTCGTCGACGGGGTCGGCGCCTCGGTCAGGGTCGTCGACTCGGTCGTCGACTCGGTCGGGGTCGTCGACTCGGTCGGGGTCGTCGACTCGGTCGTCGACTCGGTCGGGGTCGTCGACTCGGTCGTCGACTCGGTCGGGGTCGTCGACTCGGTCGGGGTCGTCGACTCGGTCGTCGACGCGGTCGGGGTCGTCGACTCGGTCGGGGTCGTGGACTCGGTCGTCGACTCGGTCGGGGTCGTCGACTCGGTCGGGGTCGTCGACTCGGTCGTCGACTCAGTCGGGGTCGTCGACTCGGTCGGGGTCGGGGTCGTCGACTCGGTCGGGGTCGTCGACTCGGTCGTCGACTCGGTCGGGGTCGTCGACTCGGTCGTCGACGGGGTCGTCGACACGGTCAGGGTCGTCGACTCGGTCGTCGACTCAGTTGGGGTCGTCGACTCGGTCGGGGTCGTCGACTCGGTCGTCGACTCGGTCGGGGTCGTCGACTCGGTTGTCGACGGGGTCGGCGCCTGGGTCAGGGTCGTCGACTCGGTTGTCGACTCGGTCGGGGTCGTCGACTCGGTCGGGGTCGTCGACTCGGTCGTCGACTCGGTCGTGGTCGGGGTCGTCCACTCGGTCGGGGTCGTCGACTCGGTCGGGGTCGTCGACTCGGTCGTCGACTCGGTCGGTGTCGTCGACTCAGTCGTCGTCGGGGTCGTCGACTCGGTCGTCGACTCGGTCGGGGTCGTCGACTCGGTCGTCGACTCGGTCGGGGTCGTCGACCGGGTCGTCGACTCGGTCGTCTACTCGGTCGGGGTCGTCGATTCGGTCGTCGACTCGGTCGTCGACTTGGTCGGGGTCGTCGACTCGGTCGTAGACTCGGTCGTCGACTCGGTCGGGGTCGTCGACTCGGTCGGGGTCGTCGACTCGGTCGGGGTCGTCGACTCGGTCGTCGACTCGGTCGGGGTCGTCGACTCGGTCGTCGACGGGGTCGTCGACTCGGTCAGGGTCGTCGACTCGGTCGTCGACTCGGTCGGGGTTGTCGACTCGGTCGGGGTCGTCGACTCGGTCGTCGACGCGGTCGGGGTCGTCGACTCGGTCGGGGTCATCGACTCGGTCGTCGACTCGGTCGGGGTCGTCGACTCGGTCGGGGTCGTCGACTCGGTCGTCGACTCGGTCGGGGTCGTCGACTCGGTCGGGGTCGTCGACTTGGTCGGGGTCGGGGTCGTCGACTCGGTCGGGGTCGTCGACTCGGTCGTGGTCGGGGTCGTCCACTCGGTCGGGGTCGTCGACTCGGTCGGGGTCGTCGACTCGGTCGTCGACTCGGTCGGGGTCGTCGACTCAGTCGTCGTCGGGGTCGTCGACTCGGTCGTCGACTCGGTCGGGGTCGTCGACTCGGTCGTCGACTCGGTCGGGGTCGTCGACCGGGTCGTCGACTCGGTCGTCTACTCGGTCGGGGTCGTCGACTCGGTCGTCGACTCGGTCGTCGACTTGGTCGGGGTCGTCGACTCGGTCGTAGACTCGGTCGTCGACTCGGTCGGGGTCGTCGACTCGGTCGTCGACTCGGTCGGGGTCGTCGACTCGGTCGGGGTCGTCGACTCGGTCGTCGACTCGGTCGGGGTCGTCGACTCGGTCGTCGACGGGGTCGTCGACTCGGTCAGGGTCGTCGACTCGGTCGTCGACTCGGTCGGGGTCGTCGACTCGGTCGGGGTCGTCGACTCGGTCGGGGTCGTCGACTCGGTCGTCGACGCGGTCGGGGTCGTCGACTCGGTCGGGGTCATCGACTCGGTCGTCGACTCGGTCGGGGTCGTCGACTCGGTCGGGGTCGTCAACTCGGTCGTAGACGCGGTCGGGGTCGTCGACTCGGTCGGGGTCGTCGACTCGGTCGTCGACGGGGTCGGCGCCTCGGTCAGGGTCGTCGACTCGGTCGTCGACTCGGTCGGGGTCGTCGACTCGGTCGGGGTCGTCGACTCGGTCGTCGACTCGGTCGGGGTCGTCGACTCGGTCGGGGTCGTCGACTTGGTCGGGGTCGGGGTCGTCGACTCGGTCGGGGTCGTCGACTCGGTCAGGGTCGTCGACTCGGTCGTCGACTCGGTCGGGGTCGTCGACTCGGTCGGGGTCGTCGACTCGGTCGTCGACTCGGTCGGGGTCGTCGACTCGGTCGTCGACGGGGTCGGCGCCTCGGTCAGGGTCGTCGACTCGGTCGTCGACTCGGTCGGGGTCGTCGACTCGGTCGGGGTCGTCGACTCGGTCGTCGACTCGGTCGGGGTTGTCGACTCGGTCGTCGACTCGGTCGGGGTCGTCGACTCGGTCGGGGTCGTCGACTCGGTCGTCGACGCGGTCGGGGTCGTCGACTCGGTCGGGGTCGTGGACTCGGTCGTCGACTCGGTCGGGGTCGTCGACTCGGTCGGGGTCGTCGACTCGGTCGTCGACTCAGTCGGGGTCGTCGACTCGGTCGGGGTCGGGGTCGTCGACTCGGTCGGGGTCGTCGACTCGGTCGTCGACTCGGTCGGGGTCGTCGACTCGGTCGTCGACGGGGTCGTCGACACGGTCAGGGTCGTCGACTCGGTCGTCGACTCAGTTGGGGTCGTCGACTCGGTCGGGGTCGTCGACTCGGTCGTCGACTCGGTCGGGGTCGTCGACTCGGTTGTCGACGGGGTCGGCGCCTGGGTCAGGGTCGTCGACTCGGTTGTCGACTCGGTCGGGGTCGTCGACTCGGTCGGGGTCGTCGACTCGGTCGTCGACTCGGTCGTGGTCGGGGTCGTCCACTCGGTCGGGGTCGTCGACTCGGTCGGGGTCGTCGACTCGGTCGTCGACTCGGTCGGTGTCGTCGACTCAGTCGTCGTCGGGGTCGTCGACTCGGTCGGGGTCGTCGACTCGGTCGGGGTCGTCGACTCGGTCGTCGACGCGGTCGGGGTCGTCGACTCGGTCGGGGTCATCGACTCGGTCGTCGACTCAGTCGGGGTCGTCGACTCGGTCGGGGTCGGGGTCGTCGACTCGGTCGGGGTCGTCAACTCGGTCGTCGACTCAGTCGGGGTCGTCGACTCGGTCGGGGTCGGGGTCGTCGACTCGGTCGGGGTCGTCGACTCGGTCGTCGACGGGGTCGGCGCCTCGGTCAGGGTCGTCGACTCGGTCGTCGACTCGGTCGGGGTCGTCGACTCGGTCGGGGTCGTCGACTCGGTCGTCGACTCGGTCGGGGTCGTCGACTCGGTCGGGGTCGTCGACTTGGTCGGGGTCGGGGTCGTCGACTCGGTCGGGGTCGTCGACTCGGTCAGGGTCGTCGACTCGGTCGTCGACTCGGTCGGGGTCGTCGACTCGGTCGGGGTCGTCGACTCGGTCGTCGACTCGGTCGGGGTCGTCGACTCGGTCGTTGACGGGGTCGGCGCCTCGGTCAGGGTCGTCGACTCGGTCGTCGACTCGGTCGGGGTCGTCGACTCGGTCGGGGTCGTCGACTCGGTCGTCGACTCGGTCGGGGTCGTCGACTCGGTCGTCGACTCGGTCGGGGTCGTCGACTCGGTCGGGGTCGTCGACTCGGTCGTCGACGCGGTCGGGGTCGTCGACTCGGTCGGGGTCGTGGACTCGGTCGTCGACTCGGTCGGGGTCGTCGACTCGGTCGGGGTCGTCGACTCGGTCGTCGACTCAGTCGGGGTCGTCGACTCGGTCGGGGTCGGGGTCGTCGACTCGGTCGGGGTCGTCGACTCGGTTGTCGACTCGGTCGGGGTCGTCGACTCGGTCGTCGACGGGGTCGTCGACACGGTCAGGGTCGTCGACTCGGTCGTCGACTCAGTTGGGGTCGTCGACTCGGTCGGGGTCGTCGACTCGGTCGTCGACTCGGTCGGGGTCGTCGACTCGGTTGTCGACGGGGTCGGCGCCTGGGTCAGGGTCGTCGACTCGGTTGTCGACTCGGTCGGGGTCGTCGACTCGGTCGGGGTCGTCGACTCGGTCGTCGACTCGGTCGTGGTCGGGGTCGTCCACTCGGTCGGGGTCGTCGACTCGGTCGGTGTCGTCGACTCGGTCGTCGACTCGGTCGGTGTCGTCGACTCAGTCGTCGTCGGGGTCGTCGACTCGGTCGTCGACTCGGTCGGGGTCGTCGACTCGGTCGTCGACTCGGTCGGGGTCGTCGACCGGGTCGTCGACTCGGTCGTCTACTCGGTCGGGGTCGTCGATTCGGTCGTCGACTCGGTCGTAGACTCGGTCGTCGACTCGGTCGGGGTCGTCGACTCGGTCGTCGACTCGGTCGGGGTCGTCGACTCGGTCGGGGTCGTCGACTCGGTCGGGGTCGTCGACTCGGTCGTCGACTCGGTCGGGGTCGTCGACTCGGTCGTCGACGGGGTCGTCGACTCGGTCAGGGTCGTCGACTCGGTCGTCGACTCGGTCGGGGTCGTCGACTCGGTCGGGGTCGTCGACTCGGTCGTCGACGCGGTCGGGGTCGTCGACTCGGTCGGGGTCATCGACTCGGTCGTCGACTCGGTCGGGGTCGTCGACTCGGTCGGGGTCGTCAACTCGGTCGTCGACTCAGTCGGGGTCGTCGACTCGGTCGGGGTCGGGGTCGTCGACTCGGTCGGGGTCGTCGACTCGGTCGTCGACTCGGTCGGGGTCGTCGACTCGGTCGGGGTCGTCGACTCGGTCGTCGACTCGGTCGGGGTCGTCGACTCGGTCGTCGACGGGGTCGGCGCCTCGGTCAGGGTCGTCGACTCGGTCGTCGACTCGGTCGGGGTCGTCGACTCGGTCGGGGTCGTCGACTCGGTCGTCGACTCGGTCGGGGTCGTCGACTCGGTCGGGGTCGTCGACTTGGTCGGGGTCGGGGTCGTCGACTCGGTCGGGGTCGTCGACTCGGTCAGGGTCGTCGACTCGGTCGTCGACTCGGTCGGGGTCGTCGACTCGGTCGGGGTCGTCGACTCGGTCGTCGACTCGGTCGGGGTCGTCGACTCGGTCGTCGACGGGGTCGTCGACACGGTCAGGGTCGTCGACTCGGTCGTCGACTCAGTTGGGGTCGTCGACTCGGTCGGGGTCGTCGACTCGGTCGTCGACTCGGTCGGGGTCGTCGACTCGGTTGTCGACGGGGTCGGCGCCTGGGTCAGGGTCGTCGACTCGGTTGTCGACTCGGTCGGGGTCGTCGACTCGGTCGGGGTCGTCGACTCGGTCGTCGACTCGGTCGTGGTCGGGGTCGTCCACTCGGTCGGGGTCGTCGACTCGGTCGGGGTCGTCGACTCGGTCGTCGACTCGGTCGGTGTCGTCGACTCAGTCGTCGTCGGGGTCGTCGACACGGTCGTCGACTCGGTCGGGGTCGTCGACTCGGTCGTCGACTCGGTCGGGGTCGTCGACCGGGTCGTCGACTCGGTCGTCTACTCGGTCGGGGTCGTCGATTCGGTCGTCGACTCGGTCGTCGACTTGGTCGGGGTCGTCGACTCGGTCGTAGACTCGGTCGTCGACTCGGTCGGGGTCGTCGACTCGGTCGGGGTCGTCGACTCGGTCGGGGTCGTCGACTCGGTCGTCGACTCGGTCGGGGTCGTCGACTCGGTCGTCGACGGGGTCGTCGACTCGGTCAGGGTCGTCGACTCGGTCATCGACTCGGTCGGGGTCGTCGACTCGGTCGGGGTCGTCGACTCGGTCGTCGACGCGGTCGGGGTCGTCGACTCGGTCGGGGTCATCGACTCGGTCGTCGACTCGGTCGGGGTCGTCGACTCGGTCGGGGTCGTCAACTCGGTCGTCGACTCAGTCGGGGTCGTCGACTCGGTCAGGGTCGGGGTCGTCGACTCGGTCGGGGTCGTCGACTCGGTCGTCGACTCGGTCGGGGTCGTCGACTCGGTCGGGGTCGTCGACTCGGTCGTCGACTCGGTCGGGGTCGTCGACTCGGTCGTCGACGGGGTCGGCGGCTCGGTCAGGGTCGTCGACTCGGTCGTCGACTCGGTCGGGGTCGTCGACTCGGTCGGGGTCGTCGACTCGGTCGTCGACTCGGTCGGGGTCGTCGACTCGGTCGGGGTCGTCGACTTGGTCGGGGTCGGGGTCGTCGACTCGGTCGGGGTCGTCGACTCGGTCAGGGTCGTCGACTCGGTCGTCGACTCGGTCGGGGTCGTCGACTCGGTCGGGGTCGTCGACTCGGTCGTCGACTCGGTCGGGGTCGTCGACTCGGTCGTCGACGGGGTCGGCGCCTCGGTCAGGGTCGTCGACTCGGTCGTCGACTCGGTCGGGGTCGTCGACTCGGTCGGGGTCGTCGACTCGGTCGTCGACTCGGTCGGGGTCGTCGACTCGGTCGGGGTCGTCGACTTGGTCGGGGTCGGGGTCGTCGACTCGGTCGGGGTCGTCGACTCGGTCGTGGTCGGGGTCGTCCACTCGGTCGGGGTCGTCGACTCGGTCGGGGTCGTCAACTCGGTCGTCGACTCGGTCGGTGTCGTCGACTCAGTCGTCGTCGGGGTCGTCGACTCGGTCGTCGACTCGGTCGGGGTCGTCGACTCGGTCGTCGACTCGGTCGGGGTCGTCGACCGGGTCGTCGACTCGGTCGTCTACTCGGTCGGGGTCGTCGACTCGGTCGTCGACTCTGTCGTCGACTTGGTCGGGGTCGTCGACTCGGTCGTAGACTCGGTCGTCGACTCGGTCGGGGTCGTCGACTCGGTCGTCGACTCGGTCGGGGTCGTCGACTCGGTCGGGGTCGTCGACTCGGTCGGGGTCGTCGACTCGGTCGTCGACTCGGTCGGGGTCGTCGACTCGGTCGTCGACGGGGTCGTCGACTCGGTCAGGGTCGTCGACTCGGTCGTCGACTCGGTCGGGGTCGTCGACTCGCTCGGGGTCGTCGACTCGGTCGGGGTCGTCGACTCGGTCGTCGACGCGGTCGGGGTCGTCGACTCGGTCGGGGTCATCGACTCGGTCGTCGACTCGGTCGGGGTCGTCGACTCGGTCGGGGTCGTCAACTCGGTCGTCGACTCAGTCGGGGTCGTCGACTCGGTCGGGGTCGGGGTCGTCGACTCGGTCGGGGTCGTCGACTCGGTCGTCGACGGGGTCGGCGCCTCGGTCAGGGTCGTCGACTCGGTCGTCGACTCGGTCGGGGTCGTCGACTCGGTCGGGGTCGTCGACTCGGTCGTCGACTCGGTCGGGGTCGTCGACTCGGTCGGGGTCGTCGACTTGGTCGGGGTCGGGGTCGTCGACTCGGTCGGGGTCGTCGACTCGGTCAGGGTCGTCGACTCGGTCGTCGACTCGGTCGGGGTCGTCGACTCGGTCGGGGTCGTCGACTCGGTCGTCGACTCGGTCGGGGTCGTCGACTCGGTCGTCGACGGGGTCGGCGCCTCGGTCAGGGTCGTCGACTCGGTCGTCGACTCGGTCGGCGTCGTCGACTCGGTCGGGGTCGTCGACTCGGTCGTCGACTCGGTCGGGGTTGTCGACTCGGTCGTCGACTCGGTCGGGGTCGTCGACTCGGTCGGGGTCGTCGACTCGGTCGTCGACGCGGTCGGGGTCGTCGACTCGGTCGGGGTCGTGGACTCGGTCGTCGACTCGGTCGGGGTCGTCGACTCGGTCGGGGTCGTCGACTCGGTCGTCGACTCAGTCGGGGTCGTCGACTCGGTCGGGGTCGGGGTCGTCGACTCGGTCGGGGTCGTCGACTCGGTCGTCGACTCGGTCGGGGTCGTCGACTCGGTCGTCGACGGGGTCGTCGACACGGTCAGGGTCGTCGACTCGGTCGTCGACTCAGTTGGGGTCGTCGACTCGGTCGGGGTCGTCGACTCGGTCGTCGACTCGGTCGGGGTCGTCGACTCGGTTGTCGACGGGGTCGGCGCCTGGGTCAGGGTCGTCGACTCGGTTGTCGACTCGGTCGGGGTCGTCGACTCGGTCGGGGTCGTCGACTCGGTCGTCGACTCGGTCGTGGTCGGGGTCGTCCACTCGGTCGGGGTCGTCGACTCGGTCGGGGTCGTCGACTCGGTCGTCGACTCGGTCGGTGTCGTCGACTCAGTCGTCGTCGGGGTCGTCGACTCGGTCGGGGTCGTCGACTCGGTCGGGGTCGTCGACTCGGTCGTCGACGCGGTCGGGGTCGTCGACTCGGTCGGGGTCATCGACTCGGTCGTCGACTCGGTCGGGGTCGTCGACTCGGTCGGGGTCGTCAACTCGGTCGTCGACTCAGTCGGGGTCGTTGACTCGGTCGGGGTCGGGGTCGTCGACTCGGTCGGGGTCGTCGACTCGGTCGTCGACGGGGTCGGCGCCTCGGTCAGGGTCGTCGACTCGGTCGTCGACTCGGTCGGGGTCGTCGACTCGGTCGGGGTCGTCGACTCGGTCGTCGACTCGGTCGGGGTCGTCGACTCGGTCGGGGTCGTCGACTTGGTCGGGGTCGGGGTCGTCGACTCGGTCGGGGTCGTCGACTCGGTCAGGGTCGTCGACTCGGTCGTCGACTCGGTCGGGGTCGTCGACTCGGTCGTCGACTCGGTCGGGGTCGTCGACTCGGTCGTCGACGGGGTCGGCGCCTCGGTCAGGGTCGTCGACTCGGTCGTCGACTCGGTCGGGGTCGTCGACTCGGTCGGGGTCGTCGACTCGGTCGTCGACTCGGTCGGGGTCGTCGACTCGGTCGTCGACTCGGTCGGGGTCGTCGACTCGGTCGGGGTCGTCGACTCGGTCGTCGACGCGGTCGGGGTCGTCGACTCGGTCGGGGTCGTGGACTCGGTCGTCGACTCGGTCGGGGTCGTCGACTCGGTCGGGGTCGTCGACTCGGTCGTCGACTCAGTCGGGGTCGTCGACTCGGTCGGGGTCGGGGTCGTCGACTCGGTCGGGGTCGTCGACTCGGTCGTCGACTCGGTCGGGGTCGTCGACTCGGTCGTCGACGGGGTCGTCGACACGGTCAGGGTCGTCGACTCGGTCGTCGACTCAGTTGGGGTCGTCGACTCGGTCGGGGTCGTCGACTCGGTCGTCGACTCGGTCGGGGTCGTCGACTCGGTTGTCGACGGGGTCGGCGCCTGGGTCAGGGTCGTCGACTCGGTTGTCGACTCGGTCGGGGTCGTCGACTCGGTCGGGGTCGTCGACTCGGTCGTCGACTCGGTCGTGGTCGGGGTCGTCCACTCGGTCGGGGTCGTCGACTCGGTCGGGGTCGTCGACTCGGTCGTCGACTCGGTCGGTGTCGTCGACTCAGTCGTCGTCGGGGTCGTCGACTCGGTCGTCGACTCGGTCGGTGTCGTCGACTCGGTCGTCGACTCGGTCGGGGTCGTCGACCGGGTCGTCGACTCGGTCGTCTACTCGGTCGGGGTCGTCGATTCGGTCGTCGACTCGGTCGTAGACTCGGTCGTCGACTCGGTCGGGGTCGTCGACTCGGTCGTCGACTCGGTCGGGGTCGTCGACTCGGTCGGGGTCGTCGACTCGGTCGGGGTCGTCGACTCGGTCGTCGACTCGGTCGGGGTCGTCGACTCGGTCGTCGACGGGGTCGTCGACTCGGTCAGGGTCGTCGACTCGGTCGTCGACTCGGTCGGGGTCGTCGACTCGGTCGGGGTCGTCGACTCGGTCGTCGACGCGGTCGGGGTCGTCGACTCGGTCGGGGTCATCGACTCGGTCGTCGACTCGGTCGGGGTCGTCGACTCGGTCGGGGTCGTCAACTCGGTCGTCGACTCAGTCGGGGTCGTCGACTCGGTCGGGGTCGGGGTCGTCGACTCGGTCGGGGTCGTCGACTCGGTCGTCGACTCGGTCGGGGTCGTCGACTCGGTCGGGGTCGTCGACTCGGTCGTCGACTCGGTCGGGGTCGTCGACTCGGTCGTCGACGGGGTCGGCGCCTCGGTCAGGGTCGTCGACTCGGTCGTCGACTCGGTCGGGGTCGTCGACTCGGTCGGGGTCGTCGACTCGGTCGTCGACTCGGTCGGGGTCGTCGACTCGGTCGGGGTCGTCGACTTGGTCGGGGTCGGGGTCGTCGACTCGGTCGGGGTCGTCGACTCGGTCAGGGTCGTCGACTCGGTCGTCGACTCGGTCGGGGTCGTCGACTCGGTCGGGGTCGTCGACTCGGTCGTCGACTCGGTCGGGGTCGTCGACTCGGTCGTCGACGGGGTCGGCGCCTCGGTCAGGGTCGTCGACTCGGTCGTCGACTCGGTCGGGGTCGTCGACTCGGTCGGGGTCGTCGACTCGGTCGTCGACTCGGTCGGGGTCGTCGACTCGGTCGGGGTCGTCGACTTGGTCGGGGTCGGGGTCGTCGACTCGGTCGGGGTCGTCGACTCGGTCGTGGTCGGGGTCGTCCACTCGGTCGGGGTCGTCGACTCGGTCGGGGTCGTCGACTCGGTCGTCGACTCGGTCGGTGTCGTCGACTCAGTCGTCGTCGGGGTCGTCGACTCGGTCGTCGACTCGGTCGGGGTCGTCGACCGGGTCGTCGACTCGGTCATCTACTCGGTCGGGGTCGTCGACTCGGTCGTCGACTCGGTCGTCGACTTGGTCGGGGTCGTCGACTCGGTCGTAGACTCGGTCGTCGACTCGGTCGGGGTCGTAGACTCGGTCGTCGACTCGGTCGGGGTCGTCGACTCGGTCGTCGACTCGGTCGGGGTCGTCGACTCGGTCGTCGACTCGGTCGGGGTCGTCGACTCGGTCGTCGACGGGGTCGTCGACTCGGTCAGGGTCGTCGACTCGGTCGTCGACTCGGTCGGGGTCGTCGACTCGGTCGGGGTCGTCGACTCGGTCGGGGTCGTCGACTCGGTCGTCGACGCGGTCGGGGTCGTCGACTCGGTCGGGGTCATCGACTCGGTCGTCGACTCGGTCGGGGTCGTCGACTCGGTCGGGGTCGTCAACTCGGTCGTCGACTCAGTCGGGGTCGTCGACTCGGTCGGGGTCGGGGTCGTCGACTCGGTCGGGGTCGTCGACTCGGTCGTCGACGGGGTCGGCGCCTCGGTCAGGGTCGTCGACTCGGTCGTCGACTCGGTCGGGGTCGTCGACTCGGTCGGGGTCGTCGACTCGGTCGTCGACTCGGTCGGGGTCGTCGACTCGGTCGGGGTCGTCGACTTGGTCGGGGTCGGGGTCGTCGACTCGGTCGGGGTCGTCGACTCGGTCAGGGTCGTCGACTCGGTCGTCGACTCGGTCGGGGTCGTCGACTCGGTCGGGGTCGTCGACTCGGTCGTCGACTCGGTCGGGGTCGTCGACTCGGTCGTCGACGGGGTCGGCGCCTCGGTCAGGGTCGTCGACTCGGTCGTCGACTCGGTCGGGGTCGTCGACTCGGTCGGGGTCGTCGACTCGGTCGTCGACTCGGTCGGGGTCGTCGACTCGGTCGTCGACTCGGTCGGGGTCGTCGACTCGGTCGGGGTCGTCGACTCGGTCGTCGACGCGGTCGGGGTCGTCGACTCGGTCGGGGTCGTGGACTCGGTCGTCGACTCGGTCGGGGTCGTCGACTCGGTCGGGGTCGTCGACTCGGTCGTCGACTCAGTCGGGGTCGTCGACTCGGTCGGGGTCGGGGTCGTCGACTCGGTCGGGGTCGTCGACTCGGTCGTCGACTCGGTCGGGGTCGTCGACTCGGTCGTCGACGGGGTCGTCGACACGGTCAGGGTCGTCGACTCGGTCGTCGACTCAGTTGGGGTCGTCGACTCGGTCGGGGTCGTCGACTCGGTCGTCGACTCGGTCGGGGTCGTCGACTCGGTTGTCGACGGGGTCGGCGCCTGGGTCAGGGTCGTCGACTCGGTTGTCGACTCGGTCGGGGTCGTCGACTCGGTCGGGGTCGTCGACTCGGTCGTCGACTCGGTCGTGGTCGGGGTCGTCCACTCGGTCGGGGTCGTCGACTCGGTCGGGGTCGTCGACTCGGTCGTCGACTCGGTCGGTGTCGTCGACTCAGTCGTCGTCGGGGTCGTCGACTCGGTCGTCGACTCGGTCGGGGTCGTCGACTCGGTCGTCGACTCGGTCGGGGTCGTCGACCGGGTCGTCGACTCGGTCGTCTACTCGGTCGGGGTCGTCGACTCGGTCGTCGACTCGGTCGTCGACTCAGTCGGGGTCGTCGACTCGGTCGGGGTCGGGGTCGTCGACTCGGTCGGGGTCGTCGACTCGGTCGTCGACGGGGTCGGCGCCTCGGTCAGGGTCGTCGACTCGGTCGTCGACTCGGTCGGGGTCGTCGACTCGGTCGGGGTCGTCGACTCGGTCGTCGACTCGGTCGGGGTCGTCGACTCGGTCGGGGTCGTCGACTTGGTCGGGGTCGGGGTCGTCGACTCGGTCGGGGTCGTCGACTCGGTCGGGGTCGTCGACTCGGTCGGGGTCGTCGACTCGGTCGTCGACGCGGTCGGGGTCGTCGACTCGGTCGGGGTCGTGGACTCGGTCGTCGACTCGGTCGGGGTCGTCGACTCGGTCGGGGTCGTCGACTCGGTCGTCGACTCAGTCGGGGTCGTCGACTCGGTCGGGGTCGGGGTCGTCGACTCGGTCGGGGTCGTCGACTCGGTCGTCGACTCGGTCGGGGTCGTCGACTCGGTCGTCGACGGGGTCGTCGACACGGTCAGGGTCGTCGACTCGGTCGTCGACTCAGTTGGGGTCGTCGACTCGGTCGGGGTCGTCGACTCGGTCGTCGACTCGGTCGGGGTCGTCGACTCGGTTGTCGACGGGGTCGGCGCCTGGGTCAGGGTCGTCGACTCGGTTGTCGACTCGGTCGGGGTCGTCGACTCGGTCGGGGTCGTCGACTCGGTCGTCGACTCGGTCGTGGTCGGGGTCGTCCACTCGGTCGGGGTCGTCGACTCGGTCGGGGTCGTCGACTCGGTCGTCGACTCGGTCGGTGTCGTCGACTCAGTCGTCGTCGGGGTCGTCGACTCGGTCGGGGTCGTCGACTCGGTCGGGGTCGTCGACTCGGTCGTCGACGCGGTCGGGGTCGTCGACTCGGTCGGGGTCATCGACTCGGTCGTCGACTCGGTCGGGGTCGTCGACTCGGTCGGGGTCGTCAACTCGGTCGTCGACTCAGTCGGGGTCGTTGACTCGGTCGGGGTCGGGGTCGTCGACTCGGTCGGGGTCGTCGACTCGGTCGTCGACGGGGTCGGCGCCTCGGTCAGGGTCGTCGACTCGGTCGTCGACTCGGTCGGGGTCGTCGACTCGGTCGGGGTCGTCGACTCGGTCGTCGACTCGGTCGGGGTCGTCGACTCGGTCGGGGTCGTCGACTTGGTCGGGGTCGGGGTCGTCGACTCGGTCGGGGTCGTCGACTCGGTCAGGGTCGTCGACTCGGTCGTCGACTCGGTCGGGGTCGTCGACTCGGTCGTCGACTCGGTCGGGGTCGTCGACTCGGTCGTCGACGGGGTCGGCGCCTCGGTCAGGGTCGTCGACTCGGTCGTCGACTCGGTCGGGGTCGTCGACTCGGTCGGGGTCGTCGACTCGGTCGTCGACTCGGTCGGGGTCGTCGACTCGGTCGTCGACTCGGTCGGGGTCGTCGACTCGGTCGGGGTCGTCGACTCGGTCGTCGACGCGGTCGGGGTCGTCGACTCGGTCGGGGTCGTGGACTCGGTCGTCGACTCGGTCGGGGTCGTCGACTCGGTCGGGGTCGTCGACTCGGTCGTCGACTCAGTCGGGGTCGTCGACTCGGTCGGGGTCGGGGTCGTCGACTCGGTCGGGGTCGTCGACTCGGTCGTCGACTCGGTCGGGGTCGTCGACTCGGTCGTCGACGGGGTCGTCGACACGGTCAGGGTCGTCGACTCGGTCGTCGACTCAGTTGGGGTCGTCGACTCGGTCGGGGTCGTCGACTCGGTCGTCGACTCGGTCGGGGTCGTCGACTCGGTTGTCGACGGGGTCGGCGCCTGGGTCAGGGTCGTCGACTCGGTTGTCGACTCGGTCGGGGTCGTCGACTCGGTCGGGGTCGTCGACTCGGTCGTCGACTCGGTCGTGGTCGGGGTCGTCCACTCGGTCGGGGTCGTCGACTCGGTCGGGGTCGTCGACTCGGTCGTCGACTCGGTCGGTGTCGTCGACTCAGTCGTCGTCGGGGTCGTCGACTCGGTCGTCGACTCGGTCGGTGTCGTCGACTCGGTCGTCGACTCGGTCGGGGTCGTCGACCGGGTCGTCGACTCGGTCGTCTACTCGGTCGGGGTCGTCGATTCGGTCGTCGACTCGGTCGTAGACTCGGTCGTCGACTCGGTCGGGGTCGTCGACTCGGTCGTCGACTCGGTCGGGGTCGTCGACTCGGTCGGGGTCGTCGACTCGGTCGGGGTCGTCGACTCGGTCGTCGACTCGGTCGGGGTCGTCGACTCGGTCGTCGACGGGGTCGTCGACTCGGTCAGGGTCGTCGACTCGGTCGTCGACTCGGTCGGGGTCGTCGACTCGGTCGGGGTCGTCGACTCGGTCGTCGACGCGGTCGGGGTCGTCGACTCGGTCGGGGTCATCGACTCGGTCGTCGACTCGGTCGGGGTCGTCGACTCGGTCGGGGTCGTCAACTCGGTCGTCGACTCAGTCGGGGTCGTCGACTCGGTCGGGGTCGGGGTCGTCGACTCGGTCGGGGTCGTCGACTCGGTCGTCGACTCGGTCGGGGTCGTCGACTCGGTCGGGGTCGTCGACTCGGTCGTCGACTCAGTCGGGGTCGTCGACTCGGTCGGGGTCGGGGTCGTCGACTCGGTCGGGGTCGTCGACTCGGTCGTCGACTCGGTCGGGGTCGTCGACTCGGTCGTCGACGGGGTCGTCGACACGGTCAGGGTCGTCGACTCGGTCGTCGACTCAGTTGGGGTCGTCGACTCGGTCGGGGTCGTCGACTCGGTCGTCGACTCGGTCGGGGTCGTCGACTCGGTTGTCGACGGGGTCGGCGCCTGGGTCAGGGTCGTCGACTCGGTTGTCGACTCGGTCGGGGTCGTCGACTCGGTCGGGGTCGTCGACTCGGTCGTCGACTCGGTCGTGGTCGGGGTCGTCCACTCGGTCGGGGTCGTCGACTCGGTCGGGGTCGTCGACTCGGTCGTCGACTCGGTCGGTGTCGTCGACTCAGTCGTCGTCGGGGTCGTCGACTCGGTCGTCGACTCGGTCGGTGTCGTCGACTCGGTCGTCGACTCGGTCGGGGTCGTCGACCGGGTCGTCGACTCGGTCGTCTACTCGGTCGGGGTCGTCGATTCGGTCGTCGACTCGGTCGTAGACTCGGTCGTCGACTCGGTCGGGGTCGTCGACTCGGTCGTCGACTCGGTCGGGGTCGTCGACTCGGTCGGGGTCGTCGACTCGGTCGGGGTCGTCGACTCGGTCGTCGACTCGGTCGGGGTCGTCGACTCGGTCGTCGACGGGGTCGTCGACTCGGTCAGGGTCGTCGACTCGGTCGTCGACTCGGTCGGGGTCGTCGACTCGGTCGGGGTCGTCGACTCGGTCGTCGACGCGGTCGGGGTCGTCGACTCGGTCGGGGTCATCGACTCGGTCGTCGACTCGGTCGGGGTCGTCGACTCGGTCGGGGTCGTCAACTCGGTCGTCGACTCAGTCGGGGTCGTCGACTCGGTCGGGGTCGGGGTCGTCGACTCGGTCGGGGTCGTCGACTCGGTCGTCGACTCGGTCGGGGTCGTCGACTCGGTCGGGGTCGTCGACTCGGTCGTCGACTCGGTCGGGGTCGTCGACTCGGTCGTCGACGGGGTCGGCGCCTCGGTCAGGGTCGTCGACTCGGTCGTCGACTCGGTCGGGGTCGTCGACTCGGTCGGGGTCGTCGACTCGGTCGTCGACTCGGTCGGGGTCGTCGACTCGGTCGGGGTCGTCGACTTGGTCGGGGTCGGGGTCGTCGACTCGGTCGGGGTCGTCGACTCGGTCAGGGTCGTCGACTCGGTCGTCGACTCGGTCGGGGTCGTCGACTCGGTCGGGGTCGTCGACTCGGTCGTCGACTCGGTCGGGGTCGTCGACTCGGTCGTCGACGGGGTCGGCGCCTCGGTCAGGGTCGTCGACTCGGTCGTCGACTCGGTCGGGGTCGTCGACTCGGTCGGGGTCGTCGACTCGGTCGTCGACTCGGTCGGGGTCGTCGACTCGGTCGGGGTCGTCGACTTGGTCGGGGTCGGGGTCGTCGACTCGGTCGGGGTCGTCGACTCGGTCGTGGTCGGGGTCGTCCACTCGGTCGGGGTCGTCGACTCGGTCGGGGTCGTCGACTCGGTCGTCGACTCGGTCGGTGTCGTCGACTCAGTCGTCGTCGGGGTCGTCGACTCGGTCGTCGACTCGGTCGGGGTCGTCGACCGGGTCGTCGACTCGGTCATCTACTCGGTCGGGGTCGTCGACTCGGTCGTCGACTCGGTCGTCGACTTGGTCGGGGTCGTCGACTCGGTCGTAGACTCGGTCGTCGACTCGGTCGGGGTCGTAGACTCGGTCGTCGACTCGGTCGGGGTCGTCGACTCGGTCGTCGACTCGGTCGGGGTCGTCGACTCGGTCGTCGACTCGGTCGGGGTCGTCGACTCGGTCGTCGACGGGGTCGTCGACTCGGTCAGGGTCGTCGACTCGGTCGTCGACTCGGTCGGGGTCGTCGACTCGGTCGGGGTCGTCGACTCGGTCGGGGTCGTCGACTCGGTCGTCGACGCGGTCGGGGTCGTCGACTCGGTCGGGGTCATCGACTCGGTCGTCGACTCGGTCGGGGTCGTCGACTCGGTCGGGGTCGTCAACTCGGTCGTCGACTCAGTCGGGGTCGTCGACTCGGTCGGGGTCGGGGTCGTCGACTCGGTCGGGGTCGTCGACTCGGTCGTCGACGGGGTCGGCGCCTCGGTCAGGGTCGTCGACTCGGTCGTCGACTCGGTCGGGGTCGTCGACTCGGTCGGGGTCGTCGACTCGGTCGTCGACTCGGTCGGGGTCGTCGACTCGGTCGGGGTCGTCGACTTGGTCGGGGTCGGGGTCGTCGACTCGGTCGGGGTCGTCGACTCGGTCAGGGTCGTCGACTCGGTCGTCGACTCGGTCGGGGTCGTCGACTCGGTCGGGGTCGTCGACTCGGTCGTCGACTCGGTCGGGGTCGTCGACTCGGTCGTCGACGGGGTCGGCGCCTCGGTCAGGGTCGTCGACTCGGTCGTCGACTCGGTCGGGGTCGTCGACTCGGTCGGGGTCGTCGACTCGGTCGTCGACTCGGTCGGGGTCGTCGACTCGGTCGTCGACTCGGTCGGGGTCGTCGACTCGGTCGGGGTCGTCGACTCGGTCGTCGACGCGGTCGGGGTCGTCGACTCGGTCGGGGTCGTGGACTCGGTCGTCGACTCGGTCGGGGTCGTCGACTCGGTCGGGGTCGTCGACTCGGTCGTCGACTCAGTCGGGGTCGTCGACTCGGTCGGGGTCGGGGTCGTCGACTCGGTCGGGGTCGTCGACTCGGTCGTCGACTCGGTCGGGGTCGTCGACTCGGTCGTCGACGGGGTCGTCGACACGGTCAGGGTCGTCGACTCGGTCGTCGACTCAGTTGGGGTCGTCGACTCGGTCGGGGTCGTCGACTCGGTCGTCGACTCGGTCGGGGTCGTCGACTCGGTTGTCGACGGGGTCGGCGCCTGGGTCAGGGTCGTCGACTCGGTTGTCGACTCGGTCGGGGTCGTCGACTCGGTCGGGGTCGTCGACTCGGTCGTCGACTCGGTCGTGGTCGGGGTCGTCCACTCGGTCGGGGTCGTCGACTCGGTCGGGGTCGTCGACTCGGTCGTCGACTCGGTCGGTGTCGTCGACTCAGTCGTCGTCGGGGTCGTCGACTCGGTCGTCGACTCGGTCGGGGTCGTCGACTCGGTCGTCGACTCGGTCGGGGTCGTCGACCGGGTCGTCGACTCGGTCGTCTACTCGGTCGGGGTCGTCGACTCGGTCGTCGACTCGGTCGTCGACTCAGTCGGGGTCGTCGACTCGGTCGGGGTCGGGGTCGTCGACTCGGTCGGGGTCGTCGACTCGGTCGTCGACGGGGTCGGCGCCTCGGTCAGGGTCGTCGACTCGGTCGTCGACTCGGTCGGGGTCGTCGACTCGGTCGGGGTCGTCGACTCGGTCGTCGACTCGGTCGGGGTCGTCGACTCGGTCGGGGTCGTCGACTTGGTCGGGGTCGGGGTCGTCGACTCGGTCGGGGTCGTCGACTCGGTCGGGGTCGTCGACTCGGTCGGGGTCGTCGACTCGGTCGTCGACGCGGTCGGGGTCGTCGACTCGGTCGGGGTCGTGGACTCGGTCGTCGACTCGGTCGGGGTCGTCGACTCGGTCGGGGTCGTCGACTCGGTCGTCGACTCAGTCGGGGTCGTCGACTCGGTCGGGGTCGGGGTCGTCGACTCGGTCGGGGTCGTCGACTCGGTCGTCGACTCGGTCGGGGTCGTCGACTCGGTCGTCGACGGGGTCGTCGACACGGTCAGGGTCGTCGACTCGGTCGTCGACTCAGTTGGGGTCGTCGACTCGGTCGGGGTCGTCGACTCGGTCGTCGACTCGGTCGGGGTCGTCGACTCGGTTGTCGACGGGGTCGGCGCCTGGGTCAGGGTCGTCGACTCGGTTGTCGACTCGGTCGGGGTCGTCGACTCGGTCGGGGTCGTCGACTCGGTCGTCGACTCGGTCGTGGTCGGGGTCGTCCACTCGGTCGGGGTCGTCGACTCGGTCGGGGTCGTCGACTCGGTCGTCGACTCGGTCGGTGTCGTCGACTCAGTCGTCGTCGGGGTCGTCGACTCGGTCGGGGTCGTCGACTCGGTCGGGGTCGTCGACTCGGTCGTCGACGCGGTCGGGGTCGTCGACTCGGTCGGGGTCATCGACTCGGTCGTCGACTCGGTCGGGGTCGTCGACTCGGTCGGGGTCGTCAACTCGGTCGTCGACTCAGTCGGGGTCGTTGACTCGGTCGGGGTCGGGGTCGTCGACTCGGTCGGGGTCGTCGACTCGGTCGTCGACGGGGTCGGCGCCTCGGTCAGGGTCGTCGACTCGGTCGTCGACTCGGTCGGGGTCGTCGACTCGGTCGGGGTCGTCGACTCGGTCGTCGACTCGGTCGGGGTCGTCGACTCGGTCGGGGTCGTCGACTTGGTCGGGGTCGGGGTCGTCGACTCGGTCGGGGTCGTCGACTCGGTCAGGGTCGTCGACTCGGTCGTCGACTCGGTCGGGGTCGTCGACTCGGTCGTCGACTCGGTCGGGGTCGTCGACTCGGTCGTCGACGGGGTCGGCGCCTCGGTCAGGGTCGTCGACTCGGTCGTCGACTCGGTCGGGGTCGTCGACTCGGTCGGGGTCGTCGACTCGGTCGTCGACTCGGTCGGGGTCGTCGACTCGGTCGTCGACTCGGTCGGGGTCGTCGACTCGGTCGGGGTCGTCGACTCGGTCGTCGACGCGGTCGGGGTCGTCGACTCGGTCGGGGTCGTGGACTCGGTCGTCGACTCGGTCGGGGTCGTCGACTCGGTCGGGGTCGTCGACTCGGTCGTCGACTCAGTCGGGGTCGTCGACTCGGTCGGGGTCGGGGTCGTCGACTCGGTCGGGGTCGTCGACTCGGTCGTCGACTCGGTCGGGGTCGTCGACTCGGTCGTCGACGGGGTCGTCGACACGGTCAGGGTCGTCGACTCGGTCGTCGACTCAGTTGGGGTCGTCGACTCGGTCGGGGTCGTCGACTCGGTCGTCGACTCGGTCGGGGTCGTCGACTCGGTTGTCGACGGGGTCGGCGCCTGGGTCAGGGTCGTCGACTCGGTTGTCGACTCGGTCGGGGTCGTCGACTCGGTCGGGGTCGTCGACTCGGTCGTCGACTCGGTCGTGGTCGGGGTCGTCCACTCGGTCGGGGTCGTCGACTCGGTCGGGGTCGTCGACTCGGTCGTCGACTCGGTCGGTGTCGTCGACTCAGTCGTCGTCGGGGTCGTCGACTCGGTCGTCGACTCGGTCGGTGTCGTCGACTCGGTCGTCGACTCGGTCGGGGTCGTCGACCGGGTCGTCGACTCGGTCGTCTACTCGGTCGGGGTCGTCGATTCGGTCGTCGACTCGGTCGTAGACTCGGTCGTCGACTCGGTCGGGGTCGTCGACTCGGTCGTCGACTCGGTCGGGGTCGTCGACTCGGTCGGGGTCGTCGACTCGGTCGGGGTCGTCGACTCGGTCGTCGACTCGGTCGGGGTCGTCGACTCGGTCGTCGACGGGGTCGTCGACTCGGTCAGGGTCGTCGACTCGGTCGTCGACTCGGTCGGGGTCGTCGACTCGGTCGGGGTCGTCGACTCGGTCGTCGACGCGGTCGGGGTCGTCGACTCGGTCGGGGTCATCGACTCGGTCGTCGACTCGGTCGGGGTCGTCGACTCGGTCGGGGTCGTCAACTCGGTCGTCGACTCAGTCGGGGTCGTCGACTCGGTCGGGGTCGGGGTCGTCGACTCGGTCGGGGTCGTCGACTCGGTCGTCGACTCGGTCGGGGTCGTCGACTCGGTCGGGGTCGTCGACTCGGTCGTCGACTCGGTCGGGGTCGTCGACTCGGTCGTCGACGGGGTCGGCGCCTCGGTCAGGGTCGTCGACTCGGTCGTCGACTCGGTCGGGGTCGTCGACTCGGTCGGGGTCGTCGACTCGGTCGTCGACTCGGTCGGGGTCGTCGACTCGGTCGGGGTCGTCGACTTGGTCGGGGTCGGGGTCGTCGACTCGGTCGGGGTCGTCGACTCGGTCAGGGTCGTCGACTCGGTCGTCGACTCGGTCGGGGTCGTCGACTCGGTCGGGGTCGTCGACTCGGTCGTCGACTCGGTCGGGGTCGTCGACTCGGTCGTCGACGGGGTCGGCGCCTCGGTCAGGGTCGTCGACTCGGTCGTCGACTCGGTCGGGGTCGTCGACTCGGTCGGGGTCGTCGACTCGGTCGTCGACTCGGTCGGGGTCGTCGACTCGGTCGGGGTCGTCGACTTGGTCGGGGTCGGGGTCGTCGACTCGGTCGGGGTCGTCGACTCGGTCGTGGTCGGGGTCGTCCACTCGGTCGGGGTCGTCGACTCGGTCGGGGTCGTCGACTCGGTCGTCGACTCGGTCGGTGTCGTCGACTCAGTCGTCGTCGGGGTCGTCGACTCGGTCGTCGACTCGGTCGGGGTCGTCGACCGGGTCGTCGACTCGGTCATCTACTCGGTCGGGGTCGTCGACTCGGTCGTCGACTCGGTCGTCGACTTGGTCGGGGTCGTCGACTCGGTCGTAGACTCGGTCGTCGACTCGGTCGGGGTCGTAGACTCGGTCGTCGACTCGGTCGGGGTCGTCGACTCGGTCGTCGACTCGGTCGGGGTCGTCGACTCGGTCGTCGACTCGGTCGGGGTCGTCGACTCGGTCGTCGACGGGGTCGTCGACTCGGTCAGGGTCGTCGACTCGGTCGTCGACTCGGTCGGGGTCGTCGACTCGGTCGGGGTCGTCGACTCGGTCGGGGTCGTCGACTCGGTCGTCGACGCGGTCGGGGTCGTCGACTCGGTCGGGGTCATCGACTCGGTCGTCGACTCGGTCGGGGTCGTCGACTCGGTCGGGGTCGTCAACTCGGTCGTCGACTCAGTCGGGGTCGTCGACTCGGTCGGGGTCGGGGTCGTCGACTCGGTCGGGGTCGTCGACTCGGTCGTCGACGGGGTCGGCGCCTCGGTCAGGGTCGTCGACTCGGTCGTCGACTCGGTCGGGGTCGTCGACTCGGTCGGGGTCGTCGACTCGGTCGTCGACTCGGTCGGGGTCGTCGACTCGGTCGGGGTCGTCGACTTGGTCGGGGTCGGGGTCGTCGACTCGGTCGGGGTCGTCGACTCGGTCAGGGTCGTCGACTCGGTCGTCGACTCGGTCGGGGTCGTCGACTCGGTCGGGGTCGTCGACTCGGTCGTCGACTCGGTCGGGGTCGTCGACTCGGTCGTCGACGGGGTCGGCGCCTCGGTCAGGGTCGTCGACTCGGTCGTCGACTCGGTCGGGGTCGTCGACTCGGTCGGGGTCGTCGACTCGGTCGTCGACTCGGTCGGGGTCGTCGACTCGGTCGTCGACTCGGTCGGGGTCGTCGACTCGGTCGGGGTCGTCGACTCGGTCGTCGACGCGGTCGGGGTCGTCGACTCGGTCGGGGTCGTGGACTCGGTCGTCGACTCGGTCGGGGTCGTCGACTCGGTCGGGGTCGTCGACTCGGTCGTCGACTCAGTCGGGGTCGTCGACTCGGTCGGGGTCGGGGTCGTCGACTCGGTCGGGGTCGTCGACTCGGTCGTCGACTCGGTCGGGGTCGTCGACTCGGTCGTCGACGGGGTCGTCGACACGGTCAGGGTCGTCGACTCGGTCGTCGACTCAGTTGGGGTCGTCGACTCGGTCGGGGTCGTCGACTCGGTCGTCGACTCGGTCGGGGTCGTCGACTCGGTTGTCGACGGGGTCGGCGCCTGGGTCAGGGTCGTCGACTCGGTTGTCGACTCGGTCGGGGTCGTCGACTCGGTCGGGGTCGTCGACTCGGTCGTCGACTCGGTCGTGGTCGGGGTCGTCCACTCGGTCGGGGTCGTCGACTCGGTCGGGGTCGTCGACTCGGTCGTCGACTCGGTCGGTGTCGTCGACTCAGTCGTCGTCGGGGTCGTCGACTCGGTCGTCGACTCGGTCGGGGTCGTCGACTCGGTCGTCGACTCGGTCGGGGTCGTCGACCGGGTCGTCGACTCGGTCGTCTACTCGGTCGGGGTCGTCGACTCGGTCGTCGACTCGGTCGTCGACTCAGTCGGGGTCGTCGACTCGGTCGGGGTCGGGGTCGTCGACTCGGTCGGGGTCGTCGACTCGGTCGTCGACGGGGTCGGCGCCTCGGTCAGGGTCGTCGACTCGGTCGTCGACTCGGTCGGGGTCGTCGACTCGGTCGGGGTCGTCGACTCGGTCGTCGACTCGGTCGGGGTCGTCGACTCGGTCGGGGTCGTCGACTTGGTCGGGGTCGGGGTCGTCGACTCGGTCGGGGTCGTCGACTCGGTCAGGGTCGTCGACTCGGTCGTCGACTCGGTCGGGGTCGTCGACTCGGTCGGGGTCGTCGACTCGGTCGTCGACTCGGTCGGGGTCGTCGACTCGGTCGTCGACGGGGTCGGCGCCTCGGTCAGGGTCGTCGACTCGGTCGTCGACTCGGTCGGGGTCGTCGACTCGGTCGGGGTCGTCGACTCGGTCGTCGACTCGGTCGGGGTCGTCGACTCGGTCGTCGACTCGGTCGGGGTCGTGGACTCGGTCGTCGACTCGGTCGGGGTCGTCGACTCGGTCGGGGTCATCGACTCGGTCGTCGACTCGGTCGGGGTCGTCGACTCGGTCGGGGTCGTCGACTCGGTCGTCGACGCGGTCGGGGTCGTCGACTCGGTCGGGGTCGTGGACTCGGTCGTCGACTCGGTCGGGGTCGTCGACTCGGTCGGGGTCGTCGACTCGGTCGTCGACTCAGTCGGGGTCGTCGACTCGGTCGGGGTCGGGGTCGTCGACTCGGTCGGGGTCGTCGACTCGGTCGTCGACTCGGTCGGGGTCGTCGACTCGGTCGTCGACGGGGTCGTCGACACGGTCAGGGTCGTCGACTCGGTCGTCGACTCAGTTGGGGTCGTCGACTCGGTCGGGGTCGTCGACTCGGTCGTCGACTCGGTCGGGGTCGTCGACTCGGTTGTCGACGGGGTCGGCGCCTGGGTCAGGGTCGTCGACTCGGTTGTCGACTCGGTCGGGGTCGTCGACTCGGTCGGGGTCGTCGACTCGGTCGTCGACTCGGTCGTGGTCGGGGTCGTCCACTCGGTCGGGGTCGTCGACTCGGTCGGGGTCGTCGACTCGGTCGTCGACTCGGTCGGTGTCGTCGACTCAGTCGTCGTCGGGGTCGTCGACTCGGTCGGGGTCGTCGACTCGGTCGGGGTCGTCGACTCGGTCGTCGACGCGGTCGGGGTCGTCGACTCGGTCGGGGTCATCGACTCGGTCGTCGACTCGGTCGGGGTCGTCGACTCGGTCGGGGTCGTCAACTCGGTCGTCGACTCAGTCGGGGTCGTCGACTCGGTCGGGGTCGGGGTCGTCGACTCGGTCGGGGTCGTCGACTCGGTCGTCGACGGGGTCGGCGCCTCGGTCAGGGTCGTCGACTCGGTCGTCGACTCGGTCGGGGTCGTCGACTCGGTCGGGGTCGTCGACTCGGTCGTCGACTCGGTCGGGGTCGTCGACTCGGTCGGGGTCGTCGACTTGGTCGGGGTCGGGGTCGTCGACTCGGTCGGGGTCGTCGACTCGGTCAGGGTCGTCGACTCGGTCGTCGACTCGGTCGGGGTCGTCGACTCGGTCGTCGACTCGGTCGGGGTCGTCGACTCGGTCGTCGACGGGGTCGGCGCCTCGGTCAGGGTCGTCGACTCGGTCGTCGACTCGGTCGGGGTCGTCGACTCGGTCGGGGTCGTCGACTCGGTCGTCGACTCGGTCGGGGTCGTCGACTCGGTCGTCGACTCGGTCGGGGTCGTCGACTCGGTCGGGGTCGTCGACTCGGTCGTCGACGCGGTCGGGGTCGTCGACTCGGTCGGGGTCGTGGACTCGGTCGTCGACTCGGTCGGGGTCGTCGACTCGGTCGGGGTCGTCGACTCGGTCGTCGACTCAGTCGGGGTCGTCGACTCGGTCGGGGTCGGGGTCGTCGACTCGGTCGGGGTCGTCGACTCGGTCGTCGACTCGGTCGGGGTCGTCGACTCGGTCGTCGACGGGGTCGTCGACACGGTCAGGGTCGTCGACTCGGTCGTCGACTCAGTTGGGGTCGTCGACTCGGTCGGGGTCGTCGACTCGGTCGTCGACTCGGTCGGGGTCGTCGACTCGGTTGTCGACGGGGTCGGCGCCTGGGTCAGGGTCGTCGACTCGGTTGTCGACTCGGTCGGGGTCGTCGACTCGGTCGGGGTCGTCGACTCGGTCGTCGACTCGGTCGTGGTCGGGGTCGTCCACTCGGTCGGGGTCGTCGACTCGGTCGGGGTCGTCGACTCGGTCGTCGACTCGGTCGGTGTCGTCGACTCAGTCGTCGTCGGGGTCGTCGACTCGGTCGTCGACTCGGTCGGGGTCGTCGACTCGGTCGTCGACTCGGTCGGGGTCGTCGACCGGGTCGTCGACTCGGTCGTCTACTCGGTCGGGGTCGTCGATTCGGTCGTCGACTCGGTCGTAGACTCGGTCGTCGACTCGGTCGGGGTCGTCGACTCGGTCGTCGACTCGGTCGGGGTCGTCGACTCGGTCGGGGTCGTCGACTCGGTCGGGGTCGTCGACTCGGTCGTCGACTCGGTCGGGGTCGTCGACTCGGTCGTCGACGGGGTCGTCGACTCGGTCAGGGTCGTCGACTCGGTCGTCGACTCGGTCGGGGTCGTCGACTCGGTCGGGGTCGTCGACTCGGTCGTCGACGCGGTCGGGGTCGTCGACTCGGTCGGGGTCATCGACTCGGTCGTCGACTCGGTCGGGGTCGTCGACTCGGTCGGGGTCGTCAACTCGGTCGTCGACTCAGTCGGGGTCGTCGACTCGGTCGGGGTCGGGGTCGTCGACTCGGTCGGGGTCGTCGACTCGGTCGTCGACTCGGTCGGGGTCGTCGACTCGGTCGGGGTCGTCGACTCGGTCGTCGACTCGGTCGGGGTCGTCGACTCGGTCGTCGACGGGGTCGGCGCCTCGGTCAGGGTCGTCGACTCGGTCGTCGACTCGGTCGGGGTCGTCGACTCGGTCGGGGTCGTCGACTCGGTCGTCGACTCGGTCGGGGTCGTCGACTCGGTCGGGGTCGTCGACTTGGTCGGGGTCGGGGTCGTCGACTCGGTCGGGGTCGTCGACTCGGTCAGGGTCGTCGACTCGGTCGTCGACTCGGTCGGGGTCGTCGACTCGGTCGGGGTCGTCGACTCGGTCGTCGACTCGGTCGGGGTCGTCGACTCGGTCGTCGACGGGGTCGGCGCCTCGGTCAGGGTCGTCGACTCGGTCGTCGACTCGGTCGGGGTCGTCGACTCGGTCGGGGTCGTCGACTCGGTCGTCGACTCGGTCGGGGTCGTCGACTCGGTCGGGGTCGTCGACTTGGTCGGGGTCGGGGTCGTCGACTCGGTCGGGGTCGTCGACTCGGTCGTGGTCGGGGTCGTCCACTCGGTCGGGGTCGTCGACTCGGTCGGGGTCGTCGACTCGGTCGTCGACTCGGTCGGTGTCGTCGACTCAGTCGTCGTCGGGGTCGTCGACTCGGTCGTCGACTCGGTCGGGGTCGTCGACTCGGTCGTCGACTCGGTCGGGGTCGTCGACCGGGTCGTCGACTCGGTCATCTACTCGGTCGGGGTCGTCGACTCGGTCGTCGACTCGGTCGTCGACTTGGTCGGGGTCGTCGACTCGGTCGTAGACTCGGTCGTCGACTCGGTCGGGGTCGTAGACTCGGTCGTCGACTCGGTCGGGGTCGTCGACTCGGTCGTCGACTCGGTCGGGGTCGTCGACTCGGTCGTCGACTCGGTCGGGGTCGTCGACTCGGTCGTCGACGGGGTCGTCGACTCGGTCAGGGTCGTCGACTCGGTCGTCGACTCGGTCGGGGTCGTCGACTCGGTCGGGGTCGTCGACTCGGTCGGGGTCGTCGACTCGGTCGTCGACGCGGTCGGGGTCGTCGACTCGGTCGGGGTCATCGACTCGGTCGTCGACTCGGTCGGGGTCGTCGACTCGGTCGGGGTCGTCAACTCGGTCGTCGACTCAGTCGGGGTCGTCGACTCGGTCGGGGTCGGGGTCGTCGACTCGGTCGGGGTCGTCGACTCGGTCGTCGACGGGGTCGGCGCCTCGGTCAGGGTCGTCGACTCGGTCGTCGACTCGGTCGGGGTCGTCGACTCGGTCGGGGTCGTCGACTCGGTCGTCGACTCGGTCGGGGTCGTCGACTCGGTCGGGGTCGTCGACTTGGTCGGGGTCGGGGTCGTCGACTCGGTCGGGGTCGTCGACTCGGTCAGGGTCGTCGACTCGGTCGTCGACTCGGTCGGGGTCGTCGACTCGGTCGGGGTCGTCGACTCGGTCGTCGACTCGGTCGGGGTCGTCGACTCGGTCGTCGACGGGGTCGGCGCCTCGGTCAGGGTCGTCGACTCGGTCGTCGACTCGGTCGGGGTCGTCGACTCGGTCGGGGTCGTCGACTCGGTCGTCGACTCGGTCGGGGTCGTCGACTCGGTCGTCGACTCGGTCGGGGTCGTCGACTCGGTCGGGGTCGTCGACTCGGTCGTCGACGCGGTCGGGGTCGTCGACTCGGTCGGGGTCGTGGACTCGGTCGTCGACTCGGTCGGGGTCGTCGACTCGGTCGGGGTCGTCGACTCGGTCGTCGACTCAGTCGGGGTCGTCGACTCGGTCGGGGTCGGGGTCGTCGACTCGGTCGGGGTCGTCGACTCGGTCGTCGACTCGGTCGGGGTCGTCGACTCGGTCGTCGACGGGGTCGTCGACACGGTCAGGGTCGTCGACTCGGTCGTCGACTCAGTTGGGGTCGTCGACTCGGTCGGGGTCGTCGACTCGGTCGTCGACTCGGTCGGGGTCGTCGACTCGGTTGTCGACGGGGTCGGCGCCTGGGTCAGGGTCGTCGACTCGGTTGTCGACTCGGTCGGGGTCGTCGACTCGGTCGGGGTCGTCGACTCGGTCGTCGACTCGGTCGTGGTCGGGGTCGTCCACTCGGTCGGGGTCGTCGACTCGGTCGGGGTCGTCGACTCGGTCGTCGACTCGGTCGGTGTCGTCGACTCAGTCGTCGTCGGGGTCGTCGACTCGGTCGTCGACTCGGTCGGGGTCGTCGACTCGGTCGTCGACTCGGTCGGGGTCGTCGACCGGGTCGTCGACTCGGTCGTCTACTCGGTCGGGGTCGTCGACTCGGTCGTCGACTCGGTCGTCGACTCAGTCGGGGTCGTCGACTCGGTCGGGGTCGGGGTCGTCGACTCGGTCGGGGTCGTCGACTCGGTCGTCGACGGGGTCGGCGCCTCGGTCAGGGTCGTCGACTCGGTCGTCGACTCGGTCGGGGTCGTCGACTCGGTCGGGGTCGTCGACTCGGTCGTCGACTCGGTCGGGGTCGTCGACTCGGTCGGGGTCGTCGACTTGGTCGGGGTCGGGGTCGTCGACTCGGTCGGGGTCGTCGACTCGGTCAGGGTCGTCGACTCGGTCGTCGACTCGGTCGGGGTCGTCGACTCGGTCGGGGTCGTCGACTCGGTCGTCGACTCGGTCGGGGTCGTCGACTCGGTCGTCGACGGGGTCGGCGCCTCGGTCAGGGTCGTCGACTCGGTCGTCGACTCGGTCGGGGTCGTCGACTCGGTCGGGGTCGTCGACTCGGTCGTCGACTCGGTCGGGGTCGTCGACTCGGTCGTCGACTCGGTCGGGGTCGTGGACTCGGTCGTCGACTCGGTCGGGGTCGTCGACTCGGTCGGGGTCGTCGACTCGGTCGTCGACTCAGTCGGGGTCGTCGACTCGGTCGGGGTCGGGGTCGTCGACTCGGTCGGGGTCGTCGACTCGGTCGTCGACTCGGTCGGGGTCGTCGACTCGGTCGTCGACGGGGTCGTCGACACGGTCAGGGTCGTCGACTCGGTCGTCGACTCAGTTGGGGTCGTCGACTCGGTCGGGGTCGTCGACTCGGTCGTCGACTCGGTCGGGGTCGTCGACTCGGTTGTCGACTGGGTCGGCGCATGGGTCAGGGTCGTCGACTCGGTTGTCGACTCGGTCGGGGTCGTCGACTCGGTCGGGGTCGTCGACTCGGTCGTCGACTCGGTCGTGGTCGGGGTCGTCCACTCGGTCGGGGTCGTCGACTCGGTCGTCGACTCGGTCGTCGACTCGGTCGGGGTTGTCGACTCGGTAGGGGTTGTCGACTCGGTCGTCGACTGGGTCGTCGACCGGGTCGTCGACTCGGTCGTCTACTCGGTCGGGGTCGTCGACTCGGTCGTCGACTCGGTCGTCGACTTGGTCGGGGTCGTCGACTCGGTCGTAGACTCGGTCGTCGACTCGGTCGGGGTCGTCGACTCGGTCGTCGACTCGGTCGGGGTCGTCGACTCGGTCGGGGTCGTCGACTCGGTCGGGGTCGTCGACTCGGTCGTCGACTCGGTCGGGGTCGTCGACTCGGTCGGGGTCGTCGACTCGGTCGTCGACGCGGTCGGGGTCGTCGACTCAGTCGGGGTCGTCGACTCGGTCGTCGACTCGGTCGGGGTCGTCGACTCGGTCGGGGTCGTCAACTCGGTCGTCGACTCAGTCGGGGTCGTCGACTCGGTCGGGGTCGGGGTCGTCGACTCGGTCGGGGTCGTCGACTCGGTCGTCGACTCGGTCGGGGTCGTCGACTCGGTCGTCGACGGGGTCGTCGACTCGGTCAGGGTCGTCGACTCGGTCGTCGACTCGGTCGGGGTCGTCGACTCGGTCGGGGTCGTCGACTCGGTCGTCGACGGGGTCGGCGCCTCAGTCAGGGTCGTCGACTCGGTCGTCGACTCGGTCGTGGTCGTCGACTCGGTCGGGGTCGTCGACTCGGTCGTCGACTCGGTCGGGGTCGTCGACTCGGTCGGGGTCGTCGACTTGGTCGGGGTCGGGGTCGTCGACTCGGTCGGGGTCGTCGACTCGGTCGTGGTCGGGGTCGTCCACTCGGTCGGGGTCGTCGACTCGGTCGTTGTCGGGGTCGTCGACTCGGTCGGGGTCGGGGTCGTCGACTCGGTCGTCGACGGGGTCGTCGACTCGGTCGGGGTCGTCGACTCGGTCGTCGACTCAGTCGTCGACTCGGTTGGGGTCGTCGACTCGGTCGTCGACTCGGTCGGGGTCGTCGACTCGGTCGTCGACTCGGTCGTCGACTCGGTCGTCGACTCGGTCGGGGTCGTCGACTCGGTCGTCGACTCGGTCGTCGACTCGGTCGGGGTCGTCGACTCGGTCGGGGTCGTCGACTCGGTCGTCGACTCTGTCGCGGTCGTCGACTCGGTCGTCGACTTGGTCGTCGTCGGGGTCGTCGACTCGATCGTCGACTCGGTCGTCGACTCGGTCGGTGTCGTCGACTCAGTCGTCGTCGGGGTCGTCGACTCGGTCGTCGACTCGGTCGGGGTCGTCGACTCGGTCGTCGACTCGGTCGGGGTCGTCGACTCGGTCGTCGACTCGGTCGTCGTCGGGGTCGTAGACTCAGTCGTCGACTCGGTCGTCAACTCAGTCGGGGTCGTCGACTCGGTCGTCGACTCGGTCGGGGTCGTCGACTCGGTCGTCGACTCGGTCGTCGACTCGGTCGGGGTTGTCGACTCGGTCGGGGTTGTCGACTCGGTCGTCGACTGGGTCGTCGACCGGGTCGTCGACTCGGTCGTCTACTCGGTCGGGGTCGTCGACTCGGTCGTCGACTCGGTCGTCGACTTGGTCGGGGTCGTCGACTCGGTCGGGGTCGTCGACTCGGTCGTCGACTCGGTCGGGGTCGTCGACTCGGTCGTCGACGGGGTCTTCGACTTGGTCAGGGTCGTCGACTCGTTCGTCGACTCGGTCGGGGTCGTCGACTCGGTCGGGGTCGTCGACTCGGTCGTCGACGCGGTCGGGGTCGTCGACTCGGTCGGGGTCATCGACTCGGTCGTCGACTCGGTCGGGGTCGTCGACTCGGTCGGGGTCGTCAACTCGGTCGTCGACTCAGTCGGGGTCGTCGACTCGGTCGGGGTCGTCGACTCGGTCGTCGACTCGGTCGGGGTCGTCGACTCGGTCGTCGACGGGGTCGGCGCCTCGGTCAGGGTCGTCGACTCGGTCGTCGACTCGGTCGGGGTCGTCGACTCGGTCGTCGACTCGGTCGTCGACTCGGTCGGGGTCATCGACTCGGTCGTCGACTCGGTCGTCGTCGTCGACTCGGTCGTCGACTCGGTCGGGGTCATCGACTCGGTCGTCGACTCGGTCGTCGACTCGGTCGGGGTCGTCGACTCGGTCGTCGACTCGGTCGGGGTCGTCGACTCGGTCGTCGTCTCGGTCGTCGACTCGGTCGGGGTCGTCGACTCGGTCGGGGTCATCGACGGGGTCGTCGTCTCGGTCGTCGACTCGGTCGGGGTCGTCGACGGGGTCGTCGTCGTCGACTCGGTCGGAGTCGTCGACGGGGTCGTCGTCGTCGACTCGGTCGTCGACTCGGTCGGGGTCGTCGACTCGGTCGTCGACTCGGTCGGGGTCGTCGACTCGGTCGGTGTCGTCGACTCGGTCGTCGACTCGGTCGCGGTCGTCGACTCGGTCGGGGTCGTCGACTCTGTCGGGGTTGTCGACTCTTTCGGGGTTGTCGACTCGGTCGTCGACTCTGTCGGGGTCGTCGACTCGGTCGTCGACTCGGTCGGGGTCGTCGACTCGGTCGTCGACTCGGTCGGGGTCGTCGACTCGGTCGGGGTCGGGGTCGTCGACTCGGTCGGGGTCGGGGTCGTCGACTCGGTCGGGGTCGTCGACTCGGTTGGGGTCGTCGACTCGGTCGGGGTCGGGGTCGTCGACTCGGTCGGGGTCGTCGACTCGGTCGGGGTCGGGGTCGTCGACTCGGTCGGGGTTGGGGTCGTCGACTCGGTCGGGGTCGTCGACTCGGTCGGGGTCGTCGACTCGGTCGGGGTCGGGGTCGTCGACTCGGTCGGGGTCGGGGTTGTCGACTCGGTCGGGGTCGGGGTCGTCGACTCGGTCGTCGACGGGGTCGTCGACTCGGTCGGGGTCGGGGTCGTCGACTCGGTCGTCGACTCGGTCGTCGACTCGGTCGGGGTCGTCGACCCGGTCGGGGTCGTCGACCTGGTCGTCGACTCTGTCGTCGACTCGGTCGGGGTCGTCGACTCGGTCGTCGACTCGGTCGTCGACTCGGTCGGGGTCGTCGACTCGGTCGTCGACTCGGTCGTCGACTCGGTCGGGGTCGTCGACTCGGTCGGGGTCGTCGACTCGGTCGTCGACTCGGTCGTCGACTCGGTCGGGGTCGTCGACTCGGTCGGGGTCGTCGACTCGGTCGTCGACTCGGTCGTCGACTCGGTCAGGGTTGTCGACTCGGTCGGGGTTGTCGACTCGGTCGTCGACTCGGTCGGGGTCGTCGACTCGGTCGGGGTCGTCGACTCGGTCGTCGACTCGGTCGCGGTCGTCGACTCGGTCGTCGACGGGGTCGTCGACTCGGTCAGGGTCGTCGACTCGGTCGTCGACTCGGTCGGGGTTGTCGACTCGGTCGGGGTCGTCGACTCTGTCGTCGACGCGGTCGGGGTCGTCGACTCGGTCGGGGTCGTCGACTCGGTCGTCGACTCGGTCGGGGTCGTCGACTCGGTCGGGGTCGTCAACTCGGTCGTCGACTCGGTCGGGGTCGTCGACTCGGTCGGGGTCGTCGACTCGGTCGCGGTCGGGGTCGTCGACTCGGTCGGGGTCGTCGACTCGGTCGGGGTCGGGGTCGTCGACTCGGTCGGGGTCGTCGACTCGGTCGTGGTCAGGGTCGTCCACTCGGTCGGGGTCGTCGACTCGGTCGGGGTCGGGGTCGTCGACTCGGTCGGGGTCGGGGTCGTCGACTCGGTCGTCGACGGGGTCGTCGACTCGGTCGGGGTCGGGGTCGTCGACTCGGTCGTCGACTCGGTCGGGGTCGTCGACTCGGTCGGGGTCGTCGACACGGTCGTCGACACGGTCGTCGACTCGGTCGGGGTCGTCGACTCGGTCGTCGACTCGGTCGTCGACTCGGTCGTCGACTCGGTCGTCGACTCGGTCGTCGTCGTCGACTCGGTCGTCGACTCGGTCGTCGTCGGGGTCGTCGACTCGGTCGTCGACTCAGTCGTCGACTCGGTCGGGGTCGTCGACTCGGTCGTCGTCGGGGTCGTCGACTCGGTCATCGACTCGGTCGGGGTCGTCGACTCGGTCGTCGACTCGGTCGTCGTCGTCGACTCGGTCGTCGACTCGGTCGGGGTCGTCGACTCGGTCGTCGACTCGGTCGTCGTCGGGGTCGTAGACTCAGTCGTCGACTCGGTCGTCGACTCGGTCGGGGTCGTCGACTCGGTCGTCGACTCGGTCGTCGTCGTCGACTCGGTCGTCGACTCGGTCGGGGTCGTCGACTCGGTCGTCGACTCGGTCGTCGACTCGGTCGGGGTCGTCGACTCGGTCGTCGACTCGGTCGTCGACTCGGTCGGGGTCGTCGACTCGGTCGGGGTCGTCGACGGGGTCGTCGTCTCGGTCGTCGACTCGGTCGGGGTCGTCGACGGGGTCGTCGTCGTCGACTCGGTCAGGGTCGTCGACGGGGTCGTCGTCGTCGACTCGGTCGTGGACTCGGTCGGGGTCGTCGACTCGGTCGTCGACTCGGTCGGGGTCGTCGACTCGGTCGTCGACTCGGTCGGGGTCGTCGACTCGGTCGGGGTCGTCGACTCGGTCGTCGACTCGGTCGCGGTCGTCGACTCGGTCGACGACTCGGTCGTCGACTCGGTCGTTGTCGTCGACTCGGTCGTCGACTCGGTCGGGGTCGTCGACTCGGTCGTCGACTCGGTCGTCGACTCGGTCGTCGTTGTCGACTCGGTCGTCGACTCGGTCGGGGTCGTCGACTCGGTCGTCGACTCGGTCATCGACTCTGTCGGGGTCGTCGACTCGGTCGTCGACTCGGTCGTCGACTTGGTCGGGGTCGGCGACTCGGTCGGGGTCGTCGACGGGGTCGTCGACTCGGTCGTCGACTCGGTCGTCGACTCGGTCGGGGTCGTCGACTCGGTCGTCGACTCGGTCGTCGTCGGGGTCGTAGACTCAGTCGTCGACTCGGTCGTCGACTCGGTCGGGGTCATCGACTCGGTCGTCGACTCGGTCGTCGTCGTCGACTCGGTCGTCGACTCGGTCGGGGTCGTCGACTCGGTCGTCGACTCGGTCGTCGACTCGGTCGGGGTCGTCGACTCGGTCGTCGACTCGGTCGGGGTCGTCGACTCGGTCGGGGTCGTCGACTCGGTCGTCGACTCGGTCGTCGACTCGGTCGGGGTCGTCGACTCGGTCGGGGTCGTCAACGGGGTCGTCGTGTCGGTCGTCGACTCGGTCGGGGTCGTCGACGGGGTCGTCGTCGTCGACTCGGTCGGGGTCGTCGACGGGGTCGTCGTCGTCGACTCGGTCGTCGACTCGGTCGGGGTCGTCGACTCGGTCGGTGTCGTCGACTCGGTCGTCGACTCGGTCGCGGTCGTCGACTCGGTCGGGGTCGTCGACTCTGTCGGGGGTGTCGACTCTGTCGGGGTTGTCGACTCGGTCGTCGACTCGGTCGGGGTCGTCGACTCGGTCGTCGACGGGGTCGTCGACTTGGTCAGGGTCGTCGACTCGTTCGTCGACTCGGTCGGGGTCGTCGACTCGGTCGGGGTCGTCGACTCGGTCGTCGACGCGGTCGGGGTCGTCGACTCGGTCGGGGTCATCGACTCGGTCGTCGACTCGGTCGGGGTCGTCGACTCGGTCGGGGTCGTCAACTCGGTTGTCGACTCAGTCGGGGTCGTCGACTCGGTCGGGGTCGGGGTCGTCGACTCGGTCGGGGTCGTCGACTCGGTCGTCGACTCGGTCGGGGTCGTCGACTCGGTCGGGGTCGTCGACTCGGTCGTCGACTCGGTCGGGGTCGTCGACTCGGTCGTCGACGGGGTCGGCGCCTCGGTCAGGGTCGTCGACTCGGTCGTCGACTCGGTCGGGGTCGTCGACTCGGTCGTCGACTCGGTCGTCGACTCGGTCGGGGTCATCGACTCGGTCGTCGACTCGGTCGTCGTCGTCGACTCGGTCGTCGACTCGGTCGGGGTCATCGACTCGGTCGTCGACTCGGTCGTCGACTCGGTCGGGGTCGTCGACTCGGTCGTCGACTCGGTCGGGGTCGTCGACTCGGTCGTCGTCTCGGTCGTCGACTCGGTCGGGGTCGTCGACTCGGTCGGGGTCATCGACGGGGTCGTCGTCTCGGTCGTCGACTCGGTCGGGGTCGTCGACGGGGTCGTCGTCGTCGACTCGGTCGTCGTCGTCGACTCGGTCGTCTACTCGGTCGGGGTCGTCGACTCGGTCGTCGACTCGGTCGTCGACTTGGTCGGGGTCGTCGACTCGGTCGTAGACTCGGTCGTCGACTCGGTCGGGGTCGTCAACTCGGTCGTCGACTCAGTCGGGGTTGTCGACTCGGTCGGGGTCGGGGTCGTCGACTCGGTCGGGGTCGTCGACTCGGTCGTCGACGGGGTCGGCGCCTCGGTCAGGGTCGTCGACTCGGTCGTCGACTCGGTCGGGGTCGTCGACTCGGTCGGGGTCGTCGACTCGGTCGTCGACTCGGTCGGGGTCGTCGACTCGGTCGGGGTCGTCGACTTGGTCGGGGTCGGGGTCGTCGACTCGGTCGGGGTCGTCGACTCGGTCAGGGTCGTCGACTCGGTCGTCGACTCGGTCGGGGTCGTCGACTCGGTCGGGGTCGTCGACTCGGTCGTCGACTCGGTCGGGGTCGTCGACTCGGTCGTCGACGGGGTCGGCGCCTCGGTCAGGGTCGTCGACTCGGTCGTCGACTCGGTCGGGGTCGTCGACTCGGTCGGGGTCGTCAACTCGGTCGTCGACTCGGTCGGGGTCGTCGACTCGGTCGTCGACTCGGTCGGGGTCGTCGACTCGGTCGGGGTCGTCGACTCGGTCGTCGACGCGGTCGGGGTCGTCGACTCGGTCGGGGTCGTGGACTCGGTCGTCGACTCGGTCGGGGTCGTCGACTCGGTCGGGGTCGTCGACTCGGTCGTCGACTCAGTCGGGGTCGTCGACTCGGTCGGGGTCGGGGTCGTCGACTCGGTCGGGGTCGTCGACTCGGTCGTCGACTCGGTCGGGGTCGTCGACTCGGTCGTCGACGGGGTCGTCGACACGGTCAGGGTCGTCGACTCGGTCGTCGACTCAGTTGGGGTCGTCGACTCGGTCGGGGTCGTCGACTCGGTCGTCGACTCGGTCGGGGTCGTCGACTCGGTTGTCGACGGGGTCGGCGCCTGGGTCAGGGTCGTCGACTCGGTTGTCGACTCGGTCGGGGTCGTCGACTCGGTCGGGGTCGTCGACTCGGTCGTCGACTCGGTCGTGGTCGGGGTCGTCCACTCGGTCGGGGTCGTCGACTCGGTCGGGGTCGTCGACTCGGTCGTCGACTCGGTCGGTGTCGTCGACTCAGTCGTCGTCGGGGTCGTCGACTCGGTCGGGGTCGTCGACTCGGTCGGGGTCGTCGACTCGGTCGTCGACGCGGTCGGGGTCGTCGACTCGGTCGGGGTCATCGACTCGGTCGTCGACTCGGTCGGGGTCGTCGACTCGGTCGGGGTCGTCAACTCGGTCGTCGACTCAGTCGGGGTCGTTGACTCGGTCGGGGTCGGGGTCGTCGACTCGGTCGGGGTCGTCGACTCGGTCGTCGACGGGGTCGGCGCCTCGGTCAGGGTCGTCGACTCGGTCGTCGACTCGGTCGGGGTCGTCGACTCGGTCGGGGTCGTCGACTCGGTCGTCGACTCGGTCGGGGTCGTCGACTCGGTCGGGGTCGTCGACTTGGTCGGGGTCGGGGTCGTCGACTCGGTCGGGGTCGTCGACTCGGTCAGGGTCGTCGACTCGGTCGTCGACTCGGTCGGGGTCGTCGACTCGGTCGTCGACTCGGTCGGGGTCGTCGACTCGGTCGTCGACGGGGTCGGCGCCTCGGTCAGGGTCGTCGACTCGGTCGTCGACTCGGTCGGGGTCGTCGACTCGGTCGGGGTCGTCGACTCGGTCGTCGACTCGGTCGGGGTCGTCGACTCGGTCGTCGACTCGGTCGGGGTCGTCGACTCGGTCGGGGTCGTCGACTCGGTCGTCGACGCGGTCGGGGTCGTCGACTCGGTCGGGGTCGTGGACTCGGTCGTCGACTCGGTCGGGGTCGTCGACTCGGTCGGGGTCGTCGACTCGGTCGTCGACTCAGTCGGGGTCGTCGACTCGGTCGGGGTCGGGGTCGTCGACTCGGTCGGGGTCGTCGACTCGGTCGTCGACTCGGTCGGGGTCGTCGACTCGGTCGTCGACGGGGTCGTCGACACGGTCAGGGTCGTCGACTCGGTCGTCGACTCAGTTGGGGTCGTCGACTCGGTCGGGGTCGTCGACTCGGTCGTCGACTCGGTCGGGGTCGTCGACTCGGTTGTCGACGGGGTCGGCGCCTGGGTCAGGGTCGTCGACTCGGTTGTCGACTCGGTCGGGGTCGTCGACTCGGTCGGGGTCGTCGACTCGGTCGTCGACTCGGTCGTGGTCGGGGTCGTCCACTCGGTCGGGGTCGTCGACTCGGTCGGGGTCGTCGACTCGGTCGTCGACTCGGTCGGTGTCGTCGACTCAGTCGTCGTCGGGGTCGTCGACTCGGTCGTCGACTCGGTCGGGGTCGTCGACTCGGTCGTCGACTCGGTCGGGGTCGTCGACCGGGTCGTCGACTCGGTCGTCTACTCGGTCGGGGTCGTCGACTCGGTCGTCGACTCGGTCGTCGACTCAGTCGGGGTCGTCGACTCGGTCGGGGTCGGGGTCGTCGACTCGGTCGGGGTCGTCGACTCGGTCGTCGACGGGGTCGGCGCCTCGGTCAGGGTCGTCGACTCGGTCGTCGACTCGGTCGGGGTCGTCGACTCGGTCGGGGTCGTCGACTCGGTCGTCGACTCGGTCGGGGTCGTCGACTCGGTCGGGGTCGTCGACTTGGTCGGGGTCGGGGTCGTCGACTCGGTCGGGGTCGTCGACTCGGTCAGGGTCGTCGACTCGGTCGTCGACTCGGTCGGGGTCGTCGACTCGGTCGGGGTCGTCGACTCGGTCGTCGACTCGGTCGGGGTCGTCGACTCGGTCGTCGACGGGGTCGGCGCCTCGGTCAGGGTCGTCGACTCGGTCGTCGACTCGGTCGGGGTCGTCGACTCGGTCGGGGTCGTCGACTCGGTCGTCGACTCGGTCGGGGTCGTCGACTCGGTCGTCGACTCGGTCGGGGTCGTGGACTCGGTCGTCGACTCGGTCGGGGTCGTCGACTCGGTCGGGGTCGTCGACTCGGTCGTCGACTCAGTCGGGGTCGTCGACTCGGTCGGGGTCGGGGTCGTCGACTCGGTCGGGGTCGTCGACTCGGTCGTCGACTCGGTCGGGGTCGTCGACTCGGTCGTCGACGGGGTCGTCGACACGGTCAGGGTCGTCGACTCGGTCGTCGACTCAGTTGGGGTCGTCGACTCGGTCGGGGTCGTCGACTCGGTCGTCGACTCGGTCGGGGTCGTCGACTCGGTTGTCGACTGGGTCGGCGCATGGGTCAGGGTCGTCGACTCGGTTGTCGACTCGGTCGGGGTCGTCGACTCGGTCGGGGTCGTCGACTCGGTCGTCGACTCGGTCGTGGTCGGGGTCGTCCACTCGGTCGGGGTCGTCGACTCGGTCGTCGACTCGGTCGTCGACTCGGTCGGGGTTGTCGACTCGGTAGGGGTTGTCGACTCGGTCGTCGACTGGGTCGTCGACCGGGTCGTCGACTCGGTCGTCTACTCGGTCGGGGTCGTCGACTCGGTCGTCGACTCGGTCGTCGACTTGGTCGGGGTCGTCGACTCGGTCGTAGACTCGGTCGTCGACTCGGTCGGGGTCGTCGACTCGGTCGTCGACTCGGTCGGGGTCGTCGACTCGGTCGGGGTCGTCGACTCGGTCGGGGTCGTCGACTCGGTCGTCGACTCGGTCGGGGTCGTCGACTCGGTCGGGGTCGTCGACTCGGTCGTCGACGCGGTCGGGGTCGTCGACTCAGTCGGGGTCGTCGACTCGGTCGTCGACTCGGTCGGGGTCGTCGACTCGGTCGGGGTCGTCAACTCGGTCGTCGACTCAGTCGGGGTCGTCGACTCGGTCGGGGTCGGGGTCGTCGACTCGGTCGGGGTCGTCGACTCGGTCGTCGACTCGGTCGGGGTCGTCGACTCGGTCGTCGACGGGGTCGTCGACTCGGTCAGGGTCGTCGACTCGGTCGTCGACTCGGTCGGGGTCGTCGACTCGGTCGGGGTCGTCGACTCGGTCGTCGACGGGGTCGGCGCCTCAGTCAGGGTCGTCGACTCGGTCGTCGACTCGGTCGTGGTCGTCGACTCGGTCGGGGTCGTCGACTCGGTCGTCGACTCGGTCGGGGTCGTCGACTCGGTCGGGGTCGTCGACTTGGTCGGGGTCGGGGTCGTCGACTCGGTCGGGGTCGTCGACTCGGTCGTGGTCGGGGTCGTCCACTCGGTCGGGGTCGTCGACTCGGTCGTTGTCGGGGTCGTCGACTCGGTCGGGGTCGGGGTCGTCGACTCGGTCGTCGACGGGGTCGTCGACTCGGTCGGGGTCGTCGACTCGGTCGTCGACTCAGTCGTCGACTCGGTTGGGGTCGTCGACTCGGTCGTCGACTCGGTCGGGGTCGTCGACTCGGTCGTCGACTCGGTCGTCGACTCGGTCGTCGACTCGGTCGGGGTCGTCGACTCGGTCGTCGACTCGGTCGTCGACTCGGTCGGGGTCGTCGACTCGGTCGGGGTCGTCGACTCGGTCGTCGACTCTGTCGCGGTCGTCGACTCGGTCGTCGACTTGGTCGTCGTCGGGGTCGTCGACTCGATCGTCGACTCGGTCGTCGACTCGGTCGGTGTCGTCGACTCAGTCGTCGTCGGGGTCGTCGACTCGGTCGTCGACTCGGTCGGGGTCGTCGACTCGGTCGTCGACTCGGTCGGGGTCGTCGACTCGGTCGTCGACTCGGTCGTCGTCGGGGTCGTAGACTCAGTCGTCGACTCGGTCGTCAACTCAGTCGGGGTCGTCGACTCGGTCGTCGACTCGGTCGGGGTCGTCGACTCGGTCGTCGACTCGGTCGTCGACTCGGTCGGGGTTGTCGACTCGGTCGGGGTTGTCGACTCGGTCGTCGACTGGGTCGTCGACCGGGTCGTCGACTCGGTCGTCTACTCGGTCGGGGTCGTCGACTCGGTCGTCGACTCGGTCGTCGACTTGGTCGGGGTCGTCGACTCGGTCGGGGTCGTCGACTCGGTCGTCGACTCGGTCGGGGTCGTCGACTCGGTCGTCGACGGGGTCTTCGACTTGGTCAGGGTCGTCGACTCGTTCGTCGACTCGGTCGGGGTCGTCGACTCGGTCGGGGTCGTCGACTCGGTCGTCGACGCGGTCGGGGTCGTCGACTCGGTCGGGGTCATCGACTCGGTCGTCGACTCGGTCGGGGTCGTCGACTCGGTCGGGGTCGTCAACTCGGTCGTCGACTCAGTCGGGGTCGTCGACTCGGTCGGGGTCGTCGACTCGGTCGTCGACTCGGTCGGGGTCGTCGACTCGGTCGTCGACGGGGTCGGCGCCTCGGTCAGGGTCGTCGACTCGGTCGTCGACTCGGTCGGGGTCGTCGACTCGGTCGTCGACTCGGTCGTCGACTCGGTCGGGGTCATCGACTCGGTCGTCGACTCGGTCGTCGTCGTCGACTCGGTCGTCGACTCGGTCGGGGTCATCGACTCGGTCGTCGACTCGGTCGTCGACTCGGTCGGGGTCGTCGACTCGGTCGTCGACTCGGTCGGGGTCGTCGACTCGGTCGTCGTCTCGGTCGTCGACTCGGTCGGGGTCGTCGACTCGGTCGGGGTCATCGACGGGGTCGTCGTCTCGGTCGTCGACTCGGTCGGGGTCGTCGACGGGGTCGTCGTCGTCGACTCGGTCGGAGTCGTCGACGGGGTCGTCGTCGTCGACTCGGTCGTCGACTCGGTCGGGGTCGTCGACTCGGTCGTCGACTCGGTCGGGGTCGTCGACTCGGTCGGTGTCGTCGACTCGGTCGTCGACTCGGTCGCGGTCGTCGACTCGGTCGGGGTCGTCGACTCTGTCGGGGTTGTCGACTCTTTCGGGGTTGTCGACTCGGTCGTCGACTCTGTCGGGGTCGTCGACTCGGTCGTCGACTCGGTCGGGGTCGTCGACTCGGTCGTCGACTCGGTCGGGGTCGTCGACTCGGTCGGGGTCGGGGTCGTCGACTCGGTCGGGGTCGGGGTCGTCGACTCGGTCGGGGTCGTCGACTCGGTTGGGGTCGTCGACTCGGTCGGGGTCGGGGTCGTCGACTCGGTCGGGGTCGTCGACTCGGTCGGGGTCGGGGTCGTCGACTCGGTCGGGGTTGGGGTCGTCGACTCGGTCGGGGTCGTCGACTCGGTCGGGGTCGTCGACTCGGTCGGGGTCGGGGTCGTCGACTCGGTCGGGGTCGGGGTTGTCGACTCGGTCGGGGTCGGGGTCGTCGACTCGGTCGTCGACGGGGTCGTCGACTCGGTCGGGGTCGGGGTCGTCGACTCGGTCGTCGACTCGGTCGTCGACTCGGTCGGGGTCGTCGACCCGGTCGGGGTCGTCGACCTGGTCGTCGACTCTGTCGTCGACTCGGTCGGGGTCGTCGACTCGGTCGTCGACTCGGTCGTCGACTCGGTCGGGGTCGTCGACTCGGTCGTCGACTCGGTCGTCGACTCGGTCGGGGTCGTCGACTCGGTCGGGGTCGTCGACTCGGTCGTCGACTCGGTCGTCGACTCGGTCGGGGTCGTCGACTCGGTCGGGGTCGTCGACTCGGTCGTCGACTCGGTCGTCGACTCGGTCAGGGTTGTCGACTCGGTCGGGGTTGTCGACTCGGTCGTCGACTCGGTCGGGGTCGTCGACTCGGTCGGGGTCGTCGACTCGGTCGTCGACTCGGTCGCGGTCGTCGACTCGGTCGTCGACGGGGTCGTCGACTCGGTCAGGGTCGTCGACTCGGTCGTCGACTCGGTCGGGGTTGTCGACTCGGTCGGGGTCGTCGACTCTGTCGTCGACGCGGTCGGGGTCGTCGACTCGGTCGGGGTCGTCGACTCGGTCGTCGACTCGGTCGGGGTCGTCGACTCGGTCGGGGTCGTCAACTCGGTCGTCGACTCGGTCGGGGTCGTCGACTCGGTCGGGGTCGTCGACTCGGTCGCGGTCGGGGTCGTCGACTCGGTCGGGGTCGTCGACTCGGTCGGGGTCGGGGTCGTCGACTCGGTCGGGGTCGTCGACTCGGTCGTGGTCAGGGTCGTCCACTCGGTCGGGGTCGTCGACTCGGTCGGGGTCGGGGTCGTCGACTCGGTCGGGGTCGGGGTCGTCGACTCGGTCGTCGACGGGGTCGTCGACTCGGTCGGGGTCGGGGTCGTCGACTCGGTCGTCGACTCGGTCGGGGTCGTCGACTCGGTCGGGGTCGTCGACACGGTCGTCGACACGGTCGTCGACTCGGTCGGGGTCGTCGACTCGGTCGTCGACTCGGTCGTCGACTCGGTCGTCGACTCGGTCGTCGTCGTCGACTCGGTCGTCGACTCGGTCGTCGTCGGGGTCGTCGACTCGGTCGTCGACTCGGTCGTCGACTCGGTCGGGGTCGTCGACTCGGTCGTCGTCGGGGTCGTCGACTCGGTCATCGACTCGGTCGGGGTCGTCGACTCGGTCGTCGACTCGGTCGTCGTCGTCGACTCGGTCGTCGACTCGGTCGGGGTCGTCGACTCGGTCGTCGACTCGGTCGTCGTCGGGGTCGTAGACTCAGTCGTCGACTCGGTCGTCGACTCGGTCGGGGTCGTCGACTCGGTCGTCGACTCGGTCGTCGTCGTCGACTCGGTCGTCGACTCGGTCGGGGTCGTCGACTCGGTCGTCGACTCAGTCATCGACTCGGTCGGGGTCGTCGACTCGGTCGTCGACTCGGTCGTCGACTCGGTCGGGGTCGTCGACTCGGTCGGGGTCGTCGACGGGGTCGTCGTCTCGGTCGTCGACTCGGTCGGGGTCGTCGACGGGGTCGTCGTCGTCGACTCGGTCAGGGTCGTCGACGGGGTCGTCGTCGTCGACTCGGTCGTGGACTCGGTCGGGGTCGTCGACTCGGTCGTCGACTCGGTCGGGGTCGTCGACTCGGTCGTCGACTCGGTCGGGGTCGTCGACTCGGTCGGGGTCGTCGACTCGGTCGTCGACTCGGTCGCGGTCGTCGACTCGGTCGACGACTCGGTCGTCGACTCGGTCGTTGTCGTCGACTCGGTCGTCGACTCGGTCGGGGTCGTCGACTCGGTCGTCGACTCGGTCGTCGACTCGGTCGTCGTTGTCGACTCGGTCGTCGACTCGGTCGGGGTCGTCGACTCGGTCGTCGACTCGGTCATCGACTCTGTCGGGGTCGTCGACTCGGTCGTCGACTCGGTCGTCGACTTGGTCGGGGTCGGCGACTCGGTCGGGGTCGTCGACGGGGTCGTCGACTCGGTCGTCGACTCGGTCGTCGACTCGGTCGGGGTCGTCGACTCGGTCGTCGACTCGGTCGTCGTCGGGGTCGTAGACTCAGTCGTCGACTCGGTCGTCGACTCGGTCGGGGTCATCGACTCGGTCGTCGACTCGGTCGTCGTCGTCGACTCGGTCGTCGACTCGGTCGGGGTCGTCGACTCGGTCGTCGACTCGGTCGTCGACTCGGTCGGGGTCGTCGACTCGGTCGTCGACTCGGTCGGGGTCGTCGACTCGGTCGGGGTCGTCGACTCGGTCGTCGACTCGGTCGTCGACTCGGTCGGGGTCGTCGACTCGGTCGGGGTCGTCAACGGGGTCGTCGTGTCGGTCGTCGACTCGGTCGGGGTCGTCGACGGGGTCGTCGTCGTCGACTCGGTCGGGGTCGTCGACGGGGTCGTCGTCGTCGACTCGGTCGTCGACTCGGTCGGGGTCGTCGACTCGGTCGGTGTCGTCGACTCGGTCGTCGACTCGGTCGCGGTCGTCGACTCGGTCGGGGTCGTCGACTCTGTCGGGGGTGTCGACTCTGTCGGGGTTGTCGACTCGGTCGTCGACTCGGTCGGGGTCGTCGACTCGGTCGTCGACGGGGTCGTCGACTTGGTCAGGGTCGTCGACTCGTTCGTCGACTCGGTCGGGGTCGTCGACTCGGTCGGGGTCGTCGACTCGGTCGTCGACGCGGTCGGGGTCGTCGACTCGGTCGGGGTCATCGACTCGGTCGTCGACTCGGTCGGGGTCGTCGACTCGGTCGGGGTCGTCAACTCGGTTGTCGACTCAGTCGGGGTCGTCGACTCGGTCGGGGTCGGGGTCGTCGACTCGGTCGGGGTCGTCGACTCGGTCGTCGACTCGGTCGGGGTCGTCGACTCGGTCGGGGTCGTCGACTCGGTCGTCGACTCGGTCGGGGTCGTCGACTCGGTCGTCGACGGGGTCGGCGCCTCGGTCAGGGTCGTCGACTCGGTCGTCGACTCGGTCGGGGTCGTCGACTCGGTCGTCGACTCGGTCGTCGACTCGGTCGGGGTCATCGACTCGGTCGTCGACTCGGTCGTCGTCGTCGACTCGGTCGTCGACTCGGTCGGGGTCATCGACTCGGTCGTCGACTCGGTCGTCGACTCGGTCGGGGTCGTCGACTCGGTCGTCGACTCGGTCGGGGTCGTCGACTCGGTCGTCGTCTCGGTCGTCGACTCGGTCGGGGTCGTCGACTCGGTCGGGGTCATCGACGGGGTCGTCGTCTCGGTCGTCGACTCGGTCGGGGTCGTCGACGGGGTCGTCGTCGTCGACTCGGTCGTCGTCGTCGACTCGGTCGTCTACTCGGTCGGGGTCGTCGACTCGGTCGTCGACTCGGTCGTCGACTTGGTCGGGGTCGTCGACTCGGTCGTAGACTCGGTCGTCGACTCGGTCGGGGTCGTCAACTCGGTCGTCGACTCAGTCGGGGTTGTCGACTCGGTCGGGGTCGGGGTCGTCGACTCGGTCGGGGTCGTCGACTCGGTCGTCGACGGGGTCGGCGCCTCGGTCAGGGTCGTCGACTCGGTCGTCGACTCGGTCGGGGTCGTCGACTCGGTCGTCGACTCGGTCGGGGTCGTCGACTCGGTCGGGGTCGTCGACTTGGTCGGGGTCGGGGTCGTCGACTCGGTCGGGGTCGTCGACTCGGTCAGGGTCGTCGACTCGGTCGTCGACTCGGTCGGGGTCGTCGACTCGGTCGGGGTCGTCGACTCGGTCGTCGACTCGGTCGGGGTCGTCGACTCGGTCGTCGACGGGGTCGGCGCCTCGGTCAGGGTCGTCGACTCGGTCGTCGACTCGGTCGGGGTCGTCGACTCGGTCGGGGTCGTCAACTCGGTCGTCGACTCGGTCGGGGTCGTCGACTCGGTCGTCGACTCGGTCGGGGTCGTCGACTCGGTCGGGGTCGTCGACTCGGTCTTCGACGCGGTCGGGGTCGTCGACTCGGTCGGGGTCGTGGACTCGGTCGTCGACTCGGTCGGGGTCGTCGACTCGGTCGGGGTCGTCGACTCGGTCGTCGACTCAGTCGGGGTCGTCGACTCGGTCGGGGTCGGGGTCGTCGACTCGGTCGGGGTCGTCGACTCGGTCGTCGACTCGGTCGGGGTCGTCGACTCGGTCGTCGACGGGGTCGTCGACACGGTCAGGGTCGTCGACTCGGTCGTCGACTCAGTTGGGGTCGTCGACTCGGTCGGGGTCGTCGACTCGGTCGTCGACTCGGTCGGGGTCGTCGACTCGGTTGTCGACGGGGTCGGCGCCTGGGTCAGGGTCGTCGACTCGGTTGTCGACTCGGTCGGGGTCGTCGACTCGGTCGGGGTCGTCGACTCGGTCGTCGACTCGGTCGTGGTCGGGGTCGTCCACTCGGTCGGGGTCGTCGACTCGGTCGTCGACTCGGTCGTCGACTCGGTCGGGGTTGTCGACTCGGTAGGGGTTGTCGACTCGGTCGTCGACTGGGTCGTCGACCGGGTCGTCGACTCGGTCGTCTACTCGGTCGGGGTCGTCGACTCGGTCGTCGACTCGGTCGTCGACTTGGTCGGGGTCGTCGACTCGGTCGTAGACTCGGTCGTCGACTCGGTCGGGGTCGTCGACTCGGTCGTCGACTCGGTCGGGGTCGTCGACTCGGTCGGGGTCGTCGACTCGGTCGGGGTCGTCGACTCGGTCGTCGACTCGGTCGGGGTCGTCGACTCGGTCGGGGTCGTCGACTCGGTCGTCGACGCGGTCGGGGTCGTCGACTCAGTCGGGGTCGTCGACTCGGTCGTCGACTCGGTCGGGGTCGTCGACTCGGTCGGGGTCGTCAACTCGGTCGTCGACTCAGTCGGGGTCGTCGACTCGGTCGGGGTCGGGGTCGTCGACTCGGTCGGGGTCGTCGACTCGGTCGTCGACTCGGTCGGGGTCGTCGACTCGGTCGTCGACGGGGTCGTCGACTCGGTCAGGGTCGTCGACTCGGTCGTCGACTCGGTCGGGGTCGTCGACTCGGTCGGGGTCGTCGACTCGGTCGTCGACGGGGTCGGCGCCTCAGTCAGGGTCGTCGACTCGGTCGTCGACTCGGTCGTGGTCGTCGACTCGGTCGGGGTCGTCGACTCGGTCGTCGACTCGGTCGGGGTCGTCGACTCGGTCGGGGTCGTCGACTTGGTCGGGGTCGGGGTCGTCGACTCGGTCGGGGTCGTCGACTCGGTCGTGGTCGGGGTCGTCCACTCGGTCGGGGTCGTCGACTCGGTCGTTGTCGGGGTCGTCGACTCGGTCGGGGTCGGGGTCGTCGACTCGGTCGTCGACGGGGTCGTCGACTCGGTCGGGGTCGTCGACTCGGTCGTCGACTCAGTCGTCGACTCGGTTGGGGTCGTCGACTCGGTCGTCGACTCGGTCGGGGTCGTCGACTCGGTCGTCGACTCGGTCGTCGACTCGGTCGTCGACTCGGTCGGGGTCGTCGACTCGGTCGTCGACTCGGTCGTCGACTCGGTCGGGGTCGTCGACTCGGTCGGGGTCGTCGACTCGGTCGTCGACTCGGTCGCGGTCGTCGACTCGGTCGTCGACTTGGTCGTCGTCGGGGTCGTCGACTCGATCGTCGACTCGGTCGTCGACTCGGTCGGTGTCGTCGACTCAGTCGTCGTCGGGGTCGTCGACTCGGTCGTCGACTCGGTCGGGGTCGTCGACTCGGTCGTCGACTCGGTCGGGGTCGTCGACTCGGTCGTCGACTCGGTCGTCGTCGGGGTCGTAGACTCAGTCGTCGACTCGGTCGTCAACTCGGTCGGGGTCATCGACTCGGTCGTCGACTCGGTCGTCGTCGTCGACTCGGTCGTCGACTCAGTCGGGGTCGTCGACTCGGTCGTCGACTCGGTCGGGGTCGTCGACTCGGTCGTCGACTCGGTCGTCGACTCGGTCGGGGTTGTCGACTCGGTCGGGGTTGTCGACTCGGTCGTCGACTGGGTCGTCGACCGGGTCGTCGACTCGGTCGTCTACTCGGTCGGGGTCGTCGACTCGGTCGTCGACTCGGTCGTCGACTTGGTCGGGGTCGTCGACTCGGTCGGGGTCGTCGACTCGGTCGTCGACTCGGTCGGGGTCGTCGACTCGGTCGTCGACGGGGTCTTCGACTTGGTCAGGGTCGTCGACTCGTTCGTCGACTCGGTCGGGGTCGTCGACTCGGTCGGGGTCGTCGACTCGGTCGTCGACGCGGTCGGGGTCGTCGACTCGGTCGGGGTCATCGACTCGGTCGTCGACTCGGTCGGGGTCGTCGACTCGGTCGGGGTCGTCAACTCGGTCGTCGACTCAGTCGGGGTGGTCGACTCGGTCGGGGTCGTCGACTCGGTCGTCGACTCGGTCGGGGTCGTCGACTCGGTCGTCGACGGGGTCGGCGCCTCGGTCAGGGTCGTCGACTCGGTCGTCGACTCGGTCGGGGTCGTCGACTCGGTCGTCGACTCGGTCGTCGACTCGGTCGGGGTCATCGACTCGGTCGTCGACTCGGTCGTCGTCGTCGACTCGGTCGTCGACTCGGTCGGGGTCATCGACTCGGTCGTCGACTCGGTCGTCGACTCGGTCGGGGTCGTCGACTCGGTCGTCGACTCGGTCGGGGTCGTCGACTCGGTCGTCGTCTCGGTCGTCGACTCGGTCGGGGTCGTCGACTCGGTCGGGGTCATCGACGGGGTCGTCGTCTCGGTCGTCGACTCGGTCGGGGTCGTCGACGGGGTCGTCGTCGTCGACTCGGTCGGAGTCGTCGACGGGGTCGTCGTCGTCGACTCGGTCGTCGACTCGGTCGGGGTCGTCGACTCGGTCGTCGACTCGGTCGGGGTCGTCGACTCGGTCGGTGTCGTCGACTCGGTCGTCGACTCGGTCGCGGTCGTCGACTCGGTCGGGGTCGTCGACTCTGTCGGGGTTGTCGACTCTTTCGGGGTTGTCGACTCGGTCGTCGACTCTGTCGGGGTCGTCGACTCGGTCGTCGACTCGGTCGGGGTCGTCGACTCGGTCGGGGTCGGGGTCGTCGACTCGGTCGGGGTCGGGGTCGTCGACTCGGTCGGGGTCGTCGACTCGGTTGGGGTCGTCGACTCGGTCGGGGTCGGGGTCGTCGACTCGGTCGGGGTCGTCGACTCGGTCGGGGTCGGGGTCGTCGACTCGGTCGGGGTTGGGGTCGTCGACTCGGTCGGGGTCGTCGACTCGGTCGGGGTCGTCGACTCGGTCGGGGTCGGGGTCGTCGACTCGGTCGGGGTCGGGGTTGTCGACTCGGTCGGGGTCGGGGTCGTCGACTCGGTCGTCGACGGGGTCGTCGACTCGGTCGGGGTCGGGGTCGTCGACTCGGTCGTCGACTCGGTCGTCGACTCGGTCGGGGTCGTCGACCCGGTCGGGGTCGTCGACCTGGTCGTCGACTCTGTCGTCGACTCGGTCGGGGTCGTCGACTCGGTCGTCGACTCGGTCGTCGACTCGGTCGGGGTCGTCGACTCGGTCGTCGACTCGGTCGTCGACTCGGTCGGGGTCGTCGACTCGGTCGGGGTCGTCGACTCGGTCGTCGACTCGGTCGTCGACTCGGTCGGGGTCGTCGACTCGGTCGGGGTCGTCGACTCGGTCGTCGACTCGGTCGTCGACTCGGTCAGGGTTGTCGACTCGGTCGGGGTTGTCGACTCGGTCGTCGACTCGGTCGGGGTCGTCGACTCGGTCGGGGTCGTCGACTCGGTCGTCGACTCGGTCGCGGTCGTCGACTCGGTCGTCGACGGGGTCGTCGACTCGGTCAGGGTCGTCGACTCGGTCGTCGACTCGGTCGGGGTTGTCGACTCGGTCGGGGTCGTCGACTCTGTCGTCGACGCGGTCGGGGTCGTCGACTCGGTCGGGGTCGTCGACTCGGTCGTCGACTCGGTCGGGGTCGTCGACTCGGTCGGGGTCGTCAACTCGGTCGTCGACTCGGTCGGGGTCGTCGACTCGGTCGGGGTCGTCGACTCGGTCGCGGTCGGGGTCGTCGACTCGGTCGGGGTCGTCGACTCGGTCGGGGTCGGGGTCGTCGACTCGGTCGGGGTCGTCGACTCGGTCGTGGTCAGGGTCGTCCACTCGGTCGGGGTCGTCGACTCGGTCGGGGTCGGGGTCGTCGACTCGGTCGGGGTCGGGGTCGTCGACTCGGTCGTCGACGGGGTCGTCGACTCGGTCGGGGTCGGGGTCGTCGACTCGGTCGTCGACTCGGTCGGGGTCGTCGACTCGGTCGGGGTCGTCGACACGGTCGTCGACACGGTCGTCGACTCGGTCGGGGTCGTCGACTCGGTCGTCGACTCGGTCGTCGTCGTCGACTCGGTCGTCGACTCGGTCGTCGTCGGGGTCGTCGACTCGGTCGTCGACTCGGTCGTCGACTCGGTCGGGGTCGTCGACTCGGTCGTCGTCGGGGTCGTCGACTCGGTCATCGACTCGGTCGGGGTCGTCGACTCGGTCGTCGACTCGGTCGTCGTCGTCGACTCGGTCGTCGACTCGGTCGGGGTCGTCGACTCGGTCGTCGACTCGGTCGTCGTCGGGGTCGTAGACTCAGTCGTCGACTCGGTCGTCGACTCGGTCGGGGTCGTCGACTCGGTCGTCGACTCGGTCGTCGTCGTCGACTCGGTCGTCGACTCGGTCGGGGTCGTCGACTCGGTCGTCGACTCAGTCATCGACTCGGTCGGGGTCGTCGACTCGGTCGTCGACTCGGTCGTCGACTCGGTCGGGGTCGTCGACTCGGTCGGGGTCGTCGACGGGGTCGTCGTCTCGGTCGTCGACTCGGTCGGGGTCGTCGACGGGGTCGTCGTCGTCGACTCGGTCAGGGTCGTCGACGGGGTCGTCGTCGTCGACTCGGTCGTGGACTCGGTCGGGGTCGTCGACTCGGTCGTCGACTCGGTCGGGGTCGTCGACTCGGTCGTCGACTCGGTCGGGGTCGTCGACTCGGTCGGGGTCGTCGACTCGGTCGTCGACTCGGTCGCGGTCGTCGACTCGGTCGACGACTCGGTCGTCGACTCGGTCGTTGTCGTCGACTCGGTCGTCGACTCGGTCGGGGTCGTCGACTCGGTCGTCGACTCGGTCGTCGACTCGGTCGTCGTTGTCGACTCGGTCGTCGACTCGGTCGGGGTCGTCGACTCGGTCGTCGACTCGGTCATCGACTCTGTCGGGGTCGTCGACTCGGTCGTCGACTCGGTCGTCGACTTGGTCGGGGTCGGCGACTCGGTCGGGGTCGTCGACGGGGTCGTCGACTCGGTCGTCGACTCGGTCGTCGACTCGGTCGGGGTCGTCGACTCGGTCGTCGACTCGGTCGTCGTCGGGGTCGTAGACTCAGTCGTCGACTCGGTCGTCGACTCGGTCGGGGTCATCGACTCGGTCGTCGACTCGGTCGTCGTCGTCGACTCGGTCGTCGACTCGGTCGGGGTCGTCGACTCGGTCGTCGACTCGGTCGTCGACTCGGTCGGGGTCGTCGACTCGGTCGTCGACTCGGTCGGGGTCGTCGACTCGGTCGGGGTCGTCGACTCGGTCGTCGACTCGGTCGTCGACTCGGTCGGGGTCGTCGACTCGGTCGGGGTCGTCAACGGGGTCGTCGTGTCGGTCGTCGACTCGGTCGGGGTCGTCGACGGGGTCGTCGTCGTCGACTCGGTCGGGGTCGTCGACGGGGTCGTCGTCGTCGACTCGGTCGTCGACTCGGTCGGGGTCGTCGACTCGGTCGGTGTCGTCGACTCGGTCGTCGACTCGGTCGCGGTCGTCGACTCGGTCGGGGTCGTCGACTCTGTCGGGGGTGTCGACTCTGTCGGGGTTGTCGACTCGGTCGTCGACTCGGTCGGGGTCGTCGACTCGGTCGTCGACGGGGTCGTCGACTTGGTCAGGGTCGTCGACTCGTTCGTCGACTCGGTCGGGGTCGTCGACTCGGTCGGGGTCGTCGACTCGGTCGTCGACGCGGTCGGGGTCGTCGACTCGGTCGGGGTCATCGACTCGGTCGTCGACTCGGTCGGGGTCGTCGACTCGGTCGGGGTCGTCAACTCGGTTGTCGACTCAGTCGGGGTCGTCGACTCGGTCGGGGTCGGGGTCGTCGACTCGGTCGGGGTCGTCGACTCGGTCGTCGACTCGGTCGGGGTCGTCGACTCGGTCGGGGTCGTCGACTCGGTCGTCGACTCGGTCGGGGTCGTCGACTCGGTCGTCGACGGGGTCGGCGCCTCGGTCAGGGTCGTCGACTCGGTCGTCGACTCGGTCGGGGTCGTCGACTCGGTCGTCGACTCGGTCGTCGACTCGGTCGGGGTCATCGACTCGGTCGTCGACTCGGTCGTCGTCGTCGACTCGGTCGTCGACTCGGTCGGGGTCATCGACTCGGTCGTCGACTCGGTCGTCGACTCGGTCGGGGTCGTCGACTCGGTCGTCGACTCGGTCGGGGTCGTCGACTCGGTCGTCGTCTCGGTCGTCGACTCGGTCGGGGTCGTCGACTCGGTCGGGGTCATCGACGGGGTCGTCGTCTCGGTCGTCGACTCGGTCGGGGTCGTCGACGGGGTCGTCGTCGTCGACTCGGTCGTCGTCGTCGACTCGGTCGTCTACTCGGTCGGGGTCGTCGACTCGGTCGTCGACTCGGTCGTCGACTTGGTCGGGGTCGTCGACTCGGTCGTAGACTCGGTCGTCGACTCGGTCGGGGTCGTCAACTCGGTCGTCGACTCAGTCGGGGTTGTCGACTCGGTCGGGGTCGGGGTCGTCGACTCGGTCGGGGTCGTCGACTCGGTCGTCGACGGGGTCGGCGCCTCGGTCAGGGTCGTCGACTCGGTCGTCGACTCGGTCGGGGTCGTCGACTCGGTCGGGGTCGTCGACTCGGTCGTCGACTCGGTCGGGGTCGTCGACTCGGTCGGGGTCGTCGACTTGGTCGGGGTCGGGGTCGTCGACTCGGTCGGGGTCGTCGACTCGGTCAGGGTCGTCGACTCGGTCGTCGACTCGGTCGGGGTCGTCGACTCGGTCGGGGTCGTCGACTCGGTCGTCGACTCGGTCGGGGTCGTCGACTCGGTCGTCGACGGGGTCGGCGCCTCGGTCAGGGTCGTCGACTCGGTCGTCGACTCGGTCGGGGTCGTCGACTCGGTCGGGGTCGTCAACTCGGTCGTCGACTCGGTCGGGGGTCGTCGACTCGGTCGTCGACTCGGTCGGGGTCGTCGACTCGGTCGGGGTCGTCGACTCGGTCGTCGACGCGGTCGGGGTCGTCGACTCGGTCGGGGTCGTGGACTCGGTCATCGACTCGGTCGGGGTCGTCGACTCGGTCGGGGTCGTCGACTCGGTCGTCGACTCAGTCGGGGTCGTCGACTCGGTCGGGGTCGGGGTCGTCGACTCGGTCGGGGTCGTCGACTCGGTCGTCGACTCGGTCGGGGTCGTCGACTCGGTCGTCGACGGGGTCGTCGACACGGTCAGGGTCGTCGACTCGGTCGTCGACTCAGTTGGGGTCGTCGACTCGGTCGGGGTCGTCGACTCGGTCGTCGACTCGGTCGGGGTCGTCGACTCGGTTGTCGACGGGGTCGGCGCCTGGGTCAGGGTCGTCGACTCGGTTGTCGACTCGGTCGGGGTCGTCGACTCGGTCGGGGTCGTCGACTCGGTCGTCGACTCGGTCGTGGTCGGGGTCGTCCACTCGGTCGGGGTCGTCGACTCGGTCGTCGACTCGGTCGTCGACTCGGTCGGGGTTGTCGACTCGGTAGGGGTTGTCGACTCGGTCGTCGACTGGGTCGTCGACCGGGTCGTCGACTCGGTCGTCTACTCGGTCGGGGTCGTCGACTCGGTCGTCGACTCGGTCGTCGACTTGGTCGGGGTCGTCGACTCGGTCGTAGACTCGGTCGTCGACTCGGTCGGGGTCGTCGACTCGGTCGTCGACTCGGTCGGGGTCGTCGACTCGGTCGGGGTCGTCGACTCGGTCGGGGTCGTCGACTCGGTCGTCGACTCGGTCGGGGTCGTCGACTCGGTCGGGGTCGTCGACTCGGTCGTCGACGCGGTCGGGGTCGTCGACTCAGTCGGGGTCGTCGACTCGGTCGTCGACTCGGTCGGGGTCGTCGACTCGGTCGGGGTCGTCAACTCGGTCGTCGACTCAGTCGGGGTCGTCGACTCGGTCGGGGTCGGGGTCGTCGACTCGGTCGGGGTCGTCGACTCGGTCGTCGACTCGGTCGGGGTCGTCGACTCGGTCGTCGACGGGGTCGTCGACTCGGTCAGGGTCGTCGACTCGGTCGTCGACTCGGTCGGGGTCGTCGACTCGGTCGGGGTCGTCGACTCGGTCGTCGACGGGGTCGGCGCCTCAGTCAGGGTCGTCGACTCGGTCGTCGACTCGGTCGTGGTCGTCGACTCGGTCGGGGTCGTCGACTCGGTCGTCGACTCGGTCGGGGTCGTCGACTCGGTCGGGGTCGTCGACTTGGTCGGGGTCGGGGTCGTCGACTCGGTCGGGGTCGTCGACTCGGTCGTGGTCGGGGTCGTCCACTCGGTCGGGGTCGTCGACTCGGTCGTTGTCGGGGTCGTCGACTCGGTCGGGGTCGGGGTCGTCGACTCGGTCGTCGACGGGGTCGTCGACTCGGTCGGGGTCGTCGACTCGGTCGTCGACTCAGTCGTCGACTCGGTTGGGGTCGTCGACTCGGTCGTCGACTCGGTCGGGGTCGTCGACTCGGTCGTCGACTCGGTCGTCGACTCGGTCGTCGACTCGGTCGGGGTCGTCGACTCGGTCGTCGACTCGGTCGTCGACTCGGTCGGGGTCGTCGACTCGGTCGGGGTCGTCGACTCGGTCGTCGACTCGGTCGCGGTCGTCGACTCGGTCGTCGACTTGGTCGTCGTCGGGGTCGTCGACTCGATCGTCGACTCGGTCGTCGACTCGGTCGGTGTCGTCGACTCAGTCGTCGTCGGGGTCGTCGACTCGGTCGTCGACTCGGTCGGGGTCGTCGACTCGGTCGTCGACTCGGTCGGGGTCGTCGACTCGGTCGTCGACTCGGTCGTCGTCGGGGTCGTAGACTCAGTCGTCGACTCGGTCGTCAACTCGGTCGGGGTCATCGACTCGGTCGTCGACTCGGTCGTCGTCGTCGACTCGGTCGTCGACTCAGTCGGGGTCGTCGACTCGGTCGTCGACTCGGTCGGGGTCGTCGACTCGGTCGTCGACTCGGTCGTCGACTCGGTCGGGGTTGTCGACTCGGTCGGGGTTGTCGACTCGGTCGTCGACTGGGTCGTCGACCGGGTCGTCGACTCGGTCGTCTACTCGGTCGGGGTCGTCGACTCGGTCGTCGACTCGGTCGTCGACTTGGTCGGGGTCGTCGACTCGGTCGGGGTCGTCGACTCGGTCGTCGACTCGGTCGGGGTCGTCGACTCGGTCGTCGACGGGGTCTTCGACTTGGTCAGGGTCGTCGACTCGTTCGTCGACTCGGTCGGGGTCGTCGACTCGGTCGGGGTCGTCGACTCGGTCGTCGACGCGGTCGGGGTCGTCGACTCGGTCGGGGTCATCGACTCGGTCGTCGACTCGGTCGGGGTCGTCGACTCGGTCGGGGTCGTCAACTCGGTCGTCGACTCAGTCGGGGTGGTCGACTCGGTCGGGGTCGTCGACTCGGTCGTCGACTCGGTCGGGGTCGTCGACTCGGTCGTCGACGGGGTCGGCGCCTCGGTCAGGGTCGTCGACTCGGTCGTCGACTCGGTCGGGGTCGTCGACTCGGTCGTCGACTCGGTCGTCGACTCGGTCGGGGTCATCGACTCGGTCGTCGACTCGGTCGTCGTCGTCGACTCGGTCGTCGACTCGGTCGGGGTCATCGACTCGGTCGTCGACTCGGTCGTCGACTCGGTCGGGGTCGTCGACTCGGTCGTCGACTCGGTCGGGGTCGTCGACTCGGTCGTCGTCTCGGTCGTCGACTCGGTCGGGGTCGTCGACTCGGTCGGGGTCATCGACGGGGTCGTCGTCTCGGTCGTCGACTCGGTCGGGGTCGTCGACGGGGTCGTCTTCGTCGACTCGGTCGGAGTCGTCGACGGGGTCGTCGTCGTCGACTCGGTCGTCGACTCGGTCGGGGTCGTCGACTCGGTCGTCGACTCGGTCGGGGTCGTCGACTCGGTCGGTGTCGTCGACTCGGTCGTCGACTCGGTCGCGGTCGTCGACTCGGTCGGGGTCGTCGACTCTGTCGGGGTTGTCGACTCTTTCGGGGTTGTCGACTCGGTCGTCGACTCTGTCGGGGTCGTCGACTCGGTCGTCGACTCGGTCGGGGTCGTCGACTCGGTCGGGGTCGGGGTCGTCGACTCGGTCGGGGTCGGGGTCGTCGACTCGGTCGGGGTCGTCGACTCGGTTGGGGTCGTCGACTCGGTCGGGGTTGGGGTCGTCGACTCGGTCGGGGTCGTCGACTCGGTCGGGGTCGGGGTCGTCGACTCGGTCGGGGTTGGGGTCGTCGACTCGGTCGGGGTCGTCGACTCGGTCGGGGTCGTCGACTCGGTCGGGGTCGGGGTCGTCGACTCGGTCGGGGTCGGGGTTGTCGACTCGGTCGGGGTCGGGGTCGTCGACTCGGTCGTCGACGGGGTCGTCGACTCGGTCGGGGTCGGGGTCGTCGACTCGGTCGTCGACTCGGTCGTCGACTCGGTCGGGGTCGTCGACCCGGTCGGGGTCGTCGACCTGGTCGTCGACTCTGTCGTCGACTCGGTCGGGGTCGTCGACTCGGTCGTCGACTCGGTCGTCGACTCGGTCGGGGTCGTCGACTCGGTCGTCGACTCGGTCGTCGACTCGGTCGGGGTCGTCGACTCGGTCGGGGTCGTCGACTCGGTCGTCGACTCGGTCGTCGACTCGGTCGGGGTCGTCGACTCGGTCGGGGTCGTCGACTCGGTCGTCGACTCGGTCGTCGACTCGGTCAGGGTTGTCGACTCGGTCGGGGTTGTCGACTCGGTCGTCGACTCGGTCGGGGTCGTCTACTCGGTCGGGGTCGTCGACTCGGTCGTCGACTCGGTCGTCGACTTGGTCGGGGTCGTCGACTCGGTCGTAGACTCGGTCGTCGACTCGGTCGGGGTCGTCGACTCGGTCGTCGACTCGGTCGGGGTCGTCGACTCGGTCGGGGTCGTCGACTCGGTCGTCGACTCGGTCGCGGTCGTCGACTCGGTCGTCGACGGGGTCGTCGACTCGGTCAGGGTCGTCGACTCGGTCGTCGACTCGGTCGGGGTTGTCGACTCGGTCGGGGTCGTCGACTCTGTCGTCGACGCGGTCGGGGTCGTCGACTCGGTCGGGGTCGTCGACTCGGTCGTCGACTCGGTCGGGGTCGTCGACTCGGTCGGGGTCGTCAACTCGGTCGTCGACTCGGTCGGGGTCGTCGACTCGGTCGGGGTCGTCGACTCGGTCGCGGTCGGGGTCGTCGACTCGGTCGGGGTCGTCGACTCGGTCGGGGTCGGGGTCGTCGACTCGGTCGGGGTCGTCGACTCGGTCGTGGTCAGGGTCGTCCACTCGGTCGGGGTCGTCGACTCGGTCGGGGTCGGGGTCGTCGACTCGGTCGGGGTCGGGGTCGTCGACTCGGTCGTCGACGGGGTCGTCGACTCGGTCGGGGTCGGGGTCGTCGACTCGGTCGTCGACTCGGTCGGGGTCGTCGACTCGGTCGGGGTCGTCGACACGGTCGTCGACACGGTCGTCGACTCGGTCGGGGTCGTCGACTCGGTCGTCGACTCGGTCGTCGACTCGGTCGGGGTCGTCGACTCGGTCGTCGACTCGGTCGTCGACTCGGTCGTCGTCGTCGACTCGGTCGTCGACTCGGTCGTCGTCGGGGTCGTCGACTCGGTCGTCGACTCGGTCGTCGACTCGGTCGGGGTCGTCGACTCGGTCGTCGTCGGGGTCGTCGACTCGGTCATCGACTCGGTCGGGGTCGTCGACTCGGTCGTCGACTCGGTCGTCGTCGTCGACTCGGTCGTCGACTCGGTCGGGGTCGTCGACTCGGTCGTCGACTCGGTCGTCGTCGGGGTCGTAGACTCAGTCGTCGACTCGGTCGTCGACTCGGTCGGGGTCGTCGACTCGGTCGTCGACTCGGTCGTCGTCGTCGACTCGGTCGTCGACTCGGTCGGGGTCGTCGAGTCGGTCGTCGACTCAGTCATCGACTCGGTCGGGGTCGTCGACTCGGTCGTCGACTCGGTCGTCGACTCGGTCGGGGTCGTCGACTCGGTCGGGGTCGTCGACGGGGTCGTCGTCGTCGACTCGGTCGTGGACTCGGTCGGGGTCGTCGACTCGGTCGTCGACTCGGTCGGGGTCGTCGACTCGGTCGTCGACTCGGTCGGGGTCGTCGACTCGGTCGTCGACTCGGTCGGGGTCGTCGACTCGGTCGGGGTCGTCGACTCGGTCGTCGACTCGGTCGCGGTCGTCGACTCGGTCGACGACTCGGTCGTCGACTCGATCGTTGTCGTCGACTCGGTCGTCGACTCGGTCGGGGTCGTCGACCCGGTCGTCGACTCGGTCGTCGACTCGGTCGTCGTTGTCGACTCGGTCGTCGACTCGGTCGGGGTCGTCGACTCGGTCGTCGACTCGGTCATCGACTCTGTCGGGGTCGTCGACTCGGTCGTCGACTCGGTCGTCGACTTGGTCGGGGTCGGCGACTCGGTCGGGGTCGTCGACGGGGTCGTCGACTCGGTCGTCGACTCGGTCGTCGACTCGGTCGGGGTCGTCGACTCGGTCGTCGACTCGGTCGTCGTCGGGGTCGTAGACTCAGTCGTCGACTCGGTCGTCGACTCGGTCGGGGTCATCGACTCGGTCGTCGACTCGGTCGTCGTCGTCGACTCGGTCGTCGACTCGGTCGGGGTCGTCGACTCGGTCGTCGACTCGGTCGTCGACTCGGTCGGGGTCGTCGACTCGGTCGTCGACTCGGTCGGGGTCGTCGACTCGGTCGGGGTCGTCGACTCGGTCGTCGACTCGGTCGTCGACTCGGTCGGGGTCGTCGACTCGGTCGGGGTCGTCAACGGGGTCGTCGTGTCGGTCGTCGACTCGGTCGGGGTCGTCGACGGGGTCGTCGTCGTCGACTCGGTCGGGGTCGTCGACGGGGTCGTCGTCGTCGACTCGGTCGTCGACTCGGTCGGGGTCGTCGACTCGGTCGGTGTCGTCGACTCGGTCGTCGACTCGGTCGCGGTCGTCGACTCGGTCGGGGTCGTCGACTCTGTCGGGGGTGTCGACTCTGTCGGGGTTGTCGACTCGGTCGTCGACTCGGTCGGGGTCGTCGACTCGGTCGTCGACGGGGTCGTCGACTTGGTCAGGGTCGTCGACTCGTTCGTCGACTCGGTCGGGGTCGTCGACTCGGTCGGGGTCGTCGACTCGGTCGTCGACGCGGTCGGGGTCGTCGACTCGGTCGGGGTCATCGACTCGGTCGTCGACTCAGTCGGGGTCGTCGACTCGGTCGGGGTCGTCAACTCGGTCGTCGACTCAGTCGGGGTCGTCGACTCGGTCGGGGTCGGGGTCGTCGACTCGGTCGGGGTCGTCGACTCGGTCGTCGACTCGGTCGGGGTCGTCGACTCGGTCGGGGTCGTCGACTCGGTCGTCGACTCGGTCGGGGTCGTCGACTCGGTCGTCGACGGGGTCGGCGCCTCGGTCAGGGTCGTCGACTTGGTCGTCGACTCGGTCGGGGTCGTCGACTCGGTCGTCGACTCGGTCGGCGACTCGGTCGGGGTCATCGACTCGGTCGTCGACTCGGTCGTCGTCGTCGACTCGGTCGTCGACTCGGTCGGGGTCATCGACTCGGTCGTCGACTCGGTCGTCGACTCGGTCGGGGTCGTCGACTCGGTCGTCGACTCGGTCGGGGTCGTCGACTCGGTCGTCGTCTCGGTCGTCGACTCGGTCGGGGTCGTCGACTCGGTCGGGGTCATCGACGGGGTCGTCGTCTCGGTCGTCGACTCGGTCGGGGTCGTCGACGGGGTCGTCGTCGTCGACTCGGTCGGAGTCGTCGACGGGGTCGTCGTCGTCGACTCGGTCGTGGACTCGGTCGGGGTCGTCGACTCGGTCGTCGACTCGGTCGGGGTCGTCGACTCGGTCGGTGTCGTCGACTCAGTCGTCGACTCGGTCGCGGTCGTCGACTCGGTCGGGGTCGTCGACTCTGTCGGGGTTGTCAACTCTTTCGGGGTTGTCGACTCGGTCGTCGACTCTGTCGGGGTCGTCGACTCGGTCGTCGACTCGGTCGGGGTCGTCGACTCGGTCGTCGACTCGGTCGGGGTCGTCGACTCGGTCGGGGTCGGGGTCGTCGACTCGGTCGGGGTCGGGGTCGTCGACTCGGTCGGGGTCGTCGACTCGGTTGGGGTCGTCGACTCGGTCGGGGTCGGGGTCGTCGACTCGGTCGGGGTCGTCGACTCGGTCGGGGTCGGGGTCGTCGACTCGGTCGGGGTTGGGGTCGTCGACTCGGTCGGGGTCGTCGACTCGGTCGGGGTCGGGGTCGTCGACTCGGTCGGGGTCGGGGTTGTCGACTCGGTCGGGGTCGGGGTCGTCGACTCGGTCGTCGACGGGGTCGTCGACTCGGTCGGGGTCGGGGTCGTCGACTCGGTCGTCGACTCGGTCGTCGACTCGGTCGGGGTCGTCGACCCGGTCGGGGTCGTCGACCTGGTCGTCGACTCTTTCGTCGACTCGGTCGGGGTCGTCGACTCGGTCGTCGACTCGGTCGTCGACTCGGTCGGGGTCGTCGACTCGGTCGTCGACTCGGTCGTCGACTCGGTCGGGGTCGTCGACTCGGTCGGGGTCGTCGACTCGGTTGTCGACTCGGTCGTCGACTCGGTCGGGGTTGTCGACTCGGTCGGGGTCGTCGACTCGGTCGTCGACTCGGTCGTCGACTCGGTCAGGGTTGTCGACTCGGTCGGGGTTGTCGACTCGATCGTCGACTCGGTCGGGGTCGTCTACTCGGTCGGGGTCGTCGACTCGGTCGTCGACTCGGTCGTCGACTTGGTCGGGGTCGTCGACTCGGTCGTAGACTCGGTCGTCGACTCGTTCGGGGTCGTCGACTCGGTCGTCGACTCGGTCGGGGTCGTCGACTCGGTCGGGGTCGTCGACTCGGTCGGGGTCGTCGACTCGGTCGTCGACTCGGTCGCGGTCGTCGACTCGGTCGTCGACGGGGTCGTCGACTCGGTCAGGGTCGTCGACTCGGTCGTCGACTCGGTCGGGGTTGTCGACTCGGTCGGGGTCGTCGACTCTGTCGTCGACGCGGTCGGGGTCGTCGACTCGGTCGTGGTCGTCGACTCGGTCGTCGACTCGGTCGGGGTCGTCGACTCGGTCGGGGTCGTCAACTCGGTCGTCGACTCAGTCGGGGTCGTCAACTCGGTCCGGGTCGGGGTCGTCGACTCGGTCGGGGTCGTCGACTCGGTCGGGGTCGTCGACTCGGTCGCGGTCGGGGTCGTCGACTCGGTCAGGGTCGTCGAGTCGGTCGGGGTCGGGGTCGTCGACTCGGTCGGGGTCGTCGACTCGGTCGTGGTCAGGGTCGTCCACTCGGTCGGGGTCGTCGACTCGGTCGGGGTCGGGGTCGTCGACTCGGTCGGGGTCGGGGTCGTCGACTCGGTCGTCGACGGGGTCGTCGACTCGGTCGGGGTCGGGGTCGTCGACTCGGTCGTCGACTCGGTCGGGGTCGTCGACTCGGTCGGGGTCGTCGACACGGTCGTCGACACGGTCGTCGACTCGGTCGGGGTCGTCGACTCGGTCGTCGACTCGGTCGTCGACTCGGTCGGGGTCGTCGACTCGGTCGTCGACTCGGTCGTCGACTCGGTCGGGGTCGTCGACTCGGTCGTCGACTCGGTCGTCGTCGTCGACTCGGTCGTCGACTCGGTCGTCGACTCGGTCGTCGTCGGGGTCGTCGACTCGGTCGTCGACTCGGTCGTCGACTCGGTCGGGGTCGTCGACTCGGTCGTCGTCGGGGTCGTCGACTCGGTCATCGACTCGGTCGGGGTCGTCGACTCGGTCGTCGACTCGGTCGTCGTCGTCGACTCGGTCGTCGACTCGGTCGGGGTCGTCGACTCGGTCGTCGACTCGGTCGTCGTCGGGGTCGTAGACTCAGTCGTCGACTCGGTCGTCGACTCGGTCGGGGTCGTCGACTCGGTCGTCGACTCGGTCGTCGTCGTCGACTCGGTCGTCGACTCGGTCGGGGTCGTCGACTCGGTCGTCGACTCGGTCATCGACTCGGTCGGGGTCGTCGACTCGGTCGTCGACTCGGTCGTCGACTCGGTCGGGGTCGTCGACTCGGTCGGGGTCGTCGACGGGGTCGTCGTCTCGGTCGTCGACTCGGTCGGGGTCGTCGACGGGGTCGTCGTCGTCGACTCGGTCAGGGTCGTCGACGGGGTCGTCGTCGTCGACTCGGTCGTGGACTCGGTCGGGGTCGTCGACTCGGTCGTCGACTCGGTCGGGGTCGTCGACTCGGTCGTCGACTCGGTCGGGGTCGTCGACTCGGTCGGGGTCGTCGACTCGGTCGTCGACTCGGTCGTCGTTGTCGACTCGGTCGTCGACTCGGTCGGGGTCGTCGACTCGGTCGTCGACTCGGTCATCGACTCTGTCGGGGTCGTCGACTCGGTCGTCGACTCGGTCGTCGACTTGGTCGGGGTCGGCGACTCGGTCGGGGTCGTCGACGGGGTCGTCGACTCGGTCGTCGACTCGGTCGTCGACTCGGTCGGGGTCGTCGACTCGGTCGTCGACTCGGTCGTCGTCGGGGTCGTAGACTCAGTCGTCGACTCGGTCGTCGACTCGGTCGGGGTCATCGACTCGGTCGTCGACTCGGTCGTCGTCGTCGACTCGGTCGTCGACTCGGTCGGGGTCGTCGACTCGGTCGTCGACTCGGTCGTCGACTCGGTCGGGGTCGTCGACTCGGTCGTCGACTCGGTCGTCGACTCGGTCGGGGTCGTCGACTCGGTCGTCGACTCGGTCGTCGACTCGGTCGGGGTCGTCGACTCGGTCGGGGTCGTCAACGGGGTCGTCGTGTCGGTCGTCGACTCGGTCGGGGTCGTCGACGGGGTCGTCGTCGTCGACTCGGTCGGGGTCGTCGACGGGGTCGTCGTCGTCGACTCGGTCGTCGACTCGGTCGGGGTCGTCGACTCGGTCGGTGTCGTCGACTCGGTCGTCGACTCGGTCGCGGTCGTCGACTCGGTCGGGGTCGTCGACTCTGTCGGGGGTGTCGACTCTGTCGGGGTTGTCGACTCGGTCGTCGACTCGGTCGGGGTCGTCGACTCGGTCGTCGACTCGGTCGGGGTCGTCGACTCGGTCGGGGTCGGGGTCGTCGACTCGGTCGGGGTCGGGGTCTTCGATTCGGTCGGGGTCGTCGACTCGGTCGGGGTCAGGGTCGTCGACTCGGTCGGGGTCGGGGTCGTCGACTCGGTCGGGGTCGTCGACTCGGTTGGGGTCGTCGACTCGGTCGGGGTCGGGGTCGTCGACTCGGTCGGGGTCGTCGACTCGGTCGGGGTCGGGGTCGTCGACTCGGTCGGGGTTGGGGTCGTCGACTCGGTCGGGTTCGTCGACTCGGTCGGGGTCGTCGACTCGGTCGGGGTCGGGGTCGTCGACTCGGTCGGGGTCGGGGTCGTCGACTCGGTCGTCGACGGGGTCGTCGACTCGGTCGGGGTCGGGGTCGTCGACTCGGTCGTCGACTCGGTCGTCGACTCGGTCGGGGTCGTCGACCCGGTCGGGGTCGTCGACTCGGTCGTCGACTCTGTCGTCGACTCGGTCGGGGTCGTCGACTCGGTCGTCGACTCGGTCGTCGACTCGGTCGCGGTCGTCGACTCGGTCGTCGACTCGGTCGTCGACTTGGTCGGGGTCGTCGACTCGGTCGGGGTCGTCGACTCGGTCGTCGACTCGGTCGTCGACTCGGTCAGGGTTGTCGACTCGGTCGGGGTTGTCGACACGGTCGTCGACTCGGTCGGTGTCGTCTACTCGGTCGGGGTCGTCGACTCGGTCGTCGACTCGGTCGTCGACTTGGTCAGGGTCGTCGACTCGGTCGTAGACTCGGTCGTCGACTCGGTCGGGGTCGTCGACTCGGTCGTCGACTCGGTCGGGGTCGTCGACTCGGTCGGGGTCGTCGACTCGGTCGTCGACTCGGTCGGGGTCGTCGACTCGGTCGTCGACGGGGTCGGCGACTCGGTCAGGGTCGTCGACTCGGTCGTCGACTCGGTCGGGGTCGTCGACTCGGTCGGGGTCGTCGACTCTGTCGTCGACGCGGTCGGGGTCGTCGACTCAGTCGGGGTCGTCGACTCGGTCGTCGACTCGGTCGGGGTCGTCGACTCGTTCGGGGTCGTCAACTCGGTCGTCGACTCAGTCGGGGTCGTCGACTCGGTCGGGGTCGGGGTCGTCGACTCGGTCGGGGTCGTCGACTCGGTCGGGGTCGTCGACTCGGTCAGGGTCGGGGTCGTCGACTCGGTCGGGGTCGTCGACTCGGTCGGGGTCGGGGTCGTCGACTCGGTCGGGGTCGTCGACTCGGTCGTGGTCAGGGTCGTCCACTCGGTCGGGGCCGTCGACTCGGTCGGGGTCGGGGTCGTCGACTCGGTCGTCGACGGGGGTCGTCGACTCGGTCGGTGTCGGGGTCGTCGACTCGGTCGTCGACTCGGTCGGGGTCGTCGACACAGTCGTCGACTCGGTCGTCGACTCGGTCGGGGTCGTCGACTCGGTCGTCGACTCGGTCGTCGACTCGGTCGGGGTCGTCGACTCGGTCGGGGTCGTCGACTCGGTCGTCGACTCGGTCGGGGTCGTCGACTCGGTCGTCGACTCGGTCGTCGACTCGGTCGGGGTCGTCGACTCGGTCGTCGACTCGGTCGTCGTCGGGGTCGTCGACTCGGTCGTCGACTCGGTCGTCGACTCGATCGGGGTCGTCGACTCGGTCGTCGTCGGGGTCGTCGACTCGGTCATCGACTCGGTCGGGGTCGTCGACTCGGTCGTCGACTCGGTCGTCGTCGTCAACTCGGTCGTCGACTCGGTCGGGGTCGTCGACTCGGTCGTCGACTCGGTCGTCGTCGGGGTCATAGACTCAGTCGTCGACTCGGTCGTCGACTCGGTCGGGGTCGTCGACTCGGTCGTCGACTCGGTCATCGTCGTCGACTCGGTCGTGGACTCGGTCGGGGTCGTCGACTCGGTCGTCGACTCGGTCGTCGACTCAGTCGGGGTCGTCGACTCGGTCGTCGACTCGGTCGTCGACTTGGTCGGGGTCGTCGACTCGGTCGGGGTCGTCGACGGGGTCGTCGTCTCGGTCGTCGACTCGGTCGGGGTCGTCGACGGGGTCGTCGTCGTCGACGCGGTCGGGGTCGTCGACGGGGTCGTCGTCGCCGACTCGGTCAGGGTCGTCGACGGTGTCGTCGTCGTCGACTCGGTCGTGGACTCGGTCGGGGTCGTCGACTCGGTCGTCGACTCGGTCGGGGTCGTCGACTCGGGCGTCGACTCGGTCGCGGTCGTCGACTCGGTCGACGACTCGGTCGTCGACTCGATCGTCGTCGTCGACTCGGTCGTCGAGTCGGTCGTCGACTCGGTCGTCGACTCGGTCGTCGACTCGGTCGTCGTCGTCGACTCGGTCGTCGACTCCGTCGGGGTCATCGACTCGGTCGTCGACTCGGTCGTCGACTCGGTCGGGGTCGTCGACTCGGTCGTCGACTCGGTCGTCGACTTGGTCGGGGTCGTCGACTCGGTCGGGGTCGTCGACGGGGTCGTCGTCTCGGTCGTCGATTCGGTCGGGGTCGTCGACGGGGTCGTCGTCGTCGACGCGGTCGTGGACTCGGTCGGGGTCGTCGACTCGGTCGTCGACTCGGTCGGGGTCGTCGACTCGGTCGGGGTCGTCGACTCGGTCGTCGAGTCGGTCGGGGTCGTCGACTCGGTCGGGGTCGTCGACTCGGTCGTCGACGCGGTCGGGGTCGTCGACTCGGTCGGGGTCATCGACTCGGTCGTCGACTCGGTCGGGGTCGTCGACTCGGTCGGGGTCGTCAACTCGGTCGTCGACTCAGTCGGGGTCGTCGACTCGGTCGGGGTCGGGGTCGTCGACTCGGTCGGGGTCGTCGACTCGGTCGTCGACGGGGTCGGCGCCTCGGTCAGGGTCGTCGACTCGGTCGTCGACTCGGTCGGGGTCGGCGCCTGGGTCAGGGTCGTCGACTCGGTTGTCGACTCGGTCGGGGTCGTCGACTCGGTCGGGGTCGTCGACTTGGTCGGGGTCGGGGTCGTCGACTCGGTCGGGGTCGTCGACTCGGTCAGGGTCGTCGACTCGGTCGTCGACTCGGTCGGGGTCGTCGACTCGGTCGGGGTCGTCGACTCGGTCGTCGACTCGGTCGGGGTCGTCGACTCGGTCGTCGACGGGGTCGGCGCCTCGGTCAGGGTCGTCGACTCGGTCGTCGACTCGGTCGGGGTCGTCGACTCGGTCGGGGTCGTCGACTCGGTCGTCGACTCGGTCGGGGTCGTCGACTCGGTCGGGGTCGTCGACTCGGTCGTCGACGCGGTCGGGGTCGTCGACTCGGTCGGGGTCGTGGACTCGGTCGTCGACTCGGTCGGGGTCGTCGACTCGGTCGGGGTCGTCGACTCGGTCGTCGACTCAGTCGGGGTCGTCGACTCGGTCGGGGTCGGGGTCGTCGACTCGGTCGGGGTCGTCGACTCGGTCGTCGACTCGGTCGGGGTCGTCGACTCGGTCGTCGACGGGGTCGTCGACACGGTCAGGGTCGTCGACTCGGTCGTCGACTCAGTTGGGGTCGTCGACTCGGTCGGGGTCGTCGACTCGGTCGTCGACTCGGTCGGGGTCGTCGACTCGGTTGTCGACGGGGTCGGCGCCTGGGTCAGGGTCGTCGACTCGGTTGTCGACTCGGTCGGGGTCGTCGACTCGGTCGGGGTCGTCGACTCGGTCGTCGACTCGGTCGTGGTCGGGGTCGTCCACTCGGTCGGGGTCGTCGACTCGGTCGTCGACTCGGTCGTCGACTCGGTCGGGGTTGTCGACTCGGTAGGGGTTGTCGACTCGGTCGTCGACTGGGTCGTCGACCGGGTCGTCGACTCGGTCGTCTACTCGGTCGGGGTCGTCGACTCGGTCGTCGACTCGGTCGTCGACTTGGTCGGGGTCGTCGACTCGGTCGTAGACTCGGTCGTCGACTCGGTCGGGGTCGTCGACTCGGTCGTCGACTCGGTCGGGGCCGTCGACTCGGTCGGGGTCGTCGACTCGGTCGGGGTCGTCGACTCGGTCGTCGACTCGGTCGGGGTCGTCGACTCGGTCGGGGTCGTCGACTCGGTCGTCGACGCGGTCGGGGTCGTCGACTCAGTCGGGGTCGTCGACTCGGTCGTCGACTCGGTCGGGGTCGTCGACTCGGTCGGGGTCGTCAACTCGGTCGTCGACTCAGTCGGGGTCGTCGACTCGGTCGGGGTCGGGGTCGTCGACTCGGTCGGGGTCGTCGACTCGGTCGTCGACTCGGTCGGGGTCGTCGACTCGGTCGTCGACGGGGTCGTCGACTCGGTCAGGGTCGTCGACTCGGTCGTCGACTCGGTCGGGGTCGTCTACTCGGTCGGGGTCGTCGACTCGGTCGTCGACGGGGTCGGCGCCTCAGTCAGGGTCGTCGACTCGGTCGTCGACTCGGTCGTGGTCGTCGACTCGGTCGGGGTCGTCGACTCGGTCGTCGACTCGGTCGGGGTCGTCGACTCGGTCGGGGTCGTCGACTTGGTCGGGGTCGGGGTCGTCGACTCGGTCGGGGTCGTCGACTCGGTCGTGGTCGGGGTCGTCCACTCGGTCGGGGTCGTCGACTCGGTCGTTGTCGGGGTCGTCGACTCGGTCGGGGTCGGGGTCGTCGACTCGGTCGTCGACGGGGTCGTCGACTCGGTCGGGGTCGTCGACTCGGTCGTCGACTCAGTCGTCGACTCGGTTGGGGTCGTCGACTCGGTCGTCGACTCGGTCGGGGTCGTCGACTCGGTCGTCGACTCGGTCGTCGACTCGGTCGTCGACTCGGTCGGGGTCGTCGACTCGGTCGTCGACTCGGTCGTCGACTCGGTCGGGGTCGTCGACTCGGTCGGGGTCGTCGACTCGGTCGTCGACTCGGTCGGGGTCGTCGACTCGGTCGTCGACTTGGTCGTCGTCGGGGTCGTCGACTCGATCGTCGACTCGGTCGTCGACTCGGTCGGTGTCGTCGACTCAGTCGTCGTCGGGGTCGTCGACTCGGTCGTCGACTCGGTCGGGGTCGTCGACTCGGTCGTCGACTCGGTCGGGGTCGTCGACTCGGTCGTCGACTCGGTCGTCGTCGGGGTCGTAGACTCAGTCGTCGACTCGGTCGTCAACTCAGTCGGGGTCATCGACTCGGTCGTCGACTCGGTCGTCGTCGTCGACTCGGTCGTCGACTCAGTCGGGGTCGTCGACTCGGTCGTCGACTCGGTCGTCGACTCGGTCGGGGTTGTCTACTCGGTCGGGGTTGTCGACTCGGTCGTCGACTGGGTCGTCGACCGGGTCGTCGACTCGGTCGTCTACTCGGTCGGGGTCGTCGACTCGGTCGTCGACTCGGTCGTCGACTTGGTCGGGGTCGTCGACTCGGTCGGGGTCGTCGACTCGGTCGTCGACTCGGTCGGGGTCGTCGACTCGGTCGTCGACGGGGTCTTCGACTTGGTCAGGGTCGTCGACTCGTTCGTCGACTCGGTCGGGGTCGTCGACTCGGTCGGGGTCGTCGACTCGGTCGTCGACGCGGTCGGGGTCGTCGACTCGGTCGGGGTCATCGACTCGGTCGTCGACTCGGTCGGGGTCGTCGACTCGGTCGGGGTCGTCAACTCGGTCGTCGACTCAGTCGGGGTCGTCGACTCGGTCGGGGTCGGGGTCGTCGACTCGGTCGGGGTCGTCGACTCGGTCGTCGACTCGGTCGGGGTCGTCGACTCGGTCGGGATCGTCGACTCGGTCGTCGATTCGGTCGGGGTCGTCGACTCGGTCGTCGACGGGGTCGGCGCCTCGGTCAGGGTCGTCGACTCGGTCGTCGACTCGGTCGGGGTCGTTGACTCGGTCGTCGACTCGGTCGTCGACTCGGTCGGGGTCATCGACTCGGTCGTCGACTCGGTCGTCGTCGTCGACTCGGTCGTCGACTCGGTCGGGGTCATCGACTCGGTCGTCGACTCGGTCGTCGACTCGGTCGGGGTCGTCGACTCGGTCGTCGACTCGGTCGGGGTCGTCGACTCGGTCGTCGTCTCGGTTGTCGACTCGGTCGGGGTCGTCGACTCGGTCGGGGTCATCGACGGGGTCGTCGTCTCGGTCGTCGACTCGGTCGGGGTCGTCGACGGGGTCGTCGTCGTCGACTCGGTCGGAGTCGTCGACGGGGTCGTCGTCGTCGACTCGGTCGTCGACTCGGTCGGGGTCGTCGACTCGGTCGTCGACTCGGTCGGGGTCGTCGACTCGGTCGGTGTCGTCGACTCGGTCGTCGACTCGGTCGCGGTCGTCGACTCGGTCGGGGTCGTCGACTCTGTCGGGGTTGTCGACTCTTTCGGGGTTGTCGACTCGGTCGTCGACTCTGTCGGGGTCGTCGACTCGGTCGTCGACTCGGTCGGGGTCGTCGACTCGGTCGTCGACTCGGTCGGGGTCGTCGACTCGGTCGGGGTCGGGGTCGTCGACTCGGTCGGGGTCGGGGTCGTCGACTCGGTCGGGGTCGTCGACTCGGTTGGGGTCGTCGACTCGGTCGGGGTCGGGGTCGTCGACTCGGTCGGGGTCGTCGACTCGGTCGGGGTCGGGGTCGTCGACTCGGTCGGGGTTGGGGTCGTCGACTCGGTCGGGGTCGTCGACTCGGTCGGGGTCGTCGACTCGGTCGGGGTCGGGGTCGTCGACTCGGTCGGGGTCGGGGTTGTCGACTCGGTCGGGGTCGGGGTCGTCGACTCGGTCGTCGACGGGGTCGTCGACTCGGTCGGGGTCGGGGTCGTCGACTCGGTCGTCGACTCGGTCGTCGACTCGGTCGGGGTCGTCGACCCGGTCGGGGTCGTCGACCTGGTCGTCGACTCTGTCGTCGACTCGGTCGGGGTCGTCGACTCGGTCGTCGACTCGGTCGTCGACTCGGTCGGGGTCGTCGACTCGGTCGTCGACTCGGTCGTCGACTCGGTCGGGGTCGTCGACTCGGTCGGGGTCGTCGACTCGGTCGTCGACTCGGTCGTCGACTCGGTCGGGGTCGTCGACTCGGTCGGGGTCGTCGACTCGGTCGTCGACTCGGTCGTCGACTCGGTCAGGGTTGTCGACTCGGTCGGGGTTGTCGACTCGGTCGTCGAATCGGTCGGGGTCGTCTACTCGGTCGGGGTCGTCGACTCGGTCGTCGACTCGGTCGTCGACTTGGTCGGGGTCGTCGACTCGGTCGTAGACTCGGTCGTCGACTCGTTCGGGGTCGTCGACTCGGTCGTCGACTCGGTCGGGGTCGTCGACTCGGTCGGGGTCGTCGACTCGGTCGTCGACTCGGTCGCGGTCGTCGACTCGGTCGTCGACGGGGTCGTCGACTCGGTCAGGGTCGTCGACTCGGTCGTCGACTCGGTCGGGGTTGTCGACTCGGTCGGGGTCGTCGACTCTGTCGTCGACGCGGTCGGGGTCGTCGACTCGGTCGGGGTCGTCGACTCGGTCGTCGACTCGGTCGGGGTCGTCGACTCGGTCGGGGTCGTCAACTCGGTCGTCGACTCAGTCGGGGTCATCAACTCGGTCGGGGTCGGGGTCGTCGACTCGGTCGGGGTCGTCGACTCGGTCGGGGTCGTCGACTCGGTCGCGGTCGGGGTCGTCGACTCGGTCGGGGTCGTCGACTCGGTCGGGGTCGGGGTCGTCGACTCGGTCGGGGTCGTCGACTCGGTCGTGGTCAGGGTCGTCCACTCGGTCGGAGTCGTCGACTCGGTCGGGGTCGGGGTCGTCGACTCGGTCGGGGTCGGGGTCGTCGACTCGGTCGTCGACGGGGTCGTCGACTCGGTCGGGGTCGGGGTCGTCGACTCGGTCGTCGACTCGGTCGGGGTCGTCGACTCGGTCGGGGTCGTCGACACGGTCGTCGACACGGTCGTCGACTCGGTCGGGGTCGTCGACTCGGTCGTCGACTCGGTCGTCGACTCGGTCGGGGTCGTCGACTCGGTCGTCGACTCGGTCGTCGACTCGGTCGGGGTCGTCGACTCGGTCGTCGACTCGGTCGTCGTCGTCGACTCGGTCGTCGACTCGGTCGTCGACTCGGTCGTCGTCGTCGACTCGGTCGTCGACTCGGTCGTCGTCGGGGTCGTCGACTCGGTCGTCGACTCGGTCGTCGACTCGGTCGGGGTCGTCGACTCGGTCGTCGTCGGGGTCGTCGACTCGGTCATCGACTCGGTCGGGGTCGTCGACTCGGTCGTCGACTCGGTCGTCGTCGTCGACTCGGTCGTCGACTCGGTCGGGGTCGTCGACTCGGTCGTCGACTCGGTCGTCGTCGGGGTCGTAGACTCAGTCGTCGACTCGGTCGTCGACTCGGTCGGGGTCGTCGACTCGGTCGTCGACTCGGTCGGGGTCGTCGACTCGGTCGTCGACTCGGTCGGGGTCGTCGACTCGGTCGTCGACTCAGTCATCGACTCGGTCGGGGTCGTCGACTCGGTCGTCGACTCGGTCGTCGACTCGGTCGGGGTCGTCGACTCGGTCGGGGTCGTCGACGGGGTCGTCGTCTCGGTCGTCGACTCGGTCGGGGTCGTCGACGGGGTCGTCGTCGTCGACTCGGTCAGGGTCGTCGACGGGGTCGTCGTCGTCGACTCGGTCGTGGACTCGGTCGGGGTCGTCGACTCGGTCGTCGACTCGGTCGGGGTCGTCGACTCGGTCGGAGTCGTCGACTCGGTCGTCGACTCGGTCGCGGTCGTCGACTCGGTCGACGACTCGGTCGTCGACTCGATCGTTGTCGTCGACTCGGTCGTCGACTCGGTCGGGGTCGTCGACTCGGTCGTCGACTCGGTCGTCGACTCGGTCGTCGTTGTCGACTCGGTCGTCGACTCGGTCGGGGTCGTCGACTCGGTCGTCGACTCGGTCATCGACTCTGTCGGGGTCGTCGACTCGGTCGTCGACTCGGTCGTCGACTTGGTCGGGGTCGGCGACTCGGTCGGGGTCGTCGACGGGGTCGTCGACTCGGTCGTCGACTCGGTCGTCGACTCGGTCGGGGTCGTCGACTCGGTCGTCGACTCGGTCGTCGTCGGGGTCGTAGACTCAGTCGTCGACTCGGTCGTCGACTCGGTCGGGGTCATCGACTAGGTCGTCGACTCGGTCGTCGTCGTCGACTCGGTCGTCGACTCGGTCGGGGTCGTCGACTCGGTCGTCGACTCGGTCGTCGACTCGGTCGGGGTCGTCGACTCGGTCGTCGACTCGGTCGGGGTCGTCGACTCGGTCGGGGTCGTCGACTCGGTCGTCGACTCGGTCGTCGACTCGGTCGGGGTCGTCGACTCGGTCGGGGTCGTCAACGGGGTCGTCGTGTCGGTCGTCGACTCGGTCGGGGTCGTCGACGGGGTCGTCGTCGTCGACTCGGTCGGGGTCGTCGACGGGGTCGTCGTCGTCGACTCGGTCGTCGACTCGGTCGGGGTCGTCGACTCGGTCGGTGTCGTCGACTCGGTCGTCGACTCGGTCGCGGTCGTCGACTCGGTCGGGGTCGTCGACTCTGTCGGGGGTGTCGACTCTGTCGGGGTTGTCGACTCGGTCGTCGACTCGGTCGGGGTCGTCGACTCGGTCGTCGACGGGGCCGTCGACTTGGTCAGGGTCGTCGACTCGTTCGTCGACTCGGTCGGGGTCGTCGACTCGGTCGGGGTCGTCGACTCGGTCGTCGACGCGGTCGGGGTCGTCGACTCGGTCGGGGTCATCGACTCGGTCGTCGACTCGGTCGGGGTCGTCGACTCGGTCGGGGTCGTCAACTCGGTCGTCGACTCAGTCGGGGTCGTCGACTCGGTCGGGGTCGGGGTCGTCGACTCGGTCGGGGTCGTCGACTCGGTCGTCGACTCGGTCGGGGTCGTCGACTCGGTCGGGGTCGTCGACTCGGTCGTCGACTCGGTCGGGGTCGTCGACTCGGTCGTCGACGGGGTCGGCGCCTCGGTCAGGGTCGTCGACTCGGTCGTCGACTCGGTCGGGGTCGTCGACTCGGTCGTCGACTCGGTCGTCGACTCGGTCGGGGTCATCGACTCGGTCGTCGACTCGGTCGTCGTCGTCGACTCGGTCGTCGACTCGGTCGGGGTCATCGACTCGGTCGTCGACTCGGTCGTCGACTCGGTCGGGGTCGTCGACTCGGTCGTCGACTCGGTCGGGGTCGTCGACTCGGTCGTCGTCTCGGTCGTCGACTCGGTCGGGGTCGTCGACTCGGTCGGGGTCATCGACGGGGTCGTCGTCTCGGTCGTCGACTCGGTCGGGGTCGTCGACGGGGTCGTCGTCGTCGACTCGGTCGGAGTCGTCGACGGGGTCGTCGTCGTCGACTCGGTCGTGGACTCGGTCGGGGTCGTCGACTCGGTCGTCGACTCGGTCGGGGTCGTCGACTCGGTCGGTGTCGTCGACTCGGTCGTCGACTCGGTCGCGGTCGTCGACTCGGTCGGGGTCGTCGACTCTGTCGGGGTTGTCGACTCTTTCGGGGTTGTCGACTCGGTCGTCGACTCTGTCGGGGTCGTCGACTCGGTCGTCGACTCGGTCGGGGTCGTCGACTCGGTCGTCGACTCAGTCATCGACTCGGTCGGGGTCGTCGACTCGGTCGTCGACTCGGTCGTCGACTCGGTCGGGGTCGTCGACTCGGTCGGGGTCGTCGACGGGGTCGTCGTCTCGGTCGTCGACTCGGTCGGGGTCGTCGACGGGGTCGTCGTCGTCGACTCGGTCAGGGTCGTCGACGGGGTCGTCGTCGTCGACTCGGTCGTGGACTCGGTCGGGGTCGTCGACTCGGTCGTCGACTCGGTCGGGGTCGTCGACTCGGTCGTCGACTCGGTCGGGGTCGTCGACTCGGTCGGGGTCGTCGACTCGGTCGTCGACTCGGTCGCGGTCGTCGACTCGGTCGACGACTCGGTCGTCGACTCGATCGTTGTCGTCGACTCGGTCGTCGACTCGGTCGGGGTCGTCGACTCGGTCGTCGACTCGGTCGTCGACTCGGTCGTCGTTGTCGACTCGGTCGTCGACTCGGTCGGGGTCGTCGACTCGGTCGTCGACTCGGTCATCGACTCTGTCGGGGTCGTCGACTCGGTCGTCGACTCGGTCGTCGACTTGGTCGGGGTCGGCGACTCGGTCGGGGTCGTCGACGGGGTCGTCGACTCGGTCGTCGACTCGGTCGTCGACTCGGTCGGGGTCGTCGACTCGGTCGTCGACTCGGTCGTCGTCGGGGTCGTAGACTCAGTCGTCGACTCGGTCGTCGACTCGGTCGGGGTCATCGACTCGGTCGTCGACTCGGTCGTCGTCGTCGACTCGGTCGTCGACTCGGTCGGGGTCGTCGACTCGGTCGTCGACTCGGTCGTCGACTCGGTCGGGGTCGTCGACTCGGTCGTCGACTCGGTCGGGGTCGTCGACTCGGTCGGGGTCGTCGACTCGGTCGTCGACTCGGTCGTCGACTCGGTCGGGGTCGTCGACTCGGTCGGGGTCGTCAACGGGGTCGTCGTGTCGGTCGTCGACTCGGTCGGGGTCGTCGACGGGGTCGTCGTCGTCGACTCGGTCGGGGTCGTCGACGGGGTCGTCGTCGTCGACTCGGTCGTCGACTCGGTCGGGGTCGTCGACTCGGTCGGTGTCGTCGACTCGGTCGTCGACTCGGTCGCGGTCGTCGACTCGGTCGGGGTCGTCGACTCTGTCGGGGGTGTCGACTCTGTCGGGGTTGTCGACTCGGTCGTCGACTCGGTCGGGGTCGTCGACTCGGTCGTCGACGGGGTCGTCGACTTGGTCAGGGTCGTCGACTCGTTCGTCGACTCGGTCGGGGTCGTCGACTCGGTCGGGGTCGTCGACTCGGTCGTCGACGCGGTCGGGGTCGTCGACTCGGTCGGGGTCATCGACTCGGTCGTCGACTCGGTCGGGGTCGTCGACTCGGTCGGGGTCGTCAACTCGGTCGTCGACTCAGTCGGGGTCGTCGACTCGGTCGGGGTCGGGGTCGTCGACTCGGTCGGGGTCGTCGACTCGGTCGTCGACTCGGTCGGGGTCGTCGACTCGGTCGTCGACGGGGTCGGCGCCTCGGTCAGGGTCGTCGACTCGGTCGTCGACTCGGTCGGGGTCGTCGACTCGGTCGTCGACTCGGTCGTCGACTCGGTCGGGGTCATCGACTCGGTCGTCGACTCGGTCGTCGTCGTCGACTCGGTCGTCGACTCGGTCGGGGTCATCGACTCGGTCGTCGACTCGGTCGTCGACTCGGTCGGGGTCGTCGACTCGGTCGTCGACTCGGTCGGGGTCGTCGACTCGGTCGTCGTCTCGGTCGTCGACTCGGTCGGGGTCGTCGACTCGGTCGGGGTCATCGACGGGGTCGTCGTCTCGGTCGTCGACTCGGTCGGGGTCGTCGACGGGGTCGTCGTCGTCGACTCGGTCGGAGTCGTCGACGGGGTCGTCGTCGTCGACTCGGTCGTGGACTCGGTCGGGGTCGTCGACTCGGTCGTCGACTCGGTCGGGGTCGTCGACTCGGTCGGTGTCGTCGACTCAGTCGTCGACTCGGTCGCGGTCGTCGACTTGGTCGGGGTCGTCGACTCTGTCGGGGTTGTCGACTCTTTCGGGGTTGTCGACTCGGTCGTCGACTCTGTCGGGGTCGTCGACTCGGTCGTCGACTCGGTCGGGGTCGTCGACTCGGTCGTCGACTCGGTCGGGGTCGTCGACTCGGTCGGGGTCGGGGTCGTCGACTCGGTCGGGGTCGGGGTCGTCGACTCGGTCGGGGTCGTCGACTCGGTTGGGGTCGTCGACTCGGTCGGGGTCGGGGTCGTCGACTCGGTCGGGGTCGTCGACTCGGTCGGGGTCGGGGTCGTCGACTCGGTCGGGGTTGGGGTCGTCGACTCGGTCGGGGTCGTCGACTCGGTCGGGGTCGTCGACTCGGTCGGGGTCGGGGTCGTCGACTCGGTCGGGGTCGGGGTTGTCGACTCGGTCGGGGTCGGGGTCGTCGACTCGGTCGTCGACGGGGTCGTCGACTCGGTCGGGGTCGGGGTCGTCGACTCGGTCGTCGACTCGGTCGTCGACTCGGTCGGGGTCGTCGACCCGGTCGGGGTCGTCGACCTGGTCGTCGACTCTTTCGTCGACTCGGTCGGGGTCGTCGACTCGGTCGTCGACTCGGTCGTCGACTCGGTCGGGGTCGTCGACTCGGTCGTCGACTCGGTCGTCGACTCGGTCGGGGTCGTCGACTCGGTCGGGGTCGTCGACTCGGTCGTCGACTCGGTCGTCGACTCGGTCGGGGTTGTCGACTCGGTCGGGGTCGTCGACTCGGTCGTCGACTCGGTCGTCGACTCGGTCAGGGTTGTCGACTCGGTCGGGGTTGTCGACTCGGTCGTCGACTCGGTCGGGGTCGTCTACTCGGTCGGGGTCGTCGACTCGGTCGTCGACTCGGTCGTCGACTTGGTCGGGGTCGTCGACTCGGTCGTAGACTCGGTCGTCGACTCGTTCGGGGTCGTCGACTCGGTCGTCGACTCGGTCGGGGTCGTCGACTCGGTCGGGGTCGTCGACTCGGTCGGGGTCGTCGACTCGGTCGTCGACTCGGTCGCGGTCGTCGACTCGGTCGTCGACGGGGTCGTCGACTCGGTCAGGGTCGTCGACTCGGTCGTCGACTCGGTCGGGGTTGTCGACTCGGTCGGGGTCGTCGACTCTGTCGTCGACGCGGTCGGGGTCGTCGACTCGGTCGGGGTCGTCGACTCGGTCGTCGACTCGGTCGGGGTCGTCGACTCGGTCGGGGTCGTCAACTCGGTCGTCGACTCAGTCGGGGTCGTCAACTCGGTCCGGGTCGGGGTCGTCGACTCGGTCGGGGTCGTCGACTCGGTCGGGGTCGTCGACTCGGTCGCGGTCGGGGTCGTCGACTCGGTCAGGGTCGTCGAGTCGGTCGGGGTCGGGGTCGTCGACTCGGTCGGGGTCGTCGACTCGGTCGTGGTCAGGGTCGTCCACTCGGTCGGGGTCGTCGACTCGGTCGGGGTCGGGGTCGTCGACTCGGTCGGGGTCGGGGTCGTCGACTCGGTCGTCGACGGGGTCGTCGACTCGGTCGGGGTCGGGGTCGTCGACTCGGTCGTCGACTCGGTCGGGGTCGTCGACTCGGTCGGGGTCGTCGACACGGTCGTCGACACGGTCGTCGACTCGGTCGGGGTCGTCGACTCGGTCGTCGACTCGGTCGTCGACTCGGTCGGGGTCGTCGACTCGGTCGTCGACTCGGTCGTCGACTCGGTCGGGGTCGTCGACTCGGTCGTCGACTCGGTCGTCGTCGTCGACTCGGTCGTCGACTCGGTCGTCGACTCGGTCGTCGTCGGGGTCGTCGACTCGGTCGTCGACTCGGTCGTCGACTCGGTCGGGGTCGTCGACTCGGTCGTCGTCGGGGTCGTCGACTCGGTCATCGACTCGGTCGGGGTCGTCGACTCGGTCGTCGACTCGGTCGTCGTCGTCGACTCGGTCGTCGACTCGGTCGGGGTCGTCGACTCGGTCGTCGACTCGGTCGTCGTCGGGGTCGTAGACTCAGTCGTCGACTCGGTCGTCGACTCGGTCGGGGTCGTCGACTCGGTCGTCGACTCGGTCGTCGTCGTCGACTCGGTCGTCGACTCGGTCGGGGTCGTCGACTCGGTCGTCGACTCGGTCATCGACTCGGTCGGGGTCGTCGACTCGGTCGTCGACTCGGTCGTCGACTCGGTCGGGGTCGTCGACTCGGTCGGGGTCGTCGACGGGGTCGTCGTCTCGGTCGTCGACTCGGTCGGGGTCGTCGACGGGGTCGTCGTCGTCGACTCGGTCAGGGTCGTCGACGGGGTCGTCGTCGTCGACTCGGTCGTGGACTCGGTCGGGGTCGTCGACTCGGTCGTCGACTCGGTCGGGGTCGTCGACTCGGTCGTCGACTCGGTCGGGGTCGTCGACTCGGTCGGGGTCGTCGACTCGGTCGTCGACTCGGTCGTCGTTGTCGACTCGGTCGTCGACTCGGTCGGGGTCGTCGACTCGGTCGTCGACTCGGTCGGGGTCGTCGACTCGGTCGGGGTCGTCGACTCGGTCGTCGACTCGGTCGGGGTCGTCGACTCGTTCGGGGTCGTCAACTCGGTCGTCGACTCAGTCGGGGTCGTCGACTCGGTCGGGGTCGGGGTCGTCGACTCGGTCGGGGTCGTCGACTCGGTCGGGGTCGTCGACTCGGTCAGGGTCGGGGTCGTCGACTCGGTCGGGGTCGTCGACTCGGTCGGGGTCGGGGTCGTCGACTCGGTCGGGGTCGTCGACTCGGTCGTGGTCAGGGTCGTCCACTCGGTCGGGGCCGTCGACTCGGTCGGGGTCGGGGTCGTCGACTCGGTCGTCGACGGGGTCGTCGACTCGGTCGGTGTCGGGGTCGTCGACTCGGTCGTCGACTCGGTCGGGGTCGTCGACACGGTCGTCGACTCGGTCGTCGACTCGGTCGGGGTCGTCGACTCGGTCGTCGACTCGGTCGGGGTCGTCGACTCGGTCGTCGACTCGGTCGTCGACTCGGTCGGGGTCGTCGACTCGGTCGGGGTCGTCGACTCGGTCGTCGACTCGATCGGGGTCGTCGACTCGGTCGTCGTCGGGGTCGTCGACTCGGTCATCGACTCGGTCGGGGTCGTCGACTCGGTCGTCGACTCGGTCGTCGTCGTCAACTCGGTCGTCGACTCGGTCGGGGTCGTCGACTCGGTCGTCGACTCGGTCGTCGTCGGGGTCATAGACTCAGTCGTCGACTCGGTCGTCGACTCGGTCGGGGTCGTCGACTCGGTCGTCGACTCGGTCATCGTCGTCGACTCGGTCGTGGACTCGGTCGGGGTCGGGGTCGTCCACTCGGTCGGGGTCGTCGACTCGGTCGTCGACTCGGTCGTGGTCGGGGTCGTCCACTCGGTCGGGGTCGTCGACTCGGTCGTCGACTCGGTCGTCGACTCGGTCGGGGTTGTCGACTCGGTAGGGGTTGTCGACTCGGTCGTCGACTGGGTCGTCGACCGGGTCGTCGACTCGGTCGTCTACTCGGTCGGGGTCGTCGACTCGGTCGTCGACTCGGTCGTCGACTTGGTCGGGGTCGTCGACTCGGTCGTAGACTCGGTCGTCGACTCGGTCGGGGTCGTCGACTCGGTCGTCGACTCGGTCGGGGCCGTCGACTCGGTCGGGGTCGTCGACTCGGTCGGGGTCGTCGACTCGGTCGTCGACTCGGTCGGGGTCGTCGACTCGGTCGGGGTCGTCGACTCGGTCGTCGACGCGGTCGGGGTCGTCGACTCAGTCGGGGTCGTCGACTCGGTCGTCGACTCGGTCGGGGTCGTCGACTCGGTCGGGGTCGTCAACTCGGTCGTCGACTCAGTCGGGGTCGTCGACTCGGTCGGGGTCGGGGTCGTCGACTCGGTCGGGGTCGTCGACTCGGTCGTCGACTCGGTCGGGGTCGTCGACTCGGTCGTCGACGGGGTCGTCGACTCGGTCAGGGTCGTCGACTCGGTCGTCGACTCGGTCGGGGTCGTCGACTCGGTCGGGGTCGTCGACTCGGTCGTCGACGGGGTCGGCGCCTCAGTCAGGGTCGTCGACTCGGTCGTCGACTCGGTCGTGGTCGTCGACTCGGTCGGGGTCGTCGACTCGGTCGTCGACTCGGTCGGGGTCGTCGACTCGGTCGGGGTCGTCGACTTGGTCGGGGTCGGGGTCGTCGACTCGGTCGGGGTCGTCGACTCGGTCGTGGTCGGGGTCGTCCACTCGGTCGGGGTCGTCGACTCGGTCGTTGTCGGGGTCGTCGACTCGGTCGGGGTCGGGGTCGTCGACTCGGTCGTCGACGGGGTCGTCGACTCGGTCGGGGTCGTCGACTCGGTCGTCGACTCAGTCGTCGACTCGGTTGGGGTCGTCGACTCGGTCGTCGACTCGGTCGGGGTCGTCGACTCGGTCGTCGACTCGGTCGTCGACTCGGTCGTCGACTCGGTCGGGGTCGTCGACTCGGTCGTCGACTCGGTCGTCGACTCGGTCGGGGTCGTCGACTCGGTCGGGGTCGTCGACTCGGTCGTCGACTCGGTCGGGGTCGTCGACTCGGTCGTCGACTTGGTCGTCGTCGGGGTCGTCGACTCGATCGTCGACTCGGTCGTCGACTCGGTCGGTGTCGTCGACTCAGTCGTCGTCGGGGTCGTCGACTCGGTCGTCGACTCGGTCGGGGTCGTCGACTCGGTCGTCGACTCGGTCGGGGTCGTCGACTCGGTCGTCGACTCGGTCGTCGTCGGGGTCGTAGACTCAGTCGTCGACTCGGTCGTCAACTCAGTCGGGGTCATCGACTCGGTCGTCGACTCGGTCGTCGTCGTCGACTCGGTCGTCGACTCAGTCGGGGTCGTCGACTCGGTCGTCGACTCGGTCGGGGTCGTCGACTCGGTCGTCGACTCGGTCGTCGACTCGGTCGGGGTTGTCTACTCGGTCGGGGTTGTCGACTCGGTCGTCGACTGGGTCGTCGACCGGGTCGTCGACTCGGTCGTCTACTCGGTCGGGGTCGTCGACTCGGTCGTCGACTCGGTCGTCGACTTGGTCGGGGTCGTCGACTCGGTCGGGGTCGTCGACTCGGTCGTCGACTCGGTCGGGGTCGTCGACTCGGTCGTCGACGGGGTCTTCGACTTGGTCAGGGTCGTCGACTCGTTCGTCGACTCGGTCGGGGTCGTCGACTCGGTCGGGGTCGTCGACTCGGTCGTCGACGCGGTCGGGGTCGTCGACTCGGTCGGGGTCATCGACTCGGTCGTCGACTCGGTCGGGGTCGTCGACTCGGTCGGGGTCGTCAACTCGGTCGTCGACTCAGTCGGGGTCGTCGACTCGGTCGGGGTCGGGGTCGTCGACTCGGTCGGGGTCGTCGACTCGGTCGTCGACTCGGTCGGGGTCGTCGACTCGGTCGGGGTCGTCGACTCGGTCGTCGACTCGGTCGGGGTCGTCGACTCGGTCGTCGACGGGGTCGTCGCCTCGGTCAGGGTCGTCGACTCGGTCGTCGACTCGGTCGGGGTCGTCGACTCGGTCGTCGACTCGGTCGTCGACTCGGTCGGGGTCATCGACTCGGTCGTCGACTCGGTCGTCGTCGTCGACTCGGTCGTCGACTCGGTCGGGGTCATCGACTCGGTCGTCGACTCGGTCGTCGACTCGGTCGGGGTCGTCGACTCGGTCGTCGACTCGGTCGGGGTCGTCGACTCGGTCGTCGTCTCGGTCGTCGACTCGGTCGGGGTCGTCGACGGGGTCGTCGTCGTCGACTCGGTCGGAGTCGTCGACGGGGTCGTCGTCGTCGACTCGGTCGTCGACTCGGTCGGGGTCGTCGACTCGGTCGTCGACTCGGTCGGGGTCGTCGACTCGGTCGGTGTCGTCGACTCGGTCGTCGACTCGGTCGCGGTCGTCGACTCGGTCGGGGTCGTCGACTCTGTCGGGGTTGTCGACTCTTTCGGGGTTGTCGACTCGGTCGTCGACTCTGTCGGGGTCGTCGACTCGGTCGTCGACTCGGTCGGGGTCGTCGACTCGGTCGTCGACTCGGTCGGGGTCGTCGACTCGGTCGGGGTCGGGGTCGTCGACTCGGTCGGGGTCGGGGTCGTCGACTCGGTCGGGGTCGTCGACTCGGTTGGGGTCGTCGACTCGGTCGGGGTCGGGGTCGTCGACTCGGTCGGGGTCGTCGACTCGGTCGGGGTCGGGGTCGTCGACTCGGTCGGGGTTGGGGTCGTCGACTCGGTCGGGGTCGTCGACTCGGTCGGGGTCGTCGACTCGGTCGGGGTCGGGGTCGTCGACTCGGTCGGGGTCGGGGTTGTCGACTCGGTCGGGGTCGGGGTCGTCGACTCGGTCGTCGACGGGGTCGTCGACTCGGTCGGGGTCGGGGTCGTCGACTCGGTCGTCGACTCGGTCGTCGACTCGGTCGGGGTCGTCGACCCGGTCGGGGTCGTCGACCTGGTCGTCGACTCTGTCGTCGACTCGGTCGGGGTCGTCGACTCGGTCGTCGACTCGGTCGTCGACTCGGTCGGGGTCGTCGACTCGGTCGTCGACTCGGTCGTCGACTCGGTCGGGGTCGTCGACTCGGTCGGGGTCGTCGACTCGGTCGTCGACTCGGTCGTCGACTCGGTCGGGGTCGTCGACTCGGTCGGGGTCGTCGACTCGGTCGTCGACTCGGTCGTCGACTCGGTCAGGGTTGTCGACTCGGTCGGGGTTGTCGACTCGGTCGTCGACTCGGTCGGGGTCGTCTACTCGGTCGGGGTCGTCGACTCGGTCGTCGACTCGGTCGTCGACTTGGTCGGGGTCGTCGACTCGGTCGTAGACTCGGTCGTCGACTCGTTCGGGGTCGTCGACTCGGTCGTCGACTCGGTCGGGGTCGTCGACTCGGTCGGGGTCGTCGACTCGGTCGTCGACTCGGTCGCGGTCGTCGACTCGGTCGTCGACGGGGTCGTCGACTCGGTCAGGGTCGTCGACTCGGTCGTCGACTCGGTCGGGGTTGTCGACTCGGTCGGGGTCGTCGACTCTGTCGTCGACGCGGTCGGGGTCGTCGACTCGGTCGCGGTCGTCGACTCGGTCGGGGTCGTCGACTCTGTCGGGGGTGTCGACTCTGTCGGGGTTGTCGACTCGGTCGTCGACTCGGTCGGGGTCGTCGACTCGGTCGTCGACTCGGTCGGGGTCGTCGACTCGGTCGGGGTCGGGGTCGTCGACTCGGTCGGGGTCGGGGTCGTCGACTCGGTCGGGGTCGGGGTCGTCGACTCGGTCGGGGTCGTCGACTCGGTTGGGGTCGTCGACTCGGTCGGGGTCGGGGTCGTCGACTCGGTCGGGGTCGTCGACTCGGTCGGGGTCGGGGTCGTCGACTCGGTCGGGGTTGGGGTCGTCGACTCGGTCGGGTTCGTCGACTCGGTCGGGGTCGTCGACTCGGTCGGGGTCGGGGTCGTCGACTCGGTCGGGGTCGGGGTCGTCGACTCGGTCGTCGACGGGGTCGTCGACTCGGTCGGGGTCGGGGTCGTCGACTCGGTCGTCGACTCGGTCGTCGACTCGGTCGGGGTCGTCGACCCGGTCGGGGTCGTCGACTCGGTCGTCGACTCTGTCGTCGACTCGGTCGGGGTCGTCGACTCGGTCGTCGACTCGGTCGTCGACTCGGTCGCGGTCGTCGACTCGGTCGTCGACTCGGTCGTCGACTTGGTCGGGGTCGTCGACTCGGTCGGGGTCGTCGACTCGGTCGTCGACTCGGTCGTCGACTCGGTCAGGGTTGTCGACTCGGTCGGGGTTGTCGACACGGTCGTCGACTCGGTCGGTGTCGTCTACTCGGTCGGGGTCGTCGACTCGGTCGTCGACTCGGTCGTCGACTTGGTCAGGGTCGTCGACTCGGTCGTAGACTCGGTCGTCGACTCGGTCGGGGTCGTCGACTCGGTCGGGGTCGTCGACTCGGTCGTCGACTCGGTCGTCGACTCGGTCGGGGTCGTCGACTCGGTCGGGGTCGTCGACTCGGTCGTCGACTCGGTCGTCGACTCGGTCAGGGTTGTCGACTCGGTCGGGGTTGTCGACTCGGTCGTCGACTCGGTCGGGGTCGTCTACTTGGTCGGGGTCGTCGACTCGGTCGTCGACTCGGTCGTCGACTTGGTCGGGGTCGTCGACTCGGTCGTAGACTCGGTCGTCGACTCGTTCGGGGTCGTCGACTCGGTCGTCGACTCGGTCGGGGTCGTCGACTCGGTCGGGGTCGTCGACTCGGTCGTCGACTCGGTCGCGGTCGTCGACTCGGTCGTCGACGGGGTCGTCGACTCGGTCAGGGTCGTCGACTCGGTCGTCGACTCGGTCGGGGTTGTCGACTCGGTCGGGGTCGTCGACTCTGTCGTCGACGCGGTCGGGGTCGTCGACTCGGTCGGGGTCGTCGACTCGGTCGTCGACTCGGTCGGGGTCGTCGACTCGGTCGGGGTCGTCAACTCGGTCGTCGACTCAGTCGGGGTCATCAACTCGGTCGGGGTCGGGGTCGTCGACTCGGTCGGGGTCGTCGACTCGGTCGGGGTCGTCGACTCGGTCGCGGTCGGGGTCGTCGACTCGGTCGGGGTCGTCGACTCGGTCGGGGTCGGGGTCGTCGACTCGGTCGGGGTCGTCGACTCGGTCGTGGTCAGGGTCGTCCACTCGGTCGGGGTCGTCGACTCGGTCGGGGTCGGGGTCGTCGACTCGGTCGGGGTCGGGGTCGTCGACTCGGTCGTCGACGGGGTCGTCGACTCGGTCGGGGTCGGGGTCGTCGACTCGGTCGTCGACTCGGTCGGGGTCGTCGACTCGGTCGGGGTCGTCGACACGGTCGTCGACACGGTCGTCGACTCGGTCGGGGTCGTCGACTCGGTCGTCGACTCGGTCGTCGACTCGGTCGGGGTCGTCGACTCGGTCGTCGACTCGGTCGTCGACTCGGTCGGGGTCGTCGACTCGGTCGTCGACTCGGTCGTCGTCGTCGACTCGGTCGTCGACTCGGTCGTCGACTCGGTCGTCGTCGTCGACTCGGTCGTCGACTCGGTCGTCGTCGGGGTCGTCGACTCGGTCGTCGACTCGGTCGTCGACTCGGTCGGGGTCGTCGACTCGGTCGTCGTCGGGGTCGTCGACTCGGTCATCGACTCGGTCGGGGTCGTCGACTCGGTCGTCGACTCGGTCGTCGTCGTCGACTCGGTCGTCGACTCGGTCGGGGTCGTCAACTCGGTCGTCGACTCGGTCGTCGTCGGGGTCGTAGACTCAGTCGTCGACTCGGTCGTCGACTCGGTCGGGGTCGTCGACTCGGTCGTCGACTCGGTCGTCGTCGTCGACTCGGTCGTCGACTCGGTCGGGGTCGTCGACTCGGTCGTCGACTCAGTCATCGACTCGGTCGGGGTCGTCGACTCGGTCGTCGACTCGGTCGTCGACTCGGTCGGGGTCGTCGACTCGGTCGGGGTCGTCGACGGGGTCGTCGTCTCGGTCGTCGACTCGGTCGGGGTCGTCGACGGGGTCGTCGTCGTCGACTCGGTCAGGGTCGTCGACGGGGTCGTCGTCGTCGACTCGGTCGTGGACTCGGTCGGGGTCGTCGACTCGGTCGTCGACTCGGTCGGGGTCGTCGACTCGGTCGTCGACTCGGTCGGGGTCGTCGACTCGGTCGGGGTCGTCGACTCGGTCGTCGACTCGGTCGCGGTCGTCGACTCGGTCGACGACTCGGTCGTCGACTCGATCGTTGTCGTCGACTCGGTCGTCGACTCGGTCGGGGTCGTCGACTCGGTCGTCGACTCGGTCGTCGACTCGGTCGTCGTTGTCGACTCGGTCGTCGACTCGGTCGGGGTCGTCGACTCGGTCGTCGAATCGGTCATCGACTCTGTCGGGGTCGTCGACTCGGTCGTCGACTCGGTCGTCGACTTGGTCGGGGTCGGCGACTCGGTCGGGGTCGTCGACGGGGTCGTCGACTCGGTCGTCGACTCGGTCGTCGACTCGGTCGGGGTCGTCGACTCGGTCGTCGACTCGGTCGTCGTCGGGGTCGTAGACTCAGTCGTCGACTCGGTCGTCGACTCGGTCGGGGTCATCGACTCGGTCGTCGACTCGGTCGTCGTCGTCGACTCGGTCGTCGACTCGGTCGGGGTCGTCGACTCGGTCGTCGACTCGGTCGTCGACTCGGTCGGGGTCGTCGACTCGGTCGTCGACTCGGTCGGGGTCGTCGACTCGGTCGGGGTCGTCGACTCGGTCGTCGACTCGGTCGTCGACTCGGTCGGGGTCGTCGACTCGGTCGGGGTCGTCAACGGGGTCGTCGTGTCGGTCGTCGACTCGGTCGGGGTCGTCGACGGGGTCGTCGTCGTCGACTCGGTCGGGGTCGTCGACGGGGTCGTCGTCGTCGACTCGGTCGTCGACTCGGTCGGGGTCGTCGACTCGGTCGGTGTCGTCGACTCGGTCGTCGACTCGGTCGCGGTCGTCGACTCGGTCGGGGTCGTCGACTCTGTCGGGGGTGTCGACTCTGTCGGGGTTGTCGACTCGGTCGTCGACTCGGTCGGGGTCGTCGACTCGGTCGTCGACGGGGTCGTCGACTTGGTCAGGGTCGTCGACTCGTTCGTCGACTCGGTCGGGGTCGTCGACTCGGTCGGGGTCGTCGACTCGGTCGTCGACGCGGTCGGGGTCGTCGACTCGGTCGGGGTCATCGACTCGGTCGTCGACTCGGTCGGGGTCGTCGACTCGGTCGGGGTCGTCAACTCGGTCGTCGACTCAGTCGGGGTCGTCGACTCGGTCGGGGTCGGGGTCGTCGACTCGGTCGGGGTCGTCGACTCGGTCGTCGACTCGGTCGGGGTCGTCGACTCGGTCGGGGTCGTCGACTCGGTCGTCGACTCGGTCGGGGTCGTCGACTCGGTCGTCGACGGGGTCGGCGCCTCGGTCAGGGTCGTCGACTCGGTCGTCGACTCGGTCGGGGTCGTCGACTCGGTCGTCGACTCGGTCGTCGACTCGGTCGGGGTCATCGACTCGGTCGTCGACTCGGTCGTCGTCGTCGACTCGGTCGTCGACTCGGTCGGGGTCATCGACTCGGTCGTCGACTCGGTCGTCGACTCGGTCGGGGTCGTCGACTCGGTCGTCGACTCGGTCGGGGTCGTCGACTCGGTCGTCGTCTCGGTCGTCGACTCGGTCGGGGTCGTCGACTCGGTCGGGGTCATCGACGGGGTCGTCGTCTCGGTCGTCGACTCGGTCGGGGTCGTCGACGGGGTCGTCGTCGTCGACTCGGTCGGAGTCGTCGACGGGGTCGTCGTCGTCGACTCGGTCGTGGACTCGGTCGGGGTCGTCGACTCGGTCGTCGACTCGGTCGGGGTCGTCGACTCGGTCGGTGTCGTCGACTCAGTCGTCGACTCGGTCGCGGTCGTCGACTCGGTCGGGGTCGTCGACTCTGTCGGGGTTGTCGACTCTTTCGGGGTTGTCGACTCGGTCGTCGACTCTGTCGGGGTCGTCGACTCGGTCGTCGACTCGGTCGGGGTCGTCGACTCGGTCGTCGACTCGGTCGGGGTCGTCGGCTCGGTCGGGGTCGGGGTCGTCGACTCGGTCGGGGTCGGGGTCGTCGACTCGGTCGGGGTCGTCGACTCGGTTGGGGTCGTCGACTCGGTCGGGGTCGGGGTCGTCGACTCGGTCGGGGTCGTCGACTCGGTCGGGGTCGGGGTCGTCGACTCGGTCGGGGTTGGGGTCGTCGACTCGGTCGGGGTCGTCGACTCGGTCGGGGTCGTCGACTCGGTCGGGGTCGGGGTCGTCGACTCGGTCGGGGTCGGGGTTGTCGACTCGGTCGGGGTCGGGGTCGTCGACTCGGTCGTCGACGGGGTCGTCGACTCGGTCGGGGTCGGGGTCGTCGACTCGGTCGTCGACTCGGTCGTCGACTCGGTCGGGGTCGTCGACCCGGTCGGGGTCGTCGACCTAGTCGTCGACTCTTTCGTCGACTCGGTCGGGGTCGTCGACTCGGTCGTCGACTCGGTCGTCGACTCGGTCGGGGTCGTCGACTCGGTCGTCGACTCGGTCGTCGACTCGGTCGGGGTCGTCGACTCGGTCGGGGTCGTCGACTCGGTCGTCGACTCGGTCGTCGACTCGGTCGGGGTCGTCGACTCGGTCGGGGTCGTCGACTCGGTCGTCGACTCGGTCGTCGACTCGGTCAGGGTTGTCGACTCGGTCGGGGTTGTCGACTCGGTCGTCGACTCGGTCGGGGTCGTCTACTCGGTCGGGGTCGTCGACTCGGTCGTCGACTCGGTCGTCGACTTGGTCGGGGTCGTCGACTCGGTCGTAGACTCGGTCGTCGACTCGTTCGGGGTCGTCGACTCGGTCGTCGACTCGGTCGGGGTCGTCGACTCGGTCGGGGTCGTCGACTCGGTCGGGGTCGTCGACTCGGTCGTCGACTCGGTCGCGGTCGTCGACTCGGTCGTCGACGGGGTCGTCGACTCGGTCAGGGTCGTCGACTCGGTCGTCGACTCGGTCGGGGTTGTCGACTCGTTCGGGGTCGTCGACTCTGTCGTCGACGCGGTCGGGGTCGTCGACTCGGTCGGGGTCGTCGACTCGGTCGTCGACTCGGTCGGGGTCGTCGACTCAGTCGGGGTCGTCAACTCGGTCGTCGACTCAGTCGGGGTCGTCAACTCGGTCGGGGTCGGGGTCGTCGACTCGGTCGGGGTCGTCGACTCGGTCGGGTTCGTCGACTCGGTCGCGGTCGGGGTCGTCGACTCGGTCGGGGTCGTCGAGTCGGTCGGGGTCGGGGTCGTCGACTCGGTCGGGGTCGTCGACTCGGTCGTGGTCAGGGTCGTCCACTCGGTCGGGGTCGTCGACTCGGTCGGGGTCGGGGTCGTCGACTCGGTCGGGGTCGGGGTCGTCGACTCGGTCGTCGACGGGGTCGTCGACTCGGTCGGGGTCGGGGTCGTCGACTCGGTCGTCGACTCGGTCGGGGTCGTCGACTCGGTCGGGGTCGTCGACACGGTCGTCGACACGGTCGTCGACTCGGTCGGGGTCGTCGACTCGGTCGTCGACTCGGTCGTCGACTCGGTCGGGGTCGTCGACTCGGTCGTCGACTCGGTCGTCGACTCGGTCGGGGTCGTCGACTCGGTCGTCGACTCGGTCGTCGTCGTCGACTCGGTCGTCGACTCGGTCGTCGACTCGGTCGTCGTCGTCGACTCGGTCGTCGACTCGGTCGTCGTCGGGGTCGTCGACTCGGTCGTCGACTCGGTCGTCGACTCGGTCGGGGTCGTCGACTCGGTCGTCGTCGGGGTCGTCGACTCGGTCATCGACTCGGTCGGGGTCGTCGACTCGGTCGTCGACTCGGTCGTCGTCGTCGACTCGGTCGTCGACTCGGTCGGGGTCGTCGACTCGGTCGTCGACTCGGTCGTCGTCGGGGTCGTAGACTCAGTCGTCGACTCGGTCGTCGACTCGGTCGGGGTCGTCGACTCGGTCGTCGACTCGGTCGTCGTCGTCGACTCGGTCGTCGACTCAGTCGGGGTCGTCGACTCGGTCGTCGACTCGGTCATCGACTCGGTCGGGGTCGTCGACTCGGTCGTCGACTCGGTCGTCGACTCGGTCGGGGTCGTCGACTCGGTCGGGGTCGTCGACGGGGTCGTCGTCTCGGTCGTCGACTCGGTCGGGGTCGTCGACGGGGTCGTCGTCGTCGACTCGGTCAGGGTCGTCGACGGGGTCGTCGTCGTCGACTCGGTCGTGGACTCGGTCGGGGTCGTCAACTCGGTCGTCGACTCGGTCGGGGTCGTCGACTCGGTCGTCGACTCGGTCGGGGTCGTCGACTCGGTCGGGGTCGTCGACTCGGTCGTCGACTCGGTCGTCGTTGTCGACTCGGTCGTCGACTCGGTCGGGGTCGTCGACTCGGTCGTCGACTCGGTCATCGACTCTGTCGGGGTCGTCGACTCGGTCGTCGACTCGGTCGTCGACTTGGTCGGGGTCGGCGACTCGGTCGGGGTCGTCGACGGGGTCGTCGACTCGGTCGTCGACTCGGTCGTCGACTCGGTCGGGGTCGTCGACTCGGTCGTCGACTCGGTCGTCGTCGGGGTCGTAGACTCAGTCGTCGACTCGGTCGTCGACTCGGTCGGGGTCATCGACTCGGTCGTCGACTCGGTCGTCGTCGTCGACTCGGTCGTCGACTCGGTCGGGGTCGTCGACTCGGTCGTCGACTCGGTCGTCGACTCGGTCGGGGTCGTCGACTCGGTCGTCGACTCGGTCGTCGACTCGGTCGGGGTCGTCGACTCGGTCGTCGACTCGGTCGTCGACTCGGTCGGGGTCGTCGACTCGGTCGGGGTCGTCAACGGGGTCGTCGTGTCGGTCGTCGACTCGGTCGGGGTCGTCGACGGGGTCGTCGTCGTCGACTCGGTCGGGGTCGTCGACGGGGTCGTCGTCGTCGACTCGGTCGTCGACTCGGTCGGGGTCGTCGACTCGGTCGGTGTCGTCGACTCGGTCGTCGACTCGGTCGCGGTCGTCGACTCGGTCGGGGTCGTCGACTCTGTCGGGGGTGTCGACTCTGTCGGGGTTGTCGACTCGGTCGTCGACTCGGTCGGGGTCGTCGACTCGGTCGTCGACTCGGTCGGGGTCGTCGACTCGGTCGGGGTCGGGGTCGTCGACTCGGTCGGGGTCGGGGTCGTCGATTCGGTCGGGGTCGTCGACTCGGTCGGGGTCAGGGTCGTCGACTCGGTCGGGGTCGGGGTCGTCGACTCGGTCGGGGTCGTCGACTCGGTTGGGGTCATCGACTCGGTCGGGGTCGGGGTCGTCGACTCGGTCGGGGTCGTCGACTCGGTCGGGGTCGGGGTCGTCGACTCGGTCGGGGTTGGGGTCGTCGACTCGGTCGGGTTCGTCGACTCGGTCGGGGTCGTCGACTCGGTCGGGGTCGGGGTCGTCGACTCGGTCGGGGTCGGGGTCGTCGACTCGGTCGGGGTCGGGGTCGTCGACTCGGTCGTCGACGGGGTCGTCGACTCGGTCGGGGTCGGGGTCGTCGACTCGGTCGTCGACTCGGTCGTCGACTCGGTCGGGGTCGTCGACCCGGTCGGGGTCGTCGACTCGGTCGTCGACTCTGTCGTCGACTCGGTCGGGGTCGTCGACTCGGTCGTCGACTCGGTCGTCGACTCGGTCGCGGTCGTCGACTCGGTCGTCGACTCGGTCGTCGACTTGGTCGGGGTCGTCGACTCGGTCGGGGTCGTCGACTCGGTCGTCGACTCGGCCGTCGACTCGGTCGGGGTCGTCGACTCGGTCGGGGTCGTCGACTCGGTCGTCGACTCGGTCGTCGACTCGGTCAGGGTTGTCGACTCGGTCGGGGTTGTCGACACGGTCGTCGACTCGGTCGGTGTCGTCTACTCGGTCGGGGTCGTCGACTCGGTCGTCGACTCGGTCGTCGACTTGGTCAGGGTCGTCGACTCGGTCGTAGACTCGGTCGTCGACTCGGTCGGGGTCGTCGACTCGGTCGTCGACTCGGTCGGGGTCGTCGACTCGGTCGGGGTCGTCGACTCGGTCGTCGACTCGGTCGGGGTCGTCGACTCGGTCGTCGACTGGGTCGGCGACTCGGTCAGGGTCGTCGACTCGGTCGTCGACTCGGTCGGGGTCGTCGACTCGGTCGGGGTCGTCGACTCTGTCGTCGACGCGGTCGGGGTCGTCGACTCGGTCGGGGTCGTCGACTCGGTCGTCGACTCGGTCGGGGTCGTCGACTCGGTCGGGGTCGTCAACTCGGTCGTCGACTCAGTCGGGGTCGTCGACTCGGTCGGGGTCGGGGTCGTCGACTCGGTCGGGGTCGTCGACTCGGTCGGGGTCGTCGACTCGGTCAGGGTCGGGGTCGTCGACTCGGTCGGGGTCGTCGACTCGGTCGGGGTCGGGGTCGTCGACTCGGTCGGGGTCGTCGACTCGGTCGTGGTCAGGGTCGTCCACTCGGTCGGGGCCGTCGACTCGGTCGGGGTCGGGGTCGTCGACTCGGTCGTCGACGGGGTCGTCGACTCGGTCGGTGTCGGGGTCGTCGACTCGGTCGTCGACTCGGTCGGGGTCGTCGACACGGTCGTCGACTCGGTCGTCGACTCGGTCGGGGTCGTCGACTCGGTCGTCGACTCGGTCGGGGTCGTCGACTCGGTCGTCGACTCGGTCGTCGACTCGGTCGGGGTCGTCGACTCGGTCGGGGTCGTCGACTCGGTCGTCGACTCGGTCGGGGTCGTCGACTCGGTCGTCGACTCGGTCGTCGACTCGGTCGGGGTCGTCGACTCGGTCGTCGACTCGGTCGTCGTCGGGGTCGTCGACTCGGTGGTCGACTCGGTCGTCGACTCGATCGGGGTCGTCGACTCGGTCGTCGTCGGGGTCGTCGACTCGGTCATCGACTCGGTCGGGGTCGTCGACTCGGTCGTCGACTCGGTCGTCGTCGTCGACTCGGTCGTCGACTCGGTCGGGGTCGTCGACTCGGTCGTCGACTCGGTCGTCGTCGGGGTCATAGACTCAGTCGTCGACTCGGTCGTCGACTCGGTCGGGGTCGTCGACTCGGTCGTCGACTCGGTCATCGTCGTCGACTCGGTCGTGGACTCGGTCGTCGACTCGTTCGGGGTCGTCGACTCGGTCGTCGACTCGGTCGGGGTCGTCGACTCGGTCGGGGTCGTCGACTCGGTCGGGGTCGTCGACTCGGTCGTCGACTCGGTCGCGGTCGTCGACTCGGTCGTCGACGGGGTCGTCGACTCGGTCAGGGTCGTCGACTCGGTCGTCGACTCGGTCGGGGTTGTCGACTCGGTCGGGGTCGTCGACTCTGTCGTCGACGCGGTCGGGGTCGTCGACTCGGTCGGGGTCGTCGACTCGGTCGTCGACTCGGTCGGGGTCGTCGACTCGGTCGGGGTCGTCAACTCGGTCGTCGACTCAGTCGGGGTCGTCAACTCGGTCCGGGTTGGGGTCGTCGACTCGGTCGGGGTCGTCGACTCGGTCGGGGTCGTCGACTCGGTCGTCGACTCGGTCGTCGAATCGGTCGGGGTCGTCGACTCGGTCGTCGACTCGGTCGGGGTCGTCGACTCGGTCGTCGACTCGGTCGTCGACTCGGTCGGGGTCGTCGACTCGGTCGGGGTCGTCGACTCGGTCGGGGTCGTCGACTCGGTCGGGGTCGTCGACTCGGTCGCGGTCGGGGTCGTCGACTCGGTCGGGGTCGTCGACTCGGTCGGGGTCGGGGTCGTCGACTCGGTCGGGGTCGTCGACTCGGTCGTGGTCAGGGTCGTCCACTCGGTCGGGGTCGTCGACTCGGTCGGGGTCGGGGTCGTCGACTCGGTCGGGGTCGGGGTCGTCGACTCGGTCGTCGACGGGGTCGTCGACTCGGTCGGGGTCGGGGTCGTCGACTCGGTCGTCGACTCGGTCGGGGTCGTCGACTCGGTCGGGGTCGTCGACACGGTCGTCGACACGGTCGTCGACTCGGTCGGGGTCGTCGACTCGGTCGTCGACTCGGTCGTCGACTCGGTCGGGGTCGTCGACTCGGTCGTCGACTCGGTCGTCGACTCGGTCGGGGTCGTCGACTCGGTCGTCGACGCGGTCGGGGTCGTCGACTCGGTCGTCGACTCGGTCGGGGTCGTCGACTCGGTCGTCGACTCGGTCGTCGTCGTCGACTCGGTCGTCGACTCGGTCGGGGTCGTCGACTCGGTCGTCGACTCAGTCATCGACTCGGTCGGGGTCGTCGACTCGGTCGTCGACTCGGTCGTCGACTCGGTCGGGGTCGTCGACTCGGTCGGGGTCGTCGACGGGGTCGTCGTCTCGGTCGTCGACTCGGTCGGGGTCGTCGACGGGGTCGTCGTCGTCGACTCGGTCAGGGTCGTCGACGGGGTCGTCGTCGTCGACTCGGTCGTGGACTCGGTCGGGGTCGTCGACTCGGTCGTCGACTCGGTCGGGGTCGTCGACTCGGTCGTCGACTCGGTCGGGGTCGTCGACTCGGTCGGGGTCGTCGACTCGGTCGTCGACTCGGTCGCGGTCGTCGACTCGGTCGACGACTCGGTCGTCGACTCGATCGTTGTCGTCGACTCGGTCGTCGACTCGGTCGGGGTCGTCGACTCGGTCGTCGACTCGGTCGTCGACTCGGTCGTCGTTGTCGACTCGGTCGTCGACTCGGTCGGGGTCGTCGACTCGGTCGTCGACTCGGTCATCGACTCTGTCGGGGTCGTCGACTCGGTCGTCGACTCGGTCGTCGACTTGGTCGGGGTCGGCGACTCGGTCGGGGTCGTCGATGGGGTCGTCGACTCGGTCGTCGACTCGGTCGTCGACTCGGTCGGGGTCGTCGACTCGGTCGTCGACTCGGTCGTCGTCGGGGTCGTAGACTCAGTCGTCGACTCGGTCGTCGACTCGGTCGGGGTCATCGACTCGGTCGTCGACTCGGTCGTCGTCGTCGACTCGGTCGTCGACTCGGTCGGGGTCGTCGACTCGGTCGTCGACTCGGTCGTCGACTCGGTCGGGGTCGTCGACTCGGTCGTCGACTTGGTCGGGGTCGTCGACTCGGTCGGGGTCGTCGACTCGGTCGTCGACTCGGTCGTCGACTCGGTCGGGGTCGTCGACTCGGTCGGGGTCGTCAACGGGGTCGTCGTGTCGGTCGTCGACTCGGTCGGGGTCGTCGACGGGGTCGTCGTCGTCGACTCGGTCGGGGTCGTCGACGGGGTCGTCGTCGTCGACTCGGTCGTCGACTCGGTCGGGGTCGTCGACTCGGTCGGTGTCGTCGACTCGGTCGTCGACTCGGTCGCGGTCGTCGACTCGGTCGGGGTCGTCGACTCTGTCGGGGGTGTCGACTCTGTCGGGGTTGTCGACTCGGTCGTCGACTCGGTCGGGGTCGTCGACTCGGTCGTCGACGGGGTCGTCGACTTGGTCAGGGTCGTCGACTCGTTCGTCGACTCGGTCGGGGTCGTCGACTCGGTCGGGGTCGTCGACTCGGTCGTCGACGCGGTCGGGGTCGTCGACTCGGTCGGGGTCATCGACTCGGTCGTCGACTCGGTCGGGGTCGTCGACTCGGTCGGGGTCGTCAACTCGGTCGTCGACTCAGTCGGGGTCGTCGACTCGGTCGGGGTCGGGGTCGTCGACTCGGTCGGGGTCGTCGACTCGGTCGTCGACTCGGTCGGGGTCGTCGACTCGGTCGGGGTCGTCGACTCGGTCGTCGACTCGGTCGGGGTCGTCGACTCGGTCGTCGACGGGGTCGGCGCCTCGGTCAGGGTCGTCGACTCGGTCGTCGACTCGGTCGGGGTCGTCGACTCGGTCGTCGACTCGGTCGTCGACTCGGTCGGGGTCATCGACTCGGTCGTCGACTCGGTCGTCGTCGTCGACTCGGTCGTCGACTCGGTCGGGGTCATCGACTCGGTCGTCGACTCGGTCGTCGACTCGGTCGGGGTCGTCGACTCGGTCGTCGACTCGGTCGGGGTCGTCGACTCGGTCGTCGTCTCGGTCGTCGACTCGGTCGGGGTCGTCGACTCGGTCGGGGTCATCGACGGGGTCGTCGTCTCGGTCGTCGACTCGGTCGGGGTCGTCGACGGGGTCGTCGTCGTCGACTCGGTCGGAGTCGTCGACGGGGTCGTCGTCGTCGACTCGGTCGTGGACTCGGTCGGGGTCGTCGACTCGGTCGTCGACTCGGTCGGGGTCGTCGACTCGGTCGGTGTCGTCGACTCAGTCGTCGACTCGGTCGCGGTCGTCGACTCGGTCGGGGTCGTCGACTCTGTCGGGGTTGTCGACTCTTTCGGGGTTGTCGACTCGGTCGTCGACTCTGTCGGGGTCGTCGACTCGGTCGTCGACTCGGTCGGGGTCGTCGACTCGGTCGTCGACTCGGTCGGGGTCGTCGGCTCGGTCGGGGTCGGGGTCGTCGACTCGGTCGGGGTCGGGGTCGTCGACTCGGTCGGGGTCGTCGACTCGGTTGGGGTCGTCGACTCGGTCGGGGTCGGGGTCGTCGACTCGGTCGGGGTCGTCGACTCGGTCGGGGTCGGGGTCGTCGACTCGGTCGGGGTTGGGGTCGTCGACTCGGTCGGGGTCGTCGACTCGGTCGGGGTCGTCGACTCGGTCGGGGTCGGGGTCGTCGACTCGGTCGGGGTCGGGGTTGTCGACTCGGTCGGGGTCGGGGTCGTCGACTCGGTCGTCGACGGGGTCGTCGACTCGGTCGGGGTCGGGGTCGTCGACTCGGTCGTCGACTCGGTCGTCGACTCGGTCGGGGTCGTCGACCCGGTCGGGGTCGTCGACCTGGTCGTCGACTCTTTCGTCGACTCGGTCGGGGTCGTCGACTCGGTCGTCGACTCGGTCGTCGACTCGGTCGGGGTCGTCGACTCGGTCGTCGACTCGGTCGTCGACTCGGTCGGGGTCGTCGACTCGGTCGGGGTCGTCGACTCGGTCGTCGACTCGGTCGTCGACTCGGTCGGGGTCGTCGACTCGGTCGGGGTCGTCGACTCGGTCGTCGACTCGGTCGTCGACTCGGTCAGGGTTGTCGACTCGGTCGGGGTTGTCGACTCGGTCGTCGACTCGGTCGGGGTCGTCTACTCGGTCGGGGTCGTCGACTCGGTCGTCGACTCGGTCGTCGACTTGGTCGGGGTCGTCGACTCGGTCGTAGACTCGGTCGTCGACTCGTTCGGGGTCGTCGACTCGGTCGTCGACTCGGTCGGGGTCGTCGACTCGGTCGGGGTCGTCGACTCGGTCGGGGTCGTCGACTCGGTCGTCGACTCGGTCGCGGTCGTCGACTCGGTCGTCGACGGGGTCGTCGACTCGGTCAGGGTCGTCGACTCGGTCGTCGACTCGGTCGGGGTTGTCGACTCGTTCGGGGTCGTCGACTCTGTCGTCGACACGGTCGGGGTCGTCGACTCGGTCGGGGTCGTCGACTCGGTCGTCGACTCGGTCGGGGTCGTCGACTCAGTCGGGGTCGTCAACTCGGTCGTCGACTCAGTCGGGGTCGTCAACTCGGTCGGGGTCGGGGTCGTCGACTCGGTCGGGGTCGTCGACTCGGTCGGGGTCGTCGACTCGGTCGGGGTCGTCGACTCGGTCGGGGTCGTCGAGTCGGTCGGGGTCGGGGTCGTCGACTCGGTCGGGGTCGTCGACTCGGTCGTGGTCAGGGTCGTCCACTCGGTCGGGGTCGTCGACTCGGTCGGGGTCGGGGTCGTCGACTCGGTCGGGGTCGGGGTCGTCGACTCGGTCGTCGACGGGGTCGTCGACTCGGTCGGGGTCGGGGTCGTCGACTCGGTCGTCGACTCGGTCGGGGTCGTCGACTCGGTCGGGGTCGTCGACACGGTCGTCGACACGGTCGTCGACTCGGTCGGGGTCGTCGACTCGGTCGTCGACTCGGTCGTCGACTCGGTCGGGGTCGTCGACTCGGTCGTCGACTCGGTCGTCGACTCGGTCGGGGTCGTCGACTCGGTCGTCGACTCGGTCGTCGTCGTCGACTCGGTCGTCGACTCGGTCGTCGACTCGGTCGTCGTCGTCGACTCGGTCGTCGACTCGGTCGTCGTCGGGGTCGTCGACTCGGTCGTCGACTCGGTCGTCGACTCGGTCGGGGTCGTCGACTCGGTCGTCGTCGGGGTCGTCGACTCGGTCATCGACTCGGTCGGGGTCGTCGACTCGGTCGTCGACTCGGTCGTCGTCGTCGACTCGGTCGTCGACTCGGTCGGGGTCGTCGACTCGGTCGTCGACTCGGTCGTCGTCGGGGTCGTAGACTCAGTCGTCGACTCGGTCGTCGACTCGGTCGGGGTCGTCGACTCGGTCGTCGACTCGGTCGTCGTCGTCGACTCGGTCGTCGACTCGGTCGGGGTCGTCGACTCGGTCGTCGACTCGGTCATCGACTCGGTCGGGGTCGTCGACTCGGTCGTCGACTCGGTCGTCGACTCGGTCGGGGTCGTCGACTCGGTCGGGGTCGTCGACGGGGTCGTCGTCTCGGTCGTCGACTCGGTCGGGGTCGTCGACGGGGTCGTCGTCGTCGACTCGGTCAGGGTCGTCGACGGGGTCGTCGTCGTCGACTCGGTCGTGGACTCGGTCGGGGTCGTCAACTCGGTCGTCGACTCGGTCGGGGTCGTCGACTCGGTCGTCGACTCGGTCGGGGTCGTCGACTCGGTCGTCGACTCGGTCGGGGTCGTCGACTCGGTCGTCGACTCGGTCATCGACTCTGTCGGGGTCGTCGACTCGGTCGTCGACTCGGTCGTCGACTTGGTCGGGGTCGGCGACTCGGTCGGGGTCGTCGACGGGGTCGTCGACTCGGTCGTCGACTCGGTCGTCGACTCGGTCGGGGTCGTCGACTCGGTCGTCGACTCGGTCGTCGTCGGGGTCGTAGACTCAGTCGTCGACTCGGTCGTCGACTCGGTCGGGGTCATCGACTCGGTCGTCGACTCGGTCGTCGTCGTCGACTCGGTCGTCGACTCGGTCGGGGTCGTCGACTCGGTCGTCGACTCGGTCGTCGACTCGGTCGGGGTCGTCGACTCGGTCGTCGACTCGGTCGTCGACTCGGTCGGGGTCGTCGACTCGGTCGTCGACTCGGTCGTCGACTCGGTCGGGGTCGTCGACTCGGTCGGGGTCGTCAACGGGGTCGTCGTGTCGGTCGTCGACTCGGTCGGGGTCGTCGACGGGGTCGTCGTCGTCGACTCGGTCGGGGTCGTCGACGGGGTCGTCGTCGTCGACTCGGTCGTCGACTCGGTCGGGGTCGTCGACTCGGTCGGTGTCGTCGACTCTGTCGTCGACTCGGTCGCGGTCGTCGACTCGGTCGGGGTCGTCGACTCTGTCGGGGGTGTCGACTCTGTCGGGGTTGTCGACTCGGTCGTCGACTCGGTCGGGGTCGTCGACTCGGTCGTCGACTCGGTCGGGGTCGTCGACTCGGTCGGGGTCGGGGTCGTCGACTCGGTCGGGGTCGGGGTCGTCGATTCGGTCGGGGTCGTCGACTCGGTCGGGGTCAGGGTCGTCGACTCGGTCGGGGTCGGGGTCGTCGACTCGGTCGGGGTCGTCGACTCGGTTGGGGTCGTCGACTCGGTCGGGGTCGGGGTCGTCGACTCGGTCGGGGTCGTCGACTCGGTCGGGGTCGGGGTCGTCGACTCGGTCGGGGTTGGGGTCGTCGACTCGGTCGGGTTCGTCGACTCGGTCGGGGTCGTCGACTCGGTCGGGGTCGGGGTCGTCGACTCGGTCGGGGTCGGGGTCGTCGACTCGGTCGGGGTCGGGGTCGTCGACTCGGTCGTCGACGGGGTCGTCGACTCGGTCGGGGTCGGGGTCGTCGACTCGGTCGTCGACTCGGTCGTCGACTCGGTCGGGGTCGTCGACCCGGTCGGGGTCGTCGACTCGGTCGTCGACTCTGTCGTCGACTCGGTCGGGGTCGTCGACTCGGTCGTCGACTCGGTCGTCGACTCGGTCGCGGTCGTCGACTCGGTCGTCGACTCGGTCGTCGACTTGGTCGGGGTCGTCGACTCGGTCGGGGTCGTCGACTCGGTCGTCGACTCGGCCGTCGACTCGGTCGGGGTCGTCGACTCGGTCGGGGTCGTCGACTCGGTCGTCGACTCGGTCGTCGACTCGGTCAGGGTTGTCGACTCGGTCGGGGTTGTCGACACGGTCGTCGACTCGGTCGGTGTCGTCTACTCGGTCGGGGTCGTCGACTCGGTCGTCGACTCGGTCGTCGACTTGGTCAGGGTCGTCGACTCGGTCGTAGACTCGGTCGTCGACTCGGTCGGGGTCGTCGACTCGGTCGTCGACTCGGTCGGGGTCGTCGACTCGGTCGGGGTCGTCGACTCGGTCGTCGACTCGGTCGGGGTCGTCGACTCGGTCGTCGACGGGGTCGGCGACTCGGTCAGGGTCGTCGACTCGGTCGTCGACTCGGTCGGGGTCGTCGACTCGGTCGGGGTCGTCGACTCTGTCGTCGACGCGGTCGGGGTCGTCGACTCGGTCGGGGTCGTCGACTCGGTCGTCGACTCGGTCGGGGTCGTCGACTCGGTCGGGGTCGTCAACTCGGTCGTCGACTCAGTCGGGGTCGTCGACTCGGTCGGGGTCGGGGTCGTCGACTCGGTCGGGGTCGTCGACTCGGTCAGGGTCGGGGTCGTCGACTCGGTCGGGGTCGTCGACTCGGTCGGGGTCGGGGTCGTCGACTCGGTCGGGGTCGTCGACTCGGTCGTGGTCAGGGTCGTCCACTCGGTCGGGGCCGTCGACTCGGTCGGGGTCGGGGTCGTCGACTCGGTCGTCGACGGGGTCGTCGACTCGGTCGGTGTCGGGGTCGTCGACTCGGTCGTCGACTCGGTCGGGGTCGTCGACACGGTCGTCGACTCGGTCGTCGACTCGGTCGGGGTCGTCGACTCGGTCGTCGACTCGGTCGGGGTCGTCGACTCGGTCGTCGACTCGGTCGTCGACTCGGTCGGGGTCGTCGACTCGGTCGGGGTCGTCGACTCGGTCGTCGACTCGGTCGGGGTCGTCGACTCGGTCGTCGACTCGGTCGTCGACTCGGTCGGGGTCGTCGACTCGGTCGTCGACTCGGTCGTCGTCGGGGTCGTCGACTCGGTCGTCGACTCGGTCGTCGACTCGATCGGGGTCGTCGACTCGGTCGTCGTCGGGGTCGTCGACTCGGTCATCGACTCGGTCGGGGTCGTCGACTCGGTCGTCGACTCGGTCGTCGTCGTCGACTCGGTCGTCGACTCGGTCGTCGTCGTCGACTCGGTCGTCGACTCGGTCGGGGTCGTCGACTCGGTCGTCGACTCGGTCGTCGTCGGGGTCATAGACTCAGTCGTCGACTCGGTCGTCGACTCGGTCGGGGTCGTCGACTCGGTCGTCGACTCGGTCATCGTCGTCGACTCGGTCGTGGACTCGGTCGTCGACTCGTTCGGGGTCGTCGACTCGGTCGTCGACTCGGTCGGGGTCGTCGACTCGGTCGGGGTCGTCGACTCGGTCGGGGTCGTCGACTCGGTCGTCGACTCGGTCGCGGTCGTCGACTCGGTCGTCGACGGGGTCGTCGACTCGGTCAGGGTCGTCGACTCGGTCGTCGACTCGGTCGGGGTTGTCGACTCGGTCGGGGTCGTCGACTCTGTCGTCGACGCGGTCGGGGTCGTCGACTCGGTCGGGGTCGTCGACTCGGTCGTCGACTCGGTCGGGGTCGTCGACTCGGTCGGGGTCGTCAACTCGGTCGTCGACTCAGTCGGGGTCGTCAACTCGGTCCGGGTTGGGGTCGTCGACTCGGTCGGGGTCGTCGACTCGGTCGGGGTCGTCGACTCGGTCGTCGACTCGGTCGTCGAATCGGTCGGGGTCGTCGACTCGGTCGTCGACTCGGTCGGGGTCGTCGACTCGGTCGTCGACTCGGTCGTCGACTCGGTCGGGGTCGTCGACTCGGTCGGGGTCGTCGACTCGGTCGTCGACTTGGTCGTCGTCGGGGTCGTCAACTCGATCGTCGACTCGGTCGTCGACTCGGTCGGTGTCGTCGACTCAGTCGTCGTCGGGGTCGTCGACTCGGTCGTCGACTCGGTCGGGGTCGTCGACTCGGTCGTCGACTCGGTCGGGGTCGTCGACCGGGTCGTCGACTCGGTCGTCTACTCGGTCGGGGTCGTCGACTCGGTCGTCGACTCGGTCGTCGACTTGGTCGGGGTCGTCGACTCGGTCGTAGACTCGGTCGTCGACTCGGTCGGGGTCGTCGACTCGGTCGTCGACTCGGTCGGGGTCGTCGACTCGGTCGGGGTCGTCGACTCGGTCGGGGTCGTCGACTCGGTCGTCGACTCGTTCGGGGTCGTCGACTCGGTCGTCGACGGGGTCGTCGACTCGGTCAGGGTCGTCGACTCGGTCGTCGACTCGGTCGGGGTCGTCGACTCGGTCGGGGTCGTCGACTCGGTCGTCGACGCGGTCGGGGTCGTCGACTCGGTCGGGGTCATCGACTCGGTCGTCGACTCGGTCGGGGTCGTCGACTCGGTCGGGGTCGTCAACTCGGTCGTCGACTCAGTCGGGGTCGTCGACTCGGTCGGGGTCGGAGTCGTCGACTCGGTCGGGGTCGTCGACTCGGTCGTCGACTCGGTCGGGGTCGTCGACTCGGTCGGGGTCGTCGACTCGGTCGTCGACTCGATCGGGGTCGTCGACTCGGTCGTCGACGGGGTCGGCGCCTCGGTCAGGGTCGTCGACTCGGTCGTCGACTCGGTCGGGGTCGTCGACTCGGTCGGGGTCGTCGACTCGGTCGTCGACTCGGTCGGGGTCGTCGACTCGGTCGGGGTCGTCGACTTGGTCGGGGTCGGGGTCGTCGACTCGGTCGGGGTCGTCGACTCGGTCAGGGTCGTCGACTCGGTCGTCGACTCGGTCGGGGTCGTCGACTCGGTCGGGGTCGTCGACTCGGTCGTCGACTCGGTCGGGGTCGTCGACTCGGTCGTCGACGGGGTCGGCGCCTCGGTCAGGGTCGTCGACTCGGTCGTCGACTCGGTCGGGGTCGTCGACTCGGTCGGGGTCGTCGACTCGGTCGTCGACTCGGTCGGGGTCGTCGACTCGGTCGGGGTCGTCGACTTGGTCGGGTTCGGGGTCGTCGACTCGGTCGGGGTCGTCGACTCGGTCGTGGTCGGGGTCGTCCACTCGGTCGGGGTCGTCGACTCGGTCGGGGTCGTCGACTCGGTCGTCGACTCGGTCGGTGTCGTCGACTCAGTCGTCGTCGGGGTCGTCGACTCGGTCGTCGACTCGGTCGGGGTCGTCGACCGGGTCGTCGACTCGGTCGTCTACTCGGTCGGGGTCGTCGACTCGGTCGGGGTCGTCGACTCGGTCGTCGACTCGGTCGGGGTCGTCGACTCGGTCGTCGACTCGGTCGTCGACTCGGTCGGGGTCGTCGACTCGGTCGGGGTCGTCGACTCGGTCGTCGACTCGGTCGGGGTCGTCGACTCGGTCGTCGACTCGGTCGTCGACTCGGTCGGGGTCGTCGACTCGGTCGTCGACTCGGTCGTCGTCGGGGTCGTCGACTCGGTCGTCGACTCGGTCGTCGACTCGATCGGGGTCGTCGACTCGGTCGTCGTCGGGGTCGTCGACTCGGTCATCGACTCGGTCGGGGTCGTCGACTCGGTCGTCGACTCGGTCGTCGTCGTCGACTCGGTCGTCGACTCGGTCGGGGTCGTCGACTCGGTCGTCGACTCGGTCGTCGTCGGGGTCATAGACTCAGTCGTCGACTCGGTCGTCGACTCGGTCGGGGTCGTCGACTCGGTCGTCGACTCGGTCATCGTCGTCGACTCGGTCGTGGACTCGGTCGTCGACTCGTTCGGGGTCGTCGACTCGGTCGTCGACTCGGTCGGGGTCGTCGACTCGGTCGGGGTCGTCGACTCGGTCGGGGTCGTCGACTCGGTCGTCGACTCGGTCGCGGTCGTCGACTCGGTCGTCGACGGGGTCGTCGACTCGGTCAGGGTCGTCGACTCGGTCGTCGACTCGGTCGGGGTTGTCGACTCGGTCGGGGTCGTCGACTCTGTCGTCGACGCGGTCGGGGTCGTCGACTCGGTCGGGGTCGTCGACTCGGTCGTCGACTCGGTCGGGGTCGTCGACTCGGTCGGGGTCGTCAACTCGGTCGTCGACTCAGTCGGGGTCGTCAACTCGGTCCGGGTTGGGGTCGTCGACTCGGTCGGGGTCGTCGACTCGGTCGGGGTCGTCGACTCGGTCGTCGACTCGGTCGTCGAATCGGTCGGGGTCGTCGACTCGGTCGTCGACTCGGTCGGGGTCGTCGACTCGGTCGTCGACTCGGTCGTCGACTCGGTCGGGGTCGTCGACTCGGTCGGGGTCGTCGACTCGGTCGTCGACTTGGTCGTCGTCGGGGTCGTCAACTCGATCGTCGACTCGGTCGTCGACTCGGTCGGTGTCGTCGACTCAGTCGTCGTCGGGGTCGTCGACTCGGTCGTCGACTCGGTCGGGGTCGTCGACTCGGTCGTCGACTCGGTCGGGGTCGTCGACCGGGTCGTCGACTCGGTCGTCTACTCGGTCGGGGTCGTCGACTCGGTCGTCGACTCGGTCGTCGACTTGGTCGGGGTCGTCGACTCGGTCGTAGACTCGGTCGTCGACTCGGTCGGGGTCGTCGACTCGGTCGTCGACTCGGTCGGGGTCGTCGACTCGGTCGGGGTCGTCGACTCGGTCGGGGTCGTCGACTCGGTCGTCGACTCGGTCGGGGTCGTCGACTCGGTCGTCGACGGGGTCGTCGACTCGGTCAGGGTCGTCGACTCGGTCGTCGACTCGGTCGGGGTCGTCGACTCGGTCGGGGTCGTCGACTCGGTCGTCGACGCGGTCGGGGTCGTCGACTCGGTCGGGGTCATCGACTCGGTCGTCGACTCGGTCGGGGTCGTCGACTCGGTCGGGGTCGTCAACTCGGTCGTCGACTCAGTCGGGGTCGTCGACTCGGTCGGGGTCGGGGTCGTCGACTCGGTCGGGGTCGTCGACTCGGTCGTCGACTCGGTCGGGGTCGTCGACTCGGTCGGGGTCGTCGACTCGGTCGTCGACTCGATCGGGGTCGTCGACTCGGTCGTCGACGGGGTCGGCGCCTCGGTCAGGGTCGTCGACTCGGTCGTCGACTCGGTCGGGGTCGTCGACTCGGTCGGGGTCGTCGACTCGGTCGTCGACTCGGTCGGGGTCGTCGACTCGGTCGGGGTCGTCGACTTGGTCGGGGTCGGGGTCGTCGACTCGGTCGGGGTCGTCGACTCGGTCAGGGTCGTCGACTCGGTCGTCGACTCGGTCGGGGTCGTCGACTCGGTCGGGGTCGTCGACTCGGTCGTCGACTCGGTCGGGGTCGTCGACTCGGTCGTCGACGGGGTCGGCGCCTCGGTCAGGGTCGTCGACTCGGTCGTCGACTCGGTCGGGGTCGTCGACTCGGTCGGGGTCGTCGACTCGGTCGTCGACTCGGTCGGGGTCGTCGACTCGGTCGGGGTCGTCGACTTGGTCGGGTTCGGGGTCGTCGACTCGGTCGGGGTCGTCGACTCGGTCGTGGTCGGGGTCGTCCACTCGGTCGGGGTCGTCGACTCGGTCGGGGTCGTCGACTCGGTCGTCGACTCGGTCGGTGTCGTCGACTCAGTCGTCGTCGGGGTCGTCGACTCGGTCGTCGACTCGGTCGGGGTCGTCGACCGGGTCGTCGACTCGGTCGTCTACTCGGTCGGGGTCGTCGACTCGGTCGTCGACTCGGTCGTCGACTTGGTCGGGGTCGTCGACTCGGTCGTAGACTCGGTCGTCGACTCGGTCGGGGTCGTCGACTCGGTCGTCGACTCGGTCGGGGTCGTCGACTCGGTCGGGGTCGTCGACTCGGTCGGGGTCGTCGACTCGGTCGTCGACTCGGTCGGGGTCGTCGACTCGGTCGTCGACGGGGTCGTCGACTCGGTCAGGGTCGTCGACTCGGTCGTCGACTCGGTCGGGGTCGTCGACTCGGTCGGGGTCGTCGACTCGGTCGGGGTCGTCGACTCGGTCGTCGACGCGGTCGGGGTCGTCGACTCGGTCGGGGTCATCGACTCGGTCGTCGACTCGGTCGGGGTCGTCGACTCGGTCGGGGTCGTCAACTCGGTCGTCGACTCAGTCGGGGTCGTCGACTCGGTCGGGGTCGGGGTCGTCGACTCGGTCGGGGTCGTCGACTCGGTCGTCGACGGGGTCGGCGCCTCGGTCAGGGTCGTCGACTCGGTCGTCGACTCGGTCGGGGTCGTCGACTCGGTCGGGGTCGTCGACTCGGTCGTCGACTCGGTCGGGGTCGTCGACTCGGTCGGGGTCGTCGACTTGGTCGGGGTCGGGGTCGTCGACTCGGTCGGGGTCGTCGACTCGGTCAGGGTCGTCGACTCGGTCGTCGACTCGGTCGGGGTCGTCGACTCGGTCGGGGTCGTCGACTCGGTCGTCGACTCGGTCGGGGTCGTCGACTCGGTCGTCGACGGGGTCGGCGCCTCGGTCAGGGTCGTCGACTCGGTCGTCGACTCGGTCGGGGTCGTCGACTCGGTCGGGGTCGTCGACTCGGTCGTCGACTCGGTCGGGGTCGTCGACTCGGTCGTCGACTCGGTCGGGGTCGTCGACTCGGTCGGGGTCGTCGACTCGGTCGTCGACGCGGTCGGGGTCGTCGACTCGGTCGGGGTCGTGGACTCGGTCGTCGACTCGGTCGGGGTCGTCGACTCGGTCGGGGTCGTCGACTCGGTCGTCGACTCAGTCGGGGTCGTCGACTCGGTCGGGGTCGGGGTCGTCGACTCGGTCGGGGTCGTCGACTCGGTCGTCGACTCGGTCGGGGTCGTCGACTCGGTCGTCGACGGGGTCGTCGACACGGTCAGGGTCGTCGACTCGGTCGTCGACTCAGTTGGGGTCGTCGACTCGGTCGGGGTCGTCGACTCGGTCGTCGACTCGGTCGGGGTCGTCGACTCGGTTGTCGACGGGGTCGGCGCCTGGGTCAGGGTCGTCGACTCGGTTGTCGACTCGGTCGGGGTCGTCGACTCGGTCGGGGTCGTCGACTCGGTCGTCGACTCGGTCGTGGTCGGGGTCGTCCACTCGGTCGGGGTCGTCGACTCGGTCGGGGTCGTCGACTCGGTCGTCGACTCGGTCGGTGTCGTCGACTCAGTCGTCGTCGGGGTCGTCGACTCGGTCGTCGACTCGGTCGGGGTCATCGACTCGGTCGTCGACTCGGTCGGGGTCGTCGACCGGGTCGTCGACTCGGTCGTCTACTCGGTCGGGGTCGTCGACTCGGTCGTCGACTCGGTCGTCGACTTGGTCGGGGTCGTCGACTCGGTCGTAGACTCGGTCGTCGACTCGGTCGGGGTCGTCGACTCGGTCGTCGACTCGGTCGGGGTCGTCGACTCGGTCGGGGTCGTCGACTCGGTCGGGGTCGTCGACTCGGTCGTCGACTCGGTCGGGGTCGTCGACTCGGTCGTCGACGGGGTCGTCGACTCGGTCAGGGTCGTCGACTCGGTCGTCGACTCGGTCGGGGTCGTCGACTCGGTCGGGGTCGTCGACTCGGTCGTCGACGCGGTCGGGGTCGTCGACTCGGTCGGGGTCATCGACTCGGTCGTCGACTCGGTCGGGGTCGTCGACTCGGTCGGGGTCGTCAACTCGGTCGTCGACTCAGTCGGGGTCGTCGACTCGGTCGGGGTCGGGGTCGTCGACTCGGTCGGGGTCGTCGACTCGGTCGTCGACTCGGTCGGGGTCGTCGACTCGGTCGGGGTCGTCGACTCGGTCGTCGAGTCGGTCGGGGTCGTCGACTCGGTCGGGGTCGTCGACTCGGTCGTCGAGTCGGTCGGGGTCGTCGACTCGGTCGGGGTCGTCGACTTGGTCGGGGTCGGGGTCGTCGACTCGGTCGGGGTCGGCGCCTCGGTCAGGGTCGTCGACTCGGTCGTCGACTCGGTCGGGGTCGTCGACTCGGTCGGGGTCGTCGACTCGGTCGTCGAGTCGGTCGGGGTCGTCGACTCGGTCGGGGTCGTCGACTTGGTCGGGGTCGGGGTCGTCGACTCGGTCGGGGTCGTCGACTCGGTCAGGGTCGTCGACTCGGTCGTCGACTCGGTCGGGGTCGTCGACTCGGTCGGGGTCGTCGACTCGGTCGTCGACTCGGTCGGGGTCGTCGACTCGGTCGTCGACGGGGTCGGCGCCTCGGTCAGGGTCGTCGACTCGGTCGTCGACTCGGTCGGGGTCGTCGACTCGGTCGGGGTCGTCGACTCGGTCGTCGACTCGGTCGGGGTCGTCGACTCGGTCGGGGTCGTAGACTTGGTCGGGTTCGGGGTCGTCGACTCGGTCGGGGTCGTCGACTCGGTCGTGGTCGGGGTCGTCCACTCGGTCGGGGTCGTCGACTCGGTCGGGGTCGTCGACTCGGTCGTCGACTCGGTCGGTGTCGTCGACTCAGTCGTCGTCGGGGTCGTCGACTCGGTCGTCGACTCGGTCGGGGTCGTCGACTCGGTCGTCGACTCGGTCGGGGTCGTCGACCGGGTCGTCGACTCGGTCGTCTACTCGGTCGGGGTCGTCGACTCGGTCGTCGACTCGGTCGTCGACTTGGTCGGGGTCGTCGACTCGGTCGTAGACTCGGTCGTCGACTCGGTCGGGGTCGTCGACTCGGTCGTCGACTCGGTCGGGGTCGTCGACTCGGTCGGGGTCGTCGACTCGGTCGGGGTCGTCGACTCGGTCGTCGACTCGGTCGGGGTCGTCGACTCGGTCGTCGACGGGGTCGTCGACTCGGTCAGGGTCGTCGACTCGGTCGTCGACTCGGTCGGGGTCGTCGACTCGGTCGGGGTCGTCGACTCGGTCGTCGACGCGGTCGGGGTCGTCGACTCGGTCGGGGTCATCGACTCGGTCGTCGACTCGGTCGGGGTCGTCGACTCGGTCGGGGTCGTCAACTCGGTCGTCGACTCAGTCGGGGTCGTCGACTCGGTTGGGGTCGTCGACTCGGTCGTCGACGGGGTCGGCGCCTCGGTCAGGGTCGTCGACTCGGTCGTCGACTCGGTCGGGGTCGTCGACTCGGTCGTCGACTCGGTCGGGGTCGTCGACTCGGTCGGGGTCGTCGACTTGGTCGGGGTCGGGGTCGTCGACTCGGTCGGGGTCGTCGACTCGGTCAGGGTCGTCGACTCGGTCGTCGACTCGGTCGGGGTCGTCGACTCGGTCGGGGTCGTCGACTCGGTCGTCGACTCGGTCGGGGTCGTCGACTCGGTCGTCGACGGGGTCGGCGCCTCGGTCAGGGTCGTCGACTCGGTCGTCGACTCGGTCGGGGTCGTCGACTCGGTCGGGGTCGTCGACTCGGTCGTCGACTCGGTCGGGGTCGTCGACTCGGTCGTCGACTCGGTCGGGGTCGTCGACTCGGTCGGGGTCGTCGACTCGGTCGTCGACGCGGTCGGGGTCGTCGACTCGGTCGGGGTCGTGGACTCGGTCGTCGACTCGGTCGGGGTCGTCGACTCGGTCGGGGTCGTCGACTCGGTCGTCGACTCAGTCGGGGTCGTCGACTCGGTCGGGGTCGGGGTCGTCGACTCGGTCGGGGTCGTCGACTCGGTCGTCGACTCGGTCGGGGTCGTCGACTCGGTCGTCGACGGGGTCGTCGACACGGTCAGGGTCGTCGACTCGGTCGTCGACTCAGTTGGGGTCGTCGACTCGGTCGGGGTCGTCGACTCGGTCGTCGACTCGGTCGGGGTCGTCGACTCGGTTGTCGACGGGGTCGGCGCCTGGGTCAGGGTCGTCGACTCGGTTGTCGACTCGGTCGGGGTCGTCGACTCGGTCGGGGTCGTCGACTCGGTCGTCGACTCGGTCGTGGTCGGGGTCGTCGTCTCGGTCGGGGTCGTCGACTCGGTCGGGGTCGTCGACTCGGTCGTCGACTCGGTCGGTGTCGTCGACTCAGTCGTCGTCGGGGTCGTCGACTCGGTCGTCGACTCGGTCGGGGTCGTCGACTCGGTCGTCGACTCGGTCGGGGTCGTCGACCGGGTCGTCGACTCGGTCGTCTACTCGGTCGGGGTCGTCGACTCGGTCGTCGACTCGGTCGTCGACTTGGTCGGGGTCGTCGACTCGGTCGTAGACTCGGTCGTCGACTCGGTCGGGGTCGTCGACTCGGTCGTCGACTCGGTCGGGGTCGTCGACTCGGTCGGGGTCGTCGACTCGGTCGGGGTCGTCGACTCGGTCGTCGACGGGGTCGTCGACTCGGTCAGGGTCGTCGACTCGGTCGTCGACTCGGTCGGGGTCGTCGACTCGGTCGGGGTCGTCGACTCGGTCGTCGACGCGGTCGGGGTCGTCGACTCGGTCGGGGTCATCGACTCGGTCGTCGACTCGGTCGGGGTCGTCGACTCGGTCGGGGTCGTCAACTCGGTCGTCGACTCAGTCGGGGTCGTCGACTCGGTCGGGGTCGGGGTCGTCGACTCGGTCGGGGTCGTCGACTCGGTCGTCGACGGGGTCGGCGCCTCGGTCAGGGTCGTCGACTCGGTCGTCGACTCGGTCGGGGTCGTCGACTCGGTCGGGGTCGTCGACTCGGTCGTCGACTCGGTCGGGGTCGTCGACTCGGTCGGGGTCGTCGACTTGGTCGGGGTCGGGGTCGTCGACTCGGTCGGGGTCGTCGACTCGGTCAGGGTCGTCGACTCGGTCGTCGACTCAGTCGGGGTCGTCGACTCGGTCGGGGTCGTCGACTCGGTCGTCGACTCGGTCGGGGTCGTCGACTCGGTCGTCGACGGGGTCGGCGCCTCGGTCAGGGTCGTCGACTCGGTCGTCGACTCGGTCGGGGTCGTCGACTCGGTCGGGGTCGTCGACTCGGTCGTCGACTCGGTCGGGGTCGTCGACTCGGTCGTCGACTCGGTCGGGGTCGTCGACTCGGTCGGGGTCGTCGACTCGGTCGTCGACGCGGTCGGGGTCGTCGACTCGGTCGGGGTCGTGGACTCGGTCGTCGACTCGGTCGGGGTCGTCGACTCGGTCGGGGTCGTCGACTCGGTCGTCGACTCAGTCGGGGTCGTCGACTCGGTCGGGGTCGGGGTCGTCGACTCGGTCGGGGTCGTCGACTCGGTCGTCGACTCGGTCGGGGTCGTCGACTCGGTCGTCGACGGGGTCGTCGACACGGTCAGGGTCGTCGACTCGGTCGTCGACTCAGTTGGGGTCGTCGACTCGGTCGGGGTCGTCGACTCGGTCGTCGACTCGGTCGGGGTCGTCGACTCGTTTGTCGACGGGGTCGGCGCCTGGGTCAGGGTCGTCGACTCGGTTGTCGACTCGGTCGGGGTCGTCGACTCGGTCGGGGTCGTCGACTCGGTCGTCGACTCGGTCGTGGTCGGGGTCGTCCACTCGGTCGGGGTCGTCGACTCGGTCGTCGACTCGGTCGTCGACTCGGTCGGGGTTGTCGACTCGGTAGGGGTTGTCGACTCGGTCGTCGACTGGGTCGTCGACCGGGTCGTCGACTCGGTCGTCTACTCGGTCGGGGTCGTCGACTCGGTCGTCGACTCGGTCGTCGACTTGGTCGGGGTCGTCGACTCGGTCGTAGACTCGGTCGTCGACTCGGTCGGGGTCGTCAACTCGGTCGTCGACTCAGTCGGGGTCGTCGACTCGGTCGGGGTCGGGGTCGTCGACTCGGTCGGGGTCGTCGACTCGGTCGTCGACGGGGTCGGCGCCTCGGTCAGGGTCGTCGACTCGGTCGTCGACTCGGTCGGGGTCGTCGACTCGGTCGGGGTCGTCGACTCGGTCGTCGACTCGGTCGGGGTCGTCGACTCGGTCGGGGTCGTCGACTTGGTCGGGGTCGGGGTCGTCGACTCGGTCGGGGTCGTCGACTCGGTCAGGGTCGTCGACTCGGTCGTCGACTCGGTCGGGGTCGTCGACTCGGTCGGGGTCGTCGACTCGGTCGTCGACTCGGTCGGGGTCGTCGACTCGGTCGTCGACGGGGTCGGCGCCTCGGTCAGGGTCGTCGACTCGGTCGTCGACTCGGTCGGGGTCGTCGACTCGGTCGGGGTCGTCGACTCGGTCGTCGACTCGGTCGGGGTCGTCGACTCGGTCGTCGACTCGGTCTGGGTCGTCGACTCGGTCGGGGTCGTCGACTCGGTCGTCGACGCGGTCGGGGTCGTGGACTCGGTCGGGGTCGTGGACTCGGTCGTCGACTCGGTCGGGGTCGTCGACTCGGTCGGGGTCGTCGACTCGGTCGTCGACTCAGTCGGGGTCGTCGACTCGGTCGGGGTCGGGGTCGTCGACTCGGTCGGGGTCGTCGACTCGGTCGTCGACTCGGTCGGGGTCGTCGACTCGGTCGTCGACGGGGTCGTCGACACGGTCAGGGTCGTCGACTCGGTCGTCGACTCAGTTGGGGTCGTCGACTCGGTCGGGGTCGTCGACTCGGTCGTCGACTCGGTCGGGGTCGTCGACTCGGTTGTCGACGGGGTCGGCGCCTGGGTCAGGGTCGTCGACTCGGTTGTCGACTCGGTCGGGGTCGTCGACTCGGTCGGGGTCGTCGACTCGGTCGTCGACTCGGTCGTGGTCGGGGTCGTCCACTCGGTCGGGGTCGTCGACTCAGTCGTCGACTCGGTCGTCGACTCGGTCGGGGTTGTCGACTCGGTAGGGGTTGTCGACTCGGTCGTCGACTGGGTCGTCGACCGGGTCGTCGACTCGGTCGTCTACTCGGTCGGGGTCGTCGACTCGGTCGTCGACTCGGTCGTCGACTTGGTCGGGGTCGTCGACTCGGTCGTAGACTCGGTCGTCGACTCGGTCGGGGTCGTCGACTCGGTCGTCGACTCGGTCGGGGTCGTCGACTCGGTCGGGGTCGTCGACTCGGTCGGGGTCGTCGACTCGGTCGTCGACTCGGTCGGGGTCGTCGACTCGGTCGGGGTCGTCGACTCGGTCGTCGACGCGGTCGGGGTCGTCGACTCAGTCGGGGTCGTCGACTCGGTCGTCGACTCGGTCGGGGTCGTCGACTCGGTCGGGGTCGTCAACTCGGTCGTCGACTCAGTCGGGGTCGTCGACTCGGTCGGGGTCGGGGTCGTCGACTCGGTCGGGGTCGTCGACTCGGTCGTCGACTCGGTCGGGGTCGTCGACTCGGTCGTCGACGGGGTCGTCGACTCGGTCAGGGTCGTCGACTCGGTCGTCGACTCGGTCGGGGTCGTCGACTCGGTCGGGGTCGTCGACTCGGTCGTCGACTCGGTCGGGGTCGTCGACTCGGTCGGGGTCGTCGACTTGGTCGGGGTCGGGGTCGTCGACTCGGTCGGGGTCGTCGACTCGGTCGTGGTCGGGGTCGTCCACTCGGTCGGGGTCGTCGACTCGGTCGTTGTCGGGGTCGTCGACTCGGTCGGGGTCGGGGTCGTCGACTCGGTCGTCGACGGGGTCGTCGACTCGGTCGGGGTCGTCGACTCGGTCGTCGACTCAGTCGTCGACTCGGTTGGGGTCGTCGACTCGGTCGTCGACTCGGTCGGGGTCGTCGACTCGGTCGTCGACTCGGTCGTCGACTCGGTCGTCGACTCGGTCGGGGTCGTCGACTCGGTCGGGGTCGTCGACTCGGTCGTCGACTCGGTCGCGGTCGTCGACTCGGTCGTCGACTTGGTCGTCGTCGGGGTCGTCGACTCGATCGTCGACTCGGTCGTCGACTCGGTCGGTGTCGTCGACTCAGTCGTCGTCGGGGTCGTCGACTCGGTCGTCGACTCGGTCGGGGTCGTCGACTCGGTCGTCGACTCGGTCGGGGTCGTCGACTCGGTCGTCGACTCGGTCGTCGTCGGGGTCGTAGACTCAGTCGTCGACTCGGTCGTCAACTCGGTCGGGGTCATCGACTCGGTCGTCGACTCGGTCGTCGTCGTCGACTCGGTCGTCGACTCAGTCGGGGTCGTCGACTCGGTCGTCGACTCGGTCGGGGTCGTCGACTCGGTCGTCGACTCGGTCGTCGACTCGGTCGGGGTTGTCGACTCGGTCGGGGTTGTCGACTCGGTCGTCGACTCGGTCGGGGTTGTCGACTCGGTCGGGGTCGTCGACTCTGTCGTCGACGCGGTCGGGGTCGTCGACTCGGTCGGGGTCGTCGACTCGGTCGTCGACTCGGTCGGGGTCGTCGACTCGGTCGGGGTCGTCAACTCGGTCGTCGACTCGGTCGGGGTCGTCGACTCGGTCGGGGTCGTCGACTCGGTCGCGGTCGGGGTCGTCGACTCGGTCGGGGTCGTCGACTCGGTCGGGGTCGGGGTCGTCGACTCGGTCGGGGTCGTCGACTCGGTCGTGGTCAGGGTCGTCCACTCGGTCGGGGTCGTCGACTCGGTCGGGGTCGGGGTCGTCGACTCGGTCGGGGTCGGGGTCGTCGACTCGGTCGTCGACGGGGTCGTCGACTCGGTCGGGGTCGGGGTCGTCGACTCGGTCGTCGACTCGGTCGGGGTCGTCGACTTGGTCGGGGTCGTCGACACGGTCGTCGACACGGTCGTCGACTCGGTCGGGGTCGTCGACTCGGTCGTCGACTCGGTCGTCGACTCGGTCGGGGTCGTCGACTCGGTCGTCGACTCGGTCGTCGACTCGGTCGTCGTCGTCGACTCGGTCGTCGACTCGGTCGTCGTCGGGGTCGTCGACTCGGTCGTCGACTCGGTCGTCGACTCGGTCGGGGTCGTCGACTCGGTCGTCGTCGGGGTCGTCGACTCGGTCATCGACTCGGTCGGGGTCGTCGACTCGGTCGTCGACTCGGTCGTCGTCGTCGACTCGGTCGTCGACTCGGTCGGGGTCGTCGACTCGGTCGTCGACTCGGTCGTCGTCGGGGTCGTAGACTCAGTCGTCGACTCGGTCGTCGACTCGGTCGGGGTCGTCGACTCGGTCGTCGACTCGGTCGTCGTCGTCGACTCGGTCGTCGACTCGGTCGGGGTCGTCGACTCGGTCGTCGACTCAGTCATCGACTCGGTCGGGGTCGTCGACTCGGTCGTCGACTCGGTCGTCGACTCGGTCGGGGTCGTCGACTCGGTCGGGGTCGTCGACGGGGTCGTCGTCTCGGTCGTCGACTCGGTCGGGGTCGTCGACGGGGTCGTCGTCGTCGACTCGGTCAGGGTCGTCGACGGGGTCGTCGTCGTCGACTCGGTCGTGGACTCGGTCGGGGTCGTCGACTCGGTCGTCGACTCGGTCGGGGTCGTCGACTCGGTCGTCGACTCGGTCGGGGTCGTCGACTCGGTCGGGGTCGTCGACTCGGTCGTCGACTCGGTCGCGGTCGTCGACTCGGTCGACGACTCGGTCGTCGACTCGATCGTTGTCGTCGACTCGGTCGTCGACTCGGTCGGGGTCGTCGACTCGGTCGTCGACTCGGTCGTCGACTCGGTCGTCGTTGTCGACTCGGTCGTCGACTCGGTCGGGGTCGTCGACTCGGTCGTCGACTCGGTCATCGACTCTGTCGGGGTCGTCGACTCGGTCGTCGACTCGGTCGTCGACTTGGTCGGGGTCGGCGACTCGGTCGGGGTCGTCGACGGGGTCGTCGACTCGGTCGTCGACTCGGTCGTCGACTCGGTCGGGGTCGTCGACTCGGTCGTCGACTCGGTCGTCGTCGGGGTCGTAGACTCAGTCGTCGACTCGGTCGTCGACTCGGTCGGGGTCATCGACTCGGTCGTCGACTCGGTCGTCGTCGTCGACTCGGTCGTCGACTCGGTCGGGGTCGTCGACTCGGTCGTCGACTCGGTCGTCGACTCGGTCGGGGTCGTCGACTCGGTCGTCGACTCGGTCGGGGTCGTCGACTCGGTCGGGGTCGTCAACGGGGTCGTCGTGTCGGTCGTCGACTCGGTCGGGGTCGTCGACGGGGTCGTCGTCGTCGACTCGGTCGGGGTCGTCGACGGGGTCGTCGTCGTCGACTCGGTCGTCGACTCGGTCGGGGTCGTCGACTCGGTCGGTGTCGTCGACTCGGTCGTCGACTCGGTCGCGGTCGTCGACTCGGTCGGGGTCGTCGACTCTGTCGGGGGTGTCGACTCTGTCGGGGTTGTCGACTCGGTCGTCGACTCGGTCGGGGTCGTCGACTCGGTCGTCGACGGGGTCGTCGACTTGGTCAGGGTCGTCGACTCGTTCGTCGACTCGGTCGGGGTCGTCGACTCGGTCGGGGTCGTCGACTCGGTCGTCGACGCGGTCGGGGTCGTCGACTCGGTCGGGGTCATCGACTCGGTCGTCGACTCGGTCGGGGTCGTCGACTCGGTCGGGGTCGTCAACTCGGTCGTCGACTCAGTCGGGGTCGTCGACTCGGTCGGGGTCGGGGTCGTCGACTCGGTCGGGGTCGTCGACTCGGTCGTCGACTCGGTCGGGGTCGTCGACTCGGTCGGGGTCGTCGACTCGGTCGTCGACGGGGTCGGCGCCTCGGTCAGGGTCGTCGACTCGGTCGTCGACTCGGTCGGGGTCGTCGACTCGGTCGTCGACTCGGTCGTCGACTCGGTCGGGGTCATCGACTCGGTCGTCGACTCGGTCGTCGTCGTCGACTCGGTCGTCGACTCGGTCGGGGTCATCGACTCGGTCGTCGACTCGGTCGTCGACTCGGTCGGGGTCGTCGACTCGGTCGTCGACTCGGTCGGGGTCGTCGACTCGGTCGTCGTCTCGGTCGTCGACTCGGTCGGGGTCGTCGACTCGGTCGGGGTCATCGACGGGGTCGTCGTCTCGGTCGTCGACTCGGTCGGGGTCGTCGACGGGGTCGTCGTCGTCGACTCGGTCGGAGTCGTCGACGGGGTCGTCGTCGTCGACTCGGTCGTGGACTCGGTCGGGGTCGTCGACTCGGTCGTCGACTCGGTCGGGGTCGTCGACTCGGTCGGTGTCGTCGACTCAGTCGTCGACTCGGTCGCGGTCGTCGACTCGGTCGTCGACTCGGTCGGGGTCGTCGACTCGGTCGGGGTCGGGGTCGTCGACTCGGTCGGGGTCGGGGTCGTCGACTCGGTCGGGGTCGTCGACTCGGTTGGGGTCGTCGACTCGGTCGGGGTCGGGGTCGTCGACTCGGTCGGGGTCGTCGACTCGGTCGGGGTCGGGGTCGTCGACTCGGTCGGGGTTGGGGTCGTCGACTCGGTCGGGGTCGTCGACTCGGTCGGGGTCGTCGACTCGGTCGGGGTCGGGGTCGTCGACTCGGTCGGGGTCGGGGTTGTCGACTCGGTCGGGGTCGGGGTCGTCGACTCGGTCGTCGACGGGGTCGTCGACTCGGTCGGGGTCGGGGTCGTCGACTCGGTCGTCGACTCGGTCGTCGACTCGGTCGGGGTCGTCGACCCGGTCGGGGTCGTCGACCTGGTCGTCGACTCTTTCGTCGACTCGGTCGGGGTCGTCGACTCGGTCGTCGACTCGGTCGTCGACTCGGTCGGGGTCGTCGACTCGGTCGTCGACTCGGTCGTCGACTCGGTCGGGGTCGTCGACTCGGTCGGGGTCGTCGACTCGGTCGTCGACTCGGTCGTCGACTCGGTCGGGGTTGTCGACTCGGTCGGGGTCGTCTACTCGGTCGGGGTCGTCGACTCGGTCGTCGACTCGGTCGTCGACTTGGTCGGGGTCGTCGACTCGGTCGTAGACTCGGTCGTCGACTCGGTCGGGGTCGTCGACTCGGTCGTCGACTCGGTCGGGGTCGTCGACTCGGTCGGGGTCGTCGACTCGGTCGGGGTCGTCGACTCGGTCGTCGACTCGGTCGCGGTCGTCGACTCGGTCGTCGACGGGGTCGTCGACTCGGTCAGGGTCGTCGACTCGGTCGTCGACTCGGTCGGGGTTGTCGACTCGGTCGGGGTCGTCGACTCTGTCGTCGACGCGGTCGGGGTCGTCGACTCGGTCGGGGTCGTCGACTCGGTCGTCGACTCGGTCGGGGTCGTCGACTCGGTCGGGGTCGTCAACTCGGTCGTCGACTCAGTCGGGGTCGTCAACTCGGTCCGGGTCGGGGTCGTCGACTCGGTCGGGGTCGTCGACTCGGTCGGGGTCGTCGACTCGGTCGCGGTCGGGGTCGTCGACTCGGTCAGGGTCGTCGAGTCGGTCGGGGTCGGGGTCGTCGACTCGGTCGGGGTCGTCGACTCGGTCGGGGTCAGGGTCGTCCACTCGGTCGGGGTCGTCGACTCGGTCGGGGTTGGGGTCGTCGACTCGGTCGTCGACGGGGTCGTCGACTCGGTCGGGGTCGGGGTCGTCGACTCGGTCGTCGACTCGGTCGGGGTCGTCGACTCGGTCGGGGTCGTCGACACGGTCGTCGACACGGTCGTCGACTCGGTCGGGGTCGTCGACTCGGTCGTCGACTCGGTCGTCGACTCGGTCGGGGTCGTCGACTCGGTCGTCGACTCGGTCGTCGACTCGGTCGGGGTCGTCGACTCGGTCGTCGACTCGGTCGTCGTCGTCGACTCGGTCGTCGACTCGGTCGGGGTCGTCGACTCGGTCGTCGACTCGGTCATCGACTCGGTCGGGGTCGTCGACTCGGTCGTCGACTCGGTCGTCGACTCGGTCGGGGTCGTCGACTCGGTCGGGGTCGTCGACGGGGTCGTCGTCTCGGTCGTCGACTCGGTCGGGGTCGTCGACGGGGTCGTCGTCGTCGACTCGGTCAGGGTCGTCGACGGGGTCGTCGTCGTCGACTCGGTCGTGGACTCGGTCGGGGTCGTCGACTCGGTCGTCGACTCGGTCGGGGTCGTCGACTCGGTCGTCGACTCGGTCGGGGTCGTCGACTCGGTCGGGGTCGTCGACTCGGTCGTCGACTCGGTCGTCGTTGTCGACTCGGTCGTCGACTCGGTCGGGGTCGTCGACTCGGTCGTCGACTCGGTCATCGACTCTGTCGGGGTCGTCGACTCGGTCGTCGACTCGGTCGTCGACTTGGTCGGGGTCGGCGACTCGGTCGGGGTCGTCGACGGGGTCGTCGACTCGGTCGTCGACTCGGTCGTCGACTCGGTCGGGGTCGTCGACTCGGTCGTCGACTCGGTCGTCGTCGGGGTCGTAGACTCAGTCGTCGACTCGGTCGTCGACTCGGTCGGGGTCATCGACTCGGTCGTCGACTCGGTCGTCGTCGTCGACTCGGTCGTCGACTCGGTCGGGGTCGTCGACTCGGTCGTCGACTCGGTCGTCGACTCGGTCGGGGTCGTCGACTCGGTCGTCGACTCGGTCGTCGACTCGGTCGGGGTCGTCGACTCGGTCGTCGACTCGGTCGTCGACTCGGTCGGGGTCGTCGACTCGGTCGGGGTCGTCAACGGGGTCGTCGTGTTGGTCGTCGACTCGGTCGGGGTCGTCGACGGGGTCGTCGTCGTCGACTCGGTCGGGGTCGTCGACGGGGTCGTCGTCGTCGACTCGGTCGTCGACTCGGTCGGGGTCGTCGACTCGGTCGGTGTCGTCGACTCGGTCGTCGACTCGGTCGCGGTCGTCGACTCGGTCGGGGTCGTCGACTCTGTCGGGGGTGTCGACTCTGTCGGGGTTGTCGACTCGGTCGTCGACTCGGTCGGGGTCGTCGACTCGGTCGTCGACTCGGTCGGGGTCGTCGACTCGGTCGGGGTCGGGGTCGTCGACTCGGTCGGGGTCGGGGTCGTCGATTCGGTCGGGGTCGTCGACTCGGTCGGGGTCAGGGTCGTCGACTCGGTTGGGGTCGGGGTCGTCGACTCGGTTGGGGTCGTCGACTCGGTCGGGGTCAGGGTCGTCGACTCGGTCGGGGTCGTCGACTCGGTCGGGGTCGGGGTCGTCGACTCGGTCGGGGTTGGGGTCGTCGACTCGGTCGGGTTCGTCGACTCGGTCGGGGTCGTCGACTCGGTCGGGGTCGGGGTCGTCGACTCGGTCGGGGTCGGGGTCGTCGACTCGGTCGTCGACGGGGTCGTCGACTCGGTCGGGGTCGGGGTCGTCGACTCGGTCGTCGACTCTGTCGTCGACTCGGTCGGGGTCGTCGACTCGGTCGTCGACTCGGTCGTCGACTCGGTCGCGGTCGTCGACTCGGTCGTCGACTCGGTCGTCGACTTGGTCGGGGTCGTCGACTCGGTCGGGGTCGTCGACTCGGTCGTCGACTCGGTCGTCGACTCGGTCAGGGTTGTCGACTCGGTCGGGGTTGTCGACACGGTCGTCGACTCGGTCGGTGTCGTCTACTCGGTCGGGGTCGTCGACTCGGTCGTCGACTCGGTCGTCGACTTGGTCAGGGTCGTCGACTCGGTCGTAGACTCGGTCGTCGACTCGGTCGGGGTCGTCGACTCGGTCGTCGACTCGGTCGGGGTCGTCGACTCGGTCGTCGACTCGGTCGTCGACTCGGTCGGGGTCGTCGACTCGGTCGTCGACTCGGTCGTCGACTCGGTCGGGGTCGTCGACTCGGTCGTCGACTCGGTCGTCGACTCGGTCGGGGTCGTCGACTCGGTCGGGGTCGTCAACGGGGTCGTCGTGTCGGTCGTCGACTCGGTCGGGGTCGTCGACGGGGTCGTCGTCGTCGACTCGGTCGGGGTCGTCGACGGGGTCGTCGTCGTCGACTCGGTCGTCGACTCGGTCGGGGTCGTCGACTCGGTCGGTGTCGTCGACTCGGTCGTCGACTCGGTCGCGGTCGTCGACTCGGTCGGGGTCGTCGACTCTGTCGGGGGTGTCGACTCTGTCGGGGTTGTCGACTCGGTCGTCGACTCGGTCGGGGTCGTCGACTCGGTCGTCGACTCGGTCGGGGTCGTCGACTCGGTCGGGGTCGGGGTCGTCGACTCGGTCGGGGTCGGGGTCGTCGATTCGGTCGGGGTCGTCGACTCGGTCGGGGTCAGGGTCGTCGACTCGGTCGGGGTCGGGGTCGTCGACTCGGTCGGGGTCGTCGACTCGGTTGGGGTCGTCGACTCGGTCTGGGTCGGGGTCGTCGACTCGGTCGGGGTCGTCGACTCGGTCGGGGTCGGGGTCGTCGACTCGGTCGGGGTTGGGGTCGTCGACTCGGTCGGGTTCGTCGACTCGGTCGGGGTCGTCGACTCGGTCGGGGTCGGGGTCGTCGACTCGGTCGGGGTCGGGGTCGTCGACTCGGTCGTCGACGGGGTCGTCGACTCGGTCGGGGTCGGGGTCGTCGACTCGGTCGTCGACTCGGTCGTCGACTCGGTCGGGGTCGTCGACCCGGTCGGGGTCGTCGACTCGGTCGTCGACTCTGTCGTCGACTCGGTCGGGGTCGTCGACTCGGTCGTCGACTCGGTCGTCGACTCGGTCGCGGTCGTCGACTCGGTCGTCGACTCGGTCGTCGACTTGGTCGGGGTCGTCGACTCGGTCGGGGTCGTCGACTCGGTCGTCGACTCGGTCGTCGACTCGGTCAGGGTTGTCGACTCGGTCGGGGTTGTCGACACGGTCGTCGACTCGGTCGGTGTCGTCTACTCGGTCGGGGTCGTCGACTCGGTCGTCGACTCGGTCGTCGACTTGGTCAGGGTCGTCGACTCGGTCGTAGACTCGGTCGTCGACTCGGTCGGGGTCGTCGACTCGGTCGTCGACTCGGTCGGGGTCGTCGACTCGGTCGGGGTCGTCGACTCGGTCGTCGACTCGGTCGGGGTCGTCGACTCGGTCGTCGACGGGGTCGGCGACTCGGTCAGGGTCGTCGACTCGGTCGTCGACTCGGTCGGGGTCGTCGACTCGGTCGGGGTCGTCGACTCTGTCGTCGACGCGGTCGGGGTCGTCGACTCGGTCGGGGTCGTCGACTCGGTCATCGACTCGGTCGGGGTCGTCGACTCGGTCGGGGTCGTCAACTCGGTCGTCGACTCAGTCGGGGTCGTTGACTCGGTCGGGGTCGGGGTCGTCGACTCGGTCGGGGTCGTCGACTCGGTCGGGGTCGTCGACTCGGTCAGGGTCGGGGTCGTCGACTCGGTCGGGGTCGTCGACTCGGTCGGGGTCGGGGTCGTCGACTCGGTCGGGGTCGTCGACTCGGTCGTGGTCAGGGTCGTCCACTCGGTCGGGGCCGTCGACTCGGTCGGGGTCGGGGTCGTCGACTCGGTCGTCGACGGGGTCGTCGACTCGGTCGGTGTCGGGGTCGTCGACTCGGTCGTCGACTCGGTCGGGGTCGTCGACACGGTCGTCGACTCGGTCGTCGACTCGGTCGGGGTCGTCGACTCGGTCGTCGACTCGGTCGTCGACTCGGTCGGGGTCGTCGACTCGGTCGGGGTCGTCGACTCGGTCGTCGACTCGGTCGGGGTCGTCGACTCGGTCGTCGACTCGGTCGTCGACTCGGTCGGGGTCGTCGACTCGGTCGTCGACTCGGTCGTCGTCGGGGTCGTCGACTCGGTCGTCGACTCGGTCGTCGACTCGATCGGGGTCGTCGACTCGGTCGTCGTCGGGGTCGTCGACTCGGTCATCGACTCGGTCGGGGTCGTCGACTCGGTCGTCGACTCGGTCGTCGTCGTCAACTCGGTCGTCGACTCGGTCGGGGTCGTCGACTCGGTCGTCGACTCGGTCGTCGTCGGGGTCATAGACTCAGTCGTCGACTCGGTCGTCGACTCGGTCGGGGTCGTCGACTCGGTCGTCGACTCGGTCATCGTCGTCGACTCGGTCGTGGACTCGGTCGGGGTCGTCGACTCGGTCGTCGACTCGGTCATCGTCGTCGACTCGGTCGTGGACTCGGTCGGGGTCGTCGACTCGGTCGTCGACTCGGTCGTCGACTCGGTCGGGGTCGTCGACTCGGTCGTCGACTCGGTCGTCGTCGTCAACTCGGTCGTCGACTCGGTCGGGGTCGTCGACTCGGTCGTCGACTCGGTCGTCGTCGGGGTCATAGACTCAGTCGTCGACTCGGTCGTCGACTCGGTCGGGGTCGTCGACTCGGTCGTCGACTCGGTCATCGTCGTCGACTCGGTCGTGGACTCGGTCGGGGTCGTCGACTCGGTCGTCGACTCGGTCGTCGACTTGGTCGGGGTCGTCGACTCGGTCGGGGTCGTCGACGGGGTCGTCGACTCGGTCGGGGTCGTCGACTCGGTCGTCGACTCGGTCGTCGACTCGGTCGGGGTCGTCGACTCGGTCGTCGACTCGGTCGTCGTCGGGGTCGTCGACTCGGTCGTCGACTCGGTCGTCGACTCGATCGGGGTCGTCGACTCGGTCGTCGTCGGGGTCGTCGACTCGGTCATCGACTCGGTCGGGGTCGTCGACTCGGTCGTCGACTCGGTCGTCGTCGTCAAATCGGTCGTCGACTCGGTCGGGGTCGTCGACTCGGTCGTCGACTCGGTCGTCGTCGGGGTCATAGACTCAGTCGTCGACTCGGTCGTCGACTCGGTCGGGGTCGTCGACTCGGTCGTCGACTCGGTCATCGTCGTCGACTCGGTCGTGGACTCGGTCGGGGTCGTCGACTCGGTCGTCGACTCGGTCATCGTCGTCGACTCGGTCGTCGACTCGGTCATCGTCGTCGACTCGGTCGTCGACTCGGTCGTCGACTTGGTCGGGGTCGTCGACTCGGTCGGGGTCGTCGACGGGGTCGTCGTCTCGGTCGTCGACTCGGTCGGGGTCGTCGACGGGGTCGTCGTCGTCGACGCGGTCGGGGTCGTCGACGGGGTCGTCGTCGCCGACTCGGTCAGGGTCGTCGACGGTGTCGTCGTCGTCGACTCGGTCGTGGACTCGGTCTGGGTCGTCGACTCGGTCGTCGACTCGGTCGGGGTCGTCGACTCGGTCGTCGACTCGGTCGCGGTCGTCGACTCGGTCGACGACTCGGTCGTCGACTCGATCGTCGTCGTCGACTCGGTCGTCGAGTCGGTCGTCGACTCGGTCGTCGACTCGGTCGTCGACTCGGTCGTCGTCGTCGACTCGGTCGTCGACTCCGTCGGGGTCATCGACTCGGTCGTCGACTCGGTCGTCGACTCGGTCGGGGTCGTCGACTCGGTCGTCGACTCGGTCGTCGACTTGGTCGGGGTCGTCGACTCGGTCGGGGTCGTCGACGGGGTCGTCGTCTCGGTCGTCGATTCGGTCGGGGTCGTCGACGGGGTCGTCGTCGTCGACGCGGTCGTGGACTCGGTCGGGGTCGTCGACTCGGTCGTCGACTCGGTCGGGGTCGTCGACTCGGTCGGGGTCGTCGACTCGGTCGTCGAGTCGGTCGGGGTCGTCGACTCGGTCGGGGTCGTCGACTCGGTCGTCGACGCGGTCGGGGTCGTCGACTCGGTCGGGGTCATCGACTCGGTCGTCGACTCGGTCGGGGTCGTCGACTCGGTCGGGGTCGTCAACTCGGTCGTCGACTCAGTCGGGGTCGTCGACTCGGTCGGGGTCGGGGTCGTCGACTCGGTCGGGGTCGTCGACTCGGTCGTCGACGGGGTCGGCGCCTCGGTCAGGGTCGTCGACTCGGTCGTCGACTCGGTCGGGGTCGGCGCCTGGGTCAGGGTCGTCGACTCGGTTGTCGACTCGGTCGGGGTCGTCGACTCGGTCGGGGTCGTCGACTTGGTCGGGGTCGGGGTCGTCGACTCGGTCGGGGTCGTCGACTCGGTCAGGGTCGTCGACTCGGTCGTCGACTCGGTCGGGGTCGTCGACTCGGTCGGGGTCGTCGACTCGGTCGTCGACTCGGTCGGGGTCGTCGACTCGGTCGTCGACGGGGTCGGCGCCTCGGTCAGGGTCGTCGACTCGGTCGTCGACTCGGTCGGGGTCGTCGACTCGGTCGGGGTCGTCGACTCGGTCGTCGACTCGGTCGGGGTCGTCGACTCGGTCGGGGTCGTCGACTCGGTCGTCGACGCGGTCGGGGTCGTCGACTCGGTCGGGGTCGTGGACTCGGTCGTCGACTCGGTCGGGGTCGTCGACTCGGTCGGGGTCGTCGACTCGGTCGTCGACTCAGTCGGGGTCGTCGACTCGGTCGGGGTCGGGGTCGTCGACTCGGTCGGGGTCGTCGACTCGGTCGTCGACGGGGTCGTCGACACGGTCAGGGTCGTCGACTCGGTCGTCGACTCAGTTGGGGTCGTCGACTCGGTCGGGGTCGTCGACTCGGTCGTCGACTCGGTCGGGGTCGTCGACTCGGTTGTCGACGGGGTCGGCGCCTGGGTCAGGGTCGTCGACTCGGTTGTCGACTCGGTCGGGGTCGTCGACTCGGTCGGGGTCGTCGACTCGGTCGTCGACTCGGTCGTGGTCGGGGTCGTCCACTCGGTCGGGGTCGTCGACTCGTTCGTCGACTCGGTCGTCGACTCGGTCGGGGTTGTCGACTCGGTAGGGGTTGTCGACTCGGTCGTCGACTGGGTCGTCGACCGGGTCGTCGACTCGGTCGTCTACTCGGTCGGGGTCGTCGACTCGGTCGTCGACTCGGTCGTCGACTTGGTCGGGGTCGTCGACTCGGTCGTAGACTCGGTCGTCGACTCGGTCGGGGTCGTCGACTCGGTCGTCGACTCGGTCGGGGCCGTCGACTCGGTCGGGGTCGTCGACTCGGTCGGGGTCGTCGACTCGGTCGTCGACTCGGTCGGGGTCGTCGACTCGGTCGGGGTCGTCGACTCGGTCGTCGACGCGGTCGGGGTCGTCGACTCAGTCGGGGTCGTCGACTCGGTCGTCGACTCGGTCGGGGTCGTCGACTCGGTCGGGGTCGTCAACTCGGTCGTCGACTCAGTCGGGGTCGTCGACTCGGTCGGGGTCGGGGTCGTCGACTCGGTCGGGGTCGTCGACTCGGTCGTCGACTCGGTCGGGGTCGTCGACTCGGTCGTCGACGGGGTCGTCGACTCGGTCAGGGTCGTCGACTCGGTCGTCGACTCGGTCGGGGTCGTCGACTCGGTCGGGGTCGTCGACTCGGTCGTCGACGGGGTCGGCGCCTCAGTCAGGGTCGTCGACTCGGTCGTCGACTCGGTCGTGGTCGTCGACTCGGTCGGGGTCGTCGACTCGGTCGTCGACTCGGTCGGGGTCGTCGACTCGGTCGGGGTCGTCGACTTGGTCGGGGTCGGGGTCGTCGACTCGGTCGGGGTCGTCGACTCGGTCGTGGTCGGGGTCGTCCACTCGGTCGGGGTCGTCGACTCGGTCGTTGTCGGGGTCGTCGACTCGGTCGGGGTCGGGGTCGTCGACTCGGTCGTCGACGGGGTCGTCGACTCGGTCGGGGTCGTCGACTCGGTCGTCGACTCAGTCGTCGACTCGGTTGGGGTCGTCGACTCGGTCGTCGACTCGGTCGGGGTCGTCGACTCGGTCGTCGACTCGGTCGTCGACTCGGTCGTCGACTCGGTCGGGGTCGTCGACTCGGTCGTCGACTCGGTCGTTGACTCGGTCGGGGTCGTCGACTCGGTCGGGGTCGTCGACTCGGTCGTCGACTCGGTCGGGGTCGTCGACTCGGTCGTCGACTTGGTCGTCGTCGGGGTCGTCGACTCGATCGTCGACTCGGTCGTCGACTCGGTCGGTGTCGTCGACTCAGTCGTCGTCGGGGTCGTCGACTCGGTCGTCGACTCGGTCGGGGTCGTCGACTCGGTCGTCGACTCGGTCGGGGTCGTCGACTCGGTCGTCGACTCGGTCGTCGTCGGGGTCGTAGACTCAGTCGTCGACTCGGTCGTCAACTCGGTCGGGGTCATCGACTCGGTCGTCGACTCGGTCGTCGTCGTCGACTCGGTCGTCGACTCAGTCGGGGTCGTCGACTCGGTCGTCGACTCGGTCGGGGTCGTCGACTCGGTCGTCGACTCGGTCGTCGACTCGGTCGGGGTTGTCGACTCGGTCGGGGTTGTCGACTCGGTCGTCGACTGGGTCGTCGACCGGGTCGTCGACTCGGTCGTCTACTCGGTCGGGGTCGTCGACTCGGTCGTCGACTCGGTCGTCGACTTGGTCGGGGTCGTCGACTCGGTCGGGGTCGTCGACTCGGTCGTCGACTCGGTCGGGGTCGTCGACTCGGTCGTCGACGGGGTCTTCGACTTGGTCAGGGTCGTCGACTCGTTCGTCGACTCGGTCGGGGTCGTCGACTCGGTCGGGGTCGTCGACTCGGTCGTCGACGCGGTCGGGGTCGTCGACTCGGTCGGGGTCATCGACTCGGTCGTCGACTCGGTCGGGGTCGTCGACTCGGTCGGGGTCGTCAACTCGGTCGTCGACTCAGTCGGGGTCGTCGACTCGGTCGGGGTCGGGGTCGTCGACTCGGTCGGGGTCGTCGACTCGGTCGTCGACTCGGTCGGGGTCGTCGACTCGGTCGGGGTCGTCGACTCGGTCGTCGACTCGGTCGGGGTCGTCGACTCGGTCGTCGACGGGGTCGGCGCCTCGGTCAGGGTCGTCGACTCGGTCGTCGACTCGGTCGGGGTCGTCGACTCGGTCGTCGACTCGGTCGTCGACTCGGTCGGGGTCATCGACTCGGTCGTCGACTCGGTCGTCGTCGTCGACTCGGTCGTCGACTCGGTCGGGGTCATCGACTCGGTCGTCGACTCGGTCGTCGACTCGGTCGGGGTCGTCGACTCGGTCGTCGACTCGGTCGGGGTCGTCGACTCGGTCGTCGTCTCGGTCGTCGACTCGGTCGGGGTCGTCGACTCGGTCGGGGTCATCGACGGGGTCGTCGTCTCGGTCGTCGACTCGGTCGGGGTCGTCGACGGGGTCGTCGTCGTCGACTCGGTCGGAGTCGTCGACGGGGTCGTCGTCGTCGACTCGGTCGTCGACTCGGTCGGGGTCGTCGACTCGGTCGTCGACTCGGTCGGGGTCGTCGACTCGGTCGGTGTCGTCGACTCGGTCGTCGACTCGGTCGCGGTCGTCGACTCGGTCGGGGTCGTCGACTCTGTCGGGGTTGTCGACTCTTTCGGGGTTGTCGACTCGGTCGTCGACTCTGTCGGGGTCGTCGACTCGGTCGTCGACTCGGTCGGGGTCGTCGACTCGGTCGTCGACTCGGTCGGGGTCGTCGACTCGGTCGGGGTCGGGGTCGTCGACTCGGTCGGGGTCGGGGTCGTCGACTCGGTCGGGGTCGTCGACTCGGTTGGGGTCGTCGACTCGGTCGGGGTCGGGGTCGTCGACTCGGTCGGGGTCGTCGACTCGGTCGGGGTCGGGGTCGTCGACTCGGTCGGGGTTGGGGTCGTCGACTCGGTCGGGGTCGTCGACTCGGTCGGGGTCGTCGACTCGGTCGGGGTCGGGGTCGTCGACTCGGTCGGGGTCGGGGTTGTCGACTCGGTCGGGGTCGGGGTCGTCGACTCGGTCGTCGACGGGGTCGTCGACTCGGTCGGGGTCGGGGTCGTCGACTCGGTCGTCGACTCGGTCGTCGACTCGGTCGGGGTCGTCGACCCGGTCGGGGTCGTCGACCTGGTCGTCGACTCTGTCGTCGACTCGGTCGGGGTCGTCGACTCGGTCGTCGACTCGGTCGTCGACTCGGTCGGGGTCGTCGACTCGGTCGTCGACTCGGTCGTCGACTCGGTCGGGGTCGTCGACTCGGTCGGGGTCGTCGACTCGGTCGTCGACTCGGTCGTCGACTCGGTCGGGGTCGTCGACTCGGTCGGGGTCGTCGACTCGGTCGTCGACTCGGTCGTCGACTCGGTCAGGGTTGTCGACTCGGTCGGGGTTGTCGACTCGGTCGTCGACTCGGTCGGGGTCGTCTACTCGGTCGGGGTCGTCGACTCGGTCGTCGACTCGGTCGTCGACTTGGTCGGGGTCGTCGACTCGGTCGTAGACTCGGTCGTCGACTCGTTCGGGGTCGTCGACTCGGTCGTCGACTCGGTCGGGGTCGTCGACTCGGTCGGGGTCGTCGACTCGGTCGTCGACTCGGTCGCGGTCGTCGACTCGGTCGTCGACGGGGTCGTCGACTCGGTCAGGGTCGTCGACTCGGTCGTCGACTCGGTCGGGGTTGTCGACTCGGTCGGGGTCGTCGACTCTGTCGTCGACGCGGTCGGGGTCGTCGACTCGGTCGGGGTCGTCGACTCGGTCGTCGACTCGGTCGGGGTCGTCGACTCGGTCGGGGTCGTCAACTCGGTCGTCGACTCAGTCGGGGTCATCAACTCGGTCGGGGTCGGGGTCGTCGACTCGGTCGGGGTCGTCGACTCGGTCGGGGTCGTCGACTCGGTCGCGGTCGGGGTCGTCGACTCGGTCGGGGTCGTCGACTCGGTCGGGGTCGGGGTCGTCGACTCGGTCGGGGTCGTCGACTCGGTCGTGGTCAGGGTCGTCCACTCGGTCGGGGTCGTCGACTCGGTCGGGGTCGGGGTCGTCGACTCGGTCGGGGTCGGGGTCGTCGACTCGGTCGTCGACGGGGTCTTCGACTCGGTCGGGGTCGGGGTCGTCGACTCGGTCGTCGACTCGGTCGGGGTCGTCGACTCGGTCGGGGTCGTCGACACGGTCGTCGACACGGTCGTCGACTCGGTCGGGGTCGTCGACTCGGTCGTCGACTCGGTCGTCGACTCGGTCGGGGTCGTCGACTCGGTCGTCGACTCGGTCGTCGACTCGGTCGGGGTCGTCGACTCGGTCGTCGACTCGGTCGTCGTCGTCGACTCGGTCGTCGACTCGGTCGTCGACTCGGTCGTCGTCGTCGACTCGGTCGTCGACTCGGTCGTCGTCGGGGTCGTCGACTCGGTCGTCGACTCGGTCGTCGACTCGGTCGGGGTCGTCGACTCGGTCGTCGTCGGGGTCGTCGACTCGGTCATCGACTCGGTCGGGGTCGTCGACTCGGTCGTCGACTCGGTCGTCGTCGTCGACTCGGTCGTCGACTCGGTCGGGGTCGTCGACTCGGTCGTCGACTCGGTCGTCGTCGGGGTCGTAGACTCAGTCGTCGACTCGGTCGTCGACTCGGTCGGGGTCGTCGACTCGGTCGTCGACTCGGTCGTCGTCGTCGACTCGGTCGTCGACTCGGTCGGGGTCGTCGACTCGGTCGTCGACTCAGTCATCGACTCGGTCGGGGTCGTCGACTCGGTCGTCGACTCGGTCGTCGACTCGGTCGGGGTCGTCGACTCGGTCGGGGTCGTCGACGGGGTCGTCGTCTCGGTCGTCGACTCGGTCGGGGTCGTCGACGGGGTCGTCGTCGTCGACTCGGTCAGGGTCGTCGACGGGGTCGTCGTCGTCGACTCGGTCGTGGACTCGGTCGGGGTCGTCGACTCGGTCGTCGACTCGGTCGGGGTCGTCGACTCGGTCGTCGACTCGGTCGGGGTCGTCGACTCGGTCGGGGTCGTCGACTCGGTCGTCGACTCGGTCGCGGTCGTCGACTCGGTCGACGACTCGGTCGTCGACTCGATCGTTGTCGTCGACTCGGTCGTCGACTCGGTCGGGGTCGTCGACTCGGTCGTCGACTCGGTCGTCGACTCGGTCGTCGTTGTCGACTCGGTCGTCGACTCGGTCGGGGTCGTCGACTCGGTCGTCGACTCGGTCGTCGACTCGGTCGCGGTCGTCGACTCGGTCGTCGACTCGGTCGTCGACTTGGTCGGGGTCGTCGACTCGGTCGGGGTCGTCGACTCGGTCGTCGACTCGGTCGTCGACTCGGTCAGGGTTGTCGACTCGGTCGGGGTTGTCGACACGGTCGTCGACTCGGTCGGTGTCGTCTACTCGGTCGGGGTCGTCGACTCGGTCGTCGACTCGGTCGTCGACTTGGTCAGGGTCGTCGACTCGGTCGTAGACTCGGTCGTCGACTCGGTCGGGGTCGTCGACTCGGTCGTCGACTCGGTCGGGGTCGTCGACTCGGTCGGGGTCGTCGACTCGGTCGTCGACTCGGTCGGGGTCGTCGACTCGGTCGTCGACGGGGTCGGCGACTCGGTCAGGGTCGTCGACTCGGTCGTCGACTCGGTCGGGGTCGTCGACTCGGTCGGGGTCGTCGACTCTGTCGTCGACGCGGTCGGGGTCGTCGACTCGGTCGGGGTCGTCGACTCGGTCATCGACTCGGTCGGGGTCGTCGACTCGGTCGGGGTCGTCAACTCGGTCGTCGACTCAGTCGGGGTCGTTGACTCGGTCGGGGTCGGGGTCGTCGACTCGGTCGGGGTCGTCGACTCGGTCGGGGTCGTCGACTCGGTCAGGGTCGGGGTCGTCGACTCGGTCGGGGTCGTCGACTCGGTCGGGGTCGGGGTCGTCGACTCGGTCGGGGTCGTCGACTCGGTCGTGGTCAGGGTCGTCCACTCGGTCGGGGCCGTCGACTCGGTCGGGGTCCGGGTCGTCGACTCGGTCGTCGACGGGGTCGTCGACTCGGTCGGTGTCGGGGTCGTCGACTCGGTCGTCGACTCGGTCGGGGTCGTCGACACGGTCGTCGACTCGGTCGTCGACTCGGTCGGGGTCGTCGACTCGGTCGTCGACTCGGTCGGGGTCGTCGACTCGGTCGTCGACTCGGTCGTCGACTCGGTCGGGGTCGTCGACTCGGTCGGGGTCGTCGACTCGGTCGTCGACTCGGTCGGGGTCGTCGACTCGGTCGTCGACTCGGTCGTCGACTCGGTCGGGGTCGTCGACTCGGTCGTCGACTCGGTCGTCGTCGGGGTCGTCGACTCGGTCGTCGACTCGGTCGTCGACTCGATCGGGGTCGTCGACTCGGTCGTCGTCGGGGTCGTCGACTCGGTCATCGACTCGGTCGGGGTCGTCGACTCGGTCGTCGACTCGGTCGTCGTCGTCAACTCGGTCGTCGACTCGGTCGGGGTCGTCGACTCGGTCGTCGACTCGGTCGTCGTCGGGGTCATAGACTCAGTCGTCGACTCGGTCGTCGACTCGGTCGGGGTCGTCGACTCGGTCGTCGACTCGGTCATCGTCGTCGACTCGGTCGTGGACTCGGTCGGGGTCGTCGACTCGGTCGTCGACTCGGTCATCGTCGTCGACTCGGTCGTGGACTCGGTCGGGGTCGTCGACTCGGTCGTCGACTCGGTCGTCGACTCGGTCGGGGTCGTCGACTCGGTCGTCGACTCGGTCGTCGTCGTCAACTCGGTCGTCGACTCGGTCGGGGTCGTCGACTCGGTCGTCGACTCGGTCGTCGTCGGGGTCATAGACTCAGTCGTCGACTCGGTCGTCGACTCGGTCGGGGTCGTCGACTCGGTCGTCGACTCGGTCATCGTCGTCGACTCGGTCGTGGACTCGGTCGGGGTCGTCGACTCGGTCGTCGACTCGGTCGTCGACTTGGTCGGGGTCGTCGACTCGGTCGGGGTCGTCGACGGGGTCGTCGACTCGGTCGGGGTCGTCGACTCGGTCGTCGACTCGGTCGTCGACTCGGTCGGGGTCGTCGACTCGGTCGTCGACTCGGTCGTCGTCGGGGTCGTCGACTCGGTCGTCGACTCGGTCGTCGACTCGATCGGGGTCGTCAACTCGGTCGTCGTCGGGGTCGTCGACTCGGTCATCGACTCGGTCGGGGTCGTCGACTCGGTCGTCGACTCGGTCGTCGTCGTCAAATCGGTCGTCGACTCGGTCGGGGTCGTCGACTCGGTCGTCGACTCGGTCGTCGTCGGGGTCATAGACTCAGTCGTCGACTCGGTCGTCGACTCGGTCGGGGTCGTCGACTCGGTCGTCGACTCGGTCATCGTCGTCGACTCGGTCGTGGACTCGGTCGGGGTCGTCGACTCGGTCGTCGACTCGGTCATCGTCGTCGACTCGGTCGTCGACTCGGTCATCGTCGTCGACTCGGTCGTCGACTCGGTCGTCGACTTGGTCGGGGTCGTCGACTCGGTCGGGGTCGTCGACGGGGTCGTCGTCTCGGTCGTCGACTCGGTCGGGGTCGTCGACGGGGTCGTCGTCGTCGACGCGGTCGGGGTCGTCGACGGGGTCGTCGTCGCCGACTCGGTCAGGGTCGTCGACGGTGTCGTCGTCGTCGACTCGGTCGTGGACTCGGTCTGGGTCGTCGACTCGGTCGTCGACTCGGTCGGGGTCGTCGACTCGGGCGTCGACTCGGTCGCGGTCGTCGACTCGGTCGACGACTCGGTCGTCGACTCGATCGTCGTCGTCGACTCGGTCGTCGAGTCGGTCGTCGACTCGGTCGTCGACTCGGTCGTCGACTCGGTCGTCGTCGTCGACTCGGTCGTCGACTCCGTCGGGGTCATCGACTCGGTCGTCGACTCGGTCGTCGACTCGGTCGGGGTCGTCGACTCGGTCGTCGACTCGGTCGTCGACTTGGTCGGGGTCGTCGACTCGGTCGGGGTCGTCGACGGGGTCGTCGTCTCGGTCGTCGATTCGGTCGGGGTCGTCGACGGGGTCGTCGACTCGGTCGGGGTCGTCGACTCGGTCGTCGACTCGGTCGGGGTCGTCGACTCGGTCGGGGTCGTCGACTCGGTCGTCGAGTCGGTCGGGGTCGTCGACTCGGTCGGGGTCGTCGACTCGGTCGTCGACGCGGTCGGGGTCGTCGACTCGGTCGGGGTCATCGACTCGGTCGTCGACTCGGTCGGGGTCGTCGACTCGGTCGGGGTCGTCAACTCGGTCGTCGACTCAGTCGGGGTCGTCGACTCGGTCGGGGTCGGGGTCGTCGACTCGGTCGGGGTCGTCGACTCGGTCGTCGACGGGGTCGGCGCCTCGGTCAGGGTCGTCGACTCGGTCGTCGACTCGGTCGGGGTCGGCGCCTGGGTCAGGGTCGTCGACTCGGTTGTCGACTCGGTCGGGGTCGTCGACTCGGTCGGGGTCGTCGACTTGGTCGGGGTCGGGGTCGTCGACTCGGTCGGGGTCGTCGACTCGGTCAGGGTCGTCGACTCGGTCGTCGACTCGGTCGGGGTCGTCGACTCGGTCGGGGTCGTCGACTCGGTCGTCGACTCGGTCGGGGTCGTCGACTCGGTCGTCGACGGGGTCGGCGCCTCGGTCAGGGTCGTCGACTCGGTCGTCGACTCGGTCGGGGTCGTCGACTCGGTCGGGGTCGTCGACTCGGTCGTCGACTCGGTCGGGGTCGTCGACTCGGTCGGGGTCGTCGACTCGGTCGTCGACGCGGTCGGGGTCGTCGACTCGGTCGGGGTCGTGGACTCGGTCGTCGACTCGGTCGGGGTCGTCGACTCGGTCGGGGTCGTCGACTCGGTCGTCGACTCAGTCGGGGTCGTCGACTCGGTCGGGGTCGGGGTCGTCGACTCGGTCGGGGTCGTCGACTCGGTCGTCGACTCGGTCGGGGTCGTCGACTCGGTCGTCGACGGGGTCGTCGACACGGTCAGGGTCGTCGACTCGGTCGTCGACTCAGTTGGGGTCGTCGACTCGGTCGGGGTCGTCGACTCGGTCGTCGACTCGGTCGGGGTCGTCGACTCGGTTGTCGACGGGGTCGGCGCCTGGGTCAGGGTCGTCGACTCGGTTGTCGACTCGGTCGGGGTCGTCGACTCGGTCGGGGTCGTCGACTCGGTCGTCGACTCGGTCGTGGTCGGGGTCGTCCACTCGGTCGGGGTCGTCGACTCGTTCGTCGACTCGGTCGTCGACTCGGTCGGGGTTGTCGACTCGGTAGGGGTTGTCGACTCGGTCGTCGACTGGGTCGTCGACCGGGTCGTCGACTCGGTCGTCTACTCGGTCGGGGTCGTCGACTCGGTCGTCGACTCGGTCGTCGACTTGGTCGGGGTCGTCGACTCGGTCGTAGACTCGGTCGTCGACTCGGTCGGGGTCGTCGACTCGGTCGTCGACTCGGTCGGGGCCGTCGACTCGGTCGGGGTCGTCGACTCGGTCGGGGTCGTCGACTCGGTCGTCGACTCGGTCGGGGTCGTCGACTCGGTCGGGGTCGTCGACTCGGTCGTCGACGCGGTCGGGGTCGTCGACTCAGTCGGGGTCGTCGACTCGGTCGTCGACTCGGTCGGGGTCGTCGACTCGGTCGGGGTCGTCAACTCGGTCGTCGACTCAGTCGGGGTCGTCGACTCGGTCGGGGTCGGGGTCGTCGACTCGGTCGGGGTCGTCGACTCGGTCGTCGACTCGGTCGGGGTCGTCGACTCGGTCGTCGACGGGGTCGTCGACTCGGTCAGGGTCGTCGACTCGGTCGTCGACTCGGTCGGGGTCGTCGACTCGGTCGGGGTCGTCGACTCGGTCGTCGACGGGGTCGGCGCCTCAGTCAGGGTCGTCGACTCGGTCGTCGACTCGGTCGTGGTCGTCGACTCGGTCGGGGTCGTCGACTCGGTCGTCGACTCGGTCGGGGTCGTCGACTCGGTCGGGGTCGTCGACTTGGTCGGGGTCGGGGTCGTCGACTCGGTCGGGGTCGTCGACTCGGTCGTGGTCGGGGTCGTCCACTCGGTCGGGGTCGTCGACTCGGTCGTTGTCGGGGTCGTCGACTCGGTCGGGGTCGGGGTCGTCGACTCGGTCGTCGACGGGGTCGTCGACTCGGTCGGGGTCGTCGACTCGGTCGTCGACTCAGTCGTCGACTCGGTTGGGGTCGTCGACTCGGTCGTCGACTCGGTCGGGGTCGTCGACTCGGTCGTCGACTCGGTCGTCGACTCGGTCGTCGACTCGGTCGGGGTCGTCGACTCGGTCGTCGACTCGGTCGTCGACTCGGTCGGGGTCGTCGACTCGGTCGGGGTCGTCGACTCGGTCGTCGACTCGGTCGGGGTCGTCGACTCGGTCGTCGACTTGGTCGTCGTCGGGGTCGTCGACTCGATCGTCGACTCGGTCGTCGACTCGGTCGGTGTCGTCGACTCAGTCGTCGTCGGGGTCGTCGACTCGGTCGTCGACTCGGTCGGGGTCGTCGACTCGGTCGTCGACTCGGTCGGGGTCGTCGACTCGGTCGTCGACTCGGTCGTCGTCGGGGTCGTAGACTCAGTCGTCGACTCGGTCGTCAACTCGGTCGGGGTCATCGACTCGGTCGTCGACTCGGTCGTCGTCGTCGACTCGGTCGTCGACTCAGTCGGGGTCGTCGACTCGGTCGTCGACTCGGTCGGGGTCGTCGACTCGGTCGTCGACTCGGTCGTCGACTCGGTCGGGGTTGTCGACTCGGTCGGGGTTGTCGACTCGGTCGTCGACTGGGTCGTCGACCGGGTCGTCGACTCGGTCGTCTACTCGGTCGGGGTCGTCGACTCGGTCGTCGACTCGGTCGTCGACTTGGTCGGGGTCGTCGACTCGGTCGGGGTCGTCGACTCGGTCGTCGACTCGGTCGGGGTCGTCGACTCGGTCGTCGACGGGGTCTTCGACTTGGTCAGGGTCGTCGACTCGTTCGTCGACTCGGTCGGGGTCGTCGACTCGGTCGGGGTCGTCGACTCGGTCGTCGACGCGGTCGGGGTCGTCGACTCGGTCGGGGTCATCGACTCGGTCGTCGACTCGGTCGGGGTCGTCGACTCGGTCGGGGTCGTCAACTCGGTCGTCGACTCAGTCGGGGTCGTCGACTCGGTCGGGGTCGGGGTCGTCGACTCGGTCGGGGTCGTCGACTCGGTCGTCGACTCGGTCGGGGTCGTCGACTCGGTCGGGGTCGTCGACTCGGTCGTCGACTCGGTCGGGGTCGTCGACTCGGTCGTCGACGGGGTCGGCGCCTCGGTCAGGGTCGTCGACTCGGTCGTCGACTCGGTCGGGGTCGTCGACTCGGTCGTCGACTCGGTCGTCGACTCGGTCGGGGTCATCGACTCGGTCGTCGACTCGGTCGTCGTCGTCGACTCGGTCGTCGACTCGGTCGGGGTCATCGACTCGGTCGTCGACTCGGTCGTCGACTCGGTCGGGGTCGTCGACTCGGTCGTCGACTCGGTCGGGGTCGTCGACTCGGTCGTCGTCTCGGTCGTCGACTCGGTCGGGGTCGTCGACTCGGTCGGGGTCATCGACGGGGTCGTCGTCTCGGTCGTCGACTCGGTCGGGGTCGTCGACGGGGTCGTCGTCGTCGACTCGGTCGTCGACTCGGTCGGGGTCGTCGACTCGGTCGTCGACTCGGTCGGGGTCGTCGACTCGGTCGGTGTCGTCGACTCGGTCGTCGACTCGGTCGCGGTCGTCGACTCGGTCGGGGTCGTCGACTCTGTCGGGGTTGTCGACTCTTTCGGGGTTGTCGACTCGGTCGTCGACTCTGTCGGGGTCGTCGACTCGGTCGTCGACTCGGTCGGGGTCGTCGACTCGGTCGTCGACTCGGTCGGGGTCGTCGACTCGGTCGGGGTCGGGGTCGTCGACTCGGTCGGGGTCGGGGTCGTCGACTCGGTCGGGGTCGTCGACTCGGTTGGGGTCGTCGACTCGGTCGGGGTCGGGGTCGTCGACTCGGTCGGGGTCGTCGACTAGGTCGGGGTCGGGGTCGTCGACTCGGTCGGGGTTGGGGTCGTCGACTCGGTCGGGGTCGTCGACTCGGTCGGGGTCGTCGACTCGGTCGGGGTCGGGGTCGTCGACTCGGTCGGGGTCGGGGTTGTCGACTCGGTCGGGGTCGGGGTCGTCGACTCGGTCGTCGACGGGGTCGTCGACTCGGTCGGGGTCGGGGTCGTCGACTCGGTCGTCGACTCGGTCGTCGACTCGGTCGGGGTCGTCGACCCGGTCGGGTTCGTCGACCTGGTCGTCGACTCTGTCGTCGACTCGGTCGGGGTCGTCGACTCGGTCGTCGACTCGGTCGTCGACTCGGTCGGGGTCGTCGACTCGGTCGTCGACTCGGTCGTCGACTCGGTCGGGGTCGTCGACTCGGTCGGGGTCGTCGACTCGGTCGTCGACTCGGTCGTCGACTCGGTCGGGGTCGTCGACTCGGTCGGGGTCGTCGACTCGGTCGTCGACTCGGTCGTCGACTCGGTCAGGGTTGTCGACTCGGTCGGGGTTGTCGACTCGGTCGTCGACTCGGTCGGGGTCGTCTACTCGGTCGGGGTCGTCGACTCGGTCGTCGACTCGGTCGTCGACTTGGTCGGGGTCGTCGACTCGGTCGTAGACTCGGTCGTCGACTCGTTCGGGGTCGTCGACTCGGTCGTCGACTCGGTCGGGGTCGTCGACTCGGTCGGGGTCGTCGACTCGGTCGTCGACTCGGTCGCGGTCGTCGACTCGGTCGTCGACGGGGTCGTCGACTCGGTCAGGGTCGTCGACTCGGTCGTCGACTCGGTCGGGGTTGTCGACTCGGTCGGGGTCGTCGACTCTGTCGTCGACGCGGTCGGGGTCGTCGACTCGGTCGGGGTCGTCGACTCGGTCGTCGACTCGGTCGGGGTCGTCGACTCGGTCGGGGTCGTCAACTCGGTCGTCGACTCAGTCGGGGTCATCAACTCGGTCGGGGTCGGGGTCGTCGACTCGGTCGGGGTCGTCGACTCGGTCGGGGTCGTCGACTCGGTCGGGGTCGGGGTCGTCGACTCGGTCGGGGTCGTCGACTCGGTCGTGGTCAGGGTCGTCCACTCGGTCGGGGTCGTCGACTCGGTCGGGGTCGGGGTCGTCGACTCGGTCGGGGTCGGGGTCGTCGACTCGGTCGTCGACGGGGTCGTCGACTCGGTCGGGGTCGGGGTCGTCGACTCGGTCGTCGACTCGGTCGGGGTCGTCGACTCGGTCGGGGTCGTCGACACGGTCGTCGACACGGTCGTCGACTCGGTCGGGGTCGTCGACTCGGTCGTCGACTCGGTCGTCGACTCGGTCGGGGTCGTCGACTCGGTCGTCGACTCGGTCGTCGACTCGGTCGGGGTCGTCGACTCGGTCGTCGACTCGGTCGTCGTCGTCGACTCGGTCGTCGACTCGGTCGTCGACTCGGTCGTCGTCGTCGACTCGGTCGTCGACTCGGTCGTCGTCGGGGTCGTCGACTCGGTCGTCGACTCGGTCGTCGACTCGGTCGGGGTCGTCGACTCGGTCGTCGTCGGGGTCGTCGACTCGGTCATCGACTCGGTCGGGGTCGTCGACTCGGTCGTCGACTCGGTCGTCGTCGTCGACTCGGTCGTCGACTCGGTCGGGGTCGTCGACTCGGTCGTCGACTCGGTCGTCGTCGGGGTCGTAGACTCAGTCGTCGACTCGGTCGTCGACTCGGTCGGGGTCGTCGACTCGGTCGTCGACTCGGTCGTCGTCGTCGACTCGGTCGTCGACTCGGTCGGGGTCGTCGACTCGGTCGTCGACTCAGTCATCGACTCGGTCGGGGTCGTCGACTCGGTCGTCGACTCGGTCGTCGACTCGGTCGGGGTCGTCGACTCGGTCGGGGTCGTCGACGGGGTCGTCGTCTCGGTCGTCGACTCGGTCGGGGTCGTCGACGGGGTCGTCGTCGTCGACTCGGTCAGGGTCGTCGACGGGGTCGTCGTCGTCGACTCGGTCGTGGACTCGGTCGGGGTCGTCGACTCGGTCGTCGACTCGGTCGGGGTCGTCGACTCGGTCGTCGACTCGGTCGGGGTCGTCGACTCGGTCGGGGTCGTCGACTCGGTCGTCGACTCGGTCGCGGTCGTCGACTCGGTCGACGACTCGGTCGTCGACTCGATCGTTGTCGTCGACTCGGTCGTCGACTCGGTCGGGGTCGTCGACTCGGTCGCCGACTCGGTCGTCGACTCGGTCGTCGTTGTCGACTCGGTCGTCGACTCGGTCGGGGTCGTCGACTCGGTCGTCGACTCGGTCATCGACTCTGTCGGGGTCGTCGACTCGGTCGTCGACTCGGTCGTCGACTTGGTCGGGGTCGGCGACTCGGTCGGGGTCGTCGACGGGGTCGTCGACTCGGTCGTCGACTCGGTCGTCGACTCGGTCGGGGTCGTCGACTCGGTCGTCGACGGGGTCGTCGACTCGGTCAGGGTCGTCGACTCGGTCGTCGACTCGGTCGGGGTCGGCGCCTGGGTCAGGGTCGTCGACTCGGTTGTCGACTCGGTCGAGGTCGTCGACTCGGTCGGGGTCGTCGACTTGGTCGGGGTCGGGGTCGTCGACTCGGTCGGGGTCGTCGACTCGGTCAGGGTCGTCGACTCGGTCGTCGACTCGGTCGGGGTCGTCGACTCGGTCGGGGTCGTCGACTCGGTCGTCGACTCGGTCGGGGTCGTCGACTCGGTCGTCGACGGGGTCGGCGCCTCGGTCAGGGTCGTCGACTCGGTCGTCGACTCGGTCGGGGTCGTCGACTCGGTCGGGGTCGTCGACTCGGTCGTCGACTCGGTCGGGGTCGTCGACTCGGTCGGGGTCGTCGACTCGGTCGTCGACGCGGTCGGGGTCGTCGACTCGGTCGGGGTCGTGGACTCGGTCGTCGACTCGGTCGGGGTCGTCGACTCGGTCGGGGTCGTCGACTCGGTCGTCGACTCAGTCGGGGTCGTCGACTCGGTCGGGGTCGGGGTCGTCGACTCGGTCGGGGTCGTCGACTCGGTCGTCGACTCGGTCGGGGTCGTCGACTCGGTCGTCGACGGGGTCGTCGACACGGTCAGGGTCGTCGACTCGGTCGTCGACTCAGTTGGGGTCGTCGACTCGGTCGGGGTCGTCGACTCGGTCGTCGACTCGGTCGGGGTCGTCGACTCGGTTGTCGACGGGGTCGGCGCCTGGGTCAGGGTCGTCGACTCGGTTGTCGACTCGGTCGGGGTCGTCGACTCGGTCGGGGTCGTCGACTCGGTCGTCGACTCGGTCGTGGTCGGGGTCGTCCACTCGGTCGGGGTCGTCGACTCGTTCGTCGACTCGGTCGTCGACTCGGTCGGGGTTGTCGACTCGGTAGGGGTTGTCGACTCGGTCGTCGACTGGGTCGTCGACCGGGTCGTCGACTCGGTCGTCTACTCGGTCGGGGTCGTCGACTCGGTCGTCGACTCGGTCGTCGACTTGGTCGGGGTCGTCGACTCGGTCGTAGACTCGGTCGTCGACTCGGTCGGGGTCGTCGACTCGGTCGTCGACTCGGTCGGGGCCGTCGACTCGGTCGGGGTCGTCGACTCGGTCGGGGTCGTCGACTCGGTCGTCGACTCGGTCGGGGTCGTCGACTCGGTCGGGGTCGTCGACTCGGTCGTCGACGCGGTCGGGGTCGTCGACTCAGTCGGGGTCGTCGACTCGGTCGTCGACTCGGTCGGGGTCGTCGACTCGGTCGGGGTCGTCAACTCGGTCGTCGACTCAGTCGGGGTCGTCGACTCGGTCGGGGTCGGGGTCGTCGACTCGGTCGGGGTCGTCGACTCGGTCGTCGACTCGGTCGGGGTCGTCGACTCGGTCGTCGACGGGGTCGTCGACTCGGTCAGGGTCGTCGACTCGGTCGTCGACTCGGTCGGGGTCGTCGACTCGGTCGGGGTCGTCGACTCGGTCGTCGACGGGGTCGGCGCCTCAGTCAGGGTCGTCGACTCGGTCGTCGACTCGGTCGTGGTCGTCGACTCGGTCGGGGTCGTCGACTCGGTCGTCGACTCGGTCGGGGTCGTCGACTCGGTCGGGGTCGTCGACTTGGTCGGGGTCGGGGTCGTCGACTCGGTCGGGGTCGTCGACTCGGTCGTGGTCGGGGTCGTCCACTCGGTCGGGGTCGTCGACTCGGTCGTTGTCGGGGTCGTCGACTCGGTCGGGGTCGGGGTCGTCGACTCGGTCGTCGACGGGGTCGTCGACTCGGTCGGGGTCGTCGACTCGGTCGTCGACTCAGTCGTCGACTCGGTTGGGGTCGTCGACTCGGTCGTCGACTCGGTCGGGGTCGTCGACTCGGTCGTCGACTCGGTCGTCGACTCGGTCGTCGACTCGGTCGGGGTCGTCGACTCGGTCGTCGACTCGGTCGTCGACTCGGTCGGGGTCGTCGACTCGGTCGGGGTCGTCGACTCGGTCGTCGACTCGGTCGGGGTCGTCGACTCGGTCGTCGACTTGGTCGTCGTCGGGGTCGTCGACTCGATCGTCGACTCGGTCGTCGACTCGGTCGGTGTCGTCGACTCAGTCGTCGTCGGGGTCGTCGACTCGGTCGTCGACTCGGTCGGGGTCGTCGACTCGGTCGTCGACTCGGTCGGGGTCGTCGACTCGGTCGTCGACTCGGTCGTCGTCGGGGTCGTAGACTCAGTCGTCGACTCGGTCGTCAACTCGGTCGGGGTCATCGACTCGGTCGTCGACTCGGTCGTCGTCGTCGACTCGGTCGTCGACTCAGTCGGGGTCGTCGACTCGGTCGTCGACTCGGTCGGGGTCGTCGACTCGGTCGTCGACTCGGTCGTCGACTCGGTCGGGGTTGTCGACTCGGTCGGGGTTGTCGACTCGGTCGTCGACTGGGTCGTCGACCGGGTCGTCGACTCGGTCGTCTACTCGGTCGGGGTCGTCGACTCGGTCGTCGACTCGGTCGTCGACTTGGTCGGGGTCGTCGACTCGGTCGGGGTCGTCGACTCGGTCGTCGACTCGGTCGGGGTCGTCGACTCGGTCGTCGACGGGGTCTTCGACTTGGTCAGGGTCGTCGACTCGTTCGTCGACTCGGTCGGGGTCGTCGACTCGGTCGGGGTCGTCGACTCGGTCGTCGACGCGGTCGGGGTCGTCGACTCGGTCGGGGTCATCGACTCGGTCGTCGACTCGGTCGGGGTCGTCGACTCGGTCGGGGTCGTCAACTCGGTCGTCGACTCAGTCGGGGTCGTCGACTCGGTCGGGGTCGGGGTCGTCGACTCGGTCGGGGTCGTCGACTCGGTCGTCGACTCGGTCGGGGTCGTCGACTCGGTCGGGGTCGTCGACTCGGTCGTCGACTCGGTCGGGGTCGTCGACTCGGTCGTCGACGGGGTCGGCGCCTCGGTCAGGGTCGTCGACTCGGTCGTCGACTCGGTCGGGGTCGTCGACTCGGTCGTCGACTCGGTCGTCGACTCGGTCGGGGTCATCGACTCGGTCGTCGACTCGGTCGTCGTCGTCGACTCGGTCGTCGACTCGGTCGGGGTCATCGACTCGGTCGTCGACTCGGTCGTCGACTCGGTCGGGGTCGTCGACTCGGTCGTCGACTCGGTCGGGGTCGTCGACTCGGTCGTCGTCTCGGTCGTCGACTCGGTCGGGGTCGTCGACTCGGTCGGGGTCATCGACGGGGTCGTCGTCTCGGTCGTCGACTCGGTCGGGGTCGTCGACGGGGTCGTCGTCGTCGACTCGGTCGGAGTCGTCGACGGGGTCGTCGTCGTCGACTCGGTCGTCGACTCGGTCGGGGTCGTCGACTCGGTCGTCGACTCGGTCGGGGTCGTCGACTCGGTCGGTGTCGTCGACTCGGTCGTCGACTCGGTCGCGGTCGTCGACTCGGTCGGGGTCGTCGACTCTGTCGGGGTTGTCGACTCTTTCGGGGTTGTCGACTCGGTCGTCGACTCTGTCGGGGTCGTCGACTCGGTCGTCGACTCGGTCGGGGTCGTCGACTCGGTCGTCGACTCGGTCGGGGTCGTCGACTCGGTCGGGGTCGGGGTCGTCGACTCGGTCGGGGTCGGGGTCGTCGACTCGGTCGGGGTCGTCGACTCGGTTGGGGTCGTCGACTCGGTCGGGGTCGGGGTCGTCGACTCGGTCGGGGTCGTCGACTCGGTCGGGGTCGGGGTCGTCGACTCGGTCGGGGTTGGGGTCGTCGACTCGGTCGGGGTCGTCGACTCGGTCGGGGTCGTCGACTCGGTCGGGGTCGGGGTCGTCGACTCGGTCGGGGTCGGGGTTGTCGACTCGGTCGGGGTCGGGGTCGTCGACTCGGTCGTCGACAGGGTCGTCGACTCGGTCGGGGTCGGGGTCGTCGACTCGGTCGTCGACTCGGTCGTCGACTCGGTCGGGGTCGTCGACCCGGTCGGGTTCGTCGACCTGGTCGTCGACTCTGTCGTCGACTCGGTCGGGGTCGTCGACTCGGTCGTCGACTCGGTCGTCGACTCGGTCGGGGTCGTCGACTCGGTCGTCGACTCGGTCGTCGACTCGGTCGGGGTCGTCGACTCGGTCGGGGTCGTCGACTCGGTCGTCGACTCGGTCGTCGACTCGGTCGGGGTCGTCGACTCGGTCGGGGTCGTCGACTCGGTCGTCGACTCGGTCGTCGACTCGGTCAGGGTTGTCGACTCGGTCGGGGTTGTCGACTCGGTCGTCGACTCGGTCGGGGTCGTCTACTCGGTCGGGGTCGTCGACTCGGTCGTCGACTCGGTCGTCGACTTGGTCGGGGTCGTCGACTCGGTCGTAGACTCGGTCGTCGACTCGTTCGGGGTCGTCGACTCGGTCGTCGACTCGGTCGGGGTCGTCGACTCGGTCGGGGTCGTCGACTCGGTCGTCGACTCGGTCGCGGTCGTCGACTCGGTCGTCGACGGGGTCGTCGACTCGGTCAGGGTCGTCGACTCGGTCGTCGACTCGGTCGGGGTTGTCGACTCGGTCGGGGTCGTCGACTCTGTCGTCGACGCGGTCGGGGTCGTCGACTCGGTCGGGGTCGTCGACTCGGTCGTCGACTCGGTCGGGGTCGTCGACTCGGTCGGGGTCGTCAACTCGGTCGTCGACTCAGTCGGGGTCATCAACTCGGTCGGGGTCGGGGTCGTCGACTCGGTCGGGGTCGTCGACTCGGTCGGGGTCGTCGACTCGGTCGCGGTCGGGGTCGTCGACTCGGTCGGGGTCGTCGACTCGGTCGGGGTCGGGGTCGTCGACTCGGTCGGGGTCGTCGACTCGGTCGTGGTCAGGGTCGTCCACTCGGTCGGGGTCGTCGACTCGGTCGGGGTCGGGGTCGTCGACTCGGTCGGGGTCGTCGACTCGGTCGTCGACTCGGTCGTCGTCGGGGTCGTAGACTCAGTCGTCGACTCGGTCGTCGACTCGGTCGGGGTCGTCGACTCGGTCGTCGACTCGGTCGTCGTCGTCGACTCGGTCGTCGACTCGGTCGGGGTCGTCGACTCGGTCGTCGACTCAGTCATCGACTCGGTCGGGGTCGTCGACTCGGTCGTCGACTCGGTCGTCGACTCGGTCGGGGTCGTCGACTCGGTCGGGGTCGTCGACGGGGTCGTCGTCTCGGTCGTCGACTCGGTCGGGGTCGTCGACGGGGTCGTCGTCGTCGACTCGGTCAGGGTCGTCGACGGGGTCGTCGTCGTCGACTCGGTCGTGGACTCGGTCGGGGTCGTCGACTCGGTCGTCGACTCGGTCGGGGTCGTCGACTCGGTCGTCGACTCGGTCGGGGTCGTCGACTCGGTCGGGGTCGTCGACTCGGTCGTCGACTCGGTCGCGGTCGTCGACTCGGTCGACGACTCGGTCGTCGACTCGATCGTTGTCGTCGACTCGGTCGTCGACTCGGTCGGGGTCGTCGACTCGGTCGTCGACTCGGTCGTCGACTCGGTCGTCGTTGTCGACTCGGTCGTCGACTCGGTCGGGGTCGTCGACTCGGTCGTCGACTCGGTCATCGACTCTGTCGGGGTCGTCGACTCGGTCGTCGACTCGGTCGTCGACTTGGTCGGGGTCGGCGACTCGGTCGGGGTCGTCGACGGGGTCGTCGACTCGGTCGTCGACTCGGTCGTCGACTCGGTCGGGGTCGTCGACTCGGTCGTCGACTCGGTCGTCGTCGGGGTCGTAGACTCAGTCGTCGACTCGGTCGTCGACTCGGTCGGGGTCATCGACTCGGTCGTCGACTCGGTCGTCGTCGTCGACTCGGTCGTCGACTCGGTCGGGGTCGTCGACTCGGTCGTCGACTCGGTCGTCGACTCGGTCGGGGTCGTCGACTCGGTCGTTGACTCGGTCGGGGTCGTCGACGGGGTCGTCGTCGTCGACTCGGTCGGGGTCGTCGACGGGGTCGTCGTCGTCGACTCGGTCGTCGACTCGGTCGGGGTCGTCGACTCGGTCGGTGTCGTCGACTCGGTCGTCGACTCGGTCGCGGTCGTCGACTCGGTCGGGGTCGTCGACTCTGTCGGGGGTGTCGACTCTGTCGGGGTTGTCGACTCGGTCGTCGACTCGGTCGGGGTCGTCGACTCGGTCGTCGACGGGGTCGTCGACTTGGTCAGGGTCGTCGACTCGTTCGTCGACTCGGTCGGGGTCGTCGACTCGGTCGGGGTCGTCGACTCGGTCGTCGACTCGGTCGGGGTCGTCGACTCGGTCGGGGTCATCGACTCGGTCGTCGACTCGGTCGGGGTCGTCGACTCGGTCGGGGTCGTCAACTCGGTCGTCGACTCAGTCGGGGTCGTCGACTCGGTCGGGGTCGGGGTCGTCGACTCGGTCGGGGTCGTCGACTCGGTCGTCGACTCGGTCGGGGTCGTCGACTCGGTCGGGGTCGTCGACTCGGTCGTCGACTCGGTCGGGGTCGTCGACTCGGTCGTCGACGGGGTCGGCGCCTCGGTCAGGGTCGTCGACTCGGTCGTCGACTCGGTCGGGGTCGTCGACTCGGTCGTCGACTCGGTCGTCGACTCGGTCGGGGTCATCGACTCGGTCGTCGACTCGGTCGTCGACTCGGTCGTCGTCGTCGACTCGGTCGTCGACTCGGTCGGGGTCATCGACTCGGTCGCCGACTCGGTCAGGGTCGTCGACGGTGTCGTCGTCGTCGACTCGGTCGTGGACTCGGTCGGGGTCGTCGACTCGGTCGTCGACTCGGTCGGGGTCGTCGACTCGGTCGTCGACTCGGTCGCGGTCGTCGACTCGGTCGACGACTCGGTCGTCGACTCGATCGTCGTCGTCGACTCGGTCGTCGAGTCGGTCGTCGACTCGGTCGTCGACTCGGTCGTCGACTCGGTCGTCATCGTCGACTCGGTCGTCGACTCCGTCGGGGTCATCGACTCGGTCGTCGACTCGGTCGTCGACTCGGTCGGGGTCGTCGACTCGGTCGTCGACTCGGTCGTCGACTTGGTCGGGGTCGTCGACTCGGTCGGGGTCGTCGACGGGGTCGTCGTCTCGGTCGTCGATTCGGTCGGGGTCGTCGACGGGGTCGTCGTCGTCGACGCGGTCGTGGACTCGGTCGGGGTCGTCGACTCGGTCGTCGACTCGGTCGGGGTCGTCGACTCGGTCGGGGTCGTCGACTCGGTCGTCGAGTCGGTCGGGGTCGTCGACTCGGTCGTCGACTCGGTCGGGGTCGTCGACTCGGTCGTGGTCGTCGACTCGGTCGTCGACTCGGTCGGGGTCGTCGACTCTGTCGGGGTCGTCGACTCTGTCGGGGTTGTCGACTCGGTCGTCGACTCTGTCGGGGTCGTCAACTCGGTCGTCAACTCGGTCGGGGTCGTCGACTCGGTCGTCGACTCGGTCGGGGTCGGGGTCGTCGACTCGGTCGGGGTCGTCGACTCGGTCGGGGTCAGGGTCGTCGACTCGGTCGGGGTCGGGGTCGTCGACTCGGTCGGGGTCGTCGACTCGGTTGGGGTCGTCGACTCGGTCGGGGTCGGGGTCGTCGACTCGTTCGGGGTCGTCGACTCGGTCGGGGTCGTCGACTCGGTCGGGGTCGTCGACTCGGTTGTCGACGGGGTCGGCGCCTGGGTCAGGGTCGTCGACTCGGTTGTCGACTCGGTCGGGGTCGTCGACTCGGTCGGGGTCATCGACTCGGTCGTCGACTCGGTCGTGGTCGGGGTCGTCCACTCGGTCGGGGTCGTCGACTCGGTCGTTGTCGGGGTCGTCGACTCGGTCGGGGTCGGGGTCGTCGACTCGGTCGTCGACGGGGTCGTCGACTCGGTCGGGGTCGTCGACTCGGTCGTCGACTCGGTCGTCGACTCGGTCGGGGTCGTCGACTCGGTCGTCGACTCGGTCATCGACTCGGTCGTCGACTCGGTCGTCGACTCGGTCGTCGACTCGGTCGGGGTCGTCGACTCGGTCGGAGTCGTCGACTCGGTCGTCGACTCGGTCGGGGTCGTCGACTCGGTCGGGGTCGTCGACTCGGTCGTCGACTCGGTCGTCGACTCGGTCGGGGTCGTCGACTCTGTCGGGGTCGTCGACTCGGTCGTCGACTCGGTCGTCGACTCGGTCGGGGTTGTCGACTCGGTAGGGGTTGTCGACTCGGTCGTCGACTGGGTCGTCGACCGGGTCGTCGACTCGGTCGTCTACTCGGTCGGGGTCGTCAACTCGGTCGTCGACTCGGTCGTCGACTTGGTCGGGGTCGTCGACTCGGTCATAGACTCGGTCGTCGACTCGGTCGGGGTCGTCGACTCGGTCGTCGACTCTGTCGGGGTCGTCGACTCGGTCGGGGTCGTCGACTCGGTCGGGGTCGTCGACTCGGTCGTCGACTCGGTCGGGGTCGGGGTCGTCGACTCGGTCGGGGTCGTCGACTCGGTCGGGGTCGTCGACTCGGTCAGGGTCGGGGTCGTCGACTCGGTCGGGGTCGTCGACTCGGTCGGGGTCGGGGTCGTCGACTCGGTCGGGGTCGTCGACTCGGTCGTGGTCAGGGTCGTCCACTCGGTCGGGGCCATCGACTCGGTCGGGGTCGGGGTCGTCGACTCGGTCGTCGACGGGGTCGTCGACTCGGTCGGTGTCGGGGTCGTCGACTCGGTCGTCGACTCGGTCGGGGTCGTCGACACGGTCGTCGACTCGGTCGTCGACTCGGTCGGGGTCGTCGACTCGGTCGTCGACTCGGTCGTCGACTCGGTCGGGGTCGTCGACTCGGTCGGGGTCGTCGACTCGGTCGTCGACTCGGTCGGGGTCGTCGACTCGGTCGTCGACTCGGTCGTCGACTCGGTCGGGGTCGTCGACTCGGTCGTCGACTCGGTCGTCGTCGGGGTCGTCGACTCGGTCGTCGACTCGGTCGTCGACTCGGTCGGGGTCGTCGACTCGGTCGTCGTCGGGGTCGTCGACTCGGTCATCGACTCGGTCGGGGTCGTCGACTCGGTCGTCGACTCGGTCGTCGTCGTCGACTCGGTCGTCGACTCGGTCGGGGTCGTCGACTCGGTCGTCGACTCGGTCGTCGTCGGGGTCATAGACTCAGTTGTCGACTCGGTCGTCGACTCGGTCGGGGTCGTCGACTCGGTCGTCGACTCGGTCATCGTCGTCGACTCGGTCGTGGACTCGGTCGGGGTCGTCGACTCGGTCGTCGACTCGGTCGTCGACTCAGTCGGGGTCGTCGACTCGGTCGTCGACTCGGTCGTCGACTTCGTCGGGGTCGTCGACTCGGTCGGGGTCGTCGACGGGGTCGTCGTCTCGGTCGTCGACTCGGTCGGGGTCGTCGACGGGGTCGTCGTCGTCGACGCGGTCGGGGTCGTCGACGGGGTCGTCGTCGTCGACTCGGTCAGGGTCGTCGACGGTGTCGTCGTCGTCGACTCGGTCGTGGACTCGGTCGGGGTCGTCGACTCGGTCGTCGACTCGGTCGGGGTCGTCGACTCGGTCGGGGTCGTCGACTCGGTCGTCGACTCGGTCGCGGTCGTCGACTCGGTCGACGACTCGGTCGTCGACTCGATCGTCGTCGTCGACTCGGTCGTCGACTCGGTCGGGGTCGTCGACTCGGTCGTCGACTCGGTCGTCGACTTGGTCGGTGTCGTCGACTCGGTCGGGGTCGTCGACGGGGTCGTCGTCTCGGTCGTCGACTCGGTCGGGGTCGTCGACGGGGTCGTCGTCGTCGACGCGGTCGGGGTCGTCGACGGGGTCGTCGTCGTCGACTCGGTCAGGGTCGTCGACGGTGTCTTCGTCGTCGACTCGGTCGTGGACTCGGTCGGGGTCGTCGACTCGGTCGTCGACTCGGTCGGGGTCGTCGACTCGGTCGTCGACTCGGTCGCGGTCGTCGACTCGGTCGACGACTCGGTCGTCGACTCGATCGTCGTCGTCGACTCGGTCGTCGAGTCGGTCGTCGACTCGGTCGTCGACTCGGTCGTCGACTCGGTCGTCGTCGTCGACTCGGTCGTCGACTCCGTCGGGGTCATCGACTCGGTCGTCGACTCGGTCGTCGACTCGGTCGGGGTCGTCGACTCGGTCGTCGACTCGGTCGTCGACTTGGTCGGGGTCGTCGACTCGGTCGGGGTCGTCGACGGGGTCGTCGTCTCGGTCGTCGATTCGGTCGGGGTCGTCGACGGGGTCGTCGTCGTCGACGCGGTCGTGGACTCGGTCGGGGTCGTCGACTCGGTCGTCGACTCGGTCGGGGTCGTCGACTCGGTCGGGGTCGTCGACTCGGTCGTCGACTCGGTCGGGGTCGTCGACTCGGTCGTCGACTCGGTCGGGGTCGTCGACTCGGTCGTGGTCGTCGACTCGGTCGTCGACTCGGTCGGGGTCGTCGACTCTGTCGGGGTCGTCGACTCTGTCGGGGTTGTCGACTCGGTCGTCGACTCTGTCGGGGTCGTCAACTCGGTCGTCAACTCGGTCGGGGTCGTCGACTCGGTCGTCGACTCGGTCGGGGTCGGGGTCGTCGACTCGGTCGGGGTCGTCGACTCGGTCGGGGTCAGGGTCGTCGACTCGGTCGGGGTCGGGGTCGTCGACTCGTTCGGGGTCGTCGACTCGGTCGGGGTCGTCGACTCGGTCGTCGACTCGGTCGGGGTCGTCGACTCGGTTGTCGACGGGGTCGGCGCCTGGGTCAGGGTCGTCGACTCGGTTGTCGACTCGGTCGGGGTCGTCGACTCGGTCGGGGTCGTCGACTCGGTCGTCGACTCGGTCGTGGTCGGGGTCGTCCACTCGGTCGGGGTCGTCGACTCGGTCGTTGTCGGGGTCGTCGACTCGGTCGGGGTCGGGGTCGTCGACTCGGTCGTCGACGGGGTCGTCGACTCGGTCGGGGTCGTCGACTCGGTCGTCGACTCGGTCGTCGACTCGGTCGGGGTCGTCGACTCGGTCGTCGACTCGGTCATCGACTCGGTCGTCGACTCGGTCGTCGACTCGGTCGTCGACTCGGTCGGGGTCGTCGACTCGGTCGGAGTCGTCGACTCGGTCGTCGACTCGGTCGGGGTCGTCGACTCGGTCGGGGTCGTCGACTCGGTCGTCGACTCGGTCGTCGACTCGGTCGGGGTCGTCGACTCGGTCGGGGTCGTCGACTCGGTCGTCGACTCGGTCGTCGACTCGGTCGGGGTTGTCGACTCGGTAGGGGTTGTCGACTCGGTCGTCGACTGGGTCGTCGACCGGGTCGTCGACTCGGTCGTCTACTCGGTCGGGGTCGTCGACTCGGTCGTCGACTCGGTCGTCGACTTGGTCGGGGTCGTCGACTCGGTCGTAGACTCGGTCGTCGACTCGGTCGGGGTCGTCGACTCGGTCGTCGACTCTGTCGGGGTCGTCGACTCGGTCGGGGTCGTCGACTCGGTCGGGGTCGTCGACTCGGTCGTCGACTCGGTCGGGGTCGTCGACTCGGTCGGGGTCGTCGACTCGGTCGTCGACGCGGTCGGGGTCGTCGACTCAGTCGGGGTCGTCGACTCGGTCGTCGACTCGGTCGGGGTCGTCGACTCGGTCGGGGTCGTCAACTCGGTCGTCGACTCAGTCGGGGTCGTCGACTCGGTCGGGGTCGGGGTCGTCGACTCGGTCGGGGTCGTCGACTCGGTCGTCGACTCGGTCGGGGTCGTCGACTCGGTCGTCGACGGGGTCGTCGACTCGGTCAGGGTCGTCGACTCGGTCGTCGACTCGGTCGGGGTCGTCGACTCGGTCGTCGACTCGGTCGGGGTCGGGGTCGTCGACTCGGTCGGGGTCGTCGACTCGGTCGGGGTCGTCGACTCGGTCAGGGTCGGGGTCGTCGACTCGGTCGGGGTCGTCGACTCGGTCGGGGTCGGGGTCGTCGACTCGGTCGGGGTCGTCGACTCGGTCGTGGTCAGGGTCGTCCACTCGGTCGGGGCCATCGACTCGGTCGGGGTCGGGGTCGTCGACTCGGTCGTCGACGGGGTCGTCGACTCGGTCGGTGTCGGGGTCGTCGACTCGGTCGTCGACTCGGTCGGGGTCGTCGACACGGTCGTCGACTCGGTCGTCGACTCGGTCGGGGTCGTCGACTCGGTCGTCGACTCGGTCGTCGACTCGGTCGGGGTCGTCGACTCGGTCGGGGTCGTCGACTCGGTCGTCGACTCGGTCGGGGTCGTCGACTCGGTCGTCGACTCGGTCGTCGACTCGGTCGGGGTCGTCGACTCGGTCGTCGACTCGGTCGTCGTCGGGGTCGTCGACTCGGTCGTCGACTCGGTCGTCGACTCGGTCGGGGTCGTCGACTCGGTCGTCGTCGGGGTCGTCGACTCGGTCATCGACTCGGTCGGGGTCGTCGACTCGGTCGTCGACTCGGTCGTCGTCGTCGACTCGGTCGTCGACTCGGTCGGGGTCGTCGACTCGGTCGTCGACTCGGTCGTCGTCGGGGTCATAGACTCAGTTGTCGACTCGGTCGTCGACTCGGTCGGGGTCGTCGACTCGGTCGTCGACTCGGTCATCGTCGTCGACTCGGTCGTGGACTCGGTCGGGGTCGTCGACTCGGTCGTCGACTTGGTCGTCGACTCAGTCGGGGTCGTCGACTCGGTCGTCGACTCGGTCGTCGACTTCGTCGGGGTCGTCGACTCGGTCGGGGTCGTCGACGGGGTCGTCGTCTCGGTCGTCGACTCGGTCGGGGTCGTCGACGGGGTCGTCGTCGTCGACGCGGTCGGGGTCGTCGACGGGGTCGTCGTCGTCGACTCGGTCAGGGTCGTCGACGGTGTCGTCGTCGTCGACTCGGTCGTGGACTCGGTCGGGGTCGTCGACTCGGTCGTCGACTCGGTCGGGGTCGTCGACTCGGTCGGGGTCGTCGACTCGGTCGTCGACTCGGTCGCGGTCGTCGACTCGGTCGACGACTCGGTCGTCGACTCGATCGTCGTCGTCGACTCGGTCGTCGACTCGGTCGGGGTCGTCGACTCGGTCGTCGACTCGGTCGTCGACTTGGTCGGGGTCGTCGACTCGGTCGGGGTCGTCGACGGGGTCGTCGTCTCGGTCGTCGACTCGGTCGGGGTCGTCGACGGGGTCGTCGTCGTCGACGCGGTCGGGGTCGTCGACGGGGTCGTCGTCGTCGACTCGGTCAGGGTCGTCGACGGTGTCGTCGTCGTCGACTCGGTCGTGGACTCGGTCGGGGTCGTCGACTCGGTCGTCGAATCGGTCGGGGTCGTCGACTCGGTCGTCGACTCGGTCGCGGTCGTCGACTCGGTCGACGACTCGGTCGTCGACTCGATCGTCGTCGTCGACTCGGTCGTCGAGTCGGTCGTCGACTCGGTCGTCGACTCGGTCGTCGACTCGGTCGTCGTCGTCGACTCGGTCGTCGACTCCGTCGGGGTCATCGACTCGGTCGTCGACTCGGTCGTCGACTCGGTCGGGGTCGTCGACTCGGTCGTCGACTCGGTCGTCGACTTGGTCGGGGTCGTCGACTCGGTCGGGGTCGTCGACGGGGTCGTCGTCTCGGTCGTCGATTCGGTCGGGGTCGTCGACGGGGTCGTCGTCGTCGATGCGGTCGTGGACTCGGTCGGGGTCGTCGACTCGGTCGTCGACTCGGTCGGGGTCGTCGACTCGGTCGGGGTCGTCGACTCGGTCGTCGACTCGGTCGGGGTCGTCGACTCGGTCGTGGTCGTCGACTCGGTCGTCGACTCGGTCGGGGTCGTCGACTCTGTCGGGGTCGTCGACTCTGTCGGGGTTGTCGAATCGGTCGTCGACTCTGTCGGGGTCGTCAACTCGGTCGTCAACTCGGTCGGGGTCGTCGACTCGGTCGTCGACTCGGTCGGGGTCGGGGTCGTCGACTCGGTCGGGGTCGTCGACTCGGTCGGGGTCAGGGTCGTCGACTCGGTCGGGGTCGGGGTCGTCGACTCGTTCGGGGTCGTCGACTCGGTCGGGGTCGTCGACTCGGTCGTCGACTCGGTCGGGGTCGTCGACTCGGTTGTCGACGGGGTCGGCGCCTGGGTCAGGGTCGTCGACTCGGTTGTCGACTCGGTCGGGGTCGTCGACTCGGTCGGGGTCGTCGACTCGGTCGTCGACTCGGTCGTGGTCGGGGTCGTCCACTCGGTCGGGGTCGTCGACTCGGTCGTTGTCGGGGTCGTCGACTCGGTCGGGGTCGGGGTCGTCGACTCGGTCGTCGACGGGGTCGTCGACTCGGTCGGGGTCGTCGACTCGGTCGTCGACTCGGTCGTCGACTCGGTCGGGGTCGTCGACTCGGTCGTCGACTCGGTCATCGACTCGGTCGTCGACTCGGTCGTCGACTCGGTCGTCGACTCGGTCGGGGTCGTCGACTCGGTCGGAGTCGTCGACTCGGTCGTCGACTCGGTCGGGGTCGTCGACTCGGTCGGGGTCGTCGACTCGGTCGTCGACTCGGTCGTCGACTCGGTCGGGGTCGTCGACTCGGTCGGGGTCGTCGACTCGGTCGTCGACTCGGTCGTCGACTCGGTCGGGGTTGTCGACTCGGTAGGGGTTGTCGACTCGGTCGTCGACTGGGTCGTCGACCGGGTCGTCGACTCGGTCGTCTACTCGGTCGGGGTCGTCGACTCGGTCGTCGACTCGGTCGTCGACTTGGTCGGGGTCGTCGACTCGGTCGTAGACTCGGTCGTCGACTCGGTCGGGGTCGTCGACTCGGTCGTCGACTCTGTCGGGGTCGTCGACTCGGTCGGGGTCGTCGACTCGGTCGGGGTCGTCGACTCGGTCGTCGACTCGGTCGGGGTCGTCGACTCGGTCGGGGTCGTCGACTCGGTCGTCGACGCGGTCGGGGTCGTCGACTCAGTCGGGGTCGTCGACTCGGTCGTCGACTCGGTCGGGGTCGTCGACTCGGTCGGGGTCGTCAACTCGGTCGTCGACTCAGTCGGGGTCGTCGACTCGGTCGGGGTCGGGGTCGTCGACTCGGTCGGGGTCGTCGACTCGGTCGTCGACTCGGTCGGGGTCGTCGACTCGGTCGTCGACGGGGTCGTCGACTCGGTCAGGGTCGTCGACTCGGTCGTCGACTCGGTCGGGGTCGTCGACTCGGTCGTCGACTCGGTCGGGGTCGGGGTCGTCGACTCGGTCGGGGTCGTCGACTCGGTCGGGGTCGTCGACTCGGTCAGGGTCGGGGTCGTCGACTCGGTCGGGGTCGTCGACTCGGTCGGGGTCGGGGTCGTCGACTCGGTCGGGGTCGTCGACTCGGTCGTGGTCAGGGTCGTCCACTCGGTCGGGGCCATCGACTCGGTCGGGGTCGGGGTCGTCGACTCGGTCGTCGACGGGGTCGTCGACTCGGTCGGTGTCGGGGTCGTCGACTCGGTCGTCGACTCGGTCGGGGTCGTCGACACGGTCGTCGACTCGGTCGTCGACTCGGTCGGGGTCGTCGACTCGGTCGTCGACTCGGTCGTCGACTCGGTCGGGGTCGTCGACTCGGTCGGGGTCGTCGACTCGGTCGTCGACTCGGTCGGGGTCGTCGACTCGGTCGTCGACTCGGTCGTCGACTCGGTCGGGGTCGTCGACTCGGTCGTCGACTCGGTCGTCGTCGGGGTCGTCGACTCGGTCGTCGACTCGGTCGTCGACTCGGTCGGGGTCGTCGACTCGGTCGTCGTCGGGGTCGTCGACTCGGTCATCGACTCGGTCGGGGTCGTCGACTCGGTCGTCGACTCGGTCGTCGTCGTCGACTCGGTCGTCGACTCGGTCGGGGTCGTCGACTCGGTCGTCGACTCGGTCGTCGTCGGGGTCATAGACTCAGTTGTCGACTCGGTCGTCGACTCGGTCGGGGTCGTCGACTCGGTCGTCGACTCGGTCATCGTCGTCGACTCGGTCGTGGACTCGGTCGGGGTCGTCGACTCGGTCGTCGACTCGGTCGTCGACTCAGTCGGGGTCGTCGACTCGGTCGTCGACTCGGTCGTCGACTTCGTCGGGGTCGTCGACTCGGTCGGGGTCGTCGACGGGGTCGTCGTCTCGGTCGTCGACTCGGTCGGGGTCGTCGACGGGGTCGTCGTCGTCGACGCGGTCGGGGTCGTCGACGGGGTCGTCGTCGTCGACTCGGTCAGGGTCGTCGACGGTGTCGTCGTCGTCGACTCGGTCGTGGACTCGGTCGGGGTCGTCGACTCGGTCGTCGACTCGGTCGGGGTCGTCGACTCGGTCGGGGTCGTCGACTCGGTCGTCGACTCGGTCGCGGTCGTCGACTCGGTCGACGACTCGGTCGTCGACTCGATCGTCGTCGTCGACTCGGTCGTCGACTCGGTCGGGGTCGTCGACTCGGTCGTCGACTCGGTCGTCGACTTGGTCGGGGTCGTCGACTCGGTCGGGGTCGTCGACGGGGTCGTCGTCTCGGTCGTCGACTCGGTCGGGGTCGTCGACGGGGTCGTCGTCGTCGACGCGGTCGGGGTCGTCGACGGGGTCGTCGTCGTCGACTCGGTCAGGGTCGTCGACGGTGTCGTCGTCGTCGACTCGGTCGTGGACTCGGTCGGGGTCGTCGACTCGGTCGTCGAATCGGTCGGGGTCGTCGACTCGGTCGTCGACTCGGTCGCGGTCGTCGACTCGGTCGACGACTCGGTCGTCGACTCGATCGTCGTCGTCGACTCGGTCGTCGAGTCGGTCGTCGACTCGGTCGTCGACTCGGTCGTCGACTCGGTCGTCGTCGTCGACTCGGTCGTCGACTCCGTCGGGGTCATCGACTCGGTCGTCGACTCGGTCGTCGACTCGGTCGGGGTCGTCGACTCGGTCGTCGACTCGGTCGTCGACTTGGTCGGGGTCGTCGACTCGGTCGGGGTCGTCGACGGGGTCGTCGTCTCGGTCGTCGATTCGGTCGGGGTCGTCGACGGGGTCGTCGTCGTCGACGCGGTCGTGGACTCGGTCGGGGTCGTCGACTCGGTCGTCGACTCGGTCGGGGTCGTCGACTCGGTCGGGGTCGTCGACTCGGTCGTCGACTCGGTCGGGGTCGTCGACTCGGTCGTGGTCGTCGACTCGGTCGTCGACTCGGTCGGGGTCGTCGACTCTGTCGGGGTCGTCGACTCTGTCGGGGTTGTCGAATCGGTCGTCGACTCTGTCGGGGTCGTCAACTCGGTCGTCAACTCGGTCGGGGTCGTCGACTCGGTCGTCGACTCGGTCGGGGTCGGGGTCGTCGACTCGGTCGGGGTCGTCGACTCGGTCGGGGTCAGGGTCGTCGACTCGGTCGGGGTCGGGGTCGTCGACTCGTTCGGGGTCGTCGACTCGGTCGGGGTCGTCGACTCGGTCGTCGACTCGGTCGGGGTCGTCGACTCGGTTGTCGACGGGGTCGGCGCCTGGGTCAGGGTCGTCGACTCGGTTGTCGACTCGGTCGGGGTCGTCGACTCGGTCGGGGTCGTCGACTCGGTCGTCGACTCGGTCGTGGTCGGGGTCGTCCACTCGGTCGGGGTCGTCGACTCGGTCGTTGTCGGGGTCGTCGACTCGGTCGGGGTCGGGGTCGTCGACTCGGTCGTCGACGGGGTCGTCGACTCGGTCGGGGTCGTCGACTCGGTCGTCGACTCGGTCGTCGACTCGGTCGGGGTCGTCGACTCGGTCGTCGACTCGGTCATCGACTCGGTCGTCGACTCGGTCGTCGACTCGGTCGTCGACTCGGTCGGGGTCGTCGACTCGGTCGGAGTCGTCGACTCGGTCGTCGACTCGGTCGGGGTCGTCGACTCGGTCGGGGTCGTCGACTCGGTCGTCGACTCGGTCGTCGACTCGGTCGGGGTCGTCGACTCGGTCGGGGTCGTCGACTCGGTCGTCGACTCGGTCGTCGACTCGGTCGGGGTTGTCGACTCGGTAGGGGTTGTCGACTCGGTCGTCGACTGGGTCGTCGACCGGGTCGTCGACTCGGTCGTCTACTCGGTCGGGGTCGTCGACTCGGTCGTCGACTCGGTCGTCGACTTGGTCGGGGTCGTCGACTCGGTCGTAGACTCGGTCGTCGACTCGGTCGGGGTCGTCGACTCGGTCGTCGACTCTGTCGGGGTCGTCGACTCGGTCGGGGTCGTCGACTCGGTCGGGGTCGTCGACTCGGTCGTCGACTCGGTCGGGGTCGTCGACTCGGTCGGGGTCGTCGACTCGGTCGTCGACGCGGTCGGGGTCGTCGACTCGGTCGGGGTCGTCGACTCGGTCGTCGACTCGGTCGGGGTCGTCGACTCGGTCGGGGTCGTCAACTCGGTCGTCGACTCAGTCGGGGTCGTCGACTCGGTCGGGGTCGGGGTCGTCGACTCGGTCGGGGTCGTCGACTCGGTCGTCGACTCGGTCGTCGACTCGGTCGGGGTCGTCGACTCGGTCGGGGTCGTCGACTCGGTCGTCGACTCGGTCGGGGTCGTCGACTCGGTCGTCGACTCGGTCGTCGACTCGGTCGGGGTCGTCGACTCGGTCGTCGACTCGGTCGTCGTCGGGGTCGTCGACTCGGTCGTCGACTCGGTCGTCGACTCGGTCGGGGTCGTCGACTCGGTCGTCGTCGGGGTCGTCGACTCGGTCATCGACTCGGTCGGGGTCGTCGACTCGGTCGTCGACTCGGTCGTCGTCGTCGACTCGGTCGTCGACTCGGTCGGGGTCGTCGACTCGGTCGTCGACTCGGTCGTCGTCGGGGTCATAGACTCAGTTGTCGACTCGGTCGTCGACTCGGTCGGGGTCGTCGACTCGGTCGTCGACTCGGTCATCGTCGTCGACTCGGTCGTGGACTCGGTCGGGGTCGTCGACTCGGTCGTCGACTCGGTCGTCGACTCAGTCGGGGTCGTCGACTCGGTCGTCGACTCGGTCGTCGACTTCGTCGGGGTCGTCGACTCGGTCGGGGTCGTCGACGGGGTCGTCGTCTCGGTCGTCGACTCGGTCGGGGTCGTCGACGGGGTCGTCGTCGTCGACGCGGTCGGGGTCGTCGACGGGGTCGTCGTCGTCGACTCGGTCAGGGTCGTCGACGGTGTCGTCGTCGTCGACTCGGTCGTGGACTCGGTCGGGGTCGTCGACTCGGTCGTCGACTCGGTCGGGGTCGTCGACTCGGTCGGGGTCGTCGACTCGGTCGTCGACTCGGTCGCGGTCGTCGACTCGGTCGACGACTCGGTCGTCGACTCGATCGTCGTCGTCGACTCGGTCGTCGACTCGGTCGGGGTCGTCGACTCGGTCGTCGACTCGGTCGTCGACTTGGTCGGGGTCGTCGACTCGGTCGGGGTCGTCGACGGGGTCGTCGTCTCGGTCGTCGACTCGGTCGGGGTCGTCGACGGGGTCGTCGTCGTCGACGCGGTCGGGGTCGTCGACGGGGTCGTCGTCGTCGACTCGGTCAGGGTCGTCGACGGTGTCGTCGTCGTCGACTCGGTCGTGGACTCGGTCGGGGTCGTCGACTCGGTCGTCGAATCGGTCGGGGTCGTCGACTCGGTCGTCGACTCGGTCGCGGTCGTCGACTCGGTCGACGACTCGGTCGTCGACTCGATCGTCGTCGTCGACTCGGTCGTCGAGTCGGTCGTCGACTCGGTCGTCGACTCGGTCGTCGACTCGGTCGTCGTCGTCGACTCGGTCGTCGACTCCGTCGGGGTCATCGACTCGGTCGTCGACTCGGTCGTCGACTCGGTCGGGGTCGTCGACTCGGTCGTCGACTCGGTCGTCGACTTGGTCGGGGTCGTCGACTCGGTCGGGGTCGTCGACGGGGTCGTCGTCTCGGTCGTCGATTCGGTCGGGGTCGTCGACGGGGTCGTCGTCGTCGACGCGGTCGTGGACTCGGTCGGGGTCGTCGACTCGGTCGTCGACTCGGTCGGGGTCGTCGACTCGGTCGGGGTCGTCGACTCGGTCGTCGACTCGGTCGGGGTCGTCGACTCGGTCGTGGTCGTCGACTCGGTCGTCGACTCGGTCGGGGTCGTCGACTCTGTCGGGGTCGTCGACTCTGTCGGGGTTGTCGAATCGGTCGTCGACTCTGTCGGGGTCGTCAACTCGGTCGTCAACTCGGTCGGGGTCGTCGACTCGGTCGTCGACTCGGTCGGGGTCGGGGTCGTCGACTCGGTCGGGGTCGTCGACTCGGTCGGGGTCAGGGTCGTCGACTCGGTCGGGGTCGGGGTCGTCGACTCGTTCGGGGTCGTCGACTCGGTCGGGGTCGTCGACTCGGTCGTCGACTCGGTCGGGGTCGTCGACTCGGTTGTCGACGGGGTCGGCGCCTGGGTCAGGGTCGTCGACTCGGTTGTCGACTCGGTCGGGGTCGTCGACTCGGTCGGGGTCGTCGACTCGGTCGTCGACTCGGTCGTGGTCGGGGTCGTCCACTCGGTCGGGGTCGTCGACTCGGTCGTTGTCGGGGTCGTCGACTCGGTCGGGGTCGGGGTCGTCGACTCGGTCGTCGACGGGGTCGTCGACTCGGTCGGGGTCGTCGACTCGGTCGTCGACTCGGTCGTCGACTCGGTCGGGGTCGTCGACTCGGTCGTCGACTCGGTCATCGACTCGGTCGTCGACTCGGTCGTCGACTCGGTCGTCGACTCGGTCGGGGTCGTCGACTCGGTCGGAGTCGTCGACTCGGTCGTCGACTCGGTCGGGGTCGTCGACTCGGTCGGGGTCGTCGACTCGGTCGTCGACTCGGTCGTCGACTCGGTCGGGGTCGTCGACTCGGTCGGGGTCGTCGACTCGGTCGTCGACTCGGTCGTCGACTCGGTCGGGGTTGTCGACTCGGTAGGGGTTGTCGACTCGGTCGTCGACTGGGTCGTCGACCGGGTCGTCGACTCGGTCGTCTACTCGGTCGGGGTCGTCGACTCGGTCGTCGACTCGGTCGTCGACTTGGTCGGGGTCGTCGACTCGGTCGTAGACTCGGTCGTCGACTCGGTCGGGGTCGTCGACTCGGTCGTCGACTCTGTCGGGGTCGTCGACTCGGTCGGGGTCGTCGACTCGGTCGGGGTCGTCGACTCGGTCGTCGACTCGGTCGGGGTCGTCGACTCGGTCGGGGTCGTCGACTCGGTCGTCGACGCGGTCGGGGTCGTCGACTCAGTCGGGGTCGTCGACTCGGTCGTCGACTCGGTCGGGGTCGTCGACTCGGTCGGGGTCGTCAACTCGGTCGTCGACTCAGTCGGGGTCGTCGACTCGGTCGGGGTCGGGGTCGTCGACTCGGTCGGGGTCGTCGACTCGGTCGTCGACTCGGTCGGGGTCGTCGACTCGGTCGTCGACGGGGTCGTCGACTCGGTCAGGGTCGTCGACTCGGTCGTCGACTCGGTCGGGGTCGTCGACTCGGTCGGGGTCGTCGACTCGGTCGTCGACGGGGTCGGCGCCTCAGTCAGGGTCGTCGACTCGGTCGTCGACTCGGTCGTGGTCGTCGACTCGGTCGGGGTCGTCGACTCGGTCGTCGACTCGGTCGGGGTCGTCGACTCGGTCGGGGTCGTCGACTTGGTCGGGGTCGGGGTCGTCGACTCGGTCGTCGACTCGGTCGGGGTCGTCGACTCGGTCGTCGACTCGGTCGTCGACTCGGTCGGGGTCGTCGACTCGGTCGGGGTCGTCGACTCGGTCGTCGACTCGGTCGGGGTCATCGACTCGGTCGTCGACTCGGTCGTCGACTCGGTCGGGGTCGTCGACTCGGTCGTCGACTCGGTCGTCGTCGGGGTCGTCGACTCGGTCGTCGACTCGGTCGTCGACTCGATCGGGGTCGTCGACTCGGTCGTCGTCGGGGTCGTCGACTCGGTCATCGACTCGGTCGGGGTCGTCGACTCGGTCGTCGACTCGGTCGTCGTCGTCGACTCGGTCGTCGACTCGGTCGGGGTCGTCGACTCGGTCGTCGACTCGGTCGTCGTCGGGGTCATAGACTCAGTCGTCGACTCGGTCGTCGACTCGGTCGGGGTCGTCGACTCGGTCGTCGACTCGGTCATCGTCGTCGACTCGGTCGTGGACTCGGTCGGGGTCGTCGACTCGGTCGTCGACTCGGTCGTCGACTCAGTCGGGGTCGTCGACTCGGTCGTCGACTCGGTCGTCGACTTGGTCGGGGTCGTCGACTCGGTCGGGGTCGTCGACGGGGTCGTCGTCTCGGTCGTCGACTCGGTCGGGGTCGTCGACTCGGTCGTCGTCGTCGACGCGGTCGGGGTCGTCGACGGGGTCGTCGTCGTCGACTCGGTCAGGGTCGTCGACGGTGTCGTCGTCGTCGACTCGGTCGTGGACTCGGTCGGGGTCGTCGACTCGGTCGTCGACTCGGTCGGGGTCGTCGACTCGGTCGTCGACTCGGTCGGGGTCGTCGACTCGGTCGGGGTCGTCGACTCGGTCGTCGACTCGGTCGCGGTCGTCGACTCGGTCGACGACTCGGTCGTCGACTCGATCGTCGTCGTCGACTCGGTCGTCGACTCGGTCGGGGTCGTCGACTCGGTCGTCGACTCGGTCGTCGACTTGGTCGGGGTCGTCGACTCGGTCGGGGTCGTCGACGGGGTCGTCGTCTCGGTCGTCGACTCGGTCGGGGTCGTCGACGGGGTCGTCGTCGTCGACGCGGTCGGGGTCGTCGACGGGGTCGTCGTCGTCGACTCGGTCAGGGTCGTCGACGGTGTCGTCGTCGTCGACTCGGTCGTGGACTCGGTCGGGGTCGTCGAATCGGTCGTCGACTCGGTCGGGGTCGTCGACTCGGTCGTCGACTCGGTCGCGGTCGTCGACTCGGTCGACGACTCGGTCGTCGACTCGATCGTCGTCGTCGACTCGGTCGTCGAGTCGGTCGTCGACTCGGTCGTCGAGTCGGTCGTCGACTCGGTCGTCGTCGTCGACTCGGTCGTCGACTCCGTCGGGGTCATCGACTCGGTCGTCGACTCGGTCGTCGACTCGGTCGGGGTCGTCGACTCGGTCGTCGACTCGGTCGTCGACTTGGTCGGGGTCGTCGACTCGGTCGGGGTCGTCGACGGGGTCGTCGTCTCGGTCGTCGATTCGGTCGGGGTCGTCGACGGGGTCGTCGTCGTCGACGCGGTCGTGGACTCGGTCGGGGTCGTCGACTCGGTCGTCGACTCGGTCGGGGTCGTCGACTCGGTCGGGGTCGTCGACTCGGTCGTCGACTCCGTCGGGGTCATCGACTCGGTCGTCGACTCGGTCGTCGACTCGGTCGGGGTCGTCGACTCGGTCGTCGACTCGGTCGTCGACTCGGTCGGGGTCGTCGACTCGGTAGGGGTCGTCGACGGGGTCGTCGTCTCGGTCGTCGATTCGGTCGGGGTCGTCGACGGGGTCGTCGTCGTCGACGCGGTCGTGGACTCGGTCGGGGTCGTCGACTCGGTCGTCGACTCGGTCGGGGTCGTCGACTCGGTCGGGGTCGTCGACTCGGTCGTCGACTCGGTCGGGGTCGTCGACTCGGTCGTCGACTCGGTCGGGGTCGTCGACTCGGTCGTGGTCGTCGACTCGGTCGTCGACTCGGTCGGGGTCGTCGACTCTGTCGGGGTCGTCGACTCTGTCGGGGTTGTCGACTCGGTCGTCGACTCTGTCGGGGTCGTCAACTCGGTCGTCAACTCGGTCGGGGTCGTCGACTCGGTCGGGGTCGGGGTCGTCGACTCGGTCGGGGTCGTCGACTCGGTCGTCGACTCGGTCGGGGTCGTCGACTCGGTCGTCGACGGGGTCGTGGACTCGGTCAGGGTCGTCGACTCGGTCGTCGACTCGGTCGGGGTCGTCGACTCGGTCGGGGTCGTCGACTCGGTCGTCGACGGAGTCGGCGCCTCAGTCAGGGTCGTCGACTCGGTCGTCGACTCGGTCGTGGTCGTCGACTCGGTCGGGGTCGTCGACTCGGTCGTCGACTCGGTCGGGGTCGTCGACTCGGTCGGGGTCGTCGACTTGGTCGGGGTCGGGGTCGTCGACTCGGTCGGGGTCGTCGACTCGGTCGTGGTCGGGGTCGTCCACTCGGTCGGGGTCGTCGACTCGGTCGTTGTCGGGGTCGTCGACTCGGTCGGGGTCGGGGTCGTCGACTCGGTCGTCGACGGGGTCGTCGACTCGGTCGGGGTCGTCGACTCGGTCGTCGACTCAGTCGTCGACTCGGTCGGGGTCGTCGACTCGGTCGTCGACTCGGTCGGGGTCGTCGACTCGGTCGTCGACTCGGTCGTCGACTCGGTCGGGGTCGTCGACTCGGTCGTCGACTCGGTCGTCGACTCGGTCGGGGTCGTCGACTCGGTCGTCGACTCGGTCGTCGACTCGGTCGGGGTCGTCGACTCGGTCCGGGTCGTCGACTCGGTCGTCGACTCGGTCGGGGTCGTCGACTCGGTCGTCGACTTGGTCGTCGTCGGGGTCGTCGACTCGATCGTCGACTCGGTCGTCGACTCGGTCGGTGTCGTCGACTCAGTCGTCGTCGGGGTCGTCGACTCGGTCGTCGACTCGGTCGTCGTCGGGGTCGTAGACTCAGTCGTCGACTCGGTCGTCAACTCGGTCGGGGTCATCGACTCGGTCGTCGACTCGGTCGTCGTCGTCGACTCGGTCGTCGACTCAGTCGGGGTCGTCGACTCGGTCGTCGACTTGGTCGGGGTCGTCGACTCGGTCGTCGACTCGGTCGTCGACTCGGTCGGGGTTGTCGACTCGGTCGGGGTTGTCGACTCGGTCGTCGACTGGGTCGTCGACCGGGTCGTCGACTCGGTCGTCTACTCCGTCGGGGTCGTCGACTCGGTCGTCGACTCGGTCGTCGACTTGGTCGGGGTCGTCGACTCGGTCGTAGACTCGGTCGTCGACTCGGTCGGGGTCGTCGACTCGGTCGTCGACTCGGTCGGGGTCGTCGACTCGGTCGGGGTCGTCGACTCGGTCGTCGACTCGGTCGGGGTCGTCGACTCGGTCGTCGACGGGGTCGTCGACTCGGTCAGGGTCGTCGACTCGGTCGTCGACTCGGTCGGGGTCGTCGACTCGGTCGGGGTCGTCGACTCGGTCGTCGACGCGGTCGGGGTCGTCGACTCGGTCGGGGTCATCGACTCGGTCGTCGACTCGGTCGGGGTCGTCGACTCGGTCGGGGTCGTCAACTCGGTCGTCGACTCAGTCGGGGTCGTCGACTCGGTCGGGGTCGGGGTCGTCGACTCGGTCGGGGTCGTCGACTCGGTCGTCGACTCGGTCGGGGTCGTCGACTCGGTCGGGGTCGTCGACTCGGTCGTCGACTCGGTCGGGGTCGTCGACTCGGTCGTCGACGGGGTCGGCGCCTCGGTCAGGGTCGTCGACTCGGTCGTCGACTCGGTCGGGGTCGTCGACTCGGTCGTCGACTCGGTCGTCGACTCGGTCGGGGTCATCGACTCGGTCGTCGACTCGGTCATCGTCGTCGACTCGGTCGTCGACTCGGTCGGGGTCATCGACTCGGTCGTCGACTCGGTCGTCGACTCGGTCGGGGTCGTCGACTCGGTCGTCGACTCGGTCGGGGTCGTCGACTCGGTCGTCGTCTCGGTCGTCGACTCGGTCGGGGTCGTCGACTCGGTCGGGGTCATCGACGGGGTCGTCGTCTCGGTCGTCGACTCGGTCGGGGTCGTCGACGGGGTCGTCGTCGTCGACTCGGTCGGAGTCGTCGACGGGGTCGTCGTCGTCGACTCGGTCGTGGACTCGGTCGGGGTCGTCGACTCGGTCGGGGTCGTCGACTCGGTCGGTGTCGTCGACTCGGTCGTCGACTCGGTCGCGGTCGTCGACTCGGTCGGGGTCGTCGACTCTGTCGGGGTTGTCGACTCTTTCGGGGTTGTCGACTCGGTCGTCGACTCGGTCGGGGTCGTCGACTCGGTCGTCGACTCGGTCGGGGTCGTCGACTCGGTCGGGGTCGGGGTCGTCGACTCGGTCGGGGTCGGGGTCGTCGACTCGGTCGGGGTCGTCGACTCGGTTGGGGTCGTCGACTCGGTCGGGGTCGGGGTCGTCGACTCGGTCCGGGTCGTCGACTCGGTCGGGGTCGGGGTCGTCGACTCGGTCGGGGTCGGGGTCGTCGACTCGGTCGGGGTCGTCGACTCGGTCGGGGTCGTCGACTCGGTCGGGGTCGGGGTCGTCGACTCGGTCGGGGTCGGGGTTGTCGACTCGGTCGGGGTCGGGGTCGTCGACTCGGTCGTCGACGGGGTCGTCGACTCGGTCGGGGTCGGGGTCGTCGACTCGGTCGTCGACTCGGTCGTCGACTCGGTCGGGGTCGTCGACCCGGTCGGGGTCGTCGACCTGGTCGTCGACTCGGTCGTCGACTCGGTCGGGGTCGTCGACTCGGTCGTCGACTCGGTCGTCGACTCGGTCGGGGTCGTCGACTCGGTCGTCGACTCGGTCGTCGACTCGGTCGGGGTCGTCGACTCGGTCGGGGTCGTCGACTCGGTCGTCGACTCGGTCGTCGACTCGGTCGGGGTCGTCGACTCGGTCGGGGTCGTCGACTCGGTCGTCGACTCGGTCGTCGACTCGGTCAGGGTTGTCGACTCGGTCGGGGTTGTCGACTCGGTCGTCGACTCGGTCGGGGTCGTCTACTCGGTCGGGGTCGTCGACTCGGTCGTCGACTCGGTCGTCGACTTGGTCGGGGTCGTCGACTCGGTCGTAGACTCGGTCATCGACTCGGTCGGGGTCGTCGACTCGGTCGTCGACTCGGTCGGGGTCGTCGACTCGGTCGGGGTCGTCGACTCGGTCGGGGTCGTCGACTCGGTCGTCGACTCGGTCGGGGTCGTCGACTCGGTCGTCGACGGGGTCGTCGACTCGGTCAGGGTCGTCGACTCGGTCGTCGACTCGGTCGGGGTTGTCGACTCGGTCGGGGTCGTCGACTCTGTCGTCGACGCGGTCGGGGTCGTCGACTCGGTCGGGGTCGTCGACTCGGTCGTCGACTCGGTCGGGGTCGTCGACGCGGTCGGGGTCGTCGACTCGGTCGGGGTCGTCGACTCGGTCGTCGACTCGGTCGGGGTCGTTGACTCGGTCGGGGTCGTCAACTCGGTCGTCGACTCAGTCGGGGTCGTCAACTCGGTCGGGGTCGGGGTCGTCGACTCGGTCGGGGTCGTCGACTCGGTCGGGGTCGTCGACTCGGTCGCGGTCGGGGTCGTCGACTCGGTCGGGGTCGTCGACTCGGTCGGGGTCGGGGTCGTCGACTCGGTCGGGGTCGTCGACTCGGTCGTGGTCAGGGTCGTCCACTCGGTCGGGGTCGTCGACTCGGTCGGGGTCGGGGTCGTCGACTCGGTCGGGGTCGGGGTCGTCGACTCGGTCGTCGACTCGGTCGGGGTCGTCGACTCGGTCGGGGTCGTCGACACGGTCGTCGACTCGGTCGTCGACTCGGTCGGGGTCGTCGACTCGGTCGTCGACTCGGTCGTCGACTCGGTCGGGGTCGTCGACTCGGTCGGGGTCGTCGACTCGGTCGTCGACTCGGTCGTCGACTCGGTCGGGGTTGTCGACTCGGTAGGGGTTGTCGACTCGGTCGTCGACTGGGTCGTCGACCGGGTCGTCGACTCGGTCGTCTACTCGGTCGGGGTCGTCGACTCGGTCGTCGACTCGGTCGTCGACTTGGTCGGGGTCGTCGACTCGGTCGTAGACTCGGTCGTCGACTCGGTCGGGGTCGTCGACTCGGTCGTCGACTCTGTCGGGGTCGTCGACTCGGTCGGGGTCGTCGACTCGGTCGGGGTCGTCGACTCGGTCGTCGACTCGGTCGGGGTCGTCGACTCGGTCGGGGTCGTCGACTCGGTCGTCGACGCGGTCGGGGTCGTCGACTCAGTCGGGGTCGTCGACTCGGTCGTCGACTCGGTCAGGGTCGTCGACTCGGTCGGGGTCGTCAACTCGGTCGTCGACTCAGTCGGGGTCGTCGACTCGGTCGGGGTCGGGGTCGTCGACTCGGTCGGGGTCGTCGACTCGGTCGTCGACTCGGTCGGGGTCGTCGACTCGGTCGTCGACGGGGTCGTCGACTCGGTCAGGGTCGTCGACTCGGTCGTCGACTCGGTCGGGGTCGTCGACTCGGTCGGGGTCGTCGACTCGGTCGTCGACGGGGTCGGCGCCTCAGTCAGGGTCGTCGACTCGGTCGTCGACTCGGTCGTGGTCGTCGACTCGGTCGGGGTCGTCGACTCGGTCGTCGACTCGGTCGGGGTCGTCGACTCGGTCGGGGTCGTCGACTTGGTCGGGGTCGGGGTCGTCGACTCGGTCGTCGACTCGGTCGGGGTCGTCGACTCGGTCGTCGACTCGGTCGTCGACTCGGTCGGGGTCGTCGACTCGGTCGGGGTCGTCGACTCGGTCGTCGACTCGGTCGGGTTCATCGACTCGGTCGTCGACTCGGTCGTCGACTCGGTCGGGGTCGTCGACTCGGTCGTCGACTCGGTCGTCGTCGGGGTCGTCGACTCGGTCGTCGACTCGGTCGTCAACTCGATCGGGGTCGTCGACTCGGTCGTCGTCGGGGTCGTCGACTCGGTCATCGACTCGGTCGGGGTCGTCGACTCGGTCGTCGACTCGGTCGTCGTCGTCGACTCGGTCGTCGACTCGGTCGTCGTCGGGGTCATAGACTCAGTCGTCGACTCGGTCGTCGACTCGGTCGGGGTCGTCGACTCGGTCGTCGACTCGGTCATCGTCGTCGACTCGGTCGTGGACTCGGTCGGGGTCGTCGACTCGGTCGTCGACTCGGTCGTCGACTCAGTCGGGGTCGTCGACTCGGTCGTCGACTCGGTCGTCGACTTGGTCGGGGTCGTCGACTCGGTCGGGGTCGTCGACGGGGTCGTCGTCTCGGTCGTCGACTCGGTCGGGGTCGTCGACGGGGTCGTCGTCGTCGACGCGGTCGGGGTCGTCGACGGGGTCGTCGTCGCCGACTCGGTCAGGGTCGTCGACGGTGTCGTCGTCGTCGACTCGGTCGTGGACTCGGTCGGGGTCGTCGACTCGGTCGTCGACTCGGTCGGGGTCGTCGACTCGGTCGTCGACTCGGTCGCGGTCGTCGACTCGGTCGACGACTCGGTCGTCGACTCGATCGTCGTCGTCGACTCGGTCGTCGAGTCGGTCGTCGACTCGGTCGTCGACTCGGTCGTCGACTCGGTCGTCGTCGTCGACTCGGTCGTCGACTCCGTCGGGGTCATCGACTCGGTCGTCGACTCGGTCGTCGACTCGGTCGGGGTCGTCGACTCGGTCGTCGACTCGGTCGTCGACTTGGTCGGGGTCGTCGACTCGGTCGGGGTCGTCGACGGGGTCGTCGTCTCGGTCGTCGATTCGGTCGGGGTCGTCGACGGGGTCGTCGTCGTCGACGCGGTCGTGGACTCGGTCGGGGTCGTCGACTCGGTCGTCGACTCGGTCGGGGTCGTCGACTCGGTCGGGGTCGTCGACTCGGTCGTCGAGTCGGTCGGGGTCGTCGACTCGGTCGTCGACTCGGTCGGGGTCGTCGACTCGGTCGTGGTCGTCGACTCGGTCGTCGACTCGGTCGGGGTCGTCGACTCTGTCGGGGTCGTCGACTCTGTCGGGGTTGTCGACTCGGTCGTCGACTCTGTCGGGGTCGTCAACTCGGTCGTCAACTCGGTCGGGGTCGTCGACTCGGTCGTCGACTCGGTCGGGGTCGGGGTCGTCGACTCGGTCGGGGTCGTCGACTCGGTCGGGGTCAGGGTCGTCGACTCGGTCGGGGTCGGGGTCGTCGACTCGGTCGGGTTCGTCGACTCGGTTGGGGTCGTCGACTCGGTCGGGGTCGGGGTCGTCGACTCGTTCGGGGTCGTCGACTCGGTCGGGGTCGTCGACTCGGTCGGGGTCGTCGACTCGGTTGTCGACGGGGTCGGCGCCTGGGTCAGGGTCGTCGACTCGGTTGTCGACTCGGTCGGGGTCGTCGACTCGGTCGGGGTCATCGACTCGGTCGTCGACTCGGTCGTGGTCGGGGTCGTCCACTCGGTCGGGGTCGTCGACTCGGTCGTTGTCGGGGTCGTCGACTCGGTCGGGGTCGGGGTCGTCGACTCGGTCGTCGACGGGGTCGTCGACTCGGTCGGGGTCGTCGACTCGGTCGTCGACTCGGTCGTCGACTCGGTCGGGGTCGTCGACTCGGTCGTCGACTCGGTCATCGACTCGGTCGTCGACTCGGTCGTCGACTCGGTCGTCGACTCGGTCGGGGTCGTCGACTCGGTCGGAGTCGTCGACTCGGTCGTCGACTCGGTCGGGGTCGTCGACTCGGTCGGGGTCGTCGACTCGGTCGTCGACTCGGTCGTCGACTCGGTCGGGGTCGTCGACTCTGTCGGGGTCGTCGACTCGGTCGTCGACTCGGTCGTCGACTCGGTCGGGGTTGTCGACTCGGTAGGGGTTGTCGACTCGGTCGTCGACTGGGTCGTCGACCGGGTCGTCGACTCGGTCGTCTACTCGGTCGGGGTCGTCAACTCGGTCGTCGACTCGGTCGTCGACTTGGTCGGGGTCGTCGACTCGGTCATAGACTCGGTCGTCGACTCGGTCGGGGTCGTCGACTCGGTCGTCGACTCTGTCGGGGTCGTCGACTCGGTCGGGGTCGTCGACTCGGTCGGGGTCGTCGACTCGGTCGTCGACTCGGTCGGGGTCGGGGTCGTCGACTCGGTCGGGGTCGTCGACTCGGTCGGGGTCGTCGACTCGGTCAGGGTCGGGGTCGTCGACTCGGTCGGGGTCGTCGACTCGGTCGGGGTCGGGGTCGTCGACTCGGTCGGGGTCGTCGACTCGGTCGTGGTCAGGGTCGTCCACTCGGTCGGGGCCGTCGACTCGGTCGTCGTCTCGGTCGTCGACTCGGTCGGGGTCGTCGACTCGGTCGGGGTCATCGACGGGGTCGTCGTCTCGGTCGTCGACTCGGTCGGGGTCGTCGACGGGGTCGTCGTCGTCGACTCGGTCGGAGTCGTCGACGGGGTCGTCGTCGTCGACTCGGTCGTGGACTCGGTCGGGGTCGTCGACTCGGTCGGGGTCGTCGACTCGGTCGGTGTCGTCGACTCGGTCGTCGACTCGGTCGCGGTCGTCGACTCGGTCGGGGTCGTCGACTCTGTCGGGGTTGTCGACTCTTTCGGGGTTGTCGACTCGGTCGTCGACTCGGTCGGGGTCGTCGACTCGGTCGTCGACTCGGTCGGGGTCGTCGACTCGGTCGGGGTCGGGGTCGTCGACTCGGTCGGGGTCGGGGTCGTCGACTCGGTCGGGGTCGTCGACTCGGTTGGGGTCGTCGACTCGGTCGGGGTCGGGGTCGTCGACTCGGTCCGGGTCGTCGACTCGGTCGGGGTCGGGGTCGTCGACTCGGTCGGGGTCGGGGTCGTCGACTCGGTCGGGGTCGTCGACTCGGTCGGGGTCGTCGACTCGGTCGGGGTCGGGGTCGTCGACTCGGTCGGGGTCGGGGTTGTCGACTCGGTCGGGGTCGGGGTCGTCGACTCGGTCGTCGACGGGGTCGTCGACTCGGTCGGGGTCGGGGTCGTCGACTCGGTCGTCGACTCGGTCGTCGACTCGGTCGGGGTCGTCGACCCGGTCGGGGTCGTCGACCTGGTCGTCGACTCGGTCGTCGACTCGGTCGGGGTCGTCGACTCGGTCGTCGACTCGGTCGTCGACTCGGTCGGGGTCGTCGACTCGGTCGTCGACTCGGTCGTCGACTCGGTCGGGGTCGTCGACTCGGTCGGGGTCGTCGACTCGGTCGTCGACTCGGTCGTCGACTCGGTCGGGGTCGTCGACTCGGTCGGGGTCGTCGACTCGGTCGTCGACTCGGTCGTCGACTCGGTCAGGGTTGTCGACTCGGTCGGGGTTGTCGACTCGGTCGTCGACTCGGTCGGGGTCGTCTACTCGGTCGGGGTCGTCGACTCGGTCGTCGACTCGGTCGTCGACTTGGTCGGGGTCGTCGACTCGGTCGTAGACTCGGTCATCGACTCGGTCGGGGTCGTCGACTCGGTCGTCGACTCGGTCGGGGTCGTCGACTCGGTCGGGGTCGTCGACTCGGTCGGGGTCGTCGACTCGGTCGTCGACTCGGTCGGGGTCGTCGACTCGGTCGTCGACGGGGTCGTCGACTCGGTCAGGGTCGTCGACTCGGTCGTCGACTCGGTCGGGGTTGTCGACTCGGTCGGGGTCGTCGACTCTGTCGTCGACGCGGTCGGGGTCGTCGACTCGGTCGGGGTCGTCGACTCGGTCGTCGACTCGGTCGGGGTCGTCGACGCGGTCGGGGTCGTCGACTCGGTCGGGGTCGTCGACTCGGTCGTCGACTCGGTCGGGGTCGTTGACTCGGTCGGGGTCGTCAACTCGGTCGTCGACTCAGTCGGGGTCGTCAACTCGGTCGGGGTCGGGGTCGTCGACTCGGTCGGGGTCGTCGACTCGGTCGGGGTCGTCGACTCGGTCGCGGTCGGGGTCGTCGACTCGGTCGGGGTCGTCGACTCGGTCGGGGTCGGGGTCGTCGACTCGGTCGGGGTCGTCGACTCGGTCGTGGTCAGGGTCGTCCACTCGGTCGGGGTCGTCGACTCGGTCGGGGTCGGGGTCGTCGACTCGGTCGGGGTCGGGGTCGTCGACTCGGTCGTCGACTCGGTCGGGGTCGTCGACTCGGTCGGGGTCGTCGACACGGTCGTCGACTCGGTCGTCGACTCGGTCGGGGTCGTCGACTCGGTCGTCGACTCGGTCGTCGACTCGGTCGGGGTCGTCGACTCGGTCGGGGTCGTCGACTCGGTCGTCGACTCGGTCGTCGACTCGGTCGGGGTTGTCGACTCGGTAGGGGTTGTCGACTCGGTCGTCGACTGGGTCGTCGACCGGGTCGTCGACTCGGTCGTCTACTCGGTCGGGGTCGTCGACTCGGTCGTCGACTCGGTCGTCGACTTGGTCGGGGTCGTCGACTCGGTCGTAGACTCGGTCGTCGACTCGGTCGGGGTCGTCGACTCGGTCGTCGACTCTGTCGGGGTCGTCGACTCGGTCGGGGTCGTCGACTCGGTCGGGGTCGTCGACTCGGTCGTCGACTCGGTCGGGGTCGTCGACTCGGTCGGGGTCGTCGACTCGGTCGTCGACGCGGTCGGGGTCGTCGACTCAGTCGGGGTCGTCGACTCGGTCGTCGACTCGGTCAGGGTCGTCGACTCGGTCGGGGTCGTCAACTCGGTCGTCGACTCAGTCGGGGTCGTCGACTCGGTCGGGGTCGGGGTCGTCGACTCGGTCGGGGTCGTCGACTCGGTCGTCGACTCGGTCGGGGTCGTCGACTCGGTCGTCGACGGGGTCGTCGACTCGGTCAGGGTCGTCGACTCGGTCGTCGACTCGGTCGGGGTCGTCGACTCGGTCGGGGTCGTCGACTCGGTCGTCGACGGGGTCGGCGCCTCAGTCAGGGTCGTCGACTCGGTCGTCGACTCGGTCGTGGTCGTCGACTCGGTCGGGGTCGTCGACTCGGTCGTCGACTCGGTCGGGGTCGTCGACTCGGTCGGGGTCGTCGACTTGGTCGGGGTCGGGGTCGTCGACTCGGTCGTCGACTCGGTCGGGGTCGTCGACTCGGTCGTCGACTCGGTCGTCGACTCGGTCGGGGTCGTCGACTCGGTCGGGGTCGTCGACTCGGTCGTCGACTCGGTCGGGTTCATCGACTCGGTCGTCGACTCGGTCGTCGACTCGGTCGGGGTCGTCGACTCGGTCGTCGACTCGGTCGTCGTCGGGGTCGTCGACTCGGTCGTCGACTCGGTCGTCAACTCGATCGGGGTCGTCGACTCGGTCGTCGTCGGGGTCGTCGACTCGGTCATCGACTCGGTCGGGGTCGTCGACTCGGTCGTCGACTCGGTCGTCGTCGTCGACTCGGTCGTCGACTCGGTCGTCGTCGGGGTCATAGACTCAGTCGTCGACTCGGTCGTCGACTCGGTCGGGGTCGTCGACTCGGTCGTCGACTCGGTCATCGTCGTCGACTCGGTCGTGGACTCGGTCGGGGTCGTCGACTCGGTCGTCGACTCGGTCGTCGACTCAGTCGGGGTCGTCGACTCGGTCGTCGACTCGGTCGTCGACTTGGTCGGGGTCGTCGACTCGGTCGGGGTCGTCGACGGGGTCGTCGTCTCGGTCGTCGACTCGGTCGGGGTCGTCGACGGGGTCGTCGTCGTCGACGCGGTCGGGGTCGTCGACGGGGTCGTCGTCGCCGACTCGGTCAGGGTCGTCGACGGTGTCGTCGTCGTCGACTCGGTCGTGGACTCGGTCGGGGTCGTCGACTCGGTCGTCGACTCGGTCGGGGTCGTCGACTCGGTCGTCGACTCGGTCGCGGTCGTCGACTCGGTCGACGACTCGGTCGTCGACTCGATCGTCGTCGTCGACTCGGTCGTCGAGTCGGTCGTCGACTCGGTCGTCGACTCGGTCGTCGACTCGGTCGTCGTCGTCGACTCGGTCGTCGACTCCGTCGGGGTCATCGACTCGGTCGTCGACTCGGTCGTCGACTCGGTCGGGGTCGTCGACTCGGTCGTCGACTCGGTCGTCGACTTGGTCGGGGTCGTCGACTCGGTCGGGGTCGTCGACGGGGTCGTCGTCTCGGTCGTCGATTCGGTCGGGGTCGTCGACGGGGTCGTCGTCGTCGACGCGGTCGTGGACTCGGTCGGGGTCGTCGACTCGGTCGTCGACTCGGTCGGGGTCGTCGACTCGGTCGGGGTCGTCGACTCGGTCGTCGAGTCGGTCGGGGTCGTCGACTCGGTCGTCGACTCGGTCGGGGTCGTCGACTCGGTCGTGGTCGTCGACTCGGTCGTCGACTCGGTCGGGGTCGTCGACTCTGTCGGGGTCGTCGACTCTGTCGGGGTTGTCGACTCGGTCGTCGACTCTGTCGGGGTCGTCAACTCGGTCGTCAACTCGGTCGGGGTCGTCGACTCGGTCGTCGACTCGGTCGGGGTCGGGGTCGTCGACTCGGTCGGGGTCGTCGACTCGGTCGGGGTCAGGGTCGTCGACTCGGTCGGGGTCGGGGTCGTCGACTCGGTCGGGTTCGTCGACTCGGTTGGGGTCGTCGACTCGGTCGGGGTCGGGGTCGTCGACTCGTTCGGGGTCGTCGACTCGGTCGGGGTCGTCGACTCGGTCGGGGTCGTCGACTCGGTTGTCGACGGGGTCGGCGCCTGGGTCAGGGTCGTCGACTCGGTTGTCGACTCGGTCGGGGTCGTCGACTCGGTCGGGGTCATCGACTCGGTCGTCGACTCGGTCGTGGTCGGGGTCGTCCACTCGGTCGGGGTCGTCGACTCGGTCGTTGTCGGGGTCGTCGACTCGGTCGGGGTCGGGGTCGTCGACTCGGTCGTCGACGGGGTCGTCGACTCGGTCGGGGTCGTCGACTCGGTCGTCGACTCGGTCGTCGACTCGGTCGGGGTCGTCGACTCGGTCGTCGACTCGGTCATCGACTCGGTCGTCGACTCGGTCGTCGACTCGGTCGTCGACTCGGTCGGGGTCGTCGACTCGGTCGGAGTCGTCGACTCGGTCGTCGACTCGGTCGGGGTCGTCGACTCGGTCGGGGTCGTCGACTCGGTCGTCGACTCGGTCGTCGACTCGGTCGGGGTCGTCGACTCTGTCGGGGTCGTCGACTCGGTCGTCGACTCGGTCGTCGACTCGGTCGGGGTTGTCGACTCGGTAGGGGTTGTCGACTCGGTCGTCGACTGGGTCGTCGACCGGGTCGTCGACTCGGTCGTCTACTCGGTCGGGGTCGTCAACTCGGTCGTCGACTCGGTCGTCGACTTGGTCGGGGTCGTCGACTCGGTCATAGACTCGGTCGTCGACTCGGTCGGGGTCGTCGACTCGGTCGTCGACTCTGTCGGGGTCGTCGACTCGGTCGGGGTCGTCGACTCGGTCGGGGTCGTCGACTCGGTCGTCGACTCGGTCGGGGTCGGGGTCGTCGACTCGGTCGGGGTCGTCGACTCGGTCGGGGTCGTCGACTCGGTCAGGGTCGGGGTCGTCGACTCGGTCGGGGTCGTCGACTCGGTCGGGGTCGGGGTCGTCGACTCGGTCGGGGTCGTCGACTCGGTCGTGGTCAGGGTCGTCCACTCGGTCGGGGCCGTCGACTCGGTCGGGGTCGGGGTCGTCGACTCGGTCGTCGACGGGGTCGTCGACTCGGTCGGTGTCGGGGTCGTCGACTCGGTCGTCGACTCGGTCGGGGTCGTCGACACGGTCGTCGACTCGGTCGTCGACTCGGTCGGGGTCGTCGACTCGGTCGTCGACTCGGTCGGGGTCGTCGACTCGGTCGTCGACTCGGTCGTCGACTCGGTCGGGGTCGTCGACTCGGTCGGGGTCGTCGACTCGGTCGTCGACTCGGTCGGGGTCGTCGACTCGGTCGTCGACTCGGTCGTCGACTCGGTCGGGGTCGTCGACTCGGTCGTCGACTCGGTCGTCGTCGGGGTCGTCGACTCGGTCGTCGACTCGGTCGTCGACTCGGTCGGGGTCGTCGACTCGGTCGTCGTCGGGGTCGTCGACTCGGTCATCGACTCGGTCGGGGTCGTCGACTCGGTCGTCGACTCGGTCGTCGTCGTCGACTCGGTCGTCGACTCGGTCGGGGTCGTCGACTCGGTCGTCGACTCGGTCGTCGTCGGGGTCATAGACTCAGTCGTCGACTCGGTCGTCGACTCGGTCGGGGTCGTCGACTCGGTCGTCGACTCGGTCATCGTCGTCGACTCGGTCGTGGACTCGGTCGGGGTCGTCGACTCGGTCGTCGACTCGGTCGTCGACTCAGTCGGGGTCGTCGACTCGGTCGTCGACTCGGTCGTCGACTTGGTCGGGGTCGTCGACTCGGTCGGGGTCGTCGACGGGGTCGTCGTCTCGGTCGTCGACTCGGTCGGGGTCGTCGACGGGGTCGTCGTCGTCGACGCGGTCGGGGTCGTCGACGGGGTCGTCGTCGTCGACTCGGTCAGGGTCGTCGACGGTGTCGTCGTCGTCGACTCGGTCGTGGACTCGGTCGGGGTCGTCGACTCGGTCGTCGACTCGGTCGGGGTCGTCGACTCGGTCGTCGACTCGGTCGGGGTCGTCGACTCGGTCGGGGTCGTCGACTCGGTCGTCGACTCGGTCGCGGTCGTCGACTCGGTCGACGACTCGGTCGTCGACTCGATCGTCGTCGTCGACTCGGTCGTCGACTCGGTCGGGGTCGTCGACTCGGTCGTCGACTCGGTCGTCGACTTGGTCGGGGTCGTCGACTCGGTCGGGGTCGTCGACGGGGTCGTCGTCTCGGTCGTCGACTCGGTCGGGGTCGTCGACGGGGTCGTCGTCGTCGACGCGGTCGGGGTCGTCGACGGGGTCGTCGTCGTCGACTCGGTCAGGGTCGTCGACGGTGTCGTCGTCGTCGACTCGGTCGTGGACTCGGTCGGGGTCGTCGACTCGGTCGTCGACTCGGTCGGGGTCGTCGACTCGGTCGTCGACTCGGTCGCGGTCGTCGACTCGGTCGACGACTCGGTCGTCGACTCGATCGTCGTCGTCGACTCGGTCGTCGAGTCGGTCGTCGACTCGGTCGTCGTCGTCGACTCGGTCGTCGACTCCGTCGGGGTCATCGACTCGGTCGTCGACTCGGTCGTCGACTCGGTCGGGGTCGTCGACTCGGTCGTCGACTCGGTCGTCGACTTGGTCGGGGTCGTCGACTCGGTCGGGGTCGTCGACGGGGTCGTCGTCTCGGTCGTCGATTCGGTCGGGGTCGTCGACGGGGTCGTCGTCGGCGACGCGGTCGTGGACTCGGTCGGGGTCGTCGACTCGGTCGTCGACTCGGTCGGGGTCGTCGACTCGGTCGGGGTCGTCGACTCGGTCGTCGACTCAGTCGGGGTCGTCGACTCGGTCGGGGTCGGGGTCGTCGACTCGGTCGGGGTCGTCGACTCGGTCGTCGACTCGGTCGGGGTCGTCGACTCGGTCGGGGTCGTCGACTCGGTCGTCGACTCGGTCGGGGTCGTCGACTCGGTCGTCGACGGGGTCGGCGCCTCGGTCAGGGTCGTCGACTCGGTCGTCGACTCGGTCGGGGTCGTCGACTCGGTCGTCGACTCGGTCGTCGACTCGGTCGGGGTCATCGACTCGGTCGTCGACTCGGTCATCGTCGTCGACTCGGTCGTCGACTCGGTCGGGGTCATCGACTCGGTCGTCGACTCGGTCGTCGACTCGGTCGGGGTCGTCGACTCGGTCGTCGACTCGGTCGGGGTCGTCGACTCGGTCGTCGTCTCGGTCGTCGACTCGGTCGGGGTCGTCGACTCGGTCGGGGTCATCGACGGGGTCGTCGTCTCGGTCGTCGACTCGGTCGGGGTCGTCGACGGGGTCGTCGTCGTCGACTCGGTCGGAGTCGTCGACGGGGTCGTCGTCGTCGACTCGGTCGTGGACTCGGTCGGGGTCGTCGACTCGGTCGTCGACTCGGTCGGGGTCGTCGACTCGGTCGGTGTCGTCGACTCGGTCGTCGACTCGGTCGCGGTCGTCGACTCGGTCGGGGTCGTCGACTCTGTCGGGGTTGTCGACTCTTTCGGGGTTGTCGACTCGGTCGTCGACTCGGTCGGGGTCGTCGACTCGGTCGTCGACTCGGTCGGGGTCGTCGACTCGGTCGGGGTCGGGGTCGTCGACTCGGTCGGGGTCGGGGTCGTCGACTCGGTCGGGGTCGTCGACTCGGTTGGGGTCGTCGACTCGGTCGGGGTCGGGGTCGTCGACTCGGTCCGGGTCGTCGACTCGGTCGGGGTCGGGGTCGTCGACTCGGTCGGGGTCGGGGTCGTCGACTCGGTCGGGGTCGTCGACTCGGTCGGGGTCGTCGACTCGGTCGGGGTCGGGGTCGTCGACTCGGTCGGGGTCGGGGTTGTCGACTCGGTCGGGGTCGGGGTCGTCGACTCGGTCGTCGACGGGGTCGTCGACTCGGTCGGGGTCGGGGTCGTCGACTCGGTCGTCGACTCGGTCGTCGACTCGGTCGGGGTCGTCGACCCGGTCGGGGTCGTCGACCTGGTCGTCGACTCGGTCGTCGACTCGGTCGGGGTCGTCGACTCGGTCGTCGACTCGGTCGTCGACTCGGTCGGGGTCGTCGACTCGGTCGTCGACTCGGTCGTCGACTCGGTCGGGGTCGTCGACTCGGTCGGGGTCGTCGACTCGGTCGTCGACTCGGTCGTCGACTCGGTCGGGGTCGTCGACTCGGTCGGGGTCGTCGACTCGGTCGTCGACTCGGTCGTCGACTCGGTCAGGGTTGTCGACTCGGTCGGGGTTGTCGACTCGGTCGTCGACTCGGTCGGGGTCGTCTACTCGGTCGGGGTCGTCGACTCGGTCGTCGACTCGGTCGTCGACTTGGTCGGGGTCGTCGACTCGGTCGTAGACTCGGTCATCGACTCGGTCGGGGTCGTCGACTCGGTCGTCGACTCGGTCGGGGTCGTCGACTCGGTCGGGGTCGTCGACTCGGTCGGGGTCGTCGACTCGGTCGTCGACTCGGTCGGGGTCGTCGACTCGGTCGTCGACGGGGTCGTCGACTCGGTCAGGGTCGTCGACTCGGTCGTCGACTCGGTCGGGGTTGTCGACTCGGTCGGGGTCGTCGACTCTGTCGTCGACGCGGTCGGGGTCGTCGACTCGGTCGGGGTCGTCGACTCGGTCGTCGACTCGGTCGGGGTCGTCGACGCGGTCGGGGTCGTCGACTCGGTCGGGGTCGTCGACTCGGTCGTCGACTCGGTCGGGGTCGTTGACTCGGTCGGGGTCGTCAACTCGGTCGTCGAGTCAGTCGGGGTCGTCAACTCGGTCGGGGTCGGGGTCGTCGACTCGGTCGGGGTCGTCGACTCGGTCGGGGTCGTCGACTCGGTCGCGGTCGGGGTCGTCGACTCGGTCGGGGTCGTCGACTCGGTCGGGGTCGGGGTCGTCGACTCGGTCGGGGTCGTCGACTCGGTCGTGGTCAGGGTCGTCCACTCGGTCGGGGTCGTCGACTCGGTCGGGGTCGGGGTCGTCGACTCGGTCGGGGTCGGGGTCGTCGACTCGGTCGTCGACTCGGTCGGGGTCGTCGACTCGGTCGGGGTCGTCGACACGGTCGTCGACTCGGTCGTCGACTCGGTCGGGGTCGTCGACTCGGTCGTCGACTCGGTCGTCGACTCGGTCGGGGTCGTCGACTCGGTCGGGGTCGTCGACTCGGTCGTCGACTCGGTCGTCGACTCGGTCGGGGTTGTCGACTCGGTAGGGGTTGTCGACTCGGTCGTCGACTGGGTCGTCGACCGGGTCGTCGACTCGGTCGTCTACTCGGTCGGGGTCGTCGACTCGGTCGTCGACTCGGTCGTCGACTTGGTCGGGGTCGTCGACTCGGTCGTAGACTCGGTCGTCGACTCGGTCGGGGTCGTCGACTCGGTCGTCGACTCTGTCGGGGTCGTCGACTCGGTCGGGGTCGTCGACTCGGTCGGGGTCGTCGACTCGGTCGTCGACTCGGTCGGGGTCGTCGACTCGGTCGGGGTCGTCGACTCGGTCGTCGACGCGGTCGGGGTCGTCGACTCAGTCGGGGTCGTCGACTCGGTCGTCGACTCGGTCGGGGTCGTCGACTCGGTCGGGGTCGTCAACTCGGTCGTCGACTCAGTCGGGGTCGTCGACTCGGTCGGGGTCGGGGTCGTCGACTCGGTCGGGGTCGTCGACTCGGTCGTCGACTCGGTCGGGGTCGTCGACTCGGTCGTCGACGGGGTCGTCGACTCGGTCAGGGTCGTCGACTCGGTCGTCGACTCGGTCGGGGTCGTCGACTCGGTCGGGGTCGTCGACTCGGTCGTCGACGGGGTCGGCGCCTCAGTCAGGGTCGTCGACTCGGTCGTCGACTCGGTCGTGGTCGTCGACTCGGTCGGGGTCGTCGACTCGGTCGTCGACTCGGTCGGGGTCGTCGACTCGGTCGGGGTCGTCGACTTGGTCGGGGTCGGGGTCGTCGACTCGGTCGTCGACTCGGTCGGGGTCGTCGACTCGGTCGTCGACTCGGTCGTCGACTCGGTCGGGGTCGTCGACTCGGTCGGGGTCGTCGACTCGGTCGTCGACTCGGTCGGGTTCATCGACTCGGTCGTCGACTCGGTCGTCGACTCGGTCGGGGTCGTCGACTCGGTCGTCGACTCGGTCGTCGTCGGGGTCGTCGACTCGGTCGTCGACTCGGTCGTCAACTCGATCGGGGTCGTCGACTCGGTCGTCGTCGGGGTCGTCGACTCGGTCATCGACTCGGTCGGGGTCGTCGACTCGGTCGTCGACTCGGTCGTCGTCGTCGACTCGGTCGTCGACTCGGTCGTCGTCGGGGTCATAGACTCAGTCGTCGACTCGGTCGTCGACTCGGTCGGGGTCGTCGACTCGGTCGTCGACTCGGTCATCGTCGTCGACTCGGTCGTGGACTCGGTCGGGGTCGTCGACTCGGTCGTCGACTCGGTCGTCGACTCAGTCGGGGTCGTCGACTCGGTCGTCGACTCGGTCGTCGACTTGGTCGGGGTCGTCGACTCGGTCGGGGTCGTCGACGGGGTCGTCGTCTCGGTCGTCGACTCGGTCGGGGTCGTCGACGGGGTCGTCGTCGTCGACGCGGTCGGGGTCGTCGACGGGGTCGTCGTCGCCGACTCGGTCAGGGTCGTCGACGGTGTCGTCGTCGTCGACTCGGTCGTGGACTCGGTCGGGGTCGTCGACTCGGTCGTCGACTCGGTCGGGGTCGTCGACTCGGTCGTCGACTCGGTCGCGGTCGTCGACTCGGTCGACGACTCGGTCGTCGACTCGATCGTCGTCGTCGACTCGGTCGTCGAGTCGGTCGTCGACTCGGTCGTCGACTCGGTCGTCGACTCGGTCGTCGTCGTCGACTCGGTCGTCGACTCCGTCGGGGTCATCGACTCGGTCGTCGACTCGGTCGTCGACTCGGTCGGGGTCGTCGACTCGGTCGTCGACTCGGTCGTCGACTTGGTCGGGGTCGTCGACTCGGTCGGGGTCGTCGACGGGGTCGTCGTCTCGGTCGTCGATTCGGTCGGGGTCGTCGACGGGGTCGTCGTCGTCGACGCGGTCGTGGACTCGGTCGGGGTCGTCGACTCGGTCGTCGACTCGGTCGGGGTCGTCGACTCGGTCGGGGTCGTCGACTCGGTCGTCGAGTCGGTCGGGGTCGTCGACTCGGTCGTCGACTCGGTCGGGGTCGTCGACTCGGTCGTGGTCGTCGACTCGGTCGTCGACTCGGTCGGGGTCGTCGACTCTGTCGGGGTCGTCGACTCTGTCGGGGTTGTCGACTCGGTCGTCGACTCTGTCGGGGTCGTCAACTCGGTCGTCAACTCGGTCGGGGTCGTCGACTCGGTCGTCGACTCGGTCGGGGTCGGGGTCGTCGACTCGGTCGGGGTCGTCGACTCGGTCGGGGTCAGGGTCGTCGACTCGGTCGGGGTCGGGGTCGTCGACTCGGTCGGGTTCGTCGACTCGGTTGGGGTCGTCGACTCGGTCGGGGTCGGGGTCGTCGACTCGTTCGGGGTCGTCGACTCGGTCGGGGTCGTCGACTCGGTCGGGGTCGTCGACTCGGTTGTCGACGGGGTCGGCGCCTGGGTCAGGGTCGTCGACTCGGTTGTCGACTCGGTCGGGGTCGTCGACTCGGTCGGGGTCATCGACTCGGTCGTCGACTCGGTCGTGGTCGGGGTCGTCCACTCGGTCGGGGTCGTCGACTCGGTCGTTGTCGGGGTCGTCGACTCGGTCGGGGTCGGGGTCGTCGACTCGGTCGTCGACGGGGTCGTCGACTCGGTCGGGGTCGTCGACTCGGTCGTCGACTCGGTCGTCGACTCGGTCGGGGTCGTCGACTCGGTCGTCGACTCGGTCATCGACTCGGTCGTCGACTCGGTCGTCGACTCGGTCGTCGACTCGGTCGGGGTCGTCGACTCGGTCGGAGTCGTCGACTCGGTCGTCGACTCGGTCGGGGTCGTCGACTCGGTCGGGGTCGTCGACTCGGTCGTCGACTCGGTCGTCGACTCGGTCGGGGTCGTCGACTCTGTCGGGGTCGTCGACTCGGTCGTCGACTCGGTCGTCGACTCGGTCGGGGTTGTCGACTCGGTAGGGGTTGTCGACTCGGTCGTCGACTGGGTCGTCGACCGGGTCGTCGACTCGGTCGTCTACTCGGTCGGGGTCGTCAACTCGGTCGTCGACTCGGTCGTCGACTTGGTCGGGGTCGTCGACTCGGTCATAGACTCGGTCGTCGACTCGGTCGGGGTCGTCGACTCGGTCGTCGACTCTGTCGGGGTCGTCGACTCGGTCGGGGTCGTCGACTCGGTCGGGGTCGTCGACTCGGTCGTCGACTCGGTCGGGGTCGGGGTCGTCGACTCGGTCGGGGTCGTCGACTCGGTCGGGGTCGTCGACTCGGTCAGGGTCGGGGTCGTCGACTCGGTCGGGGTCGTCGACTCGGTCGGGGTCGGGGTCGTCGACTCGGTCGGGGTCGTCGACTCGGTCGTGGTCAGGGTCGTCCACTCGGTCGGGGCCGTCGACTCGGTCGGGGTCGGGGTCGTCGACTCGGTCGTCGACGGGGTCGTCGACTCGGTCGGTGTCGGGGTCGTCGACTCGGTCGTCGACTCGGTCGGGGTCGTCGACACGGTCGTCGAGACTCGGTCGGGGTCGTCGACTCGGTCGTCGACTCGGTCGGGGTCGTCGACTCGGTCGTCGACTCGGTCGTCGACTCGGTCGGGGTCGTCGACTCGGTCGGGGTCGTCGACTCGGTCGTCGACTCGGTCGGGGTCGTCGACTCGGTCGTCGACTCGGTCGTCGACTCGGTCGGGGTCGTCGACTCGGTCGTCGACTCGGTCGTCGTCGGGGTCGTCGACTCGGTCGTCGACTCGGTCGTCGACTCGGTCGGGGTCGTCGACTCGGTCGTCGTCGGGGTCGTCGACTCGGTCATCGACTCGGTCGGGGTCGTCGACTCGGTCGTCGACTCGGTCGTCGTCGTCGACTCGGTCGTCGACTCGGTCGGGGTCGTCGACTCGGTCGTCGACTCGGTCGTCGTCGGGGTCATAGACTCAGTCGTCGACTCGGTCGTCGACTCGGTCGGGGTCGTCGACTCGGTCGTCGACTCGGTCATCGTCGTCGACTCGGTCGTGGACTCGGTCGGGGTCGTCGACTCGGTCGTCGACTCGGTCGTCGACTCAGTCGGGGTCGTCGACTCGGTCGTCGACTCGGTCGTCCACTTGGTCGGGGTCGTCGACTCGGTCGGGGTCGTCGACGGGGTCGTCGTCTCGGTCGTCGACTCGGTCGGGGTCGTCGACGGGGTCGTCGTCGTCGACGCGGTCGGGGTCGTCGACGGGGTCGTCGTCGTCGACTCGGTCAGGGTCGTCGACGGTGTCGTCGTCGTCGACTCGGTCGTGGACTCGGTCGGGGTCGTCGACTCGGTCGTCGACTCGGTCGGGGTCGTCGACTCGGTCGTCGACTCGGTCGGGGTCGTCGACTCGGTCGGGGTCGTCGACTCGGTCGTCGACTCGGTCGCGGTCGTCGACTCGGTCGACGACTCGGTCGTCGACTCGATCGTCGTCGTCGACTCGGTCGTCGACTCGGTCGGGGTCGTCGACTCGGTCGTCGACTCGGTCGTCGACTTGGTCGGGGTCGTCGACTCGGTCGGGGTCGTCGACGGGGTCGTCGTCTCGGTCGTCGACTCGGTCGGGGTCGTCGACGGGGTCGTCGTCGTCGACGCGGTCGGGGTCGTCGACGGGGTCGTCGTCGTCGACTCGGTCAGGGTCGTCGACGGTGTCGTCGTCGTCGACTCGGTCGTGGACTCGGTCGGGGTCGTCGACTCGGTCGTCGACTCGGTCGGGGTCGTCGACTCGGTCGTCGACTCGGTCGCGGTCGTCGACTCGGTCGACGACTCGGTCGTCGACTCGATCGTCGTCGTCGACTCGGTCGTCGAGTCGGTCGTCGACTCGGTCGTCGAGTCGGTCGTCGACTCGGTCGTCGTCGTCGACTCGGTCGTCGACTCCGTCGGGGTCATCGACTCGGTCGTCGACTCGGTCGTCGACTCGGTCGGGGTCGTCGACTCGGTCGTCGACTCGGTCGTCGACTTGGTCGGGGTCGTCGACTCGGTCGGGGTCGTCGACGGGGTCGTCGTCTCGGTCGTCGATTCGGTCGGGGTCGTCGACGGGGTCGTCGTCGTCGACGCGGTCGTGGACTCGGTCGGGGTCGTCGACTCGGTCGTCGACTCGGTCGGGGTCGTCGACTCGGTCGGGGTCGTCGACTCGGTCGTCGACTCCGTCGGGGTCATCGACTCGGTCGTCGACTCGGTCGTCGACTCGGTCGGGGTCGTCGACTCGGTCGTCGACTCGGTCGTCGACTTGGTCGGGGTCGTCGACTCGGTCGGGGTCGTCGACGGGGTCGTCGTCTCGGTCGTCGATTCGGTCGGGGTCGTCGACGGGGTCGTCGTCGTCGACGCGGTCGTGGACTCGGTCGGGGGTCGTCGACTCGGTCGTCGACTCGGTCGGGGTCGTCGACTCGGTCGGGGTCGTCGACTCGGTCGTCGACTCGGTCGGGGTCGTCGACTCGGTCGTCGACTCGGTCGGGGTCGTCGACTCGGTCGTGGTCGTCGACTCGGTCGTCGACTCGGTCGGGGTCGTCGACTCTGTCGGGGTCGTCGACTCTGTCGGGGTTGTCGACTCGGTCGTCGACTCTGTCGGGGTCGTCAACTCGGTCGTCAACTCGGTCGGGGTCGTCGACTCGGTCGTCGACTCGGTCGGGGTCGGGGTCGTCGACTCGGTCGGGGTCGTCGACTCGGTCGGGGTCAGGGTCGTCGACTCGGTCGGGGTCGGGGTCGTCGACTCGTTCGGGGTCGTCGACTCGGTCGGGGTCGTCGACTCGGTCGGGGTCGTCGACTCGGTCGTCGACTCGGTCGGGGTCGTCGACTCGGTTGTCGACGGGGTCGGCGCCTGGGTCAGGGTCGTCGACTCGGTTGTCGACTCGGTCGGGGTCGTCGACTCGGTCGGGGTCGTCGACTCGGTCGTCGACTCGGTCGTGGTCGGGGTCGTCCACTCGGTCGGGGTCGTCGACTCGGTCGTTGTCGGGGTCGTCGACTCGGTCGGGGTCGGGGTCGTCGACTCGGTCGTCGACGGGGTCGTCGACTCGGTCGGGGTCGTCGACTCGGTCGTCGACTCGGTCGTCGACTCGGTCGGGGTCGTCGACTCGGTCGTCGACTCGGTCATCGACTCGGTCGTCGACTCGGTCGTCGACTCGGTCGTCGACTCGGTCGGGGTCGTCGACTCGGTCGGAGTCGTCGACTCGGTCGTCGACTCGGTCGGGGTCGTCGACTCGGTCGGGGTCGTCGACTCGGTCGTCGACTCGGTCGTCGACTCGGTCGGGGTCGTCGACTCGGTCGGGGTCGTTGACTCGGTCGTCGACTCGGTCGTCGACTCGGTCGGGGTTGTCGACTCGGTAGGGGTTGTCGACTCGGTCGTCGACTGGGTCGTCGACCGGGTCGTCGACTCGGTCGTCTACTCGGTCGGGGTCGTCGACTCGGTCGTCGACTCGGTCGTCGACTTGGTCGGGGTCGTCGACTCGGTCGTAGACTCGGTCGTCGACTCGGTCGGGGTCGTCGACTCGGTCGTCGACTCTGTCGGGGTCGTCGACTCGGTCGGGGTCGTCGACTCGGTCGGGGTCGTCGACTCGGTCGTCGACTCGGTCGGGGTCGTCGACTCGGTCGGGGTCGTCGACTCGGTCGTCGACGCGGTCGGGGTCGTCGACTCAGTCGGGGTCGTCGACTCGGTCGTCGACTCGGTCGGGGTCGTCGACTCGGTCGGGGTCGTCAACTCGGTCGTCGACTCAGTCGGGGTCGTCGACTCGGTCGGGGTCGGGGTCGTCGACTCGGTCGGGGTCGTCGACTCGGTCGTCGACTCGGTCGGGGTCGTCGACTCGGTCGTCGACGGGGTCGTCGACTCGGTCAGGGTCGTCGACTCGGTCGTCGACTCGGTCGGGGTCGTCGACTCGGTCGGGGTCGTCGACTCGGTCGTCGACGGGGTCGGCGCCTCAGTCAGGGTCGTCGACTCGGTCGTCGACTCGGTCGTGGTCGTCGACTCGGTCGGGGTCGTCGACTCGGTCGTCGACTCGGTCGGGGTCGTCGACTCGGTCGGGGTCGTCGACTTGGTCGGGGTCGGGGTCGTCGACTCGGTCGGGGTCGTCGACTCGGTCGTGGTCGGGGTCGTCCACTCGGTCGGGGTCGTCGACTCGGTCGTTGTCGGGGTCGTCGAATCGGTCGGGGTCGGGGTCGTCGACTCGGTCGTCGACGGGGTCGTCGACTCGGTCGGGGTCGTCGACTCGGTCGTCGACTCAGTCGTCGACTCGGTCGGGGTCGTCGACTCGGTCGTCGACTCGGTCGGGGTCGTCGACTCGGTCGTCGACTCGGTCGTCGACTCGGTCGGGGTCGTCGACTCGGTCGTCGACTCGGTCGTCGACTCGGTCGGGGTCGTCTACTCGGTCGGGGTCGTCGACTCGGTCGTCGACTCGGTCGTCGACTTGGTCGGGGTCGTCGACTCGGTCGTAGACTCGGTCATCGACTCGGTCGGGGTCGTCGACTCGGTCGTCGACTCGGTCGGGGTCGTCGACTCGGTCGGGGTCGTCGACTCGGTCGGGGTCGTCGACTCGGTCGTCGACTCGGTCGGGGTCGTCGACTCGGTCGTCGACGGGGTCGTCGACTCGGTCAGGGTCGTCGACTCGGTCGTCGACTCGGTCGGGGTTGTCGACTCGGTCGGGGTCGTCGACTCTGTCGTCGACGCGGTCGGGGTCGTCGACTCGGTCGGGGTCGTCGACTCGGTCGTCGACTCGGTCGGGGTCGTCGACGCGGTCGGGGTCGTCGACTCGGTCGGGGTCGTCGACTCGGTCGTCGACTCGGTCGGGGTCGTTGACTCGGTCGGGGTCGTCAACTCGGTCGTCGACTCAGTCGGGGTCGTCAACTCGGTCGGGGTCGGGGTCGTCGACTCGGTCGGGGTCGTCGACTCGGTCGGGGTCGTCGACTCGGTCGCGGTCGGGGTCGTCGACTCGGTCGGGGTCGTCGACTCGGTCGGGGTCGGGGTCGTCGACTCGGTCGGGGTCGTCGACTCGGTCGTGGTCAGGGTCGTCCACTCGGTCGGGGTCGTCGACTCGGTCGGGGTCGGGGTCGTCGACTCGGTCGGGGTCGGGGTCGTCGACTCGGTCGTCGACTCGGTCGGGGTCGTCGACTCGGTCGGGGTCGTCGACACGGTCGTCGACTCGGTCGTCGACTCGGTCGGGGTCGTCGACTCGGTCGTCGACTCGGTCGTCGACTCGGTCGGGGTCGTCGACTCGGTCGGGGTCGTCGACTCGGTCGTCGACTCGGTCGTCGACTCGGTCGGGGTTGTCGACTCGGTAGGGGTTGTCGACTCGGTCGTCGACTGGGTCGTCGACCGGGTCGTCGACTCGGTCGTCTACTCGGTCGGGGTCGTCGACTCGGTCGTCGACTCGGTCGTCGACTTGGTCGGGGTCGTCGACTCGGTCGTAGACTCGGTCGTCGACTCGGTCGGGGTCGTCGACTCGGTCGTCGACTCTGTCGGGGTCGTCGACTCGGTCGGGGTCGTCGACTCGGTCGGGGTCGTCGACTCGGTCGTCGACTCGGTCGGGGTCGTCGACTCGGTCGGGGTCGTCGACTCGGTCGTCGACGCGGTCGGGGTCGTCGACTCAGTCGGGGTCGTCGACTCGGTCGTCGACTCGGTCGGGGTCGTCGACTCGGTCGGGGTCGTCAACTCGGTCGTCGACTCAGTCGGGGTCGTCGACTCGGTCGGGGTCGGGGTCGTCGACTCGGTCGGGGTCGTCGACTCGGTCGTCGACTCGGTCGGGGTCGTCGACTCGGTCGTCGACGGGGTCGTCGACTCGGTCAGGGTCGTCGACTCGGTCGTCGACTCGGTCGGGGTCGTCGACTCGGTCGGGGTCGTCGACTCGGTCGTCGACGGGGTCGGCGCCTCAGTCAGGGTCGTCGACTCGGTCGTCGACTCGGTCGTGGTCGTCGACTCGGTCGGGGTCGTCGACTCGGTCGTCGACTCGGTCGGGGTCGTCGACTCGGTCGGGGTCGTCGACTTGGTCGGGGTCGGGGTCGTCGACTCGGTCGTCGACTCGGTCGGGGTCGTCGACTCGGTCGTCGACTCGGTCGTCGACTCGGTCGGGGTCGTCGACTCGGTCGGGGTCGTCGACTCGGTCGTCGACTCGGTCGGGTTCATCGACTCGGTCGTCGACTCGGTCGTCGACTCGGTCGGGGTCGTCGACTCGGTCGTCGACTCGGTCGTCGTCGGGGTCGTCGACTCGGTCGTCGACTCGGTCGTCAACTCGATCGGGGTCGTCGACTCGGTCGTCGTCGGGGTCGTCGACTCGGTCATCGACTCGGTCGGGGTCGTCGACTCGGTCGTCGACTCGGTCGTCGTCGTCGACTCGGTCGTCGACTCGGTCGTCGTCGGGGTCATAGACTCAGTCGTCGACTCGGTCGTCGACTCGGTCGGGGTCGTCGACTCGGTCGTCGACTCGGTCATCGTCGTCGACTCGGTCGTGGACTCGGTCGGGGTCGTCGACTCGGTCGTCGACTCGGTCGTCGACTCAGTCGGGGTCGTCGACTCGGTCGTCGACTCGGTCGTCGACTTGGTCGGGGTCGTCGACTCGGTCGGGGTCGTCGACGGGGTCGTCGTCTCGGTCGTCGACTCGGTCGGGGTCGTCGACGGGGTCGTCGTCGTCGACGCGGTCGGGGTCGTCGACGGGGTCGTCGTCGCCGACTCGGTCAGGGTCGTCGACGGTGTCGTCGTCGTCGACTCGGTCGTGGACTCGGTCGGGGTCGTCGACTCGGTCGTCGACTCGGTCGGGGTCGTCGACTCGGTCGTCGACTCGGTCGCGGTCGTCGACTCGGTCGACGACTCGGTCGTCGACTCGATCGTCGTCGTCGACTCGGTCGTCGAGTCGGTCGTCGACTCGGTCGTCGACTCGGTCGTCGACTCGGTCGTCGTCGTCGACTCGGTCGTCGACTCCGTCGGGGTCATCGACTCGGTCGTCGACTCGGTCGTCGACTCGGTCGGGGTCGTCGACTCGGTCGTCGACTCGGTCGTCGACTTGGTCGGGGTCGTCGACTCGGTCGGGGTCGTCGACGGGGTCGTCGTCTCGGTCGTCGATTCGGTCGGGGTCGTCGACGGGGTCGTCGTCGTCGACGCGGTCGTGGACTCGGTCGGGGTCGTCGACTCGGTCGTCGACTCGGTCGGGGTCGTCGACTCGGTCGGGGTCGTCGACTCGGTCGTCGAGTCGGTCGGGGTCGTCGACTCGGTCGTCGACTCGGTCGGGGTCGTCGACTCGGTCGTGGTCGTCGACTCGGTCGTCGACTCGGTCGGGGTCGTCGACTCTGTCGGGGTCGTCGACTCTGTCGGGGTTGTCGACTCGGTCGTCGACTCTGTCGGGGTCGTCAACTCGGTCGTCAACTCGGTCGGGGTCGTCGACTCGGTCGTCGACTCGGTCGGGGTCGGGGTCGTCGACTCGGTCGGGGTCGTCGACTCGGTCGGGGTCAGGGTCGTCGACTCGGTCGGGGTCGGGGTCGTCGACTCGGTCGGGTTCGTCGACTCGGTTGGGGTCGTCGACTCGGTCGGGGTCGGGGTCGTCGACTCGTTCGGGGTCGTCGACTCGGTCGGGGTCGTCGACTCGGTCGGGGTCGTCGACTCGGTTGTCGACGGGGTCGGCGCCTGGGTCAGGGTCGTCGACTCGGTTGTCGACTCGGTCGGGGTCGTCGACTCGGTCGGGGTCATCGACTCGGTCGTCGACTCGGTCGTGGTCGGGGTCGTCCACTCGGTCGGGGTCGTCGACTCGGTCGTTGTCGGGGTCGTCGACTCGGTCGGGGTCGGGGTCGTCGACTCGGTCGTCGACGGGGTCGTCGACTCGGTCGGGGTCGTCGACTCGGTCGTCGACTCGGTCGTCGACTCGGTCGGGGTCGTCGACTCGGTCGTCGACTCGGTCATCGACTCGGTCGTCGACTCGGTCGTCGACTCGGTCGTCGACTCGGTCGGGGTCGTCGACTCGGTCGGAGTCGTCGACTCGGTCGTCGACTCGGTCGGGGTCGTCGACTCGGTCGGGGTCGTCGACTCGGTCGTCGACTCGGTCGTCGACTCGGTCGGGGTCGTCGACTCTGTCGGGGTCGTCGACTCGGTCGTCGACTCGGTCGTCGACTCGGTCGGGGTTGTCGACTCGGTAGGGGTTGTCGACTCGGTCGTCGACTGGGTCGTCGACCGGGTCGTCGACTCGGTCGTCTACTCGGTCGGGGTCGTCAACTCGGTCGTCGACTCGGTCGTCGACTTGGTCGGGGTCGTCGACTCGGTCATAGACTCGGTCGTCGACTCGGTCGGGGTCGTCGACTCGGTCGTCGACTCTGTCGGGGTCGTCGACTCGGTCGGGGTCGTCGACTCGGTCGGGGTCGTCGACTCGGTCGTCGACTCGGTCGGGGTCGGGGTCGTCGACTCGGTCGGGGTCGTCGACTCGGTCGGGGTCGTCGACTCGGTCAGGGTCGGGGTCGTCGACTCGGTCGGGGTCGTCGACTCGGTCGGGGTCGGGGTCGTCGACTCGGTCGGGGTCGTCGACTCGGTCGTGGTCAGGGTCGTCCACTCGGTCGGGGCCGTCGACTCGGTCGGGGTCGGGGTCGTCGACTCGGTCGTCGACGGGGTCGTCGACTCGGTCGGTGTCGGGGTCGTCGACTCGGTCGTCGACTCGGTCGGGGTCGTCGACACGGTCGTCGACTCGGTCGTCGACTCGGTCGGGGTCGTCGACTCGGTCGTCGACTCGGTCGGGGTCGTCGACTCGGTCGTCGACTCGGTCGTCGACTCGGTCGGGGTCGTCGACTCGGTCGGGGTCGTCGACTCGGTCGTCGACTCGGTCGGGGTCGTCGACTCGGTCGTCGACTCGGTCGTCGACTCGGTCGGGGTCGTCGACTCGGTCGTCGACTCGGTCGTCGTCGGGGTCGTCGACTCGGTCGTCGACTCGGTCGTCGACTCGGTCGGGGTCGTCGACTCGGTCGTCGTCGGGGTCGTCGACTCGGTCATCGACTCGGTCGGGGTCGTCGACTCGGTCGTCGACTCGGTCGTCGTCGTCGACTCGGTCGTCGACTCGGTCGGGGTCGTCGACTCGGTCGTCGACTCGGTCGTCGTCGGGGTCATAGACTCAGTCGTCGACTCGGTCGTCGACTCGGTCGGGGTCGTCGACTCGGTCGTCGACTCGGTCATCGTCGTCGACTCGGTCGTGGACTCGGTCGGGGTCGTCGACTCGGTCGTCGACTCGGTCGTCGACTCAGTCGGGGTCGTCGACTCGGTCGTCGACTCGGTCGTCCACTTGGTCGGGGTCGTCGACTCGGTCGGGGTCGTCGACGGGGTCGTCGTCTCGGTCGTCGACTCGGTCGGGGTCGTCGACGGGGTCGTCGTCGTCGACGCGGTCGGGGTCGTCGACGGGGTCGTCGTCGTCGACTCGGTCAGGGTCGTCGACGGTGTCGTCGTCGTCGACTCGGTCGTGGACTCGGTCGGGGTCGTCGACTCGGTCGTCGACTCGGTCGGGGTCGTCGACTCGGTCGTCGACTCGGTCGGGGTCGTCGACTCGGTCGGGGTCGTCGACTCGGTCGTCGACTCGGTCGCGGTCGTCGACTCGGTCGACGACTCGGTCGTCGACTCGATCGTCGTCGTCGACTCGGTCGTCGACTCGGTCGGGGTCGTCGACTCGGTCGTCGACTCGGTCGTCGACTTGGTCGGGGTCGTCGACTCGGTCGGGGTCGTCGACGGGGTCGTCGTCTCGGTCGTCGACTCGGTCGGGGTCGTCGACGGGGTCGTCGTCGTCGACGCGGTCGGGGTCGTCGACGGGGTCGTCGTCGTCGACTCGGTCAGGGTCGTCGACGGTGTCGTCGTCGTCGACTCGGTCGTGGACTCGGTCGGGGTCGTCGACTCGGTCGTCGACTCGGTCGGGGTCGTCGACTCGGTCGTCGACTCGGTCGCGGTCGTCGACTCGGTCGACGACTCGGTCGTCGACTCGATCGTCGTCGTCGACTCGGTCGTCGAGTCGGTCGTCGACTCGGTCGTCGAGTCGGTCGTCGACTCGGTCGTCGTCGTCGACTCGGTCGTCGACTCCGTCGGGGTCATCGACTCGGTCGTCGACTCGGTCGTCGACTCGGTCGGGGTCGTCGACTCGGTCGTCGACTCGGTCGTCGACTTGGTCGGGGTCGTCGACTCGGTCGGGGTCGTCGACGGGGTCGTCGTCTCGGTCGTCGATTCGGTCGGGGTCGTCGACGGGGTCGTCGTCGTCGACGCGGTCGTGGACTCGGTCGGGGTCGTCGACTCGGTCGTCGACTCGGTCGGGGTCGTCGACTCGGTCGGGGTCGTCGACTCGGTCGTCGACTCCGTCGGGGTCATCGACTCGGTCGTCGACTCGGTCGTCGACTCGGTCGGGGTCGTCGACTCGGTCGTCGACTCGGTCGTCGACTTGGTCGGGGTCGTCGACTCGGTCGGGGTCGTCGACGGGGTCGTCGTCTCGGTCGTCGATTCGGTCGGGGTCGTCGACGGGGTCGTCGTCGTCGACGCGGTCGTGGACTCGGTCGGGGTCGTCGACTCGGTCGTCGACTCGGTCGGGGTCGTCGACTCGGTCGGGGTCGTCGACTCGGTCGTCGACTCGGTCGGGGTCGTCGACTCGGTCGTCGACTCGGTCGGGGTCGTCGACTCGGTCGTGGTCGTCGACTCGGTCGTCGACTCGGTCGGGGTCGTCGACTCTGTCGGGGTCGTCGACTCTGTCGGGGTTGTCGACTCGGTCGTCGACTCTGTCGGGGTCGTCAACTCGGTCGTCAACTCGGTCGGGGTCGTCGACTCGGTCGTCGACTCGGTCGGGGTCGGGGTCGTCGACTCGGTCGGGGTCGTCGACTCGGTCGGGGTCAGGGTCGTCGACTCGGTCGGGGTCGGGGTCGTCGACTCGTTCGGGGTCGTCGACTCGGTCGGGGTCGTCGACTCGGTCGGGGTCGTCGACTCGGTCGTCGACTCGGTCGGGGTCGTCGACTCGGTTGTCGACGGGGTCGGCGCCTGGGTCAGGGTCGTCGACTCGGTTGTCGACTCGGTCGGGGTCGTCGACTCGGTCGGGGTCGTCGACTCGGTCGTCGACTCGGTCGTGGTCGGGGTCGTCCACTCGGTCGGGGTCGTCGACTCGGTCGTTGTCGGGGTCGTCGACTCGGTCGGGGTCGGGGTCGTCGACTCGGTCGTCGACGGGGTCGTCGACTCGGTCGGGGTCGTCGACTCGGTCGTCGACTCGGTCGTCGACTCGGTCGGGGTCGTCGACTCGGTCGTCGACTCGGTCATCGACTCGGTCGTCGACTCGGTCGTCGACTCGGTCGTCGACTCGGTCGGGGTCGTCGACTCGGTCGGAGTCGTCGACTCGGTCGTCGACTCGGTCGGGGTCGTCGACTCGGTCGGGGTCGTCGACTCGGTCGTCGACTCGGTCGTCGACTCGGTCGGGGTCGTCGACTCGGTCGGGGTCGTTGACTCGGTCGTCGACTCGGTCGTCGACTCGGTCGGGGTTGTCGACTCGGTAGGGGTTGTCGACTCGGTCGTCGACTGGGTCGTCGACCGGGTCGTCGACTCGGTCGTCTACTCGGTCGGGGTCGTCGACTCGGTCGTCGACTCGGTCGTCGACTTGGTCGGGGTCGTCGACTCGGTCGTAGACTCGGTCGTCGACTCGGTCGGGGTCGTCGACTCGGTCGTCGACTCTGTCGGGGTCGTCGACTCGGTCGGGGTCGTCGACTCGGTCGGGGTCGTCGACTCGGTCGTCGACTCGGTCGGGGTCGTCGACTCGGTCGGGGTCGTCGACTCGGTCGTCGACGCGGTCGGGGTCGTCGACTCAGTCGGGGTCGTCGACTCGGTCGTCGACTCGGTCGGGGTCGTCGACTCGGTCGGGGTCGTCAACTCGGTCGTCGACTCAGTCGGGGTCGTCGACTCGGTCGGGGTCGGGGTCGTCGACTCGGTCGGGGTCGTCGACTCGGTCGTCGACTCGGTCGGGGTCGTCGACTCGGTCGTCGACGGGGTCGTCGACTCGGTCAGGGTCGTCGACTCGGTCGTCGACTCGGTCGGGGTCGTCGACTCGGTCGGGGTCGTCGACTCGGTCGTCGACGGGGTCGGCGCCTCAGTCAGGGTCGTCGACTCGGTCGTCGACTCGGTCGTGGTCGTCGACTCGGTCGGGGTCGTCGACTCGGTCGTCGACTCGGTCGGGGTCGTCGACTCGGTCGGGGTCGTCGACTTGGTCGGGGTCGGGGTCGTCGACTCGGTCGGGGTCGTCGACTCGGTCGTGGTCGGGGTCGTCCACTCGGTCGGGGTCGTCGACTCGGTCGTTGTCGGGGTCGTCGAATCGGTCGGGGTCGGGGTCGTCGACTCGGTCGTCGACGGGGTCGTCGACTCGGTCGGGGTCGTCGACTCGGTCGTCGACTCAGTCGTCGACTCGGTCGGGGTCGTCGACTCGGTCGTCGACTCGGTCGGGGTCGTCGACTCGGTCGTCGACTCGGTCGTCGACTCGGTCGGGGTCGTCGACTCGGTCGTCGACTCGGTCGTCGACTCGGTCGGGGTCGTCGACTCGGTCGTCGACTCGGTCGTCGACTCGGTCGGGGTCGTCGACTCGGTCCGGGTCGTCGACTCGGTCGTCGACTCGGTCGGGGTCGTCGACTCGGTCGTCGACTTGGTCGTCGTCGGGGTCGTCGACTCGATCGTCGACTCGGTCGTCGACTCGGTCGGTGTCGTCGACTCAGTCGTCGTCGGGGTCGTCGACTCGGTCGTCGACTCGGTCGTCGTCGGGGTCGTAGACTCAGTCGTCGACTCGGTCGTCAACTCGGTCGGGGTCATCGACTCGGTCGTCGACTCGGTCGTCGTCGTCGACTCGGTCGTCGACTCAGTCGGGGTCATCGACTCGGTCGTCGACTCGGTCGTCGACTCGGTCGGGGTTGTCGACTCGGTCGGGGTTGTCGACTCGGTCGTCGACTGGGTCGTCGACCGGGTCGTCGACTCGGTCGTCTACTCGGTCGGGGTCGTCGACTCGGTCATCGACTCGGTCGTCGACTTGGTCGGGGTCGTCGACTCGGTCGTAGACTCGGTCGTCGACTCGGTCGGGGTCGTCGACTCGGTCGTCGACTCGGTCGGGGTCGTCGACTCGGTCGGGGTCGTCGACTCGGTCGTCGACTCGGTCGGGGTGGTCGACTCGGTCGTCGACGGGGTCGTCGACTCGGTCAGGGTCGTCGACTCGGTCGTCGACTCGGTCGGGGTCGTCGACTCGGTCGGGGTCGTCGACTCGGTCGTCGACGCGGTCGGGGTCGTCGACTCGGTCGGGGTCATCGACTCGGTCGTCGACTCGGTCGGGGTCGTCGACTCGGTCGGGGTCGTCAACTCGGTCGTCGACTCAGTCGGGGTCGTCGACTCGGTCGGGGTCGGGGTCGTCGACTCGGTCGGGGTCGTCGACTCGGTCGTCGACTCGGTCGGGGTCGTCGACTCGGTCGGGGTCGTCGACTCGGTCGTCGACTCGGTCGGGGTCGTCGACTCGGTCGTCGACGGGGTCGGCGCCTCGGTCAGGGTCGTCGACTCGGTCGTCGACTCGGTCGGGGTCGTCGACTCGGTCGTCGACTCGGTCGTCGACTCGGTCGGGGTCATCGACTCGGTCGTCGACTCGGTCATCGTCGTCGACTCGGTCGTCGACTCGGTCGGGGTCATCGACTCGGTCGTCGACTCGGTCGTCGACTCGGTCGGGGTCGTCGACTCGGTCGTCGACTCGGTCGGGGTCGTCGACTCGGTCGTCGTCTCGGTCGTCGACTCGGTCGGGGTCGTCGACTCGGTCGGGGTCATCGACGGGGTCGTCGTCTCGGTCGTCGACTCGGTCGGGGTCGTCGACGGGGTCGTCGTCGTCGACTCGGTCGGAGTCGTCGACGGGGTCGTCGTCGTCGACTCGGTCGTGGACTCGGTCGGGGTCGTCGACTCGGTCGTCGACTCGGTCGGGGTCGTCGACTCGGTCGGTGTCGTCGACTCGGTCGTCGACTCGGTCGCGGTCGTCGACTCGGTCGGGGTCGTCGACTCTGTCGGGGTTGTCGACTCTTTCGGGGTTGTCGACTCGGTCGTCGACTCGGTCGGGGTCGTCGACTCGGTCGTCGACTCGGTCGGGGTCGTCGACTCGGTCGGGGTCGGGGTCGTCGACTCGGTCGGGGTCGGGGTCGTCGACTCGGTCGGGGTCGTCGACTCGGTCGGGGTCGTCGACTCGGTCGGGGTCGGGGTCGTCGACTCGGTCGGGGTCGGGGTTGTCGACTCGGTCGGGGTCGGGGTCGTCGACTCGGTCGTCGACGGGGTCGTCGACTCGGTCGGGGTCGGGGTCGTCGACTCGGTCGTCGACTCGGTCGTCGACTCGGTCGGGGTCGTCGACCCGGTCGGGGTCGTCGACCTGGTCGTCGACTCGGTCGTCGACTCGGTCGGGGTCGTCGACTCGGTCGTCGACTCGGTCGTCGACTCGGTCGGGGTCGTCGACTCGGTCGTCGACTCGGTCGTCGACTCGGTCGGGGTCGTCGACTCGGTCGGGGTCGTCGACTCGGTCGTCGACTCGGTCGTCGACTCGGTCGGGGTCGTCGACTCGGTCGGGGTCGTCGACTCGGTCGTCGACTCGGTCGTCGACTCGGTCAGGGTTGTCGACTCGGTCGGGGTTGTCGACTCGGTCGTCGACTCGGTCGGGGTCGTCTACTCGGTCGGGGTCGTCGACTCGGTCGTCGACTCGGTCGTCGACTTGGTCGGGGTCGTCGACTCGGTCGTAGACTCGGTCGTCGACTCGTTCGGGGTCGTCGACTCGGTCGTCGACTCGGTCGGGGTCGTCGACTCGGTCGGGGTCGTCGACTCGGTCGGGGTCGTCGACTCGGTCGTCGACTCGGTCGGGGTCGTCGACTCGGTCGTCGACGGGGTCGTCGACTCGGTCAGGGTCGTCGACTCGGTCGTCGACTCGGTCGGGGTTGTCGACTCGGTCGGGGTCGTCGACTCTGTCGTCGACGCGGTCGGGGTCGTCGACTCGGTCGGGGTCGTCGACTCGGTCGTCGACTCGGTCGGGGTCGTCGACGCGGTCGGGGTCGTCGACTCGGTCGGGGTCGTCGACTCGGTCGTCGACTCGGTCGTGGTCGTTGACTCGGTCGGGGTCGTCAACTCGGTCGTCGACTCAGTCGGGGTCGTCAACTCGGTCGGGGTCGGGGTCGTCGACTCGGTCGGGGTCGTCGACTCGGTCGGGGTCGTCGACTCGGTCGCGGTCGGGGTCGTCGACTCGGTCGGGGTCGTCGACTCGGTCGGGGTCGGGGTCGTCGACTCGGTCGGGGTCGTCGACTCGGTCGTGGTCAGGGTCGTCCACTCGGTCGGGGTCGTCGACTCGGTCGGGGTCGGGGTCGTCGACTCGGTCGGGGTCGGGGTCGTCGACTCGGTCGTCGACGGGGTCGTCGACTCGGTCGGGGTCGGGGTCGTCGACTCGGTCGTCGACTCGGTCGGGGTCGTCGACTCGGTCGGGGTCGTCGACACGGTCGTCGACTCGGTCGTCGACTCGGTCGGGGTCGTCGACTCGGTCGTCGACTCGGTCGTCGACTCGGTCGGGGTCGTCGACTCGGTCGTCGACTCGGTCGTCGTCGTCGACTCGGTCGTCGACTCGGTCGTCGACTCGGTCGTCGTCGTCGACTCGGTCGTCGACTCGGTCGTCGTCGGGGTCGTCGACTCGGTCGTCGACTCGGTCGTCGACTCGGTCGGGGTCGTCGACTCGGTCGTCGTCGGGGTCGTCGACTCGGTCATCGACTCGGTCGGGGTCGTCTACTCGGTCGTCGACTCGGTCGTCGTCGTCGACTCGGTCGTCGACTCGGTCGGGGTCGTCGACTCGGTCGTCGACTCGGTCGTCGTCGGGGTCGTAGACTCAGTCGTCGACTCGGTCGTCGACTCGGTCGGGGTCGTCGACTCGGTCGTCGACTCGGTCGGGGTCGTCGACTTGGTCGGGGTCGTCGACGGGGTCGTCGTCTCGGTCGTCGACTCGGTCGGGGTCGTCGACGGGGTCGTCGTCGTCGACTCGGTCAGGGTCGTCGACGGGGTCGTCGTCGTCGACTCGGTCGTGGACTCGGTCGGGGTCGTCGACTCGGTCGTCGACTCGGTCGGGGTCGTCGACTCGGTCGTCGACTCGGTCGGGGTCGTCGACTCGGTCGGGGTCGTCGACTCGGTCGTCGACTCGGTCGCGGTCGTCGACTCGGTCGACGACTCGGTCGTCGACTCGATCGTCGTCGTCGACTCGGTCGTCGACTCGGTCGGGGTCGTCGACTCGGTCGTCGACTCGGTCGTCGACTCGGTCGTCGTCGTCGACTCGGTCGTCGACTCGGTCGGGGTCGTCGACTCGGTCTTCGACTCGGTCATCGACTCTGTCGGGGTCGTCGACTCGGTCGTCGACTCGGTCGTCGACTTGGTCGGGGTCGGCGACTCGGTCGGGGTCGTCGACGGGGTCGTCGACTCGGTCGTCGACTCGGTCGTCGACTCGGTCGGGGTCGTCGACTCGGTCGTCGACTCGGTCGTCGTCGGGGTCGTAGACTCAGTCGTCGACTCGGTCGTCGACTCGGTCGGGGTCATCGACTCGGTCGTCGACTCGGTCGTCGTCGTCGACTCGGTCGTCGACTCGGTCGGGGTCGTCGACTCGGTCGTCGACTCGGTCGTCGACTCGGTCGGGGTCGTCGACTCGGTCGTCGACTCGGTCGTCGACTCGGTCGGGGTCGTCGACTCGGTCGGGGTCGTCAACGGGGTCGTCGTGTCGGTCGTCGACTCGGTCGGGGTCGTCGACGGGGTCGTCGTCGTCGACTCGGTCGGGGTCGTCGACGGGGTCGTCGTCGTCGACTCGGTCGTGGACTCGGTCGGGGTCGTCGACTCGGTCGTCGACTCGGTCGGGGTCGTCGACTCGGTCGGTGTCGTCGACTCGGTCGTCGACTCGGTCGCGGTCGTCGACTCGGTCGGGGTCGTCGACTCTGTCGGGGGTGTCGACTCTGTCGGGGTTGTCGACTCGGTCGTCGACTCGGTCGGGGTCGTCGACTCGGTCGTCGACTCGGTCGGGGTCGTCGACTCGGTCGTCGACTCGGTCGGGGTCGTCGACTCGGTCGGGGTCGGGGTCGTCGACTCGGTCGGGGTCGCGGTCGTCGACTCGGTCGGGGTCGTCGACTCGGTCGGGGTCAGGGTCGTCGACTCGGTCGGGGTCGGGGTCGTCGACTCGGTCGGGGTCGTCGACTCGGTTGGGGTCGTCGACTCGGTCGGGGTCGGGGTCGTCGACTCGGTCGGGGTCGTCGACTCGGTCGGGGTCGGGGTCGTCGACTCGGTCGGGGTTGGGGTCGTCGACTCGGTCGGGGTCGTCGACTCGGTCGGGGTCGGGGTCGTCGACTCGGTCGGGGTCGTCGACTCGGTCGTGGTCAGGGTCGTCCACTCGGTCGGGGTCGTCGACTCGGTCGGGGTCGGGGTCGTCGACTCGGTCGGGGTCGGGGTCGTCGACTCGGTCGTCGACGGGGTCGTCGACTCGGTCGGGGTCGGGGTCGTCGACTCGGTCGTCGACTCGGTCGGGGTCGTCGACTCGGTCGGGGTCGTCGACACGGTCGTCGACTCGGTCGTCGACTCGGTCGGGGTCGTCGACTCGGTCGTCGACTCGGTCGTCGACTTGGTCGGGGTCGTCGACTCGGTCGTCGACTCGGTCGTCGACTCGGTCGGGGTCGTCGACTCGGTCGTCGACTCGGTCGTCGTCGTCGACTCGGTCGTCGACTCGGTCGTCGACTCGGTCGTCGTCGTCGACTCGGTCGTCGACTCGGTCGTCGTCGGGGTCGTCGACTCGGTCGTCGACTCGGTCGTCGACTCGGTCGGGGTCGTCGACTCGGTCGTCGTCGGGGTCGTCGACTCGGTCGTCGACTCGGTCGTCGACTCGGTCGGGGTCGTCGACTCGGTCGGGGTCGTCGACTCGGTCGTCGACTCGGTCGTCGACTCGGACGGGGTCGTCGACTCGGTCGGGGTCGTCGACTCGGTCGTCGACTCGGTCGTCGACTCGGTCAGGGTTGTCGACTCGGTCGGGGTTGTCGACTCGGTCGTCGACTCGGTCGGGGTCGTCTACTCGGTCGGGGTCGTCGACTCGGTCGTCGACTCGGTCGTCGACTTGGTCGGGGTCGTCGACTCGGTCGTAGACTCGGTCGTCGACTCGTTCGGGGTCGTCGACTCGGTCGTCGACTCGGTCGGGGTCGTCGACTCGGTCGGGGTCGTCGACTCGGTCGGGGTCGTCGACTCGGTCGTCGACTCGGTCGGGGTCGTCGACTCGGTCGTCGACGGGGTCGTCGACTCGGTCAGGGTCGTCGACTCGGTCGTCGACTCGGTCGGGGTTGTCGACTCGGTCGGGGTCGTCGACTCTGTCGTCGACGCGGTCGGGGTCGTCGACTCGGTCGGGGTCGTCGACTCGGTCGTCGACTCGGTCGGGGTCGTCGACGCGGTCGGGGTCGTCGACTCGGTCGGGGTCGTCGACTCGGTCGTCGACTCGGTCGTGGTCGTTGACTCGGTCGGGGTCGTCAACTCGGTCGTCGACTCAGTCGGGGTCGTCAACTCGGTCGGGGTCGGGGTCGTCGACTCGGTCGGGGTCGTCGACTCGGTCGGGGTCGTCGACTCGGTCGCGGTCGGGGTCGTCGACTCGGTCGGGGTCGTCGACTCGGAAGGGGTCGGGGTCGTCGACTCGGTCGGGGTCGTCGACTCGGTCGTGGTCAGGGTCGTCCACTCGGTCGGGGTCGTCGACTCGGTCGGGGTCGGGGTCGTCGACTCGGTCGGGGTCGGGGTCGTCGACTCGGTCGTCGACGGGGTCGTCGACTCGGTCGGGGTCGGGGTCGTCGACTCGGTCGTCGACTCGGTCGGGGTCGTCGACTCGGTCGGGGTCGTCGACACGGTCGTCGACTCGGTCGTCGACTCGGTCGGGGTCGTCGACTCGGTCGTCGACTCGGTCGTCGACTCGGTCGGGGTCGTCGACTCGGTCGTCGACTCGGTCGTCGACTCGGTCGGGGTCGTCGACTCGGTCGTTGACTCGGTCGTCGTCGTCGACTCGGTCGTCGACTCGGTCGTCGACTCGGTCGTCGTCGTCGACTCGGTCGTCGACTCGGTCGTCGTCGGGGTCGTCGACTCGGTCGTCGACTCGGTCGTCGACTCGGTCGGGGTCGTCGACTCGGTCGTCGACTCGGTCGGGGTCGTCGACTTGGTCGGGGTCGTCGACTCGGTCGGGGTCGTCGACTCGGTCGGGGTCGTCGACTCGGTCGTCGACTCGGTCAGGGTCGTCGACTCGGTCGGGGTCGTCGACTCGGTCGTCGACTCGGTCGCGGTCGTCGACTCGGTCGTCGACTCGGTCGGTGTCGTCGACTCGGTCGTCGACTCGGTCGGGGTCGTCGACTCGGTAGGGGTCGTCGACTCGGTCGTCGACTCGGTCGGGGTCGTCGACTCTGTCGGGGTCGTCGACTCTGTCGGGGTTGTCGACTCGGTCCTCGACTCTGTCGGGGTCGTCGACTCGGTCGTCGACTCGGTCGGGGTTGGGGTCGTCGACTCGGTCGGGGTCGTCGACTCGGTCGGGGTCAGGGTCGTCGACTCGGTCGGGGTCGTCGACTCGGTTGGGGTCGTCGACTCGGTCGGGTTTGGGGTCGTCGACTCGGTCGGGGTCGTCGACTCGGTCGGGGTCGTCGACTCTGTCGGGGTCGTCGACTCTGTCGGGGTTGTCGACTCGGTCCTCGACTCTGTCGGGGTTGTCGACTCGGTCCTCGACTCTGTCGGGGTCGTCGACTCGGTCGTCGACTCGGTCGGGGTCATCGACTCGGTCGTCGACTCGGTCGGGGTCGGGGTCGTCGACTCGGTCGGGGTCGTCGACACGGTCGGGGTCAGGGTCGTCGACTCGGTCGGGGTCGTCGACTCGGTTGGGGTCGTCGACTCGGTCGGGGTTGGGGTCGTCGACTCGGTCGGGGTCGTCGACTCGGTCGGGGTAGTCGACTCGGTCGTCGACTCGGTCGGGGTCGTCGACTCTGTCGGGGTCGTCGACTCTGTCGCGGTTGTCGACTCGGTCCTCGACTCTGTCGGGGTCGTCGACTCGGTCGTCAACTCGGTCGGGGTCGTCGACTCGGTCGTCGACTCGGTCGGGGTCGGGATCGTCGACTCGGTCGGAGTCGTCGACTCGGTCGGGGTCAGGGTCGTCGACTCGGTCGGGGTCGTCGACTCGGTTGGGGTCGTCGACTCGGTTGGGGTTGGGGTCGTCGACTCGGTCGGGGTCGTCGACTCGGTCGGGGTCGGGGTCGTCGACTCGGTCGGGGTCTGGGTCGTCGACTTGGTCGGGGTCGGGGTCGTCGACTCGGTCGGGGTCGTCGACTCGGTCGGGGTCGTCGACTCGGTCGGGGTCGGGGTCGTCGACTCGGTTGGGGTCGTCGACTCGGTCGGGGTCGGGGTCGTCGACTCGGTCGTCGACTCGGTCGTCGACTCGGTCGGGGTCGTCGACTCGGTCGTCGACTCGGTCGTCGACTCGGTCGGGGTCGTCGACTCGGTCGTCGACTCGGTCGTCGACTCGGTCGGGGTCGTCGACTCGGTCGGGGTCGTCGACTCGGTCGTCGACACGGTCGGGGTCGTCGACTCGGTCGGGGTCGTCAACTCGGTCGTCGACACGGTCGGGGTCGTCGACTCGGTGGTCGACTCGGTCGGGGTCGTCGACTCTGTCGGGGTCGTCGACTCTGTCGGGGTCGTCGACTCGGTCGGGGTCGTCGACTCGGTCGTCGACTCGGTCGTCGACTCGGTCGGGGTCGTCGACCCGGTCGTAGACTCGGTCGTCGACTCGGTCGGGGTCGTCGACTCGGTCGTCGACTCGGTCGGGGTCGTCGACTCGGTCGGGGTCGTCGACTCTGTCGTCGACGCGGTCGGGGTCGTCGACTCGGTCGTCGTCGGGGTCATAGACTCAGTCGTCGACTCGGTCGTCGACTCGGTCGTGGTCGTCGACTCCGTCGTCGACTCGGTCATCGTCGTCGACTCGGACGTCGACTCAGTCGGGGTCGTCGACTCGGTCGTCGACTCGGTCGGGGTCGTCGACTCGGTCGGGGTCGTCGACTCGGTCGTCGACTCGGTCGGGGTCGTCGACTCGGTCGTCGACGGGGTCGTCGACTCGGTCAGGGTCGTCGACTCGGTCGTCGACTCGGTCGGGGTGGTCGACTCGGTCGGGGTCGTCGACTCTGTCGTCGACGCGGTCGGGGTCGTCGACTCGGTCGGGGTCGTCGACTCGGTCGTCGACTCGGTCGGGGTCGTCGACTCGGTCGGGGTCGTCAACTCGGTCGTCGACTCAGTCGGGGTCGTCGACTCGGTCGGGGTCGGGGTCGTCGACTCGGTCGGGGTCGTCGACTCGGTCGGGGTCGTCGACTCGGTCGGGGTCGGGGTCGTCGACTCGGTCGGGGTCGTCGACTCGGTCGGGGTCGGGGTCGTCGACTCGGTCGGGGTCGTCGACTCGGTCGTGGTCAGGGTTGTCCACTCGGTCGGGGTCGTCGACTCGGTCGGGGTCGGGGTCGTCGACTCGGTCGTCGACGGGGTCGTCGACTCGGTCGGGGTCGGGGTCGTCGACTCGGTCGTCGACTCGGTCGGGGTCGTCGACACGGTCGTCGACTCGGTCGTCGACTCGGTCGGGGTCGTCGACTCGGTCGTCGACTCGGTCGGGGTCGTCGACTCGGTCGTCGACTCGGTCGTCGACTCGGTCGGGGTCGTCGACTCGGTCGGGGTCGTCGACTCGGTCGTCGACTCGGTCGGGGTCGTCGACTCGGTCGTCGACTCGGTCGTCGACTCGGTCGGGGTCGTCGACTCGGTCGTCGACTCGGTCGTCGTCGGGGTCGTCGACTCGGTCGTCGACTCGGTCGTCGACTCGGTCGGGGTCGTCGACTCGGTCGTCGTCGGGGTCGTCGACTCGGTCATCGACTCGGTCGGGGTCGTCGACTCGGTCGTCGACTCGGTCGTCGTCGTCGACTCGGTCGTCGACTCGGTCGGGGTCGTCGACTCGGTCGTCGACTCGGTCGTCGTCGGGGTCATAGACTCAGTCGTCGACTCGGTCGTCGACTCGGTCGGGGTCGTCGACTCGGTCGTCGACTCGGTCATCGTCGTCGACTCGGTCGTCGACTCGGTCGGGGTCGTCGACTCGGTCGTCGACTCGGTCGTCGACTCAGTCGGGGTCGTCGACTCGGTCGTCGACTCGGTCGTCGACTTGGTCGGGGTCGTCGACTCGGTCGGGGTCGTCGACGGGGTCGTCGTCTCGGTCGTCGACTCGGTCGGGGTCGTCGACGGGGTCGTCGTCGTCGACTCGGTCAGGGTCGTCGACGGTGTCGTCGTCGTCGACTCGGTCGTCGACTCGGTCGGGGTCGTCGACTCGGTCGTCGACTCGGTCGGGGTCGTCGACTCGGTCGTCGACTCGGTCGCGGTCGTCGACTCGGTCGACGACTCGGTCGTCGACTCGATCGTCGTCGTCGACTCGGTCGTCGAGTCGGTCGTCGACTCGGTCGTCGTCGTCGACTCGGTCGTCGACTCGGTCGTCGTCGTCGACTCGGTCGTCGACTCCGTCGGGGTCGTCCACTCGGTCGTCGACTCGGTCGTCGACTCGGTCGGGGTCGTCGACTCGGTCGTCGACTCGGTCGTCGACTTGGTCGGGGTCGTCGACTCGGTCGGGGTCGTCGACGGGGTCGTCGTCGTCGACGCGGTCGTGGACTCGGTCGGGGTCGTCGACTCGGTCGTCGACTCGGTCGGGGTCGTCGACTCGGTCGGGGTCGTCGACTCGGTCATCGACTCGGTCGGGGTCGTCGACTCGGTCGTCGACTCGGTCGGGGTCGTCGACTCGGTCGTGGTCGTCGACTCGGTCGTCGACTCGGTCGGTGTCATCGACTCTGTCGGGGTCGTCGACTCGGTCGGGGTCGTCGACTCGGTCGTCGACTCGGTCGGGGTCGGGGTCGTCGACTCGGTCGGGGTCGTCGACTCGGTCGGGGTCAGGGTCGTCGACTCGGTCGGGGTCGGGGTCATCGACTCGGTCGGGGTCGTCGACTCGGTTGGGGTCGTCGACTCGGTCGGGGTCGGGGTCGTCGACTCGTTCGGGGTCGTCGACTCGGTCGGGGTCGTCGACTCGGTCGGGGTCGGGGTCGTCGACTCGTTCGGGGTCTGGGTCGTCGACTCGGTCGGGGTCGGGGTCGTCGACTCGGTCGGGGTCGTCGACTCGGTCGGGGTCGGGGTCGTCGACTCGGTCGGGGTCGTCGACTCGGTCGGGGTCGGTGTCGTCGACTCGGTCTTCGACGGGGTCGTCGACTCGGTCGGGGTCGGGGTCGTCGACTCGGTCGTGGACTCGGTCGTCGACTCGGTCGGGGTCGTCGACTTGGTCGGGGTCGTCGACTCGGTCGGGGTCGTCGACTCGGTCGGGGTCGGGGTCGTCGACTCGGTCGTCGACTCGGTCGGGGTCGTCGACACGGTCGTCGACTCGGTCGTCGACTCGGTCGGGGTCGTCGACTCGGTCGTCGACTCGGTCGTCGACTCGGTCGGGGTCGTCGACTCGGTCGGGGTCGTCGACTCGGTCGTCGACTCGGTCGTCGACTCGGTCGGGGTCGTCGACTCGGTCGTCGACTCGGTCGTCGTCGGGGTCGTCGACTCGGTCGTCGACTCGGTCGTCGACTCGGTCGGGGTCGTCGACTCGGTCGTCGTCGGGGTCGTCGACTCGGTCATCGACTCGGTCGGGGTCGTCGACTCGGTCGTCGACTCGGTCGTCGTCGTCGACTCGGTCGTCGACTCGGTCGGGGTCGTCGACTCGGTCGTCGACTCGGTCGTCGTCGGGGTCATAGACTCAGTCGTCGACTCGGTCGTCGACTCGGTCGGGGTCGTCGACTCGGTCGTCGACTCGGTCATCGTCGTCGACTCGGTCGTGGACTCGGTCGGGGTCGTCGACTCGGTCGTCGACTCGGTCGTCGACTCAGTCGGGGTCGTCGACTCGGTCGTCGACTCGGTCGTCGACTTGGTCGGGGTCGTCGACTCGGTCGGGGTCGTCGACGGGGTCGTCGTCTCGGTCGTCGACTCGGTCGGGGTCGTCGACGGGGTCGTCGTCGTCGACTCGGTCAGGGTCGTCGACGGTGTCGTCGTCGTCGACTCGGTCGTCGACTCGGTCGGGGTCGTCGACTCGGTCGTCGACTCGGTCGGGGTCGTCGACTCGGTCGTCGACTCGGTCGCGGTCGTCGACTCGGTCGACGACTCGGTCGTCGACTCGATCGTCGTCGTCGACTCGGTCGTCGAGTCGGTCGTCGACTCGGTCGTCGACTCGGTCGTCGACTCGGTCGTCGTCGTCGACTCGGTCGTCGACTCGGTCGTCGTCGTCGACTCGGTCGTCGACTCCGTCGGGGTCGTCCACTCGGTCGTCGACTCGGTCGTCGACTCGGTCGGGGTCGTCGACTCGGTCGTCGACTCGGTCGTCGACTTGGTCGGGGTCGTCGACTCGGTCGGGGTCGTCGACGGGGTCGTCGTCGTCGACGCGGTCGTGGACTCGGTCGGGGTCGTCGACTCGGTCGTCGACTCGGTCGGGGTCGTCGACTCGGTCGGGGTCGTCGACTCGGTCATCGACTCGGTCGGGGTCGTCGACTCGGTCGTCGACTCGGTCGGGGTCGTCGACTCGGTCGTGGTCGTCGACTCGGTCGTCGACTCGGTCGGTGTCATCGACTCTGTCGGGGTCGTCGACTCTGTCGGGGTTGTCGACTCGGTCGTCGACTCTGTCGGGGTCGTCAACTCGGTCGTCGACTCGGTTGGGGTCGTCGACTCGGTCGTCGACTCGGTCGGGGTCGGGGTCGTCGACTCGGTCGGGGTCGTCGACTCGGTCGGGGTCAGGGTCGTCGACTCGGTCGGGGTCGGGGTCATCGACTCGGTCGGGGTCGTCGACTCGGTTGGGGTCGTCGACTCGGTCGGGGTCGGGGTCGTCGACTCGTTCGGGGTCGTCGACTCGGTCGGGGTCGTCGACTCGGTCGGGGTCGGGGTCGTCGACTCGTTCGGGGTCTGGGTCGTCGACTCGGTCGGGGTCGGGGTCGTCGACTCGGTCGGGGTCGTCGACTCGGTCGGGGTCGGGGTCGTCGACTCGGTCGGGGTCGTCGACTCGGTCGGGGTCGGTGTCGTCGACTCGGTCTTCGACGGGGTCGTCGACTCGGTCGGGGTCGGGGTCGTCGACTCGGTCGTGGACTCGGTCGTCGACTCGGTCGGGGTCGTCGACTTGGTCGGGGTCGTCGACTCGGTCGGGGTCGTCGACTCGGTCGGGGTCGTCGACTCGGTCGTCGACTCGGTCGGGGTCGTCGACTCGGTCGGGGTCGGGGTCGTCGACTCGGTCGGGGTCGGGGTCGTCGACTCGGTCGGGGTCGTCGACTCGGTTGGGGTCGTCGACTCGGTCGGGGTCGGGGTCGTCGACTCGGTCGGGGTCGTCGACTCGGTCGGGGTCGGGGTCGTCGACTCGGTCGGGGTTGGGGTCGTCGACTCGGTCGGGGTCGTCGACTCGGTCGGGGTCGTCGACTCGGTCGGGGTCGGGGTCGTCGACTCGGTCGGGGTCGGGGTTGTCGACTCGGTCGGGGTCGGGGTCGTCGACTCGGTCGTCGACGGGGTCGTCGACTCGGTCGGGGTCGGGGTCGTCGTCTCGGTCGTCGACTCGGTCAGGGTCGTCGACGGGGTCGTCGTCGTCGACGCGGTCGGGGTCGTCGACGGGGTCGTCATCGTCGACTCGGTCAGGGTCGTCGACGGTGTCGTCGTCGTCGACTCGGTCGTGGACTCGGTCGGGGTCGTCGCCTCGGTCGTCGACTCGGTCGGGGTCGTCGACTCGGTCGTCGACTCGGTCGGGGTCGTCGACTCGGTCGGGGTCGTCGACTCGGTCGTCGACTCGGTCGCGGTCGTCGACTCGGTCGACGACTCGGTCGTCGACTCGATCGTCGTCGTCGACTCGGTCGTCGAGTCGGTCGTCGACTCGGTCGTCGACTCGGTCGTCGACTCGGTCGTCGTCGTCGACTCGGTCGTCGACTCCGTCGGGGTCGTCGACTCGGTCGTCGACTCGGTCGTCGACTCGGTCGGGGTCGTCGACTCGGTCGTCGACTCGGTCGTCGACTTGGTCGGGGTCGTCGACTCGGTCGGGGTCGTCGACGGGGTCGTCGTCTCGGTCGTCGATTCGGTCGGGGTCGTCGACGGGGTCGTCGTCGTCGACGCGGTCGTGGACTCGGTCGGGGTCGTCGACTCGGTCGTCGACTCGGTCGGGGTCGTCGACTCGGTCGGGGTCGTCGACTCGGTCGTCGACTCGGTCGCGGTCGTCGACTCGGTCGTCGACTCGGTCGGGGTCGTCGACTCGGTCGTCGACTCGGTCGGGGTCGTCGACTCGGTCGTGGTCGTCGACTCGGTCGGGGTCGTCGACTCGGTCGTCGACTCGGTCGGCGTCGGGGTCGTCGACTCGGTCGGGGTCGTCGACTCGGTCGGGGTCAGGGTCGTCGACTCGGTCGGGGTCGGGGTCGTCGACTCGGTCGGGGTCGTCGACTCGGTTGGGGTCGTCGACTCGGTCGGGGTCGGGGTCGTCGACTCGTTCGGGGTCGTCGACTCGGTCGGGGTCGTCGACTCGGTCGGGGTCGGGGTCGTCGACTCGTTCGGGGTCTGGGTCGTCGACTCGGTCGGGGTCGGGGTCGTCGACTCGGTCGGGGTCGTCGACTCGGTCGGGGTCGGGGTCGTCGACTCGGTCGGGGTCGTCGACTCGGTCGGGGTCGGTGTCGTCGACTCGGTCTTCGACGGGGTCGTCGACTCGGTCGGGGTCGGGGTCGTCGACTCGGTCGTCGACTCGGTCGTCGACTCGGTCGGGGTCGTCGACTTGGTCGGGGTCGTCGACTCGGTCGGGGTCGTCGACTCGGTCGGGGTCGTCGACTCGGTCGTCGACTCGGTCGGGGTCGTCGACTCGGTCGGGGTCGGGGTCGTCGACTCGGTCGGGGTCTGGGTCGTCGACTTGGTCGGGGTCGGGGTCGTCGACTCGGTCGGGGTCGTCGACTCGGTCGGGGTCGTCGACTCGGTCGGGGTCGGGGTCGTCGACTCGGTTGGGGTCGTCGACTCGGTCGGGGTCGGGGTCGTCGACTCGGTCGTCGACTCGGTCGTCGACTCGGTCGGGGTCGTCGACTCGGTCGGGGTCGTCGACTCGGTCGTCGACTCGGTCGTCGACTCGGTCGGGGTCATCGACTCGGTCGTCGACTCGGTCGTCGACTCGGTCGGAGTCGTCGACTCAGTCGGGGTCGTCGACTCGGTCGGGGTCGTCGACTCGGTCGTCGACTCGGTCGTCGACTCGGTCGGGGTCGTCGACTCGGTCGTCGACACGGTCGGGGTCGTCGACTCGGTCGGGGTCGTCAACTCGGTCGTCGACACGGTCGGGGTCGTCGACTCGGTCGTCGACTCGGTCGGGGTCGTCGACTCTGTCGGGGTCGTCGACTCTGTCGGGGTCGTCGACTCGGTCGGGGTCGTCGACTCGGTCGTCGACTCGGTCGGGGTCGTCGACTCGGTCGTCTACTCGGTCGGGGTCGTCGACTCGGTCGTCGACTCGGTCGTCGACTCGGTCGGGGTCGTCGACTCGGTCGTAGACTCGGTCGTCGACTCGGTCGGGGTCGTCGACTCGGTCGTCGACTCGGTCGGGGTCGTCGACTCGGTCGGGGTCGTCGACTCGGTCGTCGACTCGGTCGGGGTCGTCGACTCGGTCGTCGACGCGGTCGGGGTCGTCGACTCGGTCGGGGTCGTCGACTCGGTCGGGGTCGGGGTCGTCGACTCGGTCGGGGTCGTCGACTCGGTCGTCGACTCGGTCGTCGTCGGGGTCATAGACTCAGTCGTCGACTCGGTCGTCGACTCGGTCGGGGTCGTCGACTCGGTCTTCGACTCGGTCATCGTCGTCGACTCGGTCGTGGACTCGGTCGGGGTCGTCGACTCGGTCGTCGACTCGGTCGTCGACTCAGTCGGGGTCGTCGACTCGGTCGTCGACTCGGTCGTCGACTTGGTCGGGGTCGTCGACTCGGTCGGGGTCGTCGAAGGGGTCGTCGTCTCGGTCGTCGACTCGGTCGGGGTCGTCGACGGGGTCGTCGTCGTCGACGCGGTCGGGGTCGTCGACGGGGTCGTCGTCGTCGACTCGGTCAGGGTCGTCGACGGTGTCGTCGTCGTCGACTCGGTCGTGGACTCGGTCGGGGTCGTCGACTCGGTCGTCGACTCGGTCGGGGTCGTCGACTCGGTCGTCGACTCGGTCGGGGTCGTCGACTCGGTCGGGGTCGTCGACTCGGTCGTCGACTCGGTCGCGGTCGTCGACTCGGTCGACGACTCGGTCGTCGACTCGATCGTCGTCGTCGACTCGGTCGTCGAGTCGGTCGTCGACTCGGTCGTCGACTCGGTCGTCGACTCGGTCGTCGTCGTCGACTCGGTCGTCGACTCGGTCGTCGTCGTCGACTCGGTCGTCGACTCCGTCGGGGTCGTCGACTCGGTCGTCGACTCGGTCGTCGACTCGGTCGGGGTCGTCGACTCGGTCGTCGACTCGGTCGTCGACTTGGTCGGGGTCGTCGACTCGGTCGGGGTCGTCGACGGGGTCGTCGTCTCGGTCGTCGATTCGGTCGGGGTCGTCGACGGGGTCGTCGTCGTCGACGCGGTCGTGGACTCGGTCGGGGTCGTCGACTCGGTCGTCGACTCGGTCGGGGTCGTCGACTCGGTCGGGGTCGTCGACTCGGTCGTCGACTCGGTCGGGGTCGTCGACTCGGTCGTCGACTCGGTCGGGGTCGTCGACTCGGTCGTGGTCGTCGACTCGGTCGTCGACTCGGTCGGGGTCGTCGACTCTGTCGGGGTCGTCGACTCTGTCGGGGTTGTCGACTCGGTCGTCGACTCTGTCGGGGTCGTCAACTCGGTCGTCGACTCGGTCGGGGTCGTCGACTCGGTCGTCGACTCGGTCGGGGTCGGGGTCGTCGACTCGGTCGGGGTCGTCGACTCGGTCGGGGTCAGGGTCGTCGACTCGGTCGGGGTCGGGGTCGTCGACTCGGTCGGGGTCGTCGACTCGGTTGGAGTCGTCGACTCGGTCGGGGTCGGGGTCGTCGACTCGGTCGGGGTCGTCGACTCGGTCGGGGTCGTCGACTCGTTCGGGGTCTGGGTCGTCGACTCGGTCGGGGTCGGGGTCGTCGACTCGGTCGGGGTCGGGGTCGTCGACTCGGTCTTCGACGGGGTCGTCGACTCGGTCGGGGTCGGGGTCGTCGACTCGGTCGTGGACTCGGTCGTCGACTCGGTCGGGGTCGTCGACTTGGTCGGCGTCGTCGACTCGGTCGGGGTCGTCGACTCGGTCGTCGACTCGGTCGCGGTCGTCGACTCGGTCGGGGTCGTCGACTCGGTCGTCGACTCGGTCGCGGTCGTCGACTCGCTCGTCGACTCGGTCGGTGTCGTCGACTCGGTCGTCGACTCGGTCGGGGTCGTCGACTCGGTCGGGGTCGTCGACTCGGTCGTCGACTCGGTCGGGGTCGTCGACTCTGTCGGGGTCGTCGACTCTGTCGGGGTTGTCGACTCGGTCCTCGACTCTGTCGGGGTCGTCGACTCGGTCGTCGACTCGAACGGGGTCGTCGACTCGGTCGTCGACTCGGTTGGGGTTGGGGTCGTCGACTCGGTCGGGGTCGTCGACTCGGTCGGGGTCAGGGTCGTCGACTCGGTCGGGGTCGTGGACTCGGTTGGGGTCGTCGACTCGGTCGGGGTTGGGGTCGTCGACTCGGTCGGGGTCGTCGACTCTGTCGGGGTCGTCGACTCTGTCGGGGTAGTCGACTCGGTCGTCGACTCGGTCGGGGTCGTCGACTCGGTCGTCGACTCGGTCGGGGTTGGGGTCGTCGACTCGGTCGGGGTCGTCGACTCGGTCGGGGTCAGGGTCGTCGACTCGGTCGGGGTCGTCGACTCGGTCGGGGTCGTCGACTCGGTCGGGGTCGTCGACTCGGTCGTCGACTCGATCGTCGACTTGGTCGGGGTCGTCGACTCGGTCGTAGACTCGGTCGTCGACTCGGTCGGGGTCGTCGACTCGGTCGTCGACTCGGTCGGGGTCGTCGACTCGGTCGGGGTCGTCGACTCGGTCGGGGTCGTCGACTCGGTCGTCGACTCGGTCGGGGTCGTCGACTCGGTCGTCGACGGGGTCGTCGACTCGGTCAGGGTCGTCGACTCGGTCGTCGACTCGGTCGGGGTTGTCGACTCGGTCGGGGTCGTCGACTCTGTCGTCGACGCGGTCGGGGTCGTCGACTCGGTCGGGGTCGTCGACTCGGTCGTCGACTCGGTCGGGGTCGTCGACTCGGTCGGGGTCGTCAACTCGGTCGTCAACTCAGTCGGGGTCGTCAACTCGGTCGGGGTCGGGGTCGTCGACTCGGTCGGGGTCGTCGACTCGGTCGGGGTTGGGGTCGTCGACTCGGTCGGGGTCGTCGACTCGGTCGGGGTCGGGGTCGTCGACTCGGTCGGGGTCGTCGACTCGGTCGTGGTCAGGGTCGTCCACTCGGTCGGGGTCATCGACTCGGTCGGGGTCGGGGTCGTCGACTCGGTCGGGGTCGGGGTCGTCGACTCGGTCGTCGACGGGGTCGTCGACTCGGTCGGGGTCGGGGTCGTCGACTCGGTCGTCGACTCGGTCGGGGTCGTCGACTCGGTCGGGGTCGTCGACACGGTCGTCGACTCGGTCGTCGACTCGGTCGGGGTCGTCGACTCGGTTGTCGACTCGGTCGTCGACTCGGTCGGGGTCGTCGACTCGGTCGTCGACTCGGTCGTCGTCGTCGACTCGGTCGTCGACTCGGTCGTCGACTCGGTCGTCGTCGTCGACTCGGTCGTCGACTCGGTCGTCGACTCGGTCGGGGTCGTCGACTCGGTCGTCGTCGGGGTCGTCGACTCGGTCATCGACTCGGTCGGGGTCGTCGACTCGGTCGTCGACTCGGTCGTCGTCGTCGACTCGGTCGTCGACTCGGTCGGGGTCGTCGACTCGGTCGTCGACTCGGTCGTCGTCGGGGTCGTAGACTCAGTCGTCGACTCGGTCGTCGACTCGGTCGGGGTCGTCGACTCGGTCGTCGACTCGGTCGTCGTCGTCGACTCGGTCGTCGACTCGGTCGGGGTTGTCGACTCGGTCGTCGACTCGGTCATCGAGTCGGTCGGGGTCGTCGACTCGGTCGTCGACTCGGTCGTCGACTCGGTCGGGGTCGTCGACTCGGTCGGGGTCGTCGACGGGGTCGTCGTCTCGGTCGTCGACTCGGTCGGGGTCGTCGACGGGGTCGTCGTCGTCGACTCGGTCAGGGTCGTCGACGGGGTCGTCGTCGTCGACTCGGTCGTGGACTCGGTCGGGGTCGTCGACTCGGTCGTCGACTCGGTCGGGGTCGTCGACTCGGTCGTCGACTCGGTCGGGGTCGTCGACTCGGTCGGGGTCGTCGACTCGGTCGTCGACTCGGTCGTCGTCGGGGTCGTAGACTCAGTCGTCGACTCGGTCGTCGACTCGGTCGGGGTCGTCGACTCGGTCGTCGACTCGGTCATCGTCGTCGACTCGGTCGTGGACTCGGTCGGGGTCGTCGACTCGGTCGTCGACTCGGTCGTCGACTCAGTCGGGGTCGTCGACTCGGTCGTCGACTCGGTCGTCGACTTGGTCGGGGTCGTCGACTCGGTCGGGGTCGTCGACGGGGTCGTCGTCTCGGTCGTCGACTCGGTCGGGGTCGTCGACGGGGTCGTCGTCGTCGACGCGGTCGGGGTCGTCGACGGGGTCGTCGTCGTCGACTCGGTCAGGGTCGTCGACGGTGTCGTCGTCGTCGACTCGGTCGTGGACTCGGTCGGGGTCGTCGCCTCGGTCGTCGACTCGGTCGGGGTCGTCGACTCGGTCGTCGACTCGGTCGGGGTCGTCGACTCGGTCGGGGTCGTCGACTCGGTCGTCGACTCGGTCGCGGTCGTCGACTCGGTCGACGACTCGGTCGTCGACTCGATCGTCGTCGTCGACTCGGTCGTCGAGTCGGTCGTCGACTCGGTCGTCGACTCGGTCGTCGACTCGGTCGTCGTCGTCGACTCGGTCGTCGACTCCGTCGGGGTCGTCGACTCGGTCGTCGACTCGGTCGTCGACTCGGTCGGGGTCGTCGACTCGGTCGTCGACTCGGTCGTCGACTTGGTCGGGGTCGTCGACTCGGTCGGGGTCGTCGACGGGGTCGTCGTCTCGGTCGTCGATTCGGTCGGGGTCGTCGACGGGGTCGTCGTCGTCGACGCGGTCGTGGACTCGGTCGGGGTCGTCGACTCGGTCGTCGACTCGGTCGGGGTCGTCGACTCGGTCGGGGTCGTCGACTCGGTCGTCGACTCGGTCGCGGTCGTCGACTCGGTCGTCTACTCGGTCGGGGTCGTCGACTCGGTCGTCGACTCGGTCGGGGTCGTCGACTCGGTCGTGGTCGTCGACTCGGTCGGGGTCGTCGACTCGGTCGTCGACTCGGTCGGGGTCGGGGTCGTCGACTCGGTCGGGGTCGTCGACTCGGTCGGGGTCAGGGTCGTCGACTCGGTCGGGGTCGGGGTCGTCGACTCGGTCGGGGTCGTCGACTCGGTTGGGGTCGTCGACTCGGTCGGGGTCGGGGTCGTCGACTCGTTCGGGGTCGTCGACTCGGTCGGGGTCGTCGACTCGGTCGGGGTCGGGGTCGTCGACTCGTTCGGGGTCTGGGTCGTCGACTCGGTCGGGGTCGGGGTCGTCGACTCGGTCGGGGTCGTCGACTCGGTCGGGGTCGGGGTCGTCGACTCGGTCGGGGTCGTCGACTCGGTCGGGGTCGGTGTCGTCGACTCGGTCTTCGACGGGGTCGTCGACTCGGTCGGGGTCGGGGTCGTCGACTCGGTCGTGGACTCGGTCGTCGACTCGGTCGGGGTCGTCGACTTGGTCGGGGTCGTCGACTCGGTCGGGGTCGTCGACTCGGTCGGGGTCGTCGACTCCGTCGTCGACTCGGTCGGGGTCGTCGACTCGGTCGGGGTCGGGGTCGTCGACTCGGTCGGGGTCGTCGACTCGGTTGGGGTCGTCGACTCGGTCGGGGTCGGGGTCGTCGACTCGGTCGGGGTCGTCGACTCGGTCGGGGTCGGGGTCGTCGACTCGGTCGGGGTTGGGGTCGTCGACTCGGTCGGGGTCGTCGACTCGGTCGGGGTCGTCGACTCGGTCGGGGTCGGGGTCGTCGACTCGGTCGGGGTCGGGGTTGTCGACTCGGTCGGGGTCGGGGTCGTCGACTCGGTCGTCGACGGGGTCGTCGACTCGGTCGGGGTCGGGGTCGTCGTCTCGGTCGTCGACTCGGTCGGGGTCGTCGACGGGGTCGTCGTCGTCGACGCGGTCGGGGTCGTCGACGGGGTCGTCGTCGTCGACTCGGTCAGGGTCGTCGACGGTGTCGTCGTCGTCGACTCGGTCGTGGACTCGGTCGGGGACGTCGCCTCGGTCGTCGACTCGGTCGGGGTCGTCGACTCGGTCGTCGACTCGGTCGGGGTCGTCGACTCGGTCGGGGTCGTCGACTCGGTCGTCGACTCGGTCGCGGTCGTCGACTCGGTCGACGACTCGGTCGTCGACTCGATCGTCGTCGTCGACTCGGTCGTCGAGTCGGTCGTCGACTCGGTCGTCGACTCGGTCGTCAACTCGGTCGTCGTCGTCGACTCGGTCGTCGACTCCGTCGGGGTCGTCGACTCGGTCGTCGACTCGGTCGTCGACTCGGTCGGGGTCGTCGACTCGGTCGTCGACTCGGTCGTCGACTTGGTCGGGGTCGTCGACTCGGTCGGGGTCGTCGACGGGGTCGTCGTCTCGGTCGTCGATTCGGTCGGGGTCGTCGACGGGGTCGTCGTCGTCGACGCGGTCGTGGACTCGGTCGGGGTCGTCGACTCGGTCGTCGACTCGGTCGGGGTCGTCGACTCGGTCGGGGTCGTCGACTCGGTCGTCGACTCGGTCGCGGTCGTCGACTCGGTCGTCGACTCGGTCGGGGTCGTCGACTCGGTCGTCGACTCGGTCGGGGTCGTCGACTCGGTCGTGGTCGTCGACTCGGTCGGGGTCGTCGACTCGGTCGTCGACTCGGTCGGGGTCGGGGTCGTCGACTCGGTCGGGGTCGTCGACTCGGTCGGGGTCAGGGTCGTCGACTCGGTCGGGGTCGGGGTCGTCGACTCGGTCGGGGTCGTCGACTCGGTTGGGGTCGTCGACTCGGTCGGGGTCGGGGTCGTCGACTCGTTCGGGGTCGTCGACTCGGTCGGGGTCGTCGACTCGGTCGGGGTCGGGGTCGTCGACTCGTTCGGGGTCTGGGTCGTCGACTCGGTCGGGGTCGGGGTCGTCGACTCGGTCGGGGTCGTCGACTCGGTCGGGGTCGGGGTCGTCGACTCGGTCGGGGTCGTCGACTCGGTCGGGGTCGGTGTCGTCGACTCGGTCTTCGACGGGGTCGTCGACTCGGTCGGGGTCGGGGTCGTCGACTCGGTCGTGGACTCGGTCGTCGACTCGGTCGGGGTCGTCGACTTGGTCGGGGTCGTCGACTCGGTCGGGGTCGTCGACTCGGTCGGGGTCGTCGACTCGGTCGTCGACTCGGTCGGGGTCGTCGACTCGGTCGGGGTCGGGGTCGTCGACTCGGTCGGGGTCGGGGTCGTCGACTCGGTCGGGGTCGTCGACTCGGTTGGGGTCGTCGACTCGGTCGGGGTCGGGGTCGTCGACTCGGTCGGGGTCGTCGACTCGGTCGGGGTCGGGGTCGTCGCCTCGGTCGGGGTTGGGGTCGTCGACTCGGTCGGGGTCGTCGACTCGGTCGGGGTCGTCGACTCGGTCGGGGTCGGGGTCGTCGACTCGGTCGGGGTCGGGGTTGTCGACTCGGTCGGGGTCGGGGTCGTCGACTCGGTCGTCGACGGGGTCGTCGACTCGGTCGGGGTCGGGGTCGTCGACTCGGTCGTCGACTCGGTCGGGGTCGTCGACCCGGTTGGGGTCGTCGACCTGGTCGTCGACTCTGTCGTCGACTCGGTCGGGGTCGTCGACTCGGTCGTCGACTCGGTCGTCGAGTCGGTCGGGGTCGTCGACTCGGTCGTCGACTCGGTCGTCGACTTGGTCGGGGTCGTCGACTCGGTCGGGGTCGTCGACTCGGTCGTCGACTCGGTCGTCGACTCGGTCGGGGTCGTCGACTCGGTCGGGGTCGTCGACTCGGTCGGGGTTGGGGTCGTCGACTCGGTCGGGGTCGTCGACTCGGTCGGGGTCGGGGTCGTCGACTCGGTCGGGGTCGTCGACTCGGTCGTGGTCAGGGTCGTCCACTCGGTCGGGGTCGTCGACTCGGTCAGGGTCGGGGTCGTCGACTCGGTCGGGGTCGGTGTCGTCGACTCGGTCGTCGACGGGGTCGTCGACTCGGTCGGGGTCGGGGTCGTCGACTCGGTCGTCGACTCGGTCGGGGTCGTCGACTCGGTCGGGGTCGTCGACACGGTCGTCGACTCGGTCGTCGACTCGGTCGGGGTCGTCGACTCGGTCGTCGACTCGGTCGTCGTCGTCGACTCGGTCGTCGACTCGGTCGTCGACTCGGTCGTCGTCGTCGACTCGGTCGTCGACTCGGTCGTCGTCGGGGTCGTCGACTCGGTCGTCGACTCGGTCGTCGACTCGGTCATCGACTCGGTCGGGGTCGTCGACTCGGTCGTCGACTCGGTCGTCGTCGTCGACTCGGTCGTCGACTCGGTCGGGGTCGTCGACTCGGTCGTCGACTCGGTCATCGACTCGGTCGGGGTCGTCGACTCGGTCGTCGACTCGGTGGTCGACTCGGTCGGGGTCCTCGACTCGGTCGGGGTCGTCGACGGGGTCGTCGTCTCGGTCGTCGACTCGGTCGGGGTCGTCGACGGGGTCGTCGTCGTCGACTCGGTCAGGGTCGTCGACGGGGTCGTCGTCGTCGACTCGGTCGTGGACTCGGTCGGGGTCGTCGACTCGGTCGTCGACTCGGTCGGGGTCGTCGACTCGGTCGTCGACTCGGTCGGGGTCGTCGACTCGGTCGGGGTCGTCGACTCGGTCGGGGTCGTCGACTCGGTCGGGGTCGTCGACTCGGTCGTCGACTCGGTCGCGGTCGTCGACTCGGTCGACGACTCGGTCGTCGACTCGATCGTCGTCGTCGACTCGGTCGTCGACTCGGTCGGGGTCGTCGACTCGGTCGTCGACTCGGTCGTCGACTCGGTCGTCGTCGTCGACTCGGTCGTCGACTCGGTCGGGGTCGTCGACTCGGTCGTCGACTCGGTCATCGACTCTGTCGGGGTCGTCGACTCGGTCGTCGACTCGGTCGTCGACTTGGTCGGGGTCGTCGACTCGGTCGGGGTCGTCGACGGGGTCGTCGACTCGGTCGTCGACTCGGTCGTCGACTCGGTCGGGGTCGTCGACTCGGTCGTCGACTCGGTCGTCGTCGGGGTCGTAGACTCAGTCGTCGACTCGGTCGTCGACTCGGTCGGGGTCATCGACTCGGTCGTCGACTCGGTCGTCGTCGTCGACTCGGTCGTCGACTCGGTCGGGGTCGTCGACTCGGTCGTCGACTCGGTCGTCGACTCGGTCGGGGTCGTCGACTCGGTCGTCGACTCGGTCGTCGACTCGGTCGTCGTCGTCGACTCGGTCGGGGTCGTCAACGGGGTCGTCGTGTCGGTCGTCGACTCGGTCGGGGTCGTCGACGGGGTCGTCGTCGTCGACTCGGTCGGGGTCGTCGACGGGGTCGTCGTCGTCGACTCGGTCGTGGACTCGGTCGGGGTCGTCGACTCGGTCGTCGACTCGGTCGGGGTCGTCGACTCGGTCGCGGTCGTCGACTCGGTCGGGGTCGTCGACTCTGTCGGGGGTGTCGACTCTGTCGGGGTTGTCGACTCGGTCGTCGACTCGGTCGGGGTCGTCGACTCGGTCGTCGACTCGGTCGGGGTCGTCGACTCGGTCGTCGACTCGGTCGGGGTTGTCGACTCGGTCGGGGTCGGGGTCGTCGACTCGGTCGGGGTCGGGGTCGTCGACTCGGTCGGGGTCGTCGACTCGGTCGGGGTCAGGGTCGTCGACTCGGTCGGGTTCGGGGTCGTCGACTCGGTCGGGGTCGTCGACTCGGTTGGGGTCGTCGACTCGGTCGGGGTCGGGGTCGTCGACTCGGTCGGGGTCGTCGACTCGGTCGGGGTCGGGGTCGTCGACTCGGTCGGGGTTGGGGTCGTCGACTCGGTCGGGTTCGTCGACTCGGTCGGGGTCGTCGACTCGGTCGGGGTCGGGGTCGTCGACTCGGTCGGGGTCGGGGTCGTCGACTCGGTCGGGGTCGGGGTCGTCGACTCGGTCGTCGACGGGGTCGTCGACTCGGTCGGGGTCGGGGTCGTCGACTCGGTCGTCGACTCGGTCGTCGACTCGGTCGGGGTCGTCGACCCGGTCGGGGTCGTCGACTCGGTCGTCGACTCTGTCGTCGACTCGGTCGGGGTTGTCGACTCGGTCGTCGACTCGGTCGTCGACTCGGTCGGGGTCGTCGACTCGGTCGTCGACTCGGTCGTCGACTTGGTCGGGGTCGTCGACTCGGTCGGGGTCGTCGACTCGGTCGTCGACTCGGTCGTCGACTCGGTCGGGGTCGTCGACTCGGTCGGGGTCGTCGACTCGGTCGTCGACTCGGTCGTCGACTCGGTCAGGGTTGTCGACTCGGTCGGGGTTGTCGACTCGGTCGTCGACTCGGTCGGGGTCGTCTACTCGGTCGGGGTCGTCGACTCGGTCGTCGACTCGGTCGTCGACTTGGTCAGGGTCGTCGACTCGGTCGTAGACTCGGTCGTCGACTCGGTCGGGGTCGTCGACTCGGTCGTCGACTCGGTCGGGGTCGTCGACTCGGTCGGGGTCGTCGACTCGGTCGTCGACTCGGTCGGGGTCGTCGACTCGGTCGTCGACGGGGTCGTCGACTCGGTCAGGGTCGTCGACTCGGTCGTCGACTCGGTCGGGGTCGTCGACTCGGTCGGGGTCGTCGACTCTGTCGTCGACGCGGTCGGGGTCGTCGACTCGGTCGGGGTCGTCGACTCGGTCGTCGACTCGGTCGGGGTCGTCGACTCGGTCGGGGTCGTCAACTCGGTCGTCGACTCAGTCGGGGTCGTCGACTCGGTCGAGGTCGGGGTCGTCGACACGGTCGGGGTCGTCGACTCGGTCGGGGTCGGGGTCGTCGACTCGGTCGGGGTCGTCGACTCGGTCGTGGTCAGGGTCGTCCACTCGGTCGGGGTCGTCGACTCGGTCGGGGTCGGTGTCGTCGACTCGGTCGGGGTCGGGGTCGTCGACTCGGTCGTCGACGGGGTCGTCGACTCGGTCGGGGTCGGGGTCGTCGACTCGGTCGTCGACTCGGTCGGGGTCGTCGACACGGTCGTCGACTCGGTCGTCGACTCGGTCGGGGTCGTCGACTCGGTCGTCGACTCGGTCGGGGTCGTAGACTCAGTCGTCGACTCGGTCGTCGACTCGGTCGGGGTCATCGACTCGGTCGTCGACTCGGTCGTCGTCGTCGACTCGGTCGTCGACTCGGTCGGGGTCGTCGACTCGGTCGTCGACTCGGTCGTCGACTCGGTCGGGGTCGTCGACTCGGTCGTCGACTCGGTCGTCGACTCGGTCGTCGTCGTCGACTCGGTCGGGGTCGTCAACGGGGTCGTCGTGTCGGTCGTCGACTCGGTCGGGGTCGTCGACGGGGTCGTCGTCGTCGACTCGGTCGGGGTCGTCGACGGGGTCGTCGTCGTCGACTCGGTCGTGGACTCGGTCGGGGTCGTCGACTCGGTCGTCGACTCGGTCGGGGTCGTCGAATCGGTCGGTGTCGTCGACTCGGTCGTCGACTCGGTCGCGGTCGTCGACTCGGTCGGGGTCGTCGACTCTGTCGGGGGTGTCGACTCTGTCGGGGTTGTCGACTCGGTCGTCGACTCGGTCGGGGTCGTCGACTCGGTCGTCGACTCGGTCGGGGTCGTCGACTCGGTCGTCGACTCGGTCGGGGTTGTCGACTCGGTCGGGGTCGGGGTCGTCGACTCGGTCGGGGTCGGGGTCGTCGACTCGGTCGGGGTCGTCGACTCGGTCGGGGTCAGGGTCGTCGACTCGGTCGGGGTCGGTGTCGTCGACTCGGTCGGGGTCGTCGACTCGGTTGGGGTCGTCGACTCGGTCGGGGTCGGGGTCGTCGACTCGGTCGGGGTCGTCGACTCGGTCGGGGTCGGGGTCGTCGACTCGGTCGGGGTTGGGGTCGTCGACTCGGTCGGGTTCGTCGACTCGGTCGGGGTCGTCGACTCGGTCGGGGTCGGGGTCGTCGACTCGGTCGGGGTCGGGGTCGTCGACTCGGTCGGGGTCGGGGTCGTCGACTCGGTCGTCGACGGGGTCGTCGACTCGGTCGGGGTCGGGGTCGTCGACTCGGTCGTCGACTCGGTCGTCGACTCGGTCGGGGTCGTCGACCCGGTCGGGGTCGTCGACTCGGTCGTCGACTCTGTCGTCGACTCGGTCGGGGTCGTCGACTCGGTCGTCGACTCGGTCGTCGACTCGGTCGGGGTCGTCGACTCGGTCGTCGACTCGGTCGTCGACTTGGTCGGGGTCGTCGACTCGGTCGGGGTCGTCGACTCGGTCGTCGACTCGGTCGTCGACTCGGTCGGGGTCGTCGACTCGGTCGGGGTCGTCGACTCGGTCGTCGACTCGGTCGTCGACTCGGTCAGGGTTGTCGACTCGGTCGGGGTTGTCGACTCGGTCGTCGACTCGGTCGGGGTCGTCTACTCGGTCGGGGTCGTCGACTCGGTCGTCGACTCGGTCGTCGACTTGGTCAGGGTCGTCGACTCGGTCGTAGACTCGGTCGTCGACTCGGTCGGGGTCGTCGACTCGGTCGTCGACTCGGTCGGGGTCGTCGACTCGGTCGGGGTCGTCGACTCGGTCGTCGACTCGGTCGGGGTCGTCGACTCGGTCGTCGACGGGGTCGTCGACTCGGTCAGGGTCGTCGACTCGGTCGTCGACTCGGTCGGGGTCGTCGACTCGGTCGGGGTCGTCGACTCTGTCGTCGACGCGGTCGGGGTCGTCGACTCGGTCGGGGTCGTCGACTCGGTCGTCGACTCGGTCGGGGTCGTCGACTCGGTCGGGGTCGTCAACTCGGTCGTCGACTCAGTCGGGGTCGTCGACTCGGTCGGGGTCGGGGTCGTCGACACGGTCGGGGTCGTCGACTCGGTCGGGGTCGGGGTCGTCGACTCGGTCGGGGTCGTCGACTCGGTCGTGGTCAGGGTCGTCCACTCGGTCGGGGTCGTCGACTCGGTCGGGGTCGGTGTCGTCGACTCGGTCGGGGTCGGGGTCGTCGACTCGGTCGTCGACGGGGTCGTCGACTCGGTCGGGGTCGGGGTCGTCGACTCGGTCGTCGACTCGGTCGGGGTCGTCGACACGGTCGTCGACTCGGTCGTCGACTCGGTCGGGGTCGTCGACTCGGTCGTCGACTCGGTCGTCGACTCGGTCGGGGTCGTCGACTCGGTCGGGGTCGTCGACTCGGTCGTCGACTCGGTCGGGGTCGTCGACTCGGTCGTCGACTCGGTCGTCGACTCGGTCGGGGTCGTCGACTCGGTCGTCGACTCGGTCGTCGTCGGGGTCGTCGACTCGGTCGTCGACTCGGTCGTCGACTCGGTCGGGGTCGTCGACTCGGTCGTCGTCGGGGTCGTCGACTCGGTCATCGACTCGGTCGGGGTCGTCGACTCGGTCGTCGACTCGGTCGTCGTCGTCGACTCGGTCGTCGACTCGGTCGGGGTCGTCGACTCGGTCGTCGACTCGGTCGTCGTCGGGGTCGTAGACTCAGTCGTCGACTCGGTCGTCGACTCGGTCGGGGTCGTCGACTCGGTCGTCGACTCGGTCATCGTCGTCGACTCGGTCGTGGACTCGGTCGGTGTCGTCGACTCGGTCGTCGACTCGGTCGTCGACTCAGTCGGGGTCGTCGACTCGGTCGTCGACTCGGTCGTCGACTTGGTCGGGGTCGTCGACTCGGTCGGGGTCGTCGACGGGGTCGTCGTCTCGGTCGTCGACTCGGTCGGGGTCGTCGACGGGGTCGTCGTCGTCGACGCGGTCGGGGTCGTCGACGGGGTCGTCGTCGTCGACTCGGTCAGGGTCGTCGACGGTGTCGTCGTCGTCGACTCGGTCGTGGACTCGGTCGGGGTCGTCGACTCGGTCGTCGACTCGGTCGGGGTCGTCGACTCGGTCGGGGTCGTCGACTCGGTCGTCGACTCGGTCGCGGTCGTCGACTCGGTCGACGACTCGGTCGTCGACTCGATCGTCGTCGTCGACTCGGTCGTCGAGTCGGTCGTCGACTCGGTCGTCGACTCGGTCGTCGACTCGGTCGTCGTCGTCGACTCGGTCGTCGACTCGGTCGTCGTCGTCGACTCGGTCGTCGACTCCGTCGGGGTCGTCGACTCGGTCGTCGACTCGGTCGTCGACTCGGTCGGGGTCGTCGACTCGGTCGTCGACTCGGTCGTCGACTTGGTCGGGGTCGTCGACTCGGTCGGGGTCGTCGACGGGGTCGTCGTCTCGGTCGTCGATTCGGTCGGGGTCGTCGACGGGGTCGTCGTCGTCGACGCGGTCGTGGACTCGGTCGGGGTCGTCGACTCGGTCGGGGTCGTCGACTCGGTCGTCGACTCGGTCGCGGTCGTCGACTCGGTCGTCGACTCGGTCGGGGTCGTCGACTCGGTCGTGGTCGTCGACTCGGTCGTCGACTCGGTCGGGGTCGTCGACTCTGTCGGGGTCGTCGACTCTGTCGGGGTTGTCGACTCGGTCGTCGACTCTGTCGGGGTCGTCAACTCGGTCGTCGACTCGGTCGGGGTCGTCGACTCGGTCGTCGACTCGGTCGGGGTCGGGATCGTCGACTCGGTCGGGGTCGTCGACTCGGTCGGGGTCAGGGTCGTCGACTCGGTCGGGGTCGGGGTCGTCGACTCGGTCGGGGTCGTCGACTCGGTTGGGGTCGTCGACTCGGTCGGGGTCGGGGTCGTCGACTCGTTCGGGGTCGTCGACTCGGTCGGGGTCGTCGACTCGGTCGGGGTCGGGGTCGTCGACTCGTTCGGGGTCTGGGTCGTCGACTCGGTCGGGGTCGGGGTCGTCGACTCGGTCGGGGTCGTCGACTCGGTCGGGGTCGGGGTCGTCGACTCGGTCGGGGTCGTCGTCTCGTTCGTCGACTCGGTCGTCGTCGTCGACTCGGTCGTCGACTCGGTCGTCGACTCGGTCGGGGTCGTCGTCTCGTTTGTCGACTCGGTCGTCGTCGTCGACTCGGTCGTCGACTCGGTCGTCGACTCGGTCGCGGTCGTCGACTCGGTCGTCGACTCGGTCGGAGTCGTCGACTCGGTCGTCGACTCGGTTGGGGTCGTCGACTCGGTCGGGGTCGTCGACTCTGTCGGGTTTGTCGACTCTGTCGGGGTTGTCAACTCTGTCGTCGACTCTGTCGGGGTCGTCGACTCGGTCGTCGACTCGGTCGGGGTCGTCGACTCGGTCGCGGTCGGGGTCGTCGACTCGGTCGGGGTCGTCGACTCGGTCGGGGTCAGGGTCGTCGACTCGGTCGGGGTCGGGGTCGTCGACTCGGTCGGGGTCGTCGACTCGGTCGGGGTCGGGGTCGTCGACTCGGTCGGGGTCGTCGACTCGGTCGGGGTCGGGGTCGTCGACTCGGTCGGGGTCGGGGTCGTCGACTCGGTCGGAGTCGGGGTCGTCGACTCGGTCGTCGACAGGATCGTCGACTCGGTCGGGTTCGGGGTCGTCGACTCGGTCGTCGACTCGGTCGTCGACTCGGTCGGGGTCGTCGACTCGGTCGTCGACTCGGTCGTCGACTTGGTCGGGGTCGTCGACTCGGTCGTCGACTCGGTCGGGTCGTCGACTCGGTCGGGGTCGTCGACTCGGTCGGGGTCGTCGACTCGGTCGTCGACTCGGTCGTCGACTCGGTCGGGGTCGTCGACTCGGTCGGGGTCGTCGACTCGGTCGTCGACTCGGTCGTCGATTCGGTCGGGGTTGTCGACTCGGTCGGGGTTGTCGACTCGGTCGTCGACTGGGTCGTCGACCGGGTCGTCGACTCGGTCGTCTACTCGGTCGGGGTCGTCGACTCGGTCGTCGACTCGGTCGTCGACTTGGTCGGGGTCGTCGACTCGGTCGTAGACTCGGTCGTCGACTCGGTCGGGGTCGTCGACTCGGTCGGGGTCGTCGACTCGGTCGTCGACTCGGTCGGGGTCGTCGACTCGGTCGTCGACGGGGTCGTCGACTCGGTCAGGGTCGTCGACTCTGTCGGGGTTGTCGACTCCGTCCTCGACTCTGTCGGGGTCGTCGACTCGGTCGTCGACTCGGTCGGGGTCGTCGACTCGGTCGTCGACTCGGTCGGGGTCGGGGTCGTCGACTCGGTCGGGGTCGTCGACTCGGTCGGGGTCAGGGTCGTCGACTCGGTCGGGGTCGTCGACTCGGTTGGGGTCGTCGACTCGGTTGGGGTTGGGGTCGTCGACTCGGTCGGGGTCGTCGACTCGGTCGGGGTCGGGGTCGTCGACTCGGTCGGGGTCTGGGTCGTCGACTTGGTCGGGGTAGGGTTCGTCGACTCGGTCGGGGTCGTCGACTCGGTCGGGGTCGTCGACTCGGTCGGGGTCGGGGTCGTCGACTCGGTCGGGGTCGTCGACTCGGTCGTCGACTCGGTCGTCGACTCGGTCGGGGTCGTCGACTCGGTCGTCGACTCGGTCGTCGACTCGGTCGGAGTCGTCGACTCGGTCGGGGTCGTCGACTCGGTCGGGGTCGTCGACTCGGTCGTCGACTCGGTCGTCGACTCGGTCGGGGTCGTCGACTCGGTCGGGGTCGTCGACTCGGTCGTCGACTCGGTCGTCGACTCGGTCGGGGTTGTCGACTCGGTCGGGGTCGTCGACTCGGTCGTCGACTCGGTCGTCGACTCGGTCGGGGTCGTCGACGGGGTCGTCGTCGTCGACTCGGTCGGGGTCGTCGACGGGGTCGTTGTCATCGACTCGGTCGGGGTCGTCGACGGGGTCGTCGTCGTCGACTCGGTCGTGGACTCGGTCGGGGTCGTCGACTCGGTCGTGGACTCGGTCGGGGTCGTCGACTCGGTCGTCGACTCGGTCAGGGTCGTCGACTCGGTCGGGGTCGTCGACTCGGTCGTCGACTCGGTCGGGGTCGTCGACTCGGTCGGGGTCGTCAACTCGGTCGTCGACTCGGTCGGGGTCGTCGACTCGGTCGTCGACTCGGTCGTCGACTCGGTCGGGGTCGTCGACTCTGTCGGGGTCGTCGACTCTGTCGGGGTCGTCGACTCGGTCGGGGTCGTCGACTCGGTCGTCGACTCGGTCGGGGTGGTCGACTCGGTCATCTACTCGGTCGGGGTCGTCGACTCGGTCGTCGACTCGGTCGTCGACTCGGTCGGGGTCGTCGACTCGGTCGGGGTCGTCGACTCGGTCGTCGACTCGGTCGGGGTCGTCGACTCGGTCGTCGACGCGGTCGGGGTCGTCGACTCGGTCGGGGTCGTCGACTCGGTCGGGGTCGGGGTCGTCGACTCGGTCGGGGTCATCGACTCGGTCGTGGTCGGGGTCGTCCACTCGGTCGGGGTCGTCGACTCGGTCGTTGTCGGGGTCGTCGACTCGGTCGGGGTCGGGGTCGTCGACTCGGTCGTCGACGGGGTCGTCGACTCGGTCGGGGTCGTCGATTCGGTCGTCGACTCGGTCGTCGACTCGGTCGGGGTCGTCGACTCGGTCGTCGACTCGGTCGTCGACTCGGTCGGGGTCGTCGACTCGGTCGTCGACTCGGTCGTCGACTCGGTCGGGGTCGTCGACTCGGTCGGGGTCGTCGACTCGGTCGTCGACTCGGTCGGGGTCGTCGACTCGGTCGTCGACTCGGTCGTCGTCGGGGTCGTCGACTCGGTCGTCGACTCGGTCATCGACTCGGTCGGGGTCGTCGACTCAGTCGTCGTCGGGGTCGTCGACTCGGTCGTCGACTCGGTCGGGGTCGTCGAATCGGTCGTCGACTCGGTCGTCGTCGTCGACTCGGTCGTCGACTCGGTCGGGGTCGTCGACTCGGTCGTCGACTCGGTCGTCGACTCGGTCGTAGACTCAGTCGTCGACTCGGTCGTCGACTCGGTCGGGGTCGTCGACTCGGTCGTCGACTCGGTCGTCGTCGTCGACTCGGTCGTCGACTCGGTCGTCGTTGTCGACTCGGTCGTCGACTCGGTCGTCGACTCGGTCGGGGTCGTCGACTCGGTCGGGGTCGTCGACTCGGTCGTCGACTCGGTCGCGGTCGTCGACTCGGTCGTCGACTCGGTCGGGGTCGTCGACTCGGTCGCGTTCGTCGACTCGGTCGTCGACTCGGTCGGAGTCGTCGACTCGGTCGTCGACTCGGTCGGGGTCGTCGACTCGGTCGGGGTCGTCGACTCTGTCGGGTTTGTCGACTCTGTCGGGGTTGTCGACTCGGTCGTCGACTCTGTCGGGGTCGTCGACTCGGTCGTCGACTCGGTCGGGGTCGTCGACTCGGTCGGGGTCGGGGTCGTCGACTCGGTCGGGGTCAGGGTCGTCGACTCGGTCGGGGTCGGGGTCGTCGACTCGGTCGGGGTCGTCGACTCGGTCGGGGTCGGGGTCGTCGACTCGGTCGGGGTCGGGGTCGTCGACTCTGTCGGGGTCGTCGACTCGGTCGGGGTCGGGGTCGTCGACTCGGTCGGGGTCGGGGTCGTCGACTCGGTCGGACTCGGGGTCGTCGACTCGGTCGTCGACGGGATCGTCGACTCGGTCGGGTTCGGGGTCGTCGACTCGGTCGTCGACTCGGTCGTCGACTCGGTCGGGGTCGGGGTCGTCGACTCGGTCGTCGACGGTGTCGTCGACTCGGTCGGGGTCGTCGACTCGGTCGTCGACTCAGTCGTCGACTCGGTCGGGGTCGTCGACTCGGTCGTCGACTCGGTCGTCGACTCGGTCGGGGTCGTCGACTCGGTCGTCGACTCGGTCGTCGACTCGGTCGGGGTCGTCGACTCGGTCGTCGACTCGGTCGTTGACTCGGTCGGGGTCGTCGACTCGGTCGGGGTCGTCGACTCGGTCGTCGACTCGGTCGGGGTCGTCGACTCGGTCGTCGACTTGGTCGTCGTCGGGGTCGTCGACTCGGTCGTCGACTCGGTCGTCGACTCGGTCGGTGTCGTCGACTCGGTCGTCGACTCGGTCGGGGTCGTCGACTCGGTCGTCGACTCGGTCGGGGTCGTCGACTCTGTCGGGGTCGTCGACTCTGTCGGGGTTGTCGACTCGGTCCTCGACTCTGTCGGGGTCGTCGACTCGGTCGTCGACTCGGTCGGGGTCGTCGACTCGGTCGTCGACTCGGTCGGGGTCGGGGTCGTCGACTCGGTCGGGGTCGTCGACTCGGTCGGGGTCAGGGTCGTCGACTCGGTCGGGGTCGTCGACTCGGTTGGGTTCGTCGACTCGGTCGGGGTTGGGGTCGTCGACTCGGTCGGGGTCGTCGACTCGGTCGGGGTCGTCAACTCTGTCGGGGTCGTGGAGTCTGTCGGGGTTGTCGACTCGGTCCTCGACTCTGTCGGGGTTGTCGACTCGGTCCTCGACTCTGTCGGGGTCGTCGACTCGGTCGTCGACTCGGTCGGGGTCATCGACTCGGTCGTCGACTCGGTCGGGGTCGGGGTCGTCGACTCGGTCGGGGTCGTCGACTCGGTCGGGGTCAGGGTCGTCGACTCGGTCGGGGTCGTCGACTCGGTTGGGGTCGTCGACTCGGTTGGGGTTGGGGTCGTCGACTCGGTCGGGGTCGTCGACTCGGTCGGGGTCGTCGACTCGGTCGTCGACTCGGTCGGGGTCGTCGACACTGTCGGGGTCGTCGACTCTGTCGGGGTTGTCGACTCGGTCCTCGACTCTGTCGGGGTCGTCGACTCGGTCGTCGACTCGGTCGGGGTCGTCGACTCGGTCGTCGACTCGGTCGGGGTCGGGGTCGTCGACTCGGTCGGGGTCGTCGACTCGGTCGGGGTCAGGGTCGTCGACTCGGTCGGGGTCGTCGACTCGGTTGGGGTCGTCGACTCGGTCGGGGTTGGGGTCGTCGACTCGGTCGGGGTCGTCGACTCGGTCGGGGTCGGGGTCGTCGACTCGGTCGGGGTCTGAGTCGTCGACTTGGTCGGGGTCGGGGTCGTCGACTCGGTCGGGGTCGTCGACTCGGTCGGGGTCGGGGTCGTCGACTCGGTCGGGGTCGTCGACTCGGTCGGGATCGGGGTCGTCGACTCGGTCGTCGACTCGGTCGTCGACTCGGTCGGGGTCGTCGACTCGGTCGGGGTCGTCGACTCGGTCGTCGACTCGGTCGTCGACTCGGTCGGAGTCGTCGACTCGGTCGGGGTCGTCGACTCGGTCGGGGTCGTCGACTCGGTCGTCGACTCAGTCGTCGACTCGGTCGGGGTCGTCGACTCGGTCGGGGTCGTCGACTCGGTCGTCGACTCGGTCGGGGTCGTCGACTCGGTCGGGGTCGTCAACTCGGTCGTCGACTCGGTCGGGGTCGTCGACTCGGTCGTCGACTCGGTCGGGGTCGTCGACTCTGTCGGGGTCGTCGACTCTGTCGGGGTCGTCGACTCGGTCGGGGTCGTCGACTCGGTCGTCGACTCGGTCGGGGTCGTCGACTCGGTCGTCTACTCGGTCGGGGTCGTCGACTCGGTCGTCGACTCGGTCGTCGACTCGGTCGGGGTCGTCGACTCGGTCGTAGACTCGGTCGTCGACTCGGTCGGGGTCGTCGACTCGGTCGTCGACTCGGTCGGGGTCGTCGACTCGGTCGGGGTCGTCGACTCGGTCGTCGACTCGGTCGGGGTCGTCGACTCGGTCGTCGATGCGGTCGGGGTCGTCGACTCGGTCGGGGTCGTCGACTCGGTCGGGGTCGGGGTCGTCGACTCGGTCGGGGTCGTCGACTCGGTCGTGGTCGGGGTCGTCCACTCGGTCGGGATCGTCGAGTCGGTCGTTGTCGGGGTCCTCGACTCGGTCGGGGTCGGGGTCGTCGACTCGGTCGTCGACGGGGTCGTCGACTCGGTCGGGGTCGTCGATTCGGTCGTCGACTCTGTCGTCGACTCGGTCGGGGTCGTCGACTCGGTCGTCGACTCGGTCGTCGACTCGGTCGGGGTCGTCGACACGGTCGTCGACTCGGTCGTCGACTCGGTCGGGGTCGTCGACTCGGTCGTCGACTCGGTCGTCGACTCGGTCGGGGTCGTCGACTCGGTCGTCGACTCGGTCGTCGACTCGGTCGGGGTCGTCGACTCGGTCGGGGTCGTCGACTCGGTCGTCGACTCGGTCGGGGTCGTCGACTCGGTCGTCGACTCGGTCGTCGTCGGGGTCGTCGACTCGGTCGTCGACTCGGTCATCGACTCGGTCGGGGTCGTCGACTCCGTCGTCGTCGGGGTCGTCGACTCGGTCGTCGACTCGGTCGGGGTCGTCGACTCGGTCGTCGACTCGGTCGTCGTCGTCGACTCGGTCGTCGACTCGGTCGGGGTCGTCGACTCGGTCGTCGACTCGGTCGTCGTCGGTGTCGTAGACTCAGTCGTCGACTCGGTCGTCGACTCGGTCGGGGTCGTCGACTCGGTCGTCGACTCGGTCGGGGTCGTCGACTCGGTCATCGACTCGGTCGGGGTCGGGGTCGTCGACTCGGTCGGGGTCGTCGACTCGGTCGGGGTCAGGGTCGTCGACTCGGTCGGGGTCGTCGACTCGGTCGGGGTCGGGGTCGTCGACTCGGTCGGGGTCTGGGTCGTCGACTTGGTCGGGGTCGGGTTCGTCGACTCGGTCGGGGTCGTCGACTCGGTCGGGGTCGTCGACTCGGTCGGGGTCGGGGTCGTCGACTCGGTTGGGGTCGTCGACTCGGTCGGGGTCGGGGTCGTCGACTCGGTCGTCGACTCGGTCGGGGTCGTCGACTCGGTCGGGGTCGTCGACTCGGTCGTCGACTCGGTCGTCGACTCGGTCGGGGTCGTCGACTCGGTCGTCGACTCGGTCGTCGACTCGGTCGGAGTCGTCGACTCGGTCGGGGTCGTCGACTCGGTCGGGGTCGTCGACTCGGTCGTCGACTCGGTCGTCGACTCGGTCGGGGTCGTCGACTCGGTCGGGGTCGTCGACTCGGTCTTCGACTCGGTCGTCGACTCGGTCGGGGTTGTCGACTCGGTCGGGGTCGTCGACTCGGTCGTCGACTCGGTCGTCGACTCGGTCGGGGTCGTCGACGGGGTCGTTGTCGTCGACTCGGTCGGGGTCGTCGACGGGGTCGTCGTCATCGACTCGGTCGGGGTCGTCGACTCTGTCGGGGTCGTCGACTCGGTCGGGGTCGTCGACTCGGTCGTCGACTCGGTCGGGGTGGTCGACTCGGTCTTCTACTCGGTCGGGGTCGTCGACTCGGTCGTCGACTCGGTCGTCGACTCGGTCGGGGTCGTCGACTCGGTCGGGGTCGTCGACACGGTCGTCGACTCGGTCGGGGTCGTCGACTCGGTCGTCGACGCGGTCGGGGTCGTCGACTCGGTCGGGGTCGTCGACTCGGTCGGGGTCGGGGTCGTCGACTCGGTCGGGGTCATCGACTCGGTCGTGGTCGGGGTCGTCCACTCGGTCGGGGTCGTCGACTCGGTCGTTGTCGGGGTCGTCGACTCGGTCGGGGTCGGGGTCGTCGACTCGGTCGTCGACGGGGTCGTCGACTCGGTCGGGGTCGTCGACTCGGTCGTCGACTCGGTCGTCGACTCGGTCGGGGTCGTCGACTCGGTCGGGGTCATCGACTCGGTCGTGGTCGGGGTCGTCCACTCGGTCGGGGTCGTCGACTCGGTCGTTGTCGGGGTCGTCGACTCGGTCGGGGTCGGGGTCGTCGACTCGGTCGTCGACGGGGTCGTCGACTCGGTCGGGATCGTCGACTCGGTCGTCGACTCGGTCGTCGACTCGGTCGGGGTCGTCGACTCGGTCGTCGACTCGGTCGTCGACTCGGTCGGGGTCGTCGACTCGGTCGGGGTCGTCGACTCGGTCGTCGACTCGGTCGGGGTCGTCGACTCGGTCGTCGACTCAGTCGTCGTCGGGGTCGTCGACTCGGTCGTCGACTCGGTCGGGGTCGTCGACTCGGTCGTCGACTCGGTCGTCGTCGTCGACTCGGTCGTCGACTCGGTCGGGGTCGTCGACTCGGCGGCGACTCGGTCGTCGACTCGGTCGTAGACTCAGTCGTCGACTCGGTCGTCGACTCGGTCGGGGTCGTCGACTCGGTCGTCGACTCGGTCGTCGTCGTTGACTCGGTCGTCGACTCGGTCGGGGTCGTCGACTCGGTCGTCGACTCGGTCGTCGACTCGGTCGGGGTCGTCGACGGGGTCGTCGTCGTCGACTCGGTCGTGGACTCGGTCGGGGTCGTCGACTCGGTCGTCGACTCGGTCGGGGTCGTCGACTCGGTCGGGGTCGTCGACTCGGTCGGTGTCGTCGACTCGGTCGTCGACTCGGTCGCGGTCGTCGACTCGGTCGGGGTCGTCGACTCTGTCGGGGGTGTCGACTCTGTCGGGGTCGTCGACTCGGTCGTCGACTCGGTCGGGGTCGTCGACTCGGTCGTCAACGGGGTCGTCGACTCGGTCGGGGTCGGGGTCGTCGACTCGGTCGGGGTCATCGACTCGGTCGTGGTCGGGGTCGTCCATTCGGTCGGGGTCGTCGACTCGGTCGTTGTCGGGGTCGTCGACTCGGTCGGGGTCAGGGTCGTCGACTCGGTCGGGGTCGGGGTCGTCGACTCGGTCGGGGTCGTCGACTCGGTCGGGGTCGGGGTCGTCGACTCGGTCGGGGTCGTCGACTCGGTCGGGGTCGGGGTCGTCGACTCGGTCGGGGTCGGGGTCGTCGACTCGGTCGGAGTCGGGGTCGTCGACTCGGTCGTCGACGGGATCGTCGACTCGGTCGGGTTCGGGGTCGTCGACTCGGTCGTCGACTCGGTCGTCGACTCGGTCGGGGTCGGGGTCGTCGACTCGGTCGTCGACGGGGTCGTCGACTCGGTCGGGGTCTTCGACTCGGTCGTCGACTCAGTCGTCGACTCGGTCGGGGTTGTCGACTCGGTCGTCGACTCGGTCGTCGACTCGGTCGGGGTCGTCGACTCGGTCGTCGACTCGGTCGTCGACTCGGTCGGGGTCGTCGACTCGGTCGGGGTCGTCGACTCGGTCGTCGACTCGGTCGGGGTCGTCGACTCGGTCGTCGACTTGGTCGTCGTCGGGGTCGTCGACTCGGTCGTCGACTCGGTCGTCGACTCGGTCGGTGTCGTCGACTCGGTCGTCGACTCGGTCGGGGTCGTCGACTCGGTCGGGGTCGTCGACTCGGTCGTCGACTCGGTCGGGGTCGTCGACTCTGTCGGGGTCGTCGACTCTGTCGGGGTTGTCGACTCGGTCCTCGACTCTGTCGGGGTCGTCGACTCGGTCGTCGACTCGGTCGGGGTCGTCGACTCGGTCGTCGACTCGGTCGGGGTCGGGGTCGTCTACTCGGTCGGGGTCGTCGACTCGGTCGGGGTCAGGGTCGTCGACTCGGTCGGGGTCGTCGACTCGGTTGGGGTCGTCGACTCGGTCGGGGTTGGGGTCGTCGACTCGGTCGGGGTCGTCGACTCGGTCGGGGTCGTCAACTCTGTCGGGGTCGTGGACTCTGTCGGGGTTGTCGACTCGGTCCTCGACTCTGTCGGGGTTGTCGACTCGGTCCTCGACTCTGTCGGGGTCGTCGACTCGGTCGTCGACTCGGTCGGGGTCATCGACTCGGTCGTCGACTCGGTCGGGGTCGGGGTCGTCGACTCGGTCGGGATCAGGGTCGTCGACTCGGTCGGGGTCGTCGACTCGGTTGGGGTCGTCGACTCGGTTGGGGTTGGGGTCGTCGACTCGGTCGGGGTCGTCGACTCGGTCGTCGACTCGGTCGGGGTCGTCGACTCTGTCGGGGTCGTCGACTCTGTCGGGGTCGTCGACTCGGTCGGGGTCGTCGACTCGGTCGGGGTCGTCGACTCGGTCGTCGACGCGGTCGGGGTCGTCGACTCGGTCGTCGACGCGGTCGGGGTCGTCGACTCGGTCGGGGTCGTCGACTCGGTCGGGGTCGGGGTCGTCGACTCGGTCGGGGTCGTCGACTCGGTCGTGGTCGGGGTCGTCCACTCGGTCGGGATCGTCGAGTCGGTCGTTGTCGGGGTCGTCGACTCGGTCGGGGTCGGGGTCGTCGACTCGGTCGTCGACGGGGTCGTCGACTCGGTCGGGGTCGTCGATTCGGTCGTCGACTCTGTCGTCGGCTCGGTCGGGGTCGTCGACTCGGTCGTCGACTCGGTCGTCGACTCGGTCGGGGTCGTCAACACGGTCGTCGACTCGGTCGTCGACTCGGTCGGGGTCGTCGACTCGGTCGTCGACTCGGTCGTCGACTCGGTCGGGGTCGTCGACTCGGTCGTCGACTTGGTCGTCGTCGGGGTCGTCGACTCGGTCGTCGACTCGGTCGTCGACTCGGTCGGTGTCGTCGACTCGGTCGTCGACTCGGTCGGGGTCGTCGACTCGGTCGGGGTCGTCGACTCGGTCGTCGACTCGGTCGGGGTCGTCGACTCTGTCGGGGTCGTCGACTCTGTCGGGGTTGTCGACTCGGTCCTCGACTCTGTCGGGGTCGTCGACTCGGTCGTCGACTCGGTCGGGGTCGTCGACTCGGTCGTCGACTCGGTCGGGGTCGGGGTCGTCTACTCGGTCGGGGTCGTCGACTCGGTCGGGGTCAGGGTCGTCGACTCGGTCGGGGTCGTCGACTCGGTTGGGGTCGTCGACTCGGTCGGGGTTGGGGTCGTCGACTCGGTCGGGGTCGTCGACTCGGTCGGGGTCGTCAACTCTGTCGGGGTCGTGGAATCTGTCGGGGTTGTCGACTCGGTCCTCGACTCTGTCGGGGTTGTCGACTCGGTCCTCGACTCTGTCGGGGTCGTCGACTCGGTCGTCGACTCGGTCGGGGTCATCGACTCGGTCGTCGACTCGGTCGGGGTCGGGGTCGTCGACTCGGTCGGGGTCGTCGACTCGGTCGGGGTCAGGGTCGTCGACTCGGTCGGGGTCGTCGACTCGGTTGGGGTCGTCGACTCGGTTGGGGTTGGGGTCGTCGACTCGGTCGGGGTCGTCGACTCGGTCGGGGTCGTCGACTCGGTCGTCGACTCGGTCGGGGTCGTCGACACTGTCGGGGTCGTCGACTCTTTCGGGGTTGTCGACTCGGTCCTCGACTCTGTCGGGGTCGTCGACTCGGTCGTCGACTCGGTCGGGGTCGTCGACTCGGTCGTCGACTCGGTCGGGGTCGGGGTCGTCGACTCGGTCGGGGTCGTCGACTCGGTCGGGGTCAGGGTCGTCGACTCGGTCGGGGTCGTCGACTCGGTTGGGGTCGTCGACTCGGTCGGGGTTGGGGTCGTCGACTCGGTCGGGGTCGTCGACTCGGTCGGGGTCGGGGTCGTCGACTCGGTCGGGGTCTGAGTCGTCGACTTGGTCGGGGTCGGGGTCGTCGACTCGGTCGGGGTCGTCGACTCGGTCGGGGTCGTCGACTCGGTCGGGGTCGGGGTCGTCGACTCGGTTGGGGTCGTCGACTCGGTCGGGATCGGGGTCGTCGACTCGGTCGTCGACTCGGTCGTCGACTCGGTCGGGGTCGTCGACTCGGTCGGGGTCGTCGACTCGGTCGTCGACTCGGTCGTCGACTCGGTCGGGGTCGTCGACTCGGTCGTCGACTCGGTCGTCGACTCGGTCGGAGTCGTCGACTCGGTCGGGGTCGTCGACTCGGTCGGGGTCGTCGACTCGGTCGTCGACTCGGTCGTCGACTCGGTCGGGGTCGTCGACTCGGTCGTCGACTCGGTCGGGGTCGTCGACTCGGTCGGGGTCGTCGACTCGGTCGTCGACTCGGTCGGGGTCGTCGACTCTGTCGGGGTCGTCGACTCTGTCGGGGTCGTCGACTCGGTCGGGGTCGTTGACTCGGTCGTCGACTCTGTCGGGGTCGTCGACTCGGTCGGGGTCGTCGACTCGGTCGTCGACTCGGTCGGGGTCGTCGACTCGGTCGTCGACGCGGTCGGGGTCGTCGACTCGGTCGGGGTCGTCGACTCGGTCGGGGTCGGGGTCGTCGACTCGGTCGGGGTCATCGACTCGGTCGTGGTCGGGGTCGTCCACTCGGTCGGGATCGTCGAGTCGGTCGTTGTCGGGGTCGTCGACTCGGTCGGGGTCGGGGTCGTCGACTCGGTCGTCGACGGGGTCGTCGACTCGGTCGGGGTCGTCGATTCGGTCGTCGACTCTGTCGTCGACTCGGTCGGGGTCGTCGACTCGGTCGTCGACTCGGTCGTCGACTCGGTCGGGGTCGTCGACACGGTCGTCGACTCGGTCGTCGACTCGGTCGGGGTCGTCGACTCGGTCGTCGACTCGGTCGTCGACTCGGTCGGGGTCGTCGACTCGGTCGTCGACTTGGTCGTCGTCGGGGTCGTCGACTCGGTCGTCGACTCGGTCGTCGACTCGGTCGGTGTCGTCGACTCGGTCGTCGACTCGGTCGGGGGTCGTCGACTCGGTCGGGGTCGTCGACTCGGTCGTCGACTCGGTCGGGGTCGTCGACTCTGTCGGGGTCGTCGACTCTGTCGGGGTCGTCGACTCGGTCGGGGTCGTTGACTCGGTCGTCGACTCGGTCGGGGTCGTCGACTCGGTCGGGGTCGTCGACTCGGTCGTCGACGCGGTCGGGGTCGTCGACTCGGTCGGGGTCGTCGACTCGGTCGGGGTCGGGGTCGTCGACTCGGTCGGGGTCGTCGACTCGGTCGTGGTCGGGGTCGTCCACTCGGTCGGGATCGTCGAGTCGGTCGTTGTCGGGGTCGTCGACTCGGTCGGGGTCGGGGTCGTCGACTCGGTCGTCGACGGGGTCGTCGACTCGGTCGGGGTCGTCGATTCGGTCGTCGACTCTGTCGTCGACTCGGTCGGGGTCGTCGACTCGGTCGTCGACTCGGTCGTCGACTCGGTCGGGGTCGTCGACACGGTCGTCGACTCGGTCGTCGACTCGGTCGGGGTCGTCGACTCGGTCGTCGACTCGGTCGTCGACTCGGTCGGGGTCGTCGACTCGGTCGTCGACTTGGTCGTCGTCGGGGTCGTCGACTCGGTCGTCGACTCGGTCGTCGACTCGGTTGGTGTCGTCGACTCGGTCGTTGACTCGGTCGGGGGTCGTCGACTCGGTCGGGGTCGTCGACTCAGTCGTCGACTCGGTCGGGGTCGTCGACTCTGTCGGGGTCGTCGACTCTGTCGGGGTTGTCGACTCGGTCCTCGACTCTGTCGGGGTCGTCGACTCGGTCGTCGACTCGGTCGGGGTCGTCGACTCGGTCGTCAACTCGGTCGGGGTCGGGGTCGTCTACTCGGTCGGGGTCGTCGACTCGGTCGGGGTCAGGGTCGTCGACTCGGTCGGGGTCGTCGACTCGGTTGGGGTCGTCGACTCGGTCGGGGTTGGGGTCGTCGACTCGGTCAGGGTCGTCGACTCGGTCGGGGTCGTCAACTCTGTCGGGGTCGTGGACTCTGTCGGGGTTGTCGACTCGGTCCTCGACTCTGTCGGGGTTGTCGACTCGGTCCTCGACTCTGTCGGGGTCGTCGACTCGGTCGTCGACTCGGTCGGGGTCATCGACTCGGTCGTCGACTCGGTCGGGGTCGGGGTCGTCGACTTGGTCGGGGTCGTCGACTCGGTCGGGGTCAGGGTCGTCGACTCGGTCGGGGTCGTCGACTCGGTTGGGGTCGTCGACTCGGTTGGGGTTGGGGTCGTCGACTCGGTCGGGGTCGTCGACTCGGTCGGGGTCGTCGACTCGGTCGTCGACTCGGTCGGGGTCGTCGACACTGTCGGGGTCGTCGACTCTTTCGGGGTTGTCGACTCGGTCCTCGACTCTGTCGGGGTCGTCGACTCGGTCGTCGACTCGGTCGGGGTCGTCGACTCGGTCGTCGACTCGGTCGGGGTCGGGGTCGTCGACTCGGTCGGTGTCGTCGACTCGGTCGGGGTCAGGGTCGTCGACTCGGTCGGGGTCGTCGACTCGGTTGGGGTCGTCGACTCGGTCGGGGTTGGGGTCGTCGACTCGGTCGGGGTCGTCGACTCGGTCGGGGTCGGGGTCGTCGACTCGGTCGGGGTCTGAGTCGTCGACTTGGTCGGGGTCGGGGTCGTCGACTCGGTCGGGGTCGTCGACTCGGTCGGGGTCGTCGACTCGGTCGCTGTCGGGGTCATCGACTCGGTTGGGGTCGTCGACTCGGTCGGGATCGGGGTCGTCGACTCGGTCGTCGACTCGGTCGTCGACTCGGTCGGGGTCGTCGACTCGGTCGGGGTCGTCGACTCGGTCGTCGACTCGGTCGTCGACTCGGTCGGGGTCGTCGACTCGGTCGTCGACTCGGTCGTCGACTCGGTCGGAGTCGTCGACTCGGTCGGGGTCGTCGACTCGGTCGGGGTCGTCGACTCGGTCGTCGACTCGGTCGTCGACTCGGTCGGGGTCGTCGACTCGGTCGTCGACTCGGTCGTCGACTCGGTCGGAGTCGTCGACTCGGTCGGGGTCGTCGACTCGGTCGGGGTCGTCGACTCGGTCGTCGACTCGGTCGTCGACTCGGTCGGGGTCGTCGACTCGGTCGTCGACTCGGTCGGGGTCGTCGACTCGGTCGGGGTCGTCGACTCGGTCGTCGACTCGGTCGGGGTCGTCGACTCTGTCGGGGTCGTCGACTCTGTCGGGGTCGTCGACTCGGTCGGGGTCGTTGACTCGGTCGTCGACTCGGTCGGGGTCGTCGACTCGGTCGGGGTCGTCGACTCGGTCGTCGACTCGGTCGGGGTCGTCGACTCGGTCGTCGACGCGGTCGGGGTCGTCGACTCGGTCGGGGTCGTCGACTCGGTCGGGGTCGGGGTCGTCGACTCGGTCGGGGTCGTCGACTCGGTCGTGGTCGGGGTCGTCCACTCGGTCGGGATCGTCGAGTCGGTCGTTGTCGGGGTCGTCGACTCGGTCGGGGTCGGGGTCGTCGACTCGGTCGTCGACGGGGTCGTCGACTCGGTCGGGGTCGTCGATTCGGTCGTCGACTCTGTCGTCGACTCGGTCGGGGTCGTCGACTCGGTCGTCGACTCGGTCGTCGACTCGGTCGGGGTCGTCGACACGGTCGTCGACTCGGTCGTCGACTCGGTCGGGGTCGTCGACTCGGTCGTCGACTCGGTCGTCGACTCGGTCGGGGTCGTCGACTCGGTCGTCGACTCGGTCGTCGACTCGGTCGGGGTCGTCGACTCAGTCGTCGTCGGGGTCGTCGACTCGGTCGTCGACTCGGTCGGGGTCGTCGACTCGGTCGTCGACTCGGTCGTCGTCGTCGACTCGGTCGTCGACTCGGTCGGGGTCGTCGACTCGGTCGTCGACTCGGTCGTCTTCGGGGTCGTAGACTCAGTCGTCGACTCGGTCGTCGACTCGGTCGGGGTCGTCGACTCGGTCGTCGACTCGGTCGTCGTCGTCGACTCGGTCGTCGACTCGGTCGGGGTCGTCGACTCGGTCGGGGTCGTCGACTCGGTCGTCGACTCGGTCGCGGTCGTCGACTCGGTCGTCGACTCGGTCGGGGTCGTCGACTCGGTCGCGGTCGTCGACTCGGTCGTCGACTCGGTCGGAGTCGTCGACTCGGTCGTCGACTCGGTCGGGGTCGTCGACTCGGTCGGGGTCGTCGACTCTGTCGGGTTTGTCGACTCTGTCGGGGTTGTCGACTCGGTCGTCGACTCGGTCGGGGTCGTCGACTCGGTCGGGGTCAGGGTCGTCGACTCGGTCGGGGTCGTCGACTCGGTTGGGGTCGTCGACTCGGTCGGGGTTGGGGTCGTCGACTCGGTCGGGGTCGTCGACTCGGTCGGGGTCGGGGTCGTCGACTCGGTCGGGGTCTGAGTCGTCGACTTGGTCGGGGTCGGGGTCGTCGACTCGGTCGGGGTCGTCGACTCGGTCGGGGTCGTCGACTCGGTCGCTGTCGGGGTCATCGACTCGGTTGGGGTCGTCGACTCGGTCGGGATCGGGGTCGTCGACTCGGTCGTCGACTCGGTCGTCGACTCGGTCGGGGTCGTCGACTCGGTCGGGGTCGTCGACTCGGTCGTCGACTCGGTCGTCGACTCGGTCGGGGTCGTCGACTCGGTCGTCGACTCGGTCGTCGACTCGGTCGGAGTCGTCGACTCGGTCGGGGTCGTCGACTCGGTCGGGGTCGTCGACTCGGTCGTCGACTCGGTCGTCGACTCGGTCGGGGTCGTCGACTCGGTCGTCGACTCGGTCGGGGTCGTCGACTCGGTCGGGGTCGTCGACTCGGTCGTCGACTCGGTCGGGGTCGTCGACTCTGTCGGGGTCGTCGACTCTGTCGGGGTCGTCGACTCGGTCGGGGTCGTTGACTCGGTCGTCGACTCGGTCGGGGTCGTCGACTCGGTCGGGGTCGTCGACTCGGTCGTCGACTCGGTCGGGGTCGTCGACTCGGTCGTCGACGCGGTCGGGGTCGTCGACTCGGTCGGGGTCGTCGACTCGGTCGGGGTCGGGGTCGTCGACTCGGTCGGGGTCGTCGACTCGGTCGTGGTCGGGGTCGTCCACTCGGTCGGGATCGTCGAGTCGGTCGTTGTCGGGGTCGTCGACTCGGTCGGGGTCGGGGTCGTCGACTCGGTCGTCGACGGGGTCGTCGACTCGGTCGGGGTCGTCGATTCGGTCGTCGACTCTGTCGTCGACTCGGTCGGGGTCGTCGACTCGGTCGTCGACTCGGTCGTCGACTCGGTCGGGGTCGTCGACACGGTCGTCGACTCGGTCGTCGACTCGGTCGGGGTCGTCGACTCGGTCGTCGACTCGGTCGTCGACTCGGTCGGGGTCGTCGACTCGGTCGTCGACTCGGTCGTCGACTCGGTCGGGGTCGTCGACTCAGTCGTCGTCGGGGTCGTCGACTCGGTCGTCGACTCGGTCGGGGTCGTCGACTCGGTCGTCGACTCGGTCGTCGTCGTCGACTCGGTCGTCGACTCGGTCGGGGTCGTCGACTCGGTCGTCGACTCGGTCGTCTTCGGGGTCGTAGACTCAGTCGTCGACTCGGTCGTCGACTCGGTCGGGGTCGTCGACTCGGTCGTCGACTCGGTCGTCGTCGTCGACTCGGTCGTCGACTCGGTCGGGGTCGTCGACTCGGTCGTCGACGCGGTCGGGGTCGTCGACTCGGTCGGGGTCGTCGACTCGGTCGGGGTCGGGGTCGTCGACTCGGTCGGGGTCGTCGACTCGGTCGTGGTCGGGGTCGTCCACTCGGTCGGGATCGTCGAGTCGGTCGTTGTCGGGGTCGTCGACTCGGTCGGGGTCGGGGTCGTCGACTCGGTCGTCGACGGGGTCGTCGACTCGGTCGGGGTCGTCGATTCGGTCGTCGACTCTGTCGTCGACTCGGTCGGGGTCGTCGACTCGGTCGTCGACTCGGTCGTCGACTCGGTCGGGGTCGTCGACACGGTCGTCGACTCGGTCGTCGACTCGGTCGGGGTCGTCGACTCGGTCGTCGACTCGGTCGTCGACTCGGTCGGGGTCGTCGACTCGGTCGTCGACTCGGTCGTCGACTCGGTCGGGGTCGTCGACTCAGTCGTCGTCGGGGTCGTCGACTCGGTCGTCGACTCGGTCGGGGTCGTCGACTCGGTCGTCGACTCGGTCGTCGTCGTCGACTCGGTCGTCGACTCGGTCGGGGTCGTCGACTCGGTCATCGACTCGGTCGTCTTCGGGGTCGTAGACTCAGTCGTCGACTCGGTCGTCGACTCGGTCGGGGTCGTCGACTCGGTCGTCGACTCGGTCGTCGTCGTCGACTCGGTCGTCGACTCGGTCGGGGTCGTCGACTCGGTCGGGGTCGTCGACTCGGTCGCGGTCGTCGACTCGGTCGTCGACTCGGTCGGAGTCGTCGACTCGGTCGTCGACTCGGTCGGGGTCGTCGACTCGGTCGGGGTCGTCGACTCTGTCGGGTTTGTCGACTCTGTCGGGGTTGTCGACTCGGTCCTCGACTCTGTCGGGGTCGTCGACTCGGTCGTCGACTCGGTCGGGGTCGTCGACTCGGTCGGGGTCGGGGTCGTCGACTCGGTCGGGGTCGTCGACTCGGTCGGGGTAAGGGTCGTCGACTCGGTCGGGGTCGGGGTCGTCGACTCGGTCGGGGTCGTCGACTCGGTCGGGGTCGGGGTCGTCGACTCGGTCGGGTTCGTCGACTCGGTCGGGGTCGTCGACTCGGTCGGGGTCGGGGTCGTCGACTCGGTCGGGGTCGGGGTCGTCGACTCGGTCGGGGTCGGGGTCGTCGACTCGGTCGTCGACTCGGTCGTCGACTCGGTCGGGGTCGTCGACCCGGTCGGGGTCGTCGACTCGGTCGTCGACTCTGTCGTCGACTCGGTCGGGGTCGTCGACTCGGTCGTCGACTCGGTCGTCGACTCGGTCGGGGTCGTCGACTCGGTCGTCGACTCGGTCGTCGACTTGGTCGGGGTCGTCGACTCGGTCGGGGTCGTCGACTCGGTCGTCGACTCGGTCGTCGACTCGGTCGGGGTCGTCGACTCGGTCGGGGTCGTCGACTCGGTCGTCGACTCGGTCGTCGACTCGGTCAGGGTTGTCGACTCGGTCGGGGTTGTCGACTCGGTCGTCGACTCGGTCGGGGTCGTCTACTCGGTCGGGGTCGTCGACTCGGTCGTCGACTCGGTCGTCGACTTGGTCAGGGTCGTCGACTCGGTCGTAGACTCGGTCGTCGACTCGGTCGGGGTCGTCGACTCGGTCGTCGACTCGGTCGGGGTCGTCGACTCGGTCGGGGTCGTCGACTCGGTCGTCGACTCGGTCGGGGTCGTCGACTCGGTCGTCGACGGGGTCGTCGACTCGGTCAGGGTCGTCGACTCGGTCGTCGACTCGGTCGGGGTCGTCGACTCGGTCGGGGTCGTCGACTCTGTCGTCGACGCGGTCGGGGTCGTCGACTCGGTCGGGGTCGTCGACTCGGTCGTCGACTCGGTCGGGGTCGTCGACTCGGTCGGGGTCGTCAACTCGGTCGTCGACTCAGTCGGGGTCGTCGACTCGGTCGGGGTCGGGGTCGTCGACACGGTCGGGGTCGTCGACTCGGTCGGGGTCGGGGTCGTCGACTCGGTCGGGGTCGTCGACTCGGTCGTGGTCAGGGTCGTCCACTCGGTCGGGGTCGTCGACTCGGTCGGGGTCGGTGTCGTCGACTCGGTCGGGGTCGGGGTCGTCGACTCGGTCGTCGACGGGGTCGTCGACTCGGTCGGGGTCGGGGTCGTCGACTCGGTCGTCGACTCGGTCGGGGTCGTCGACACGGTCGTCGACTCGGTCGTCGACTCGGTCGGGGTCGTCGACTCGGTCGTCGACTCGGTCGTCGACTCGGTCGGGGTCGTCGACTCGGTCGGGGTCGTCGACTCGGTCGTCGACTCGGTCGGGGTCGTCGACTCGGTCGTCGACTCGGTCGTCGACTCGGTCGGGGTCGTCGACTCGGTCGTCGACTCGGTCGTCGTCGGGGTCGTCGACTCGGTCGTCGACTCGGTCATCGACTCGGTCGGGGTCGTCGACTCGGTCGTCGTCGGGGTCGTCGACTCGGTCATCGACTCGGTCGGGGTCGTCGACTCGGTCGTCGACTCGGTCGTCGTCGTCGACTCGGTCGTCGACTCGGTCGGGGTCGTCGACTCGGTCGTCGACTCGGTCGTCGTCGGGGTCGTAGACTCAGTCGTCGACTCGGTCGTCGACTCGGTCGGGGTCGTCGACTCGGTCGTCGACTCGGTCATCGTCGTCGACTCGGTCGTGGACTCGGTCGGGGTCGTCGACTCGGTCGTCGACTCGGTCGTCGACTCAGTCGGGGTCGTCGACTCGGTCGTCGACTCGGTCGTCGACTTGGTCGGGGTCGTCGACTCGGTCGGGGTCGTCGACGGGGTCGTCGTCTCGGTCGTCGACTCGGTCGGGGTCGTCGACGTGGTCGTCGTCGTCGACGCGGTCGGGGTCGTCGACGGGGTCGTCGTCGTCGACTCGGTCAGGGTCGTCGACGGTGTCGTCGTCGTCGACTCGGTCGTGGACTCGGTCGGGGTCGTCGACTCGGTCGTCGACTCGGTCGGGGTCGTCGACTCGGTCGGGGTCGTCGACTCGGTCGTCGACTCGGTCGCGGTCGTCGACTCGGTCGACGACTCGGTCGTCGACTCGATCGTCGTCGTCGACTCGGTCGTCGAGTCGGTCGTCGACTCGGTCGTCGACTCGGTCGTCGACTCGGTCGTCGTCGTCGACTCGGTCGTCGACTCGGTCGTCGTCGTCGACTCGGTCGTCGACTCCGTCGGGGTCGTCGACTCGGTCGTCGACTCGGTCGTCGACTCGGTCGGGGTCGTCGACTCGGTCGTCGACTCGGTCGTCGACTTGGTCGGGGTCGTCGACTCGGTCGGGGTCGTCGACGGGGTCGTCGTCTCGGTCGTCGATTCGGTCGGGGTCGTCGACGGGGTCGTCGTCGTCGACGCGGTCGTGGACTCGGTCGGGGTCGTCGACTCGGTCGGGGTCGTCGACTCGGTCGTCGACTCGGTCGCGGTCGTCGACTCGGTCGTCGACTCGGTCGGGGTCGTCGACTCGGTCGTGGTCGTCGACTCGGTCGTCGACTCGGTCGGGGTCGTCGACTCTGTCGGGGTCGTCGACTCTGTCGGGGTTGTCGACTCGGTCGTCGACTCTGTCGCGGTCGTCAACTCGGTCGTCGACTCGGTCGGGGTCGTCGACTCGGTCGTCGACTCGGTCGGGGTCGGGATCGTCGACTCGGTCGGGGTCGTCGACTCGGTCGGGGTCAGGGTCGTCGACTCGGTCGGGGTCGGGGTCGTCGACTCGGTCGGGGTCGTCGACTCGGTTGGGGTCGTCGACTCGGTCGGGGTCGGGGTCGTCGACTCGTTCGGGGTCGTCGACTCGGTCGGGGTCGTCGACTCGGTCGGGGTCGGGGTCGTCGACTCGTTCGGGGTCTGGGTCGTCGACTCGGTCGGGGTCGGGGTCGTCGACTCGGTCGGGGTCGTCGACTCGGTCGGGGTCGGGGTCGTCGACTCGGTCGGGGTCGTCGTCTCGTTCGTCGACTCGGTCGTCGTCGTCGACTCGGTCGTCGACTCGGTCGTCGACTCGGTCGGGGTCGTCGTCTCGTTCGTCGACTCGGTCGTCGTCGTCGACTCGGTCGTCGACTCGGTCGTCGACTCGGTCGCGGTCGTCGACTCGGTCGTCGACTCGGTCGGAGTCGTCGACTCGGTCGTCGACTCGGTTGGGGTCGTCGACTCGGTCGGGGTCGTCGACTCTGTCGGGTTTGTCGACTCTGTCGGGGTTGTCAACTCGGTCGTCGACTCTGTCGGGGTCGTCGACTCGGTCGTCGACTCGGTCGGGGTCGTCGACTCGGTCGCGGTCGGGGTCGTCGACTCGGTCGGGGTCGTCGACTCGGTCGGGGTCAGGGTCGTCGACTCGGTCGGGGTCGGGGTCGTCGACTCGGTCGGGGTCGTCGACTCGGTCGGGGTCGGGGTCGTCGACTCGGTCGGGGTCGTCGACTCGGTCGGGGTCGGGGTCGTCGACTCGGTCGGGGTCGGGGTCGTCGACTCGGTCGGAGTCGGGGTCGTCGACTCGGTCGTCGACGGGATCGTCGACTCGGTCGGGTTCGGGGTCGTCGACTCGGTCGTCGACTCGGTCGTCGACTCGGTCGGGGTCGTCGACTCGGTCGTCGACTCGGTCGTCGACTTGGTCGGGGTCGTCGACTCGGTCGTCGACTCGGTCGGGTCGTCGACTCGGTCGGGGTCGTCGACTCGGTCGGGGTCGTCGACTCGGTCGTCGACTCGGTCGTCGACTCGGTCGGGGTCGTCGACTCGGTCGGGGTCGTCGACTCGGTCGTCGACTCGGTCGTCGATTCGGTCGGGGTTGTCGACTCGGTCGGGGTTGTCGACTCGGTCGTCGACTGGGTCGTCGACCGGGTCGTCGACTCGGTCGTCTACTCGGTCGGGGTCGTCGACTCGGTCGTCGACTCGGTCGTCGACTTGGTCGGGGTCGTCGACTCGGTCGTAGACTCGGTCGTCGACTCGGTCAGGGTCGTCGACTCGGTCGGGGTCGTCGACTCGGTCGTCGACTCGGTCGGGGTCGTCGACTCGGTCGTCGACGGGGTCGTCGACTCGGTCAGGGTCGTCGACTCTGTCGGGGTTGTCGACTCCGTCCTCGACTCTGTCGGGGTCGTCGACTCGGTCGTCGACTCGGTCGGGGTCGTCGACTCGGTCGTCGACTCGGTCGGGGTCGGGGTCGTCGACTCGGTCGGGGTCGTCGACTCGGTCGGGGTCAGGGTCGTCGACTCGGTCGGGGTCGTCGACTCGGTTGGGGTCGTCGACTCGGTTGGGGTTGGGGTCGTCGACTCGGTCGGGGTCGTCGACTCGGTCGGGGTCGGGGTCGTCGACTCGGTCGGGGTCTGGGTCGTCGACTTGGTCGGGGTCGGGTTCGTCGACTCGGTCGGGGTCGTCGACTCGGTCGGGGTCGTCGACTCGGTCGGGGTCGGGGTCGTCGACTCGGTCGGGGTCGTCGACTCGGTCGTCGACTCGGTCGTCGACTCGGTCGGGGTCGTCGACTCGGTCGTCGACTCGGTCGTCGACTCGGTCGGAGTCGTCGACTCGGTCGGGGTCGTCGACTCGGTCGGGGTCGTCGACTCGGTCGTCGACTCGGTCGTCGACTCGGTCGGGGTCGTCGACTCGGTCGGGGTCGTCGACTCGGTCGTCGACTCGGTCGTCGACTCGGTCGGGGTTGTCGACTCGGTCGGGGTCGTCGACTCGGTCGTCGACTCGGTCGTCGACTCGGTCGGGGTCGTCGACGGGGTCGTCGTCGTCGACTCGGTCGGGGTCGTCGACGGGGTCGTTGTCATCGACTCGGTCGGGGTCGTCGACGGGGTCGTCGTCGTCGACTCGGTCGTGGACTCGGTCGGGGTCGTCGACTCGGTCGTGGACTCGGTCGGGGTCGTCGACTCGGTCGTCGACTCGGTCAGGGTCGTCGACTCGGTCGGGGTCGTCGACTCGGTCGTCGACTCGGTCGGGGTCGTCGACTCGGTCGGGGTCGTCAACTCGGTCGTCGACTCGGTCGGGGTCGTCGACTCGGTCGTCGACTCGGTCGTCGACTCGGTCGGGGTCGTCGACTCTGTCGGGGTCGTCGACTCTGTCGGGGTCGTCGACTCGGTCGGGGTCGTCGACTCGGTCGTCGACTCGGTCGGGGTGGTCGACTCGGTCATCTACTCGGTCGGGGTCGTCGACTCGGTCGTCGACTCGGTCGTCGACTCGGTCGGGGTCGTCGACTCGGTCGGGGTCGTCGACTCGGTCGTCGACTCGGTCGGGGTCGTCGACTCGGTCGGGGTCGTCGACTCGGTCGGGGTCGGGGTCGTCGACTCGGTCGGGGTCATCGACTCGGTCGTGGTCGGGGTCGTCCACTCGGTCGGGGTCGTCGACTCGGTCGTTGTCGGGGTCGTCGACTCGGTCGGGGTCGGGGTCGTCGACTCGGTCGTCGACGGGGTCGTCGACTCGGTCGGGGTCGTCGATTCGGTCGTCGACTCGGTCGTCGACTCGGTCGGGGTCGTCGACTCGGTCGTCGACTCGGTCGTCGACTCGGTCGGGGTCGTCGACTCGGTCGTCGACTCGGTCGTCGACTCGGTCGGGGTCGTCGACTCGGTCGTCGACTCGGTCGGGGTCGTCGACTCGGTCGTCGACTCGGTCGTCGTCGGGGTCGTCGACTCGGTCGTCGACTCGGTCATCGACTCGGTCGGGGTCGTCGACTCAGTCGTCGTCGGGGTCGTCGACTCGGTCGTCGACTCGGTCGGGGTCGTCGACTCGGTCGTCGACTCGGTCGTCGTCGTCGACTCGGTCGTCGACTCGGTCGGGGTCGTCGACTCGGTCGTCGACTCGGTCGTCGACTCGGTCGTAGACTCAGTCGTCGACTCGGTCGTCGACTCGGTCGGGGTCGTCGACTCGGTCGTCGACTCGGTCGTCGTCGTCGACTCGGTCGTCGACTCGGTCGTCGTTGTCGACTCGGTCGTCGACTCGGTCGTCGACTCGGTCGGGGTCGTCGACTCGGTCGGGGTCGTCGACTCGGTCGTCGACTCGGTCGCGGTCGTCGACTCGGTCGTCGACTCGGTCGGGGTCGTCGACTCGGTCGCGTTCGTCGACTCGGTCGTCGACTCGGTCGGAGTCGTCGACTCGGTCGTCGACTCGGTCGGGGTCGTCGACTCGGTCGGGGTCGTCGACTCTGTCGGGTTTGTCGACTCTGTCGGGGTTGTCGACTCGGTCGTCGACTCTGTCGGGGTCGTCGACTCGGTCGTCGACTCGGTCGGGGTCGTCGACTCGGTCGGGGTCGGGGTCGTCGACTCGGTCGGGGTCAGGGTCGTCGACTCGGTCGGGGTCGGGGTCGTCGACTCGGTCGGGGTCGTCGACTCGGTCGGGGTCGGGGTCGTCGACTCGGTCGGGGTCGGGGTCGTCGACTCGGTCGGGGTCGTCGACTCGGTCGGGGTCGGGGTCGTCGACTCGGTCGGGGTCGTCGACTCGGTCGTGGTCGGGGTCGTCCACTCGGTCGGGATCGTCGAGTCGGTCGTTGTCGGGGTCGTCGACTCGGTCGGGGTCGGGGTCGTCGACTCGGTCGTCGACGGGGTCGTCGACTCGGTCGGGGTCGTCGATTCGGTCGTCGACTCTGTCGTCGACTCGGTCGGGGTCGTCGACTCGGTCGTCGACTCGGTCGTCGACTCGGTCGGGGTCGTCGACACGGTCGTCGACTCGGTCGTCGACTCGGTCGGGGTCGTCGACTCGGTCGTCGACTCGGTCGTCGACTCGGTCGGGGTCGTCGACTCGGTCGTCGACTTGGTCGTCGTCGGGGTCGTCGACTCGGTCGTCGACTCGGTCGTCGACTCGGTTGGTGTCGTCGACTCGGTCGTTGACTCGGTCGGGGTCGTCGACTCTGTCGGGGTCGTCGACTCTGTCGGGGTTGTCGACTCGGTCCTCGACTCTGTCGGGGTCGTCGACTCGGTCGTCGACTCGGTCGGGGTCGTCGACTCGGTCGTCGACTCGGTCGGGGTCGGGGTCGTCTACTCGGTCGGGGTCGTCGACTCGGTCGGGGTCAGGGTCGTCGACTCGGTCGGGGTCGTCGACTCGGTTGGGGTCGTCGACTCGGTCGGGGTTGGGGTCGTCGACTCGGTCAGGGTCGTCGACTCGGTCGGGGTCGTCAACTCTGTCGGGGTCGTGGACTCTGTCGGGGTTGTCGACTCGGTCCTCGACTCTGTCGGGGTTGTCGACTCGGTCCTCGACTCTGTCGGGGTCGTCGACTCGGTCGTCGACTCGGTCGGGGTCATCGACTCGGTCGTCGACTCGGTCGGGGTCGGGGTCGTCGACTCGGTCGGGGTCGTCGACTCGGTCGGGGTCAGGGTCGTCGACTCGGTCGGGGTCGTCGACTCGGTTGGGGTCGTCGACTCGGTTGGGGTTGGGGTCGTCGACTCGGTCGGGGTCGTCGACTCGGTCGGGGTCGTCGACTCGGTCGTCGACTCGGTCGGGGTCGTCGACACTGTCGGGGTCGTCGACTCTTTCGGGGTTGTCGACTCGGTCCTCGACTCTGTCGGGGTCGTCGACTCGGTCGTCGACTCGGTCGGGGTCGTCGACTCGGTCGTCGACTCGGTCGGGGTCGGGGTCGTCGACTCGGTCGGGGTCGTCGACTCGGTCGGGGTCAGGGTCGTCGACTCGGTCGGGGTCGTCGACTCGGTTGGGGTCGTCGACTCGGTCGGGGTTGGGGTCGTCGACTCGGTCGGGGTCGTCGACTCGGTCGGGGTCGGGGTCGTCGACTCGGTCGGGGTCTGAGTCGTCGACTTGGTCGGGGTCGGGGTCGTCGACTCGGTCGGGGTCGTCGACTCGGTCGGGGTCGTCGACTCGGTCGCTGTCGGGGTCATCGACTCGGTTGGGGTCGTCGACTCGGTCGGGATCGGGGTCGTCGACTCGGTCGTCGACTCGGTCGTCGACTCGGTCGGGGTCGTCGACTCGGTCGGGGTCGTCGACTCGGTCGTCGACTCGGTCGTCGACTCGGTCGGGGTCGTCGACTCGGTCGTCGACTCGGTCGTCGACTCGGTCGGAGTCGTCGACTCGGTCGGGGTCGTCGACTCGGTCGGGGTCGTCGACTCGGTCGTCGACTCGGTCGTCGACTCGGTCGGGGTCGTCGACTCGGTCGTCGACTCGGTCGTCGACTCGGTCGGAGTCGTCGACTCGGTCGGGGTCGTCGACTCGGTCGGGGTCGTCGACTCGGTCGTCGACTCGGTCGTCGACTCGGTCGGGGTCGTCGACTCGGTCGTCGACTCGGTCGGGGTCGTCGACTCGGTCGGGGTCGTCGACTCGGTCGTCGACTCGGTCGGGGTCGTCGACTCTGTCGGGGTCGTCGACTCTGTCGGGGTCGTCGACTCGGTCGGGGTCGTTGACTCGGTCGTCGACTCGGTCGGGGTCGTCGACTCGGTCGGGGTCGTCGACTCGGTCGTCGACTCGGTCGGGGTCGTCGACTCGGTCGTCGACGCGGTCGGGGTCGTCGACTCGGTCGGGGTCGTCGACTCGGTCGGGGTCGGGGTCGTCGACTCGGTCGGGGTCGTCGACTCGGTCGTGGTCGGGGTCGTCCACTCGGTCGGGATCGTCGAGTCGGTCGTTGTCGGGGTCGTCGACTCGGTCGGGGTCGGGGTCGTCGACTCGGTCGTCGACGGGGTCGTCGACTCGGTCGGGGTCGTCGATTCGGTCGTCGACTCTGTCGTCGACTCGGTCGGGGTCGTCGACTCGGTCGTCGACTCGGTCGTCGACTCGGTCGGGGTCGTCGACACGGTCGTCGACTCGGTCGTCGACTCGGTCGGGGTCGTCGACTCGGTCGTCGACTCGGTCGTCGACTCGGTCGGGGTCGTCGACTCGGTCGTCGACTCGGTCGTCGACTCGGTCGGGGTCGTCGACTCAGTCGTCGTCGGGGTCGTCGACTCGGTCGTCGACTCGGTCGGGGTCGTCGACTCGGTCGTCGACTCGGTCGTCGTCGTCGACTCGGTCGTCGACTCGGTCGGGGTCGTCGACTCGGTCGTCGACTCGGTCGTCTTCGGGGTCGTAGACTCAGTCGTCGACTCGGTCGTCGACTCGGTCGGGGTCGTCGACTCGGTCGTCGACTCGGTCGTCGTCGTCGACTCGGTCGTCGACTCGGTCGGGGTCGTCGACTCGGTCGGGGTCGTCGACTCGGTCGTCGACTCGGTCGCGGTCGTCGACTCGGTCGTCGACTCGGTCGGGGTCGTCGACTCGGTCGCGGTCGTCGACTCGGTCGTCGACTCGGTCGGAGTCGTCGACTCGGTCGTCGACTCGGTCGGGGTCGTCGACTCGGTCGGGGTCGTCGACTCTGTCGGGTTTGTCGACTCTGTCGGGGTTGTCGACTCGGTCGTCGACTCTGTCGGGGTCGTCGACTCGGTCGTCGACTCGGTCGGGGTCGTCGACTCGGTCGGGGTCAGGGTCGTCGACTCGGTCGGGGTCGTCGACTCGGTTGGGGTCGTCGACTCGGTCGGGGTTGGGGTCGTCGACTCGGTCGGGGTCGTCGACTCGGTCGGGGTCGGGGTCGTCGACTCGGTCGGGGTCTGAGTCGTCGACTTGGTCGGGGTCGGGGTCGTCGACTCGGTCGGGGTCGTCGACTCGGTCGGGGTCGTCGACTCGGTCGCTGTCGGGGTCATCGACTCGGTTGGGGTCGTCGACTCGGTCGGGATCGGGGTCGTCGACTCGGTCGTCGACTCGGTCGTCGACTCGGTCGGGGTCGTCGACTCGGTCGGGGTCGTCGACTCGGTCGTCGACTCGGTCGTCGACTCGGTCGGGGTCGTCGACTCGGTCGTCGACTCGGTCGTCGACTCGGTCGGAGTCGTCGACTCGGTCGGGGTCGTCGACTCGGTCGGGGTCGTCGACTCGGTCGTCGACTCGGTCGTCGACTCGGTCGGGGTCGTCGACTCGGTCGTCGACTCGGTCGGGGTCGTCGACTCGGTCGTCGACTCGGTCGGGGTCGTCGACTCTGTCGGGGTCGTCGACTCTGTCGGGGTCGTCGACTCGGTCGGGGTCGTTGACTCGGTCGTCGACTCGGTCGGGGTCGTCGACTCGGTCGGGGTCGTCGACTCGGTCGTCGACTCGGTCGGGGTCGTCGACTCGGTCGTCGACGCGGTCGGGGTCGTCGACTCGGTCGGGGTCGTCGACTCGGTCGGGGTCGGGGTCGTCGACTCGGTCGGGGTCGTCGACTCGGTCGTGGTCGGGGTCGTCCACTCGGTCGGGATCGTCGAGTCGGTCGTTGTCGGGGTCGTCGACTCGGTCGGGGTCGGGGTCGTCGACTCGGTCGTCGACGGGGTCGTCGACTCGGTCGGGGTCGTCGATTCGGTCGTCGACTCTGTCGTCGACTCGGTCGGGGTCGTCGACTCGGTCGTCGACTCGGTCGTCGACTCGGTCGGGGTCGTCGACACGGTCGTCGACTCGGTCGTCGACTCGGTCGGGGTCGTCGACTCGGTCGTCGACTCGGTCGTCGACTCGGTCGGGGTCGTCGACTCGGTCGTCGACTCGGTCGTCGACTCGGTCGGGGTCGTCGACTCAGTCGTCGTCGGGGTCGTCGACTCGGTCGTCGACTCGGTCGGGGTCGTCGACTCGGTCGTCGACTCGGTCGTCGTCGTCGACTCGGTCGTCGACTCGGTCGGGGTCGTCGACTCGGTCGTCGACTCGGTCGTCTTCGGGGTCGTAGACTCAGTCGTCGACTCGGTCGTCGACTCGGTCGGGGTCGTCGACTCGGTCGTCGACTCGGTCGTCGTCGTCGACTCGGTCGTCGACTCGGTCGGGGTCGTCGACTCGGTCGTCGACGCGGTCGGGGTCGTCGACTCGGTCGGGGTCGTCGACTCGGTCGGGGTCGGGGTCGTCGACTCGGTCGGGGTCGTCGACTCGGTCGTGGTCGGGGTCGTCCACTCGGTCGGGATCGTCGAGTCGGTCGTTGTCGGGGTCGTCGACTCGGTCGGGGTCGGGGTCGTCGACTCGGTCGTCGACGGGGTCGTCGACTCGGTCGGGGTCGTCGATTCGGTCGTCGACTCTGTCGTCGACTCGGTCGGGGTCGTCGACTCGGTCGTCGACTCGGTCGTCGACTCGGTCGGGGTCGTCGACACGGTCGTCGACTCGGTCGTCGACTCGGTCGGGGTCGTCGACTCGGTCGTCGACTCGGTCGTCGACTCGGTCGGGGTCGTCGACTCGGTCGTCGACTCGGTCGTCGACTCGGTCGGGGTCGTCGACTCAGTCGTCGTCGGGGTCGTCGACTCGGTCGTCGACTCGGTCGGGGTCGTCGACTCGGTCGTCGACTCGGTCGTCGTCGTCGACTCGGTCGTCGACTCGGTCGGGGTCGTCGACTCGGTCGTCGACTCGGTCGTCTTCGGGGTCGTAGACTCAGTCATCGACTCGGTCGTCGACTCGGTCGGGGTCGTCGACTCGGTCGTCGACTCGGTCGTCGTCGTCGACTCGGTCGTCGACTCGGTCGGGGTCGTCGACTCGGTCGGGGTCGTCGACTCGGTCGTCGACTCGGTCGCGGTCGTCGACTCGGTCGTCGACTCGGTCGGGGTCGTCGACTCGGTCGCGGTCGTCGACTCGGTCGTCGACTCGGTCGGAGTCGTCGACTCGGTCGTCGACTCGGTCGGGGTCGTCGACTCGGTCGGGGTCGTCGACTCTGTCGGGTTTGTCGACTCTGTCGGGGTTGTCGACTCGTCGTCGACTCTGTCGGGGTCGTCGACTCGGTCGTCGACTCGGTCGGGGTCGTCGACTCGGTCGGGGTCGGGGTCGTCGACTCGGTCGGGGTCGGTCGACTCGGTCGGGGTCAGGGGTCGTCGACTCGGTCGGGGGTCGGGGTCGTCGACGTCGGTCGGGGTCGTCGACTCGGTCGGGGTCGGGGTCGTCGACTCGGTCGGGTTCGTCGACTCGGTCGGGGTCGTCGACTCGGTCGGGGTCGGGGTCGTCGACTCGGTCGGGGTCGGGGTCGTCGACTCGGTCGTCGACGGGGTCGTCGACTCGGTCGTCGACGGGGTCGTCGACTCGGTCGGGGTCGGGGTCGTCGACTCGGTCGTCGACTCGGTCGTCGACTCGGTCGGGGTCGTCGACCCGGTCGGGGGTCGTCGACTCGGTCGTCGACTCTGTCGTCGACTCGGTCGGGGTCGTCGACTCGGTCGTCGACTCGGTCGTCGACTCGGTCGGGGTCGTCGACTCGGTCGTCGACTCGGTCGTCGACTTGGTCGGGGTCGTCGACTCGGTCGGGGTCGTCGACTCGGTCGTCGACTCGGTCGTCGACTCGGTCGGGGTCGTCGACTCGGTCGGGGTCGTCGACTCGGTCGTCGACTCGGTCGTCGACTCGGTCAGGGTTGTCGACTCGGTCGGGGTTGTCGACTCGGTCGTCGACTCGGTCGGGGTCGTCTACTCGGTCGGGGTCGTCGACTCGGTCGTCGACTCGGTCGTCGACTTGGTCAGGGTCGTCGACTCGGTCGTAGACTCGGTCGTCGACTCGGTCGGGGTCGTCGACTCGGTCGTCGACTCGGTCGGGGTCGTCGACTCGGTCGGGGTCGTCGACTCGGTCGTCGACTCGGTCGGGGTCGTCGACTCGGTCGTCGACGGGGTCGTCGACTCGGTCAGGGTCGTCGACTCGGTCGTCGACTCGGTCGGGGTCGTCGACTCGGTCGGGGTCGTCGACTCTGTCGTCGACGCGGTCGGGGTCGTCGACTCGGTCGGGGTCGTCGACTCGGTCGTCGACTCGGTCGGGGTCGTCGACTCGGTCGGGGTCGTCAACTCGGTCGTCGACTCAGTCGGGGTCGTCGACTCGGTCGGGGTCGGGGTCGTCGACACGGTCGGGGTCGTCGACTCGGTCGGGGTCGGGGTCGTCGACTCGGTCGGGGTCGTCGACTCGGTCGTGGTCAGGGTCGTCCACTCGGTCGGGGTCGTCGACTCGGTCGGGGTCGGTGTCGTCGACTCGGTCGGGGTCGGGGTCGTCGACTCGGTCGTCGACGGGGTCGTCGACTCGGTCGGGGTCGGGGTCGTCGACTCGGTCGTCGACTCGGTCGGGGTCGTCGACACGGTCGTCGACTCGGTCGTCGACTCGGTCGGGGTCGTCGACTCGGTCGTCGACTCGGTCGTCGACTCGGTCGGGGTCGTCGACTCGGTCGGGGTCGTCGACTCGGTCGTCGACTCGGTCGGGGTCGTCGACTCGGTCGTCGACTCGGTCGTCGACTCGGTCGGGGTCGTCGACTCGGTCGTCGACTCGGTCGTCGTCGGGGTCGTCGACTCGGTCGTCGACTCGGTCATCGACTCGGTCGGGGTCGTCGACTCGGTCGTCGTCGGGGTCGTCGACTCGGTCATCGACTCGGTCGGGGTCGTCGACTCGGTCGTCGACTCGGTCGGGGTCGTCGACTCGGTCGTCGACTCGGTCGTCGTCGGGGTCGTAGACTCAGTCGTCGACTCGGTCGTCGACTCGGTCGGGGTCGTCGACTCGGTCGTCGACTCGGTCATCGTCGTCGACTCGGTCGTGGACTCGGTCGGGGTCGTCGACTCGGTCGTCGACTCGGTCGTCGACTCAGTCGGGGTCGTCGACTCGGTCGTCGACTCGGTCGTCGACTTGGTCGGGGTCGTCGACTCGGTCGGGGTCGTCGACGGGGTCGTCGTCTCGGTCGTCGACTCGGTCGGGGTCGTCGACGGGGTCGTCGTCGTCGACGCGGTCGGGGTCGTCGACGGGGTCGTCGTCGTCGACTCGGTCAGGGTCGTCGACGGTGTCGTCGTCGTCGACTCGGTCGTGGACTCGGTCGGGGTCGTCGACTCGGTCGTCGACTCGGTCGGGGTCGTCGACTCGGTCGGGGTCGTCGACTCGGTCGTCGACTCGGTCGCGGTCGTCGACTCGGTCGACGACTCGGTCGTCGACTCGATCGTCGTCGTCGACTCGGTCGTCGACTCGGTCGTCGACTCGGTCGTCGACTCGGTCGTCGACTCGGTCGTCGTCGTCGACTCGGTCGTCGACTCGGTCGTCGTCGTCGACTCGGTCGTCGACTCCGTCGGGGTCGTCGACTCGGTCGTCGACTCGGTCGTCGACTCGGTCGGGGTCGTCGACTCGGTCGTCGACTCGGTCGTCGACTTGGTCGGGGTCGTCGACTCGGTCGGGGTCGTCGACGGGGTCGTCGTCTCGGTCGTCGATTCGGTCGGGGTCGTCGACGGGGTCGTCGTCGTCGACGCGGTCGTGGACTCGGTCGGGGTCGTCGACTCGGTCGGGGTCGTCGACTCGGTCGTCGACTCGGTCGCGGTCGTCGACTCGGTCGTCGACTCGGTCGGGGTCGTCGACTCGGTCGTGGTCGTCGACTCGGTCGTCGACTCGGTCGGGGTCGTCGACTCTGTCGGGGTCGTCGACTCTGTCGGGGTTGTCGACTCGGTCGTCGACTCTGTCGGGGTCGTCAACTCGGTCGTCGACTCGGTCGGGGTCGTCGACTCGGTCGTCGACTCGGTCGGGGTCGGGATCGTCGACTCGGTCGGGGTCGTCGACTCGGTCGGGGTCAGGGTCGTCGACTCGGTCGGGGTCGGGGTCGTCGACTCGGTCGGGGTCGTCGACTCGGTTGGGGTCGTCGACTCGGTCGGGGTCGGGGTCGTCGACTCGTTCGGGGTCGTCGACTCGGTCGGGGTCGTCGACTCGGTCGGGGTCGGGGTCGTCGACTCGTTCGGGGTCTGGGTCGTCGACTCGGTCGGGGTCGGGGTCGTCGACTCGGTCGGGGTCGTCGACTCGGTCGGGGTCGGGGTCGTCGACTCGGTCGGGGTCGTCGTCTCGTTCGTCGACTCGGTCGTCGTCGTCGACTCGGTCGTCGACTCGGTCGTCGACTCGGTCGGGGTCGTCGTCTCGTTCGTCGACTCGGTCGTCGTCGTCGACTCGGTCGTCGACTCGGTCGTCGACTCGGTCGCGGTCGTCGACTCGGTCGTCGACTCGGTCGGAGTCGTCGACTCGGTCGTCGACTCGGTTGGGGTCGTCGACTCGGTCGGGGTCGTCGACTCTGTCGGGTTTGTCGACTCTGTCGGGGTTGTCAACTCGGTCGTCGACTCTGTCGGGGTCGTCGACTCGGTCGTCGACTCGGTCGGGGTCGTCGACTCGGTCGCGGTCGGGGTCGTCGACTCGGTCGGGGTCGTCGACTCGGTCGGGGTCAGGGTCGTCGACTCGGTCGGGGTCGGGGTCGTCGACTCGGTCGGGGTCGTCGACTCGGTCGGGGTCGGGGTCGTCGCCTCGGTCGGGGTCGTCGACTCGGTCGGGGTCGGGGTCGTCGACTCGGTCGGGGTCGGGGTCGTCGACTCGGTCGGAGTCGGGGTCGTCGACTCGGTCGTCGACGGGATCGTCGACTCGGTCGGGTTCGGGGTCGTCGACTCGGTCGTCGACTCGGTCGTCGACTCGGTCGGGGTCGTCGACTCGGTCGTCGACTCGGTCGTCGACTTGGTCGGGGTCGTCGACTCGGTCGTCGACTCGGTCGGGTCGTCGACTCGGTCGGGGTCGTCGACTCGGTCGGGGTCGTCGACTCGGTCGTCGACTCGGTCGTCGACTCGGTCGGGGTCGTCGACTCGGTCGGGGTCGTCGACTCGGTCGTCGACTCGGTCGTCGATTCGGTCGGGGTTGTCGACTCGGTCGGGGTTGTCGACTCGGTCGTCGACTGGGTCGTCGACCGGGTCGTCGACTCGGTCGTCTACTCGGTCGGGGTCGTCGACTCGGTCGTCGACTCGGTCGTCGACTTGGTCGGGGTCGTCGACTCGGTCGTAGACTCGGTCGTCGACTCGGTCGGGGTCGTCGACTCGGTCGGGGTCGTCGACTCGGTCGTCGACTCGGTCGGGGTCGTCGACTCGGTCGTCGACGGGGTCGTCGACTCGGTCAGGGTCGTCGACTCTGTCGGGGTTGTCGACTCCGTCCTCGACTCTGTCGGGGTCGTCGACTCGGTCGTCGACTCGGTCGGGGTCGTCGACTCGGTCGTCGACTCGGTCGGGGTCGGGGTCGTCGACTCGGTCGGGGTCGTCGACTCGGTCGGGGTCAGGGTCGTCGACTCGGTCGGGGTCGTCGACTCGGTTGGGGTCGTCGACTCGGTTGGGGTTGGGGTCGTCGACTCGGTCGGGGTCGTCGACTCGGTCGGGGTCGGGGTCGTCGACTCGGTCGGGGTCTGGGTCGTCGACTTGGTCGGGGTCGGGTTCGTCGACTCGGTCGGGGTCGTCGACTCGGTCGGGGTCGTCGACTCGGTCGGGGTCGGGGTCGTCGACTCGGTCGGGGTCGTCGACTCGGTCGTCGACTCGGTCGTCGACTCGGTCGGGGTCGTCGACTCGGTCGTCGACTCGGTCGTCGACTCGGTCGGAGTCGTCGACTCGGTCGGGGTCGTCGACTCGGTCGGGGTCGTCGACTCGGTCGTCGACTCGGTCGTCGACTCGGTCGGGGTCGTCGACTCGGTCGGAGTCGTCGACTCGGTCGTCGACTCGGTCGGGGTCGTCGACTCGGTCGTCGACTCGGTCGTCGACTCGGTCGGGGTCGTCGACTCGGTCGGGGTCGTCGACTCGGTCGTCGACTCGGTCGTCGACTCGGTCGGGGTTGTCGACTCGGTCGGGGTCGTCGACTCGGTCGTCGACTCGGTCGTCGACTCGGTCGGGGTCGTCGACGGGGTCGTCGTCGTCGACTCGGTCGGGGTCGTCGACGGGGTCGTTGTCATCGACTCGGTCGGGGTCGTCGACAGGGTCGTCGTCGTCGACTCGGTCGTGGACTCGGTCGGGGTCGTCGACTCGGTCGTGGACTCGGTCGGGGTCGTCGACTCGGTCGTCGACTCGGTCGGGGTCGTCGACTCTGTCGGGGTCGTCGACTCTGTCGGGGTCGTCGACTCGGTCGGGGTCGTCGACTCGGTCGTCGACTCGGTCGGGGTGGTCGACTCGGTCATCTACTCGGTCGGGGTCGTCGACTCGGTCGTCGACTCGGTCGTCGACTCGGTCGGGGTCGTCGACTCGGTCGGGGTCGTCGACTCGGTCGTCGACTCGGTCGGGGTCGTCGACTCGGTCGGGGTCGTCGACTCGGTCGGGGTCGGGGTCGTCGACTCGGTCGGGGTCATCGACTCGGTCGTGGTCGGGGTCGTCCACTCGGTCGGGGTCGTCGACTCGGTCGTTGTCGGGGTCGTCGACTCGGTCGGGGTCGGGGTCGTCGACTCGGTCGTCGACGGGGTCGTCGACTCGGTCGGGGTCGTCGATTCGGTCGTCGACTCGGTCGTCGACTCGGTCGGGGTCGTCGACTCGGTCGTCGACTCGGTCGTCGACTCGGTCGGGGTCGTCGACTCGGTCGTCGACTCGGTCGTCGACTCGGTCGGGGTCGTCGACTCGGTCGGGGTCGTCGACTCGGTCGTCGACTCGGTCGGGGTCGTCGACTCGGTCGTCGACTCGGTCGTCGTCGGGGTCGTCGACTCGGTCGTCGACTCGGTCATCGACTCGGTCGGGGTCGTCGACTCAGTCGTCGTCGGGGTCGTCGACTCGGTCGTCGACTCGGTCGGGGTCGTCGACTCGGTCGTCGACTCGGTCGTCGTCGTCGACTCGGTCGTCGACTCGGTCGGGGTCGTCGACTCGGTCGTCGACTCGGTCGTCGACTCGGTCGTAGACTCAGTCGTCGACTCGGTCGTCGACTCGGTCGGGGTCGTCGACTCGGTCGTCGACTCGGTCGTCGTCGTCGACTCGGTCGTCGACTCGGTCGTCGTTGTCGACTCGGTCGTCGACTCGGTCGTCGACTCGGTCGGGGTCGTCGACTCGGTCGGGGTCGTCGACTCGGTCGTCGACTCGGTCGCGGTCGTCGACTCGGTCGTCGACTCGGTCGGGGTCGTCGACTCGGTCGCGTTCGTCGACTCGGTCGTCGACTCGGTCGGAGTCGTCGACTCGGTCGTCGACTCGGTCGGGGTCGTCGACTCGGTCGGGGTCGTCGACTCTGTCGGGTTTGTCGACTCTGTCGGGGTTGTCGACTCGGTCGTCGACTCTGTCGGGGTCGTCGACTCGGTCGTCGACTCGGTCGGGGTCGTCGACTCGGTCGGGGTCGGGGTCGTCGACTCGGTCGGGGTCAGGGTCGTCGACTCGGTCGGGGTCGGGGTCGTCGACTCGGTCGGGGTCGTCGACTCGGTCGGGGTCGGGGTCGTCGACTCGGTCGGGGTCGGGGTCGTCGACTCGGTCGGGGTCGTCGACTCGGTCGGGGTCGGGGTCGTCGACTCGGTCGGGGTCGTCGACTCGGTCGTGGTCGGGGTCGTCCACTCGGTCGGGATCGTCGAGTCGGTCGTTGTCGGGGTCGTCGACTCGGTCGGGGTCGGGGTCGTCGACTCGGTCGTCGACGGGGTCGTCGACTCGGTCGGGGTCGTCGATTCGGTCGTCGACTCTGTCGTCGACTCGGTCGGGGTCGTCGACTCGGTCGTCGACTCGGTCGTCGACTCGGTCGGGGTCGTCGACACGGTCGTCGACTCGGTCGTCGACTCGGTCGGGGTCGTCGACTCGGTCGTCGACTCGGTCGTCGACTCGGTCGGGGTCGTCGACTCGGTCGTCGACTTGGTCGTCGTCGGGGTCGTCGACTCGGTCGTCGACTCGGTCGTCGACTCGGTTGGTGTCGTCGACTCGGTCGTTGACTCGGTCGGGGTCGTCGACTCGGTCGGGGTCGTCGACTCAGTCGTCGACTCGGTCGGGGTCGTCGACTCTGTCGGGGTCGTCGACTCTGTCGGGGTTGTCGACTCGGTCCTCGACTCTGTCGGGGTCGTCGACTCGGTCGTCGACTCGGTCGGGGTCGTCGACTCGGTCGTCGACTCGGTCGTCGACTTGGTCGGGGTCGTCGACTCGGTCGGGGTCGTCGACGGGGTCGTCGTCTCGGTCGTCGATTCGGTCGGGGTCGTCGACGGGGTCGTCGTCGTCGACGCGGTCGTGGACTCGGTCGGGGTCGTCGACTCGGTCGGGGTCGTCGACTCGGTCGTCGACTCGGTCGCGGTCGTCGACTCGGTCGTCGACTCGGTCGGGGTCGTCGACTCGGTCGTGGTCGTCGACTCGGTCGTCGACTCGGTCGGGGTCGTCGACTCTGTCGGGGTCGTCGACTCTGTCGGGGTTGTCGACTCGGTCGTCGACTCTGTCGGGGTCGTCAACTCGGTCGTCGACTCGGTCGGGGTCGTCGACTCGGTCGTCGACTCGGTCGGGGTCGGGATCGTCGACTCGGTCGGGGTCGTCGACTCGGTCGGGGTCAGGGTCGTCGACTCGGTCGGGGTCGGGGTCGTCGACTCGGTCGGGGTCGTCGACTCGGTTGGGGTCGTCGACTCGGTCGGGGTCGGGGTCGTCGACTCGTTCGGGGTCGTCGACTCGGTCGGGGTCGTCGACTCGGTCGGGGTCGGGGTCGTCGACTCGTTCGGGGTCTGGGTCGTCGACTCGGTCGGGGTCGGGGTCGTCGACTCGGTCGGGGTCGTCGACTCGGTCGGGGTCGGGGTCGTCGACTCGGTCGGGGTCGTCGTCTCGTTCGTCGACTCGGTCGTCGTCGTCGACTCGGTCGTCGACTCGGTCGTCGACTCGGTCGGGGTCGTCGTCTCGTTCGTCGACTCGGTCGTCGTCGTCGACTCGGTCGTCGACTCGGTCGTCGACTCGGTCGCGGTCGTCGACTCGGTCGTCGACTCGGTCGGAGTCGTCGACTCGGTCGTCGACTCGGTTGGGGTCGTCGACTCGGTCGGGGTCGTCGACTCTGTCGGGTTTGTCGACTCTGTCGGGGTTGTCAACTCGGTCGTCGACTCTGTCGGGGTCGTCGACTCGGTCGTCGACTCGGTCGGGGTCGTCGACTCGGTCGCGGTCGGGGTCGTCGACTCGGTCGGGGTCGTCGACTCGGTCGGGGTCAGGGTCGTCGACTCGGTCGGGGTCGGGGTCGTCGACTCGGTCGGGGTCGTCGACTCGGTCGGGGTCGGGGTCGTCGCCTCGGTCGGGGTCGTCGACTCGGTCGGGGTCGGGGTCGTCGACTCGGTCGGGGTCGGGGTCGTCGACTCGGTCGGAGTCGGGGTCGTCGACTCGGTCGTCGACGGGATCGTCGACTCGGTCGGGTTCGGGGTCGTCGACTCGGTCGTCGACTCGGTCGTCGACTCGGTCGGGGTCGTCGACTCGGTCGTCGACTCGGTCGTCGACTTGGTCGGGGTCGTCGACTCGGTCGTCGACTCGGTCGGGTCGTCGACTCGGTCGGGGTCGTCGACTCGGTCGGGGTCGTCGACTCGGTCGTCGACTCGGTCGTCGACTCGGTCGGGGTCGTCGACTCGGTCGGGGTCGTCGACTCGGTCGTCGACTCGGTCGTCGATTCGGTCGGGGTTGTCGACTCGGTCGGGGTTGTCGACTCGGTCGTCGACTGGGTCGTCGACCGGGTCGTCGACTCGGTCGTCTACTCGGTCGGGGTCGTCGACTCGGTCGTCGACTCGGTCGTCGACTTGGTCGGGGTCGTCGACTCGGTCGTAGACTCGGTCGTCGACTCGGTCGGGGTCGTCGACTCGGTCGGGGTCGTCGACTCGGTCGTCGACTCGGTCGGGGTCGTCGACTCGGTCGTCGACGGGGTCGTCGACTCGGTCAGGGTCGTCGACTCTGTCGGGGTTGTCGACTCCGTCCTCGACTCTGTCGGGGTCGTCGACTCGGTCGTCGACTCGGTCGGGGTCGGGGTCGTCGACTCGGTCGGGGTCGTCGACTCGGTCGGGGTCAGGGTCGTCGACTCGGTCGGGGTCGTCGACTCGGTTGGGGTCGTCGACTCGGTTGGGGTTGGGGTCGTCGACTCGGTCGGGGTCGTCGACTCGGTCGGGGTCGGGGTCGTCGACTCGGTCGGGGTCTGGGTCGTCGACTTGGTCGGGGTCGGGTTCGTCGACTCGGTCGGGGTCGTCGACTCGGTCGGGGTCGTCGACTCGGTCGGGGTCGGGGTCGTCGACTCGGTCGGGGTCGTCGACTCGGTCGTCGACTCGGTCGTCGACTCGGTCGGGGTCGTCGACTCGGTCGTCGACTCGGTCGTCGACTCGGTCGGAGTCGTCGACTCGGTCGGGGTCGTCGACTCGGTCGGGGTCGTCGACTCGGTCGTCGACTCGGTCGTCGACTCGGTCGGGGTCGTCGACTCGGTCGGAGTCGTCGACTCGGTCGTCGACTCGGTCGGGGTCGTCGACTCGGTCGTCGACTCGGTCGTCGACTCGGTCGGGGTCGTCGACTCGGTCGGGGTCGTCGACTCGGTCGTCGACTCGGTCGTCGACTCGGTCGGGGTTGTCGACTCGGTCGGGGTCGTCGACTCGGTCGTCGACTCGGTCGTCGACTCGGTCGGGGTCGTCGACGGGGTCGTCGTCGTCGACTCGGTCGGGGTCGTCGACGGGGTCGTTGTCATCGACTCGGTCGGGGTCGTCGACAGGGTCGTCGTCGTCGACTCGGTCGTGGACTCGGTCGGGGTCGTCGACTCGGTCGTGGACTCGGTCGGGGTCGTCGACTCGGTCGTCGACTCGGTCGGGGTCGTCGACTCTGTCGGGGTCGTCGACTCTGTCGGGGTCGTCGACTCGGTCGGGGTCGTCGACTCGGTCGTCGACTCGGTCGGGGTGGTCGACTCGGTCATCTACTCGGTCGGGGTCGTCGACTCGGTCGTCGACTCGGTCGTCGACTCGGTCGGGGTCGTCGACTCGGTCGGGGTCGTCGACTCGGTCGTCGACTCGGTCGGGGTCGTCGACTCGGTCGGGGTCGTCGACTCGGTCGGGGTCGGGGTCGTCGACTCGGTCGGGGTCATCGACTCGGTCGTGGTCGGGGTCGTCCACTCGGTCGGGGTCGTCGACTCGGTCGTTGTCGGGGTCGTCGACTCGGTCGGGGTCGGGGTCGTCGACTCGGTCGTCGACGGGGTCGTCGACTCGGTCGGGGTCGTCGATTCGGTCGTCGACTCGGTCGTCGACTCGGTCGGGGTCGTCGACTCGGTCGTCGACTCGGTCGTCGACTCGGTCGGGGTCGTCGACTCGGTCGTCGACTCGGTCGTCGACTCGGTCGGGGTCGTCGACTCGGTCGGGGTCGTCGACTCGGTCGTCGACTCGGTCGGGGTCGTCGACTCGGTCGTCGACTCGGTCGTCGTCGGGGTCGTCGACTCGGTCGTCGACTCGGTCATCGACTCGGTCGGGGTCGTCGACTCAGTCGTCGTCGGGGTCGTCGACTCGGTCGTCGACTCGGTCGGGGTCGTCGACTCGGTCGTCGACTCGGTCGTCGTCGTCGACTCGGTCGTCGACTCGGTCGGGGTCGTCGACTCGGTCGTCGACTCGGTCGTCGACTCGGTCGTAGACTCAGTCGTCGACTCGGTCGTCGACTCGGTCGGGGTCGTCGACTCGGTCGTCGACTCGGTCGTCGTCGTCGACTCGGTCGTCGACTCGGTCGTCGTTGTCGACTCGGTCGTCGACTCGGTCGTCGACTCGGTCGGGGTCGTCGACTCGGTCGGGGTCGTCGACTCGGTCGTCGACTCGGTCGCGGTCGTCGACTCGGTCGTCGACTCGGTCGGGGTCGTCGACTCGGTCGCGTTCGTCGACTCGGTCGTCGACTCGGTCGGAGTCGTCGACTCGGTCGTCGACTCGGTCGGGGTCGTCGACTCGGTCGGGGTCGTCGACTCTGTCGGGTTTGTCGACTCTGTCGGGGTTGTCGACTCGGTCGTCGACTCTGTCGGGGTCGTCGACTCGGTCGTCGACTCGGTCGGGGTCGTCGACTCGGTCGGGGTCGGGGTCGTCGACTCGGTCGGGGTCAGGGTCGTCGACTCGGTCGGGGTCGGGGTCGTCGACTCGGTCGGGGTCGTCGACTCGGTCGGGGTCGGGGTCGTCGACTCGGTCGGGGTCGGGGTCGTCGACTCGGTCGGGGTCGTCGACTCGGTCGGGGTCGGGGTCGTCGACTCGGTCGGGGTCGTCGACTCGGTCGTGGTCGGGGTCGTCCACTCGGTCGGGATCGTCGAGTCGGTCGTTGTCGGGGTCGTCGACTCGGTCGGGGTCGGGGTCGTCGACTCGGTCGTCGACGGGGTCGTCGACTCGGTCGGGGTCGTCGATTCGGTCGTCGACTCTGTCGTCGACTCGGTCGGGGTCGTCGACTCGGTCGTCGACTCGGTCGTCGACTCGGTCGGGGTCGTCGACACGGTCGTCGACTCGGTCGTCGACTCGGTCGGGGTCGTCGACTCGGTCGTCGACTCGGTCGTCGACTCGGTCGGGGTCGTCGACTCGGTCGTCGACTTGGTCGTCGTCGGGGTCGTCGACTCGGTCGTCGACTCGGTCGTCGACTCGGTTGGTGTCGTCGACTCGGTCGGGGTCGTCGACTCGGTCGGGGTTGGGGTCGTCGACTCGGTCGGGGTCGTCGACTCGGTCGGGGTCGGGGTCGTCGACTCGGTCGGGGTCTGAGTCGTCGACTTGGTCGGGGTCGGGGTCGTCGACTCGGTCGGGGTCGTCGACTCGGTCGGGGTCGTCGACTCGGTCGCTGTCGGGGTCATCGACTCGGTTGGGGTCGTCGACTCGGTCGGGATCGGGGTCGTCGACTCGGTCGTCGACTCGGTCGTCGACTCGGTCGGGGTCGTCGACTCGGTCGGGGTCGTCGACTCGGTCGTCGACTCGGTCGTCGACTCGGTCGGGGTCGTCGACTCGGTCGTCGACTCGGTCGTCGACTCGGTCGGAGTCGTCGACTCGGTCGGGGTCGTCGACTCGGTCGGGGTCGTCGACTCGGTCGTCGACTCGGTCGTCGACTCGGTCGGGGTCGTCGACTCGGTCGTCGACTCGGTCGTCGACTCGGTCGGAGTCGTCGACTCGGTCGGGGTCGTCGACTCGGTCGGGGTCGTCGACTCGGTCGTCGACTCGGTCGTCGACTCGGTCGGGGTCGTCGACTCGGTCGTCGACTCGGTCGGGGTCGTCGACTCGGTCGTCGACTCGGTCGGGGTCGTCGACTCTGTCGGGGTCGTCGACTCTGTCGGGGTCGTCGACTCGGTCGGGGTCGTTGACTCGGTCGTCGACTCGGTCGGGGTCGTCGACTCGGTCGGGGTCGTCGACTCGGTCGTCGACTCGGTCGGGGTCGTCGACTCGGTCGTCGACGCGGTCGGGGTCGTCGACTCGGTCGGGGTCGTCGACTCGGTCGGGGTCGGGGTCGTCGACTCGGTCGGGGTCGTCGACTCGGTCGTGGTCGGGGTCGTCCACTCGGTCGGGATCGTCGAGTCGGTCGTTGTCGGGGTCGTCGACTCGGTCGGGGTCGGGGTCGTCGACTCGGTCGTCGACGGGGTCGTCGACTCGGTCGGGGTCGTCGATTCGGTCGTCGACTCTGTCGTCGACTCGGTCGGGGTCGTCGACTCGGTCGTCGACTCGGTCGTCGACTCGGTCGGGGTCGTCGACACGGTCGTCGACTCGGTCGTCGACTCGGTCGGGGTCGTCGACTCGGTCGTCGACTCGGTCGTCGACTCGGTCGGGGTCGTCGACTCGGTCGTCGACTCGGTCGTCGACTCGGTCGGGGTCGTCGACTCAGTCGTCGTCGGGGTCGTCGACTCGGTCGTCGACTCGGTCGGGGTCGTCGACTCGGTCGTCGACTCGGTCGTCGTCGTCGACTCGGTCGTCGACTCGGTCGGGGTCGTCGACTCGGTCGTCGACTCGGTCGTCTTCGGGGTCGTAGACTCAGTCGTCGACTCGGTCGTCGACTCGGTCGGGGTCGTCGACTCGGTCGTCGACTCGGTCGTCGTCGTCGACTCGGTCGTCGACTCGGTCGGGGTCGTCGACTCGGTCGGGGTCGTCGACTCGGTCGTCGACTCGGTCGCGGTCGTCGACTCGGTCGTCGACTCGGTCGGGGTCGTCGACTCGGTCGCGGTCGTCGACTCGGTCGTCGACTCGGTCGGAGTCGTCGACTCGGTCGTCGACTCGGTCGGGGTCGTCGACTCGGTCGGGGTCGTCGACTCTGTCGGGTTTGTCGACTCTGTCGGGGTTGTCGACTCGGTCGTCGACTCTGTCGGGGTCGTCGACTCGGTCGTCGACTCGGTCGGGGTCGTCGACTCGGTTGGGGTCAGGGTCGTCGACTCGGTCGGGGTCGTCGACTCGGTTGGGGTCGTCGACTCGGTCGGGGTTGGGGTCGTCGACTCGGTCGGGGTCGTCGACTCGGTCGGGGTCGGGGTCGTCGACTCGGTCGGGGTCTGAGTCGTCGACTTGGTCGGGATCGGGGTCGTCGACTCGGTCGGGGTCGTCGACTCGGTCGGGGTCGTCGACTCGGTCGCTGTCGGGGTCATCGACTCGGTTGGGGTCGTCGACTCGGTCGGGATCGGGGTCGTCGACTCGGTCGTCGACTCGGTCGTCGACTCGGTCGGGGTCGTCGACTCGGTCGGGGTCGTCGACTCGGTCGTCGACTCGGTCGTCGACTCGGTCGGGGTCGTCGACTCGGTCGTCGACTCGGTCGTCGACTCGGTCGGAGTCGTCGACTCGGTCGGGGTCGTCGACTCGGTCGGGGTCGTCGACTCGGTCGTCGACTCGGTCGTCGACTCGGTCGGGGTCGTCGACTCGGTCGTCGACTCGGTCGGGGTCGTCGACTCGGTCGGGGTCGTCGACTCGGTCGTCGACTCGGTCGGGGTCGTCGACTCTGTCGGGGTCGTCGACTCTGTCGGGGTCGTCGACTCGGTCGGGGTCGTTGACTCGGTCGTCGACTCGGTCGGGGTCGTCGACTCGGTCGGGGTCGTCGACTCGGTCGTCGACTCGGTCGGGGTCGTCGACTCGGTCGTCGACGCGGTCGGGGTCGTCGACTCGGTCGGGGTCGTCGACTCGGTCGGGGTCGGGGTCGTCGACTCGGTCGGGGTCGTCGACTCGGTCGTGGTCGGGGTCGTCCACTCGGTCGGGATCGTCGAGTCGGTCGTTGTCGGGGTCGTCGACTCGGTCGGGGTCGGGGTCGTCGACTCGGTCGTCGACGGGGTCGTCGACTCGGTCGGGGTCGTCGATTCGGTCGTCGACTCTGTCGTCGACTCGGTCGGGGTCGTCGACTCGGTCGTCGACTCGGTCGTCGACTCGGTCGGGGTCGTCGACACGGTCGTCGACTCGGTCGTCGACTCGGTCGGGGTCGTCGACTCGGTCGTCGACTCGGTCGTCGACTCGGTCGGGGTCGTCGACTCGGTCGTCGACTCGGTCGTCGACTCGGTCGGGGTCGTCGACTCAGTCGTCGTCGGGGTCGTCGACTCGGTCGTCGACTCGGTCGGGGTCGTCGACTCGGTCGTCGACTCGGTCGTCGTCGTCGACTCGGTCGTCGACTCGGTCGGGGTCGTCGACTCGGTCGTCGACTCGGTCGTCTTCGGGGTCGTAGACTCAGTCGTCGACTCGGTCGTCGACTCGGTCGGGGTCGTCGACTCGGTCGTCGACTCGGTCGTCGTCGTCGACTCGGTCGTCGACTCGGTCGGGGTCGTCGACTCGGTCGTCGACGCGGTCGGGGTCGTCGACTCGGTCGGGGTCGTCGACTCGGTCGGGGTCGGGGTCGTCGACTCGGTCGGGGTCGTCGACTCGGTCGTGGTCGGGGTCGTCCACTCGGTCGGGATCGTCGAGTCGGTCGTTGTCGGGGTCGTCGACTCGGTCGGGGTCGGGGTCGTCGACTCGGTCGTCGACGGGGTCGTCGACTCGGTCGGGGTCGTCGATTCGGTCGTCGACTCTGTCGTCGACTCGGTCGGGGTCGTCGACTCGGTCGTCGACTCGGTCGTCGACTCGGTCGGGGTCGTCGACACGGTCGTCGACTCGGTCGTCGACTCGGTCGGGGTCGTCGACTCGGTCGTCGACTCGGTCGTCGACTCGGTCGGGGTCGTCGACTTGGTCGTCGACTCGGTCGTCGACTCGGTCGGGGTCGTCGACTCAGTCGTCGTCGGGGTCGTCGACTCGGTCGTCGACTCGGTCGGGGTCGTCGACTCGGTCGTCGACTCGGTCGTCGTCGTCGACTCGGTCGTCGACTCGGTCGGGGTCGTCGACTCGGTCGTCGACTCGGTCGTCTTCGGGGTCGTAGACTCAGTCATCGACTCGGTCGTCGACTCGGTCGGGGTCGTCGACTCGGTCGTCGACTCGGTCGTCGTCGTCGACTCGGTCGTCGACTCGGTCGGGGTCGTCGACTCGGTCGGGGTCGTCGACTCGGTCGTCGACTCGGTCGCGGTCGTCGACTCGGTCGTCGACTCGGTCGGGGTCGTCGACTCGGTCGCGGTCTTCGACTCGGTCGTCGACTCGGTCGGAGTCGTCGACTCGGTCGTCGACTCGGTCGGGGTCGTCGACTCGGTCGGGGTCGTCGACTCTGTCGGGTTTGTCGACTCTGTCGGGGTTGTCGACTCGGTCGTCGACTCTGTCGGGGTCGTCGACTCGGTCGTCGACTCGGTCGGGGTCGTCGACTCGGTCGGGGTCGGGGTCGTCGACTCGGTCGGGGTCGTCGACTCGGTCGGGGTCAGGGTCGTCGACTCGGTCGGGGTCGGGGTCGTCGACTCGGTCGGGGTCGTCGACTCGGTCGGGGTCGGGGTCGTCGACTCGGTCGGGTTCGTCGACTCGGTCGGGGTCGTCGACTCGGTCGGGGTCGGGGTCGTCGACTCGGTCGGGGTCGGGGTCGTCGACTCGGTCGTCGACGGGGTCGTCGACTCGGTCGTCGACGGGGTCGTCGACTCGGTCGGGGTCGGGGTCGTCGACTCGGTCGTCGACTCGGTCGTCGACTCGGTCGGGGTCGTCGACCCGGTCGGGGTCGTCGACTCGGTCGTCGACTCTGTCGTCGACTCGGTCGGGGTCGTCGACTCGGTCGTCGACTCGGTCGTCGACTCGGTCGGGGTCGTCGACTCGGTCGTCGACTCGGTCGTCGACTTGGTCGGGGTCGTCGACTCGGTCGGGGTCGTCGACTCGGTCGTCGACTCGGTCGTCGACTCGGTCGGGGTCGTCGACTCGGTCGGGGTCGTCGACTCGGTCGTCGACTCGGTCGTCGACTCGGTCAGGGTTGTCGACTCGGTCGGGGTTGTCGACTCGGTCGTCGACTCGGTCGGGGTCGTCTACTCGGTCGGGGTCGTCGACTCGGTCGTCGACTCGGTCGTCGACTTGGTCAGGGTCGTCGACTCGGTCGTAGACTCGGTCGTCGACTCGGTCGGGGTCGTCGACTCGGTCGTCGACTCGGTCGGGGTCGTCGACTCGGTCGGGGTCGTCGACTCGGTCGTCGACTCGGTCGGGGTCGTCGACTCGGTCGTCGACGGGGTCGTCGACTCGGTCAGGGTCGTCGACTCGGTCGTCGACTCGGTCGGGGTCGTCGACTCGGTCGGGGTCGTCGACTCTGTCGTCGACGCGGTCGGGGTCGTCGACTCGGTCGGGGTCGTCGACTCGGTCGTCGACTCGGTCGGGGTCGTCAACTCGGTCGGGGTCGTCAACTCGGTCGTCGACTCAGTCGGGGTCGTCGACTCGGTCGGGGTCGGGGTCGTCGACACGGTCGGGGTCGTCGACTCGGTCGGGGTCGGGGTCGTCGACTCGGTCGGGGTCGTCGACTCGGTCGTGGTCAGGGTCGTCCACTCGGTCGGGGTCGTCGACTCGGTCGGGGTCGGTGTCGTCGACTCGGTCGGGGTCGGGGTCGTCGACTCGGTCGTCGACGGGGTCGTCGACTCGGTCGGGGTCGGGGTCGTCGACTCGGTCGTCGACTCGGTCGGGGTCGTCGACACGGTCGTCGACTCGGTCGTCGACTCGGTCGGGGTCGTCGACTCGGTCGTCGACTCGGTCGTCGACTCGGTCGGGGTCGTCGACTCGGTCGGGGTCGTCGACTCGGTCGTCGACTCGGTCGGGGTCGTCGACTCGGTCGTCGACTCGGTCGTCGACTCGGTCGGGGTCGTCGACTCGGTCGTCGACTCGGTCGTCGTCGGGGTCGTCGACTCGGTCGTCGACTCGGTCATCGACTCGGTCGGGGTCGTCGACTCGGTCGTCGTCGGGGTCGTCGACTCGGTCATCGACTCGGTCGGGGTCGTCGACTCGGTCGTCGACTCGGTCGGGGTCGTCGACTCGGTCGTCGACTCGGTCGTCGTCGGGGTCGTAGACTCAGTCGTCGACTCGGTCGTCGACTCGGTCGGGGTCGTCGACTCGGTCGTCGACTCGGTCATCGTCGTCGACTCGGTCGTGGACTCGGTCGGGGTCGTCGACTCGGTCGTCGACTCGGTCGTCGACTCAGTCGGGGTCGTCGACTCGGTCGTCGACTCGGTCGTCGACTTGGTCGGGGTCGTCGACTCGGTCGGGGTCGTCGACGGGGTCGTCGTCTCGGTCGTCGACTCGGTCGGGGTCGTCGACGGGGTCGTCGTCGTCGACGCGGTCGGGGTCGTCGACGGGGTCGTCGTCGTCGACTCGGTCAGGGTCGTCGACGGTGTCGTCGTCGTCGACTCGGTCGTGGACTCGGTCGGGGTCGTCGACTCGGTCGTCGACTCGGTCGGGGTCGTCGACTCGGTCGGGGTCGTCGACTCGGTCGTCGACTCGGTCGCGGTCGTCGACTCGGTCGACGACTCGGTCGTCGACTCGATCGTCGTCGTCGACTCGGTCGTCGAGTCGGTCGTCGACTCGGTCGTCGACTCGGTCGTCGACTCGGTCGTCGTCGTCGACTCGGTCGTCGACTCCGTCGGGGTCGTCGACTCGGTCGTCGACTCGGTCGTCGACTCGGTCGGGGTCGTCGACTCGGTCGTCGACTCGGTCGTCGACTTGGTCGGGGTCGTCGACTCGGTCGGGGTCGTCGACGGGGTCGTCGTCTCGGTCGTCGATTCGGTCGGGGTCGTCGACGGGGTCGTCGTCGTCGACGCGGTCGTGGACTCGGTCGGGGTCGTCGACTCGGTCGGGGTCGTCGACTCGGTCGTCGACTCGGTCGCGGTCGTCGACTCGGTCGTCGACTCGGTCGGGGTCGTCGACTCGGTCGTGGTCGTCGACTCGGTCGTCGACTCGGTCGGGGTCGTCGACTCTGTCGGGGTCGTCGACTCTGTCGGGGTTGTCGACTCGGTCGTCGACTCTGTCGGGGTCGTCAACTCGGTCGTCGACTCGGTCGGGGTCGTCGACTCGGTCGTCGACTCGGTCGGGGTCGGGATCGTCGACTCGGTCGGGGTCGTCGACTCGGTCGGGGTCAGGGTCGTCGACTCGGTCGGGGTCGGGGTCGTCGACTCGGTCGTCGACGGGGTCGTCGACTCGGTCGGGGTCGTCGATTCGGTCGTCGACTCTGTCGTCGACTCGGTCGGGGTCGTCGACTCGGTCGTCGACTCGGTCGTCGACTCGGTCGGGGTCGTCGACACGGTCGTCGACTCGGTCGTCGACTCGGTCGGGGTCGTCGACTCGGTCGTCGACTCGGTCGTCGACTCGGTCGGGGTCGTCGACTCGGTCGTCGACTCGGTCGTCGACTCGGTCGGGGTCGTCGACTCGGTCGGGGTCGTCGACTCGGTCGTCGACTCGGTCGGGGTCGTCGACTCGGTCGTCGACTCGGTCGTCGTCGGGGTCGTCGACTCGGTCGTCGACTCGGTCATCGACTCGGTCAGGGTCGTCGACTCAGTCGTCGTCGGGGTCGTCGACTCGGTCGTCGACTCGGTCGGGGTCGTCGACTCGGTCGTCGACTCGGTCGTCGTCGTCGACTCGGTCGTCGACTCGGTCAGGGTCGTCGACTCGGTCGTCGACTCGGTCGTCGTCGGTGTCGTAGACTCAGTCGTCGACTCGGTCGTCGACTCGGTCGGGGTCGTCGACTCGGTCGTCGACTCGGTCGTCGTCGTCGACTCGGTCGTCGACTCGGTCGGGGTCGTCGACTCGGTCGTCGACTCGGTCGGGGTCGTCGACTCGGTCGGGGTCGTCGACTCGGTCGTCGACTCGGTCGCGGTCGTCGACTCGGTCGTCGACTCGGTCGGGGTCGTCGACTCGGTCGCGGTCGTCGACTCGGTCGTCGACTCGGTCGGAGTCGTCGACTCGGTCGTCGACTCGGTCGGGGTCGTCGACTCGGTCGGGGTCGTCGACTCTGTCGGGTTTGTCGACTCTGTCGGGGTTGTCGACTCGGTCGTCGACTCTGTCGGGGTCGTCGACTCGGTCGTCGACTCGGTCGGGGTCGTCGACTCGGTCGGGGTCGGGGTCGTCGACTCGGTCGGGGTCGTCGACTCAGTCAGGGTCAGGGTCGTCGACTCGGTCGGGGTCGGGGTCGTCGACTCGGTCGGGGTCGTCGACTCGGTCGGGGTCGGGGTCGTCGACTCGGTCGGGGTCGTCGACTCGGTCGGGGTCGGGGTCGTCGACTCGGTCGGGGTCGGGGTTGTCGACTCGGTCGGAGTCGGGGTCGTCGACTCGGTCGTCGACGGGATCGTCGACTCGGTCGGGTTCGGGGTCGTCGACTCGGTCGTCGACTCGGTCGTCGACTCGGTCAGGGTCGTCGACTCGGTCGTCGACTCGGTCGTCGACTTGGTCGGGGTCGTCGACTCGGTCGTCGACTCGGTCGGGTCGTCGACTCGGTCGGGGTCGTCGACTCGGTCGGGGTCGTCGACTCGGTCGTCGACTCGGTCGTCGACTCGGTCGGGGTCGTCGACTCGGTCGTCGACTCGGTCGTCGATTCGGTCGGGGTTGTCGACTCGGTCGGGGTTGTCGACTCGGTCGTCGACTGGGTCGTCGACCGGGTCGTCGACTCGGTCGTCTACTCGGTCGGGGTCGTCGACTCGGTCGTCGACTCGGTCGTCGACTTGGTCGGGGTCGTCGACTCGGTCGTAGACTCGGTCGTCGACTCGGTCGGGGTCGTCGACTCGGTCGGGGCCGTCGACTCGGTCGTCGACTCGGTCAGGGTCGTCGACTCTGTCGGGGTTGTCGACTCGGTCCTCGACTCTGTCGGGGTCGTCGACTCGGTCGTCGACTCGGTCGGGGTCGTCGACTCGGTCATCGACTCGGTCGGGGTCGGGGTCGTCGACTCGGTCGGGGTCGTCGACTCGGTCGGGGTCAGGGTCGTCGACTCGGTCGGGGTCGTCGACTCGGTCGGGGTCGGGGTCGTCGACTCGGTCGGGGTCTGGGTCGTCGACTTGGTCGGGGTCGGGTTCGTCGACTCGTTCGGGGTCGTCGACTCGGTCGGGGTCGTCGACTCGGTCGGGGTCGGGGTCGTCGACTCGGTTGGGGTCGTCGACTCGGTCGGGGTCGGGGTCGTCGACTCGGTCGTCGACTCGGTCGGGGTCGTCGACTCGGTCGGGGTCGTCGACTCGGTCGTCGACTCGGTCGTCGACTCGGTCGGGGTCGTCGACTCGGTCGTCGACTCGGTCGTCGACTCGGTCGGAGTCGTCGACTCGGTCGGGGTCGTCGACTCGGTTGGGGTCGTCGACTCGGTCGGGGTTGGGGTCGTCGACTCGGTCGGGGTCGTCGACTCGGTCGGGGTCGGGGTCGTCGACTCGGTCGGGGTCTGAGTCGTCGACTTGGTCGGGGTCGGGGTCGTCGACTCGGTCGGGGTCGTCGACTCGGTCGGGGTCGGGGTCGTCGACTCGGTTGGGGTCGTCGACTCGGTCGGGATCGGGGTCGTCGACTCGGTCGTCGACTCGGTCGTCGACTCGGTCGGGGTCGTCGACTCGGTCGGGGTCGTCGACTCGGTCGTCGACTCGGTCGTCGACTCGGTCGGAGTCGTCGACTCGGTCGGGGTCGTCGACTCGGTCGGGGTCGTCGACTCGGTCGTCGACTCGGTCGTCGACTCGGTCGGGGTCGTCGACTCGGTCGGGGTCGTCGACTCGGTCGTCGACTCGGTCGGGGTCGTCGACTCGGTCGGGGTCGTCAACTCGGTCGTCGACTCGGTCGGGGTCGTCGACTCGGTCGTCGACTCGGTCGGGGTCGTCGACTCTGTCGGGGTCGTCGACTCTGTCGGGGTCGTCGACTCGGTCGGGGTCGTCGACTCGGTCGTCGACTCGGTCGGGGTCGTCGACTCGGTCGTCTACTCGGTCGGGGTCGTCGACTCGGTCGTCGACTCGGTCGTCGACTCGGTCGGGGTCGTCGACTCGGTCGTAGACTCGGTCGTCGACTCGGTCGGGGTCGTCGACTCGGTCGTCGACTCGGTCGGGGTCGTCGACTCGGTCGGGGTCGTCGACTCGGTCGTCGACTCGGTCGGGGTCGTCGACTCGGTCGTCGACGCGGTCGGGGTCGTCGACTCGGTCGGGGTCGTCGACTCGGTCGTGGTCGGGGTCGTCCACTCGGTCGGGATCGTCGAGTCGGTCGTTGTCGGGGTCGTCGACTCGGTCGGGGTCGGGGTCGTCGACTCGGTCGTCGACGGGGTCGTCGACTCGGTCGGGGTCGTCGATTCGGTCGTCGACTCTGTCGTCGACTCGGTCGGGGTCGTCGACTCGGTCGTCGACTCGGTCGTCGACTCGGTCGGGGTCGTCGACACGGTCGTCGACTCGGTCGTCGACTCGGTCGGGGTCGTCGACTCGGTCGTCGACTCGGTCGTCGACTCGGTCGGGGTCGTCGACTCGGTCGTCGACTCGGTCGTCGACTCGGTCGGGGTCGTCGACTCGGTCGTCGACTCGGTCGGGGTCGTCGACTCGGTCGTCGACTCGGTCGTCGTCGGGGTCGTCGACTCGGTCGTCGACTCGGTCATCGACTCGGTCAGGGTCGTCGACTCAGTCGTCGTCGGGGTCGTCGACTTGGTCGTCGACTCGGTCGGGGTCGTCGACTCGGTCGTCGACTCGGTCGTCGTCGTCGACTCGGTCGTCGACTCGGTCGGGGTCGTCGACTCGGTCGTCGACTCGGTCGTCGACTCGGTCGTCGTCGGTGTCGTAGACTCAGTCGTCGACTCGGTCGTCGACTCGGTCGGGGTCGTCGACTCGGTCGTCGACTCGGTCGTCGTCGTCGACTCGGTCGTCGACTCGGTCGGGGTCGTCGACTCGGTCGTCGACTCGGTCGCGGTCGTCGACTCGGTCGTCGACTCGGTCGGGGTCGTCGACTCGGTCGCGGTCGTCGACTCGGTCGTCGACTCGGTCGGAGTCGTCGACTCGGTCGTCGACTCGGTCGGGGTCGTCGACTCGGTCGGGGTCGTCGACTCTGTCGGGTTTGTCGACTCTGTCGGGGTTGTCGACTCGGTCGTCGACTCTGTCGGGGTCGTCGACTCGGTCGTCGACTCGGTCGGGGTCGTCGACTCGGTCGGGGTCGGGGTCGTCGACTCGGTCGGGGTCGTCGACTCGGTCAGGGTCAGGGTCGTCGACTCGGTCGGGGTCGGGGTCGTCGACTCGGTCGGGGTCGTCGACTCGGTCGGGGTCGGGGTCGTCGACTCGGTCGGGGTCGTCGACTCGGTCGGGGTCGGGGTCGTCGACTCGGTCGGGGTCGGGGTTGTCGACTCGGTCGGAGTCGGGGTCGTCGACTCGGTCGTCGACGGGATCGTCGACTCGGTCGGGTTCGGGGTCGTCGACTCGGTCGTCGACTCGGTCGTCGACTCGGTCAGGGTCGTCGACTCGGTCGTCGACTCGGTCGTCGACTTGGTCGGGGTCGTCGACTCGGTCGTCGACTCGGTCGGGTCGTCGACTCGGTCGGGGTCGTCGACTCGGTCGGGGTCGTCGACTCGGTCGTCGACTCGGTCGTCGACTCGGTCGGGGTCGTCGACTCGGTCGTCGACTCGGTCGTCGATTCGGTCGGGGTTGTCGACTCGGTCGGGGTTGTCGACTCGGTCGTCGACTGGGTCGTCGACCGGGTCGTCGACTCGGTCGTCTACTCGGTCGGGGTCGTCGACTCGGTCGTCGACTCGGTCGTCGACTTGGTCGGGGTCGTCGACTCGGTCGTAGACTCGGTCGTCGACTCGGTCGGGGTCGTCGACTCGGTCGGGGCCGTCGACTCGGTCGTCGACTCGGTCAGGGTCGTCGACTCTGTCGGGGTTGTCGACTCGGTCCTCGACTCTGTCGGGGTCGTCGACTCGGTCGTCGACTCGGTCGGGGTCGTCGACTCGGTCATCGACTCGGTCGGGGTCGGGGTCGTCGACTCGGTCGGGGTCGTCGACTCGGTCGGGGTCAGGGTCGTCGACTCGGTCGGGGTCGTCGACTCGGTCGGGGTCGGGGTCGTCGACTCGGTCGGGGTCTGGGTCGTCGACTTGGTCGGGGTCGGGTTCGTCGACTCGTTCGGGGTCGTCGACTCGGTCGGGGTCGTCGACTCGGTCGGGGTCGGGGTCGTCGACTCGGTTGGGGTCGTCGACTCGGTCGGGGTCGGGGTCGTCGACTCGGTCGTCGACTCGGTCGGGGTCGTCGACTCGGTCGGGGTCGTCGACTCGGTCGTCGACTCGGTCGTCGACTCGGTCGGGGTCGTCGACTCGGTCGTCGACTCGGTCGTCGACTCGGTCGGAGTCGTCGACTCGGTCGGGGTCGTCGACTCGGTCGGGGTCGTCGACTCGGTCGTCGACTCGGTCGTCGACTCGGTCGGGGTCGTCGACTCGGTCGGGGTCGTCGACTCGGTCTTCGACTCGGTCGTCGACTCGGTCGGGGTTGTCGACTCGGTCGGGGTCGTCGACTCGGTCGTCGACTCGGTCGTCGACTCGGTCGGGGTCGTCGACGGGGTCGTTGTCGTCGACTCGGTCGGGGTCGTCGACGGGGTCGTCGTCATCGACTCGGTCGGGGTCGTCGACTCTGTCGGGGTCGTCGACTCGGTCGGGGTCGTCGACTCGGTCGTCGACTCGGTCGGGGTGGTCGACTCGGTCGTCTACTCGGTCGGGGTCGTCGACTCGGTCGTCGACTCGGTCGTCGACTCGGTCGGGGTCGTCGACTCGGTCGGGGTCGGGGTCGTCGACTCGGTCGGGGTCATCGACTCGGTCGTGGTCGGGGTCGTCCACTCGGTCGGGGTCGTCGACTCGGTCGTTGTCGGGGTCGTCGACTCGGTCGGGGTCGGGGTCGTCGACTCGGTCGTCGACGGGGTCGTCGACTCGGTCGGGGTCGTCGACTCGGTCGTCAACTCGGTCGTCGACTCGGTCGGGGTCGTCGACTCGGTCGGGGTCATCGACTCGGTCGTGGTCGGGGTCGTCCACTCGGTCGGGGTCGTCGACTCGGTCGTTGTCGGGGTCGTCGACTCGGTCGGGGTCGGGGTCGTCGACTCGGTCGTCGACGGGGTCGTCGACTCGGTCGGGGTCGTCGACTCGGTCGTCGACTCGGTCGTCGACTCGGTCGGGGTCGTCGACTCGGTCGTCGACTCGGTCGTCGACTCGGTCGGGGTCGTCGACTCGGTCGGGGTCGTCGACTCGGTCGTCGACTCGGTCGGGGTCGTCGACTCGGTCGTCGACTCAGTCGTCGTCGGGGTCGTCGACTCGGTCGTCGACTCGGTCGGGGTCGTCGACTCGGTCGTCGACTCGGTCGTCGTCGTCGACTCGGTCGTCGACTCGGTCGGGGTCGTCGACTCGGCGGCGACTCGGTCGTCGACTCGGTCGTAGACTCAGTCGTCGACTCGGTCGTCGACTCGGTCGGGGTCGTCGACTCGGTCGTCGACTCGGTCGTCGTCGTTGACTCGGTCGTCGACTCGGTCGGGGTCGTCGACTCGGTCGTCGACTCGGTCGTCGACTCGGTCGGGGTCGTCGACGGGGTCGTCGTCGTCGACTCGGTCGTGGACTCGGTCGGGGTCGTCGACTCGGTCGTCGACTCGGTCGGGGTCGTCGACTCGGTCGGGGTCGTCGACTCGGTCGGTGTCGTCGACTCGGTCGTCGACTCGGTCGCGGTCGTCGACTCGGTCGGGGTCGTCGACTCTGTCGGGGGTGTCGACTCTGTCGGGGTTGTCGACTCGGTCGTCGACTCGGTCGGGGTCGTCGACTCGGTCGTCGACTCGGTCGGGGTCGTCGACTCGGTCGTCGACGGGGTCGTCGACTCGGTCGGGGTCGGGGTCGTCGACTCGGTCGGGGTCATCGACTCGGTCGTGGTCGGGGTCGTCCATTCGGTCGGGGTCGTCGACTCGGTCGTTGTCGGGGTCGTCGACTCGGTCGGGGTCAGGGTCGTCGACTCGGTCGGGGTCGGGGTCGTCGACTCGGTCGGGGTCGTCGACTCGGTCGGGGTCGGGGTCGTCGACTCGGTCGGGGTCGGGGTCGTCGACTCGGTCGGGGTCGTCGACTCGGTCGGGGTCGGGGTCGTCGACTCGGTCGGGGTCGGGGTCGTCGACTCGGTCGGAGTCGGGGTCGTCGACTCGGTCGTCGACGGGATCGTCGACTCGGTCGGGTTCGGGGTCGTCGACTCGGTCGTCGACTCGGTCGTCGACTCGGTCGGGGTCGGGGTCGTCGACTCGGTCGTCGACGGGGTCGTCGACTCGGTCGGGGTCTTCGACTCGGTCGTCGACTCAGTCGTCGACTCGGTCGGGGTCGTCGACTCGGTCGTCGACTCGGTCGTCGACTCGGTCGGGGTCGTCGACTCGGTCGTCGACTCGGTCGTCGACTCGGTCGGGGTCGTCGACTCGGTCGGGGTCGTCGACTCGGTCGTCGACTCGGTCGGGGTCGTCGACTCGGTCGTCGACTTGGTCGTCGTCGGGGTCGTCGACTCGGTCGTCGACTCGGTCGTCGACTCGGTCGGTGTCGTCGACTCGGTCGTCGACTCGGTCGGGGTCGTCGACTCGGTCGGGGTCGTCGACTCGGTCGTCGACTCGGTCGGGGTCGTCGACTCTGTCGGGGTCGTCGACTCTGTCGGGGTTGTCGACTCGGTCCTCGACTCTGTCGGGGTCGTCGACTCGGTCGTCGACTCGGTCGGGGTCGTCGACTCGGTCGTCGACTCGGTCGGGGTCGGGGTCGTCTACTCGGTCGGGGTCGTCGACTCGGTCGGGGTCAGGGTCGTCGACTCGGTCGGGGTCGTCGACTCGGTTGGGGTCGTCGACTCGGTCGGGGTTGGGGTCGTCGACTCGGTCGGGGTCGTCGACTCGGTCGGGGTCGTCAACTCTGTCGGGGTCGTGGACTCTGTCGGGGTTGTCGACTCGGTCCTCGACTCTGTCGGGGTTGTCGACTCGGTCCTCGACTCTGTCGGGGTCGTCGACTCGGTCGTCGACTCGGTCGGGGTCATCGACTCGGTCGTCGACTCGGTCGGGGTCGGGGTCGTCGACTCGGTCGGGATCAGGGTCGTCGACTCGGTCGGGGTCGTCGACTCGGTTGGGGTCGTCGACTCGGTTGGGGTTGGGGTCGTCGACTCGGTCGGGGTCGTCGACTCGGTCGTCGACTCGGTCGGGGTCGTCGACTCTGTCGGGGTCGTCGACTCTGTCGGGGTCGTCGACTCGGTCGGGGTCGTTGACTCGGTCGTCGACTCGGTCGGGGTCGTCGACTCGGTCGGGGTCGTCGACTCGGTCGTCGACTCGGTCGGGGTCGTCGACTCGGTCGTCGACGCGGTCGGGGTCGTCGACTCGGTCGGGGTCGTCGACTCGGTCGGGGTCGGGGTCGTCGACTCGGTCGGGGTCGTCGACTCGGTCGTGGTCGGGGTCGTCCACTCGGTCGGGATCGTCGAGTCGGTCGTTGTCGGGGTCGTCGACTCGGTCGGGGTCGGGGTCGTCGACTCGGTCGTCGACGGGGTCGTCGACTCGGTCGGGGTCATCGATTCGGTCGTCGACTCTGTCGTCGACTCGGTCGGGGTCGTCGACTCGGTCGTCGACTCGGTCGTCGACTCGGTCGGGGTCGTCGACACGGTCGTCGACTCGGTCGTCGACTCGGTCGGGGTCGTCGACTCGGTCGTCGACTCGGTCGTCGACTCGGTCGGGGTCGTCGACTCGGTCGTCGACTTGGTCGTCGTCGGGGTCGTCGACTCGGTCGTCGACTCGGTCGTCGACTCGGTCGGTGTCGTCGACTCGGTCGTCGACTCGGTCGGGGTCGTCGACTCGGTCGGGGTCGTCGACTCGGTCGTCGACTCGGTCGGGGTCGTCGACTCTGTCGGGGTCGTCGACTCTGTCGGGGTTGTCGACTCGGTCCTCGACTCTGTCGGGGTCGTCGACTCGGTCGTCGACTCGGTCGGGGTCGTCGACTCGGTCGTCGACTCGGTCGGGGTCGGGGTCGTCTACTCGGTCGGGGTCGTCGACTCGGTCGGGGTCAGGGTCGTCGACTCGGTCGGGGTCGTCGACTCGGTTGGGGTCGTCGACTCGGTCGGGGTTGGGGTCGTCGACTCGGTCGGGGTCGTCGACTCGGTCGGGGTCGTCAACTCTGTCGGGGTCGTGGACTCTGTCGGGGTTGTCGACTCGGTCCTCGACTCTGTCGGGGTTGTCGACTCGGTCCTCGACTCTGTCGGGGTCGTCGACTCGGTCGTCGACTCGGTCGGGGTCATCGACTCGGTCGTCGACTCGGTCGGGGTCGGGGTCGTCGACTCGGTCGGGGTCGTCGACTCGGTCGGGGTCAGGGTCGTCGACTCGGTCGGGGTCGTCGACTCGGTTGGGGTCGTCGACTCGGTTGTGGTTGGGGTCGTCGACTCGGTCGGGGTCGTCGACTCTGTCGGGGTCGTCGACTCGGTCGTCGACTCGGTCGGGGTCGTCGACACTGTCGGGGTCGTCGACTCTTTCGGGGTTGTCGACTCGGTCCTCGACTCTGTCGGGGTCGTCGACTCGGTCGTCGACTCGGTCGGGGTCGTCGACTCGGTCGGGGTCGTCGACTCGGTCGTCGACTCGGTCGGGGTCGTCGACTCGGTCGTCGACTTGGTCGTCGTCGGGGTCGTCGACTCGGTCGTCGACTCGGTCGTCGACTCGGTCGGTGTCGTCGACTCGGTCGTCGACTCGGTCGGGGTCGTCGACTCGGTCGGGGTCGTCGACTCGGTCGTCGACTCGGTCGGGGTCGTCGACTCTGTCGGGGTCGTCGACTCTGTCGGGGTTGTCGACTCGGTCCTCGACTCTGTCGGGGTCGTCGACTCGGTCGTCGACTCGGTCGGGGTCGTCGACTCGGTCGTCGACTCGGTCGGGGTCGGGGTCGTCTACTCGGTCGGGGTCGTCGACTCGGTCGGGGTCAGGGTCGTCGACTCGGTCGGGGTCGTCGACTCGGTTGGGGTCGTCGACTCGGTCGGGGTTGGGGTCGTCGACTCGGTCGGGGTCGTCGACTCGGTCGGGGTCGTCAACTCTGTCGGGGTCGTGGACTCTGTCGGGGTTGTCGACTCGGTCCTCGACTCTGTCGGGGTTGTCGACTCGGTCCTCGACTCTGTCGGGGTCGTCGACTCGGTCGTCGACTCGGTCGGGGTCATCGACTCGGTCGTCGACTCGGTCGGGGTCGGGGTCGTCGACTCGGTCGGGATCAGGGTCGTCGACTCGGTCGGGGTCGTCGACTCGGTTGGGGTCGTCGACTCGGTTGGGGTTGGGGTCGTCGACTCGGTCGGGGTCGTCGACTCGGTCGTCGACTCGGTCGGGGTCGTCGACTCTGTCGGGGTCGTCGACTCTGTCGGGGTCGTCGACTCGGTCGGGGTCGTTGACTCGGTCGTCGACTCGGTCGGGGTCGTCGACTCGGTCGGGGTCGTCGACTCGGTCGTCGACTCGGTCGGGGTCGTCGACTCGGTCGTCGACGCGGTCGGGGTCGTCGACTCGGTCGGGGTCGTCGACTCGGTCGGGGTCGGGGTCGTCGACTCGGTCGGGGTCGTCGACTCGGTCGTGGTCGGGGTCGTCCACTCGGTCGGGATCGTCGAGTCGGTCGTTGTCGGGGTCGTCGACTCGGTCGGGGTCGGGGTCGTCGACTCGGTCGTCGACGGGGTCGTCGACTCGGTCGGGGTCATCGATTCGGTCGTCGACTCTGTCGTCGACTCGGTCGGGGTCGTCGACTCGGTCGTCGACTCGGTCGTCGACTCGGTCGGGGTCGTCGACACGGTCGTCGACTCGGTCGTCGACTCGGTCGGGGTCGTCGACTCGGTCGTCGACTCGGTCGTCGACTCGGTCGGGGTCGTCGACTCGGTCGTCGACTTGGTCGTCGTCGGGGTCGTCGACTCGGTCGTCGACTCGGTCGTCGACTCGGTCGGTGTCGTCGACTCGGTCGTCGACTCGGTCGGGGTCGTCGACTCGGTCGGGGTCGTCGACTCGGTCGTCGACTCGGTCGGGGTCGTCGACTCTGTCGGGGTCGTCGACTCTGTCGGGGTTGTCGACTCGGTCCTCGACTCTGTCGGGGTCGTCGACTCGGTCGTCGACTCGGTCGGGGTCGTCGACTCGGTCGTCGACTCGGTCGGGGTCGGGGTCGTCTACTCGGTCGGGGTCGTCGACTCGGTCGGGGTCAGGGTCGTCGACTCGGTCGGGGTCGTCGACTCGGTTGGGGTCGTCGACTCGGTCGGGGTTGGGGTCGTCGACTCGGTCGGGGTCGTCGACTCGGTCGGGGTCGTCAACTCTGTCGGGGTCGTGGACTCTGTCGGGGTTGTCGACTCGGTCCTCGACTCTGTCGGGGTTGTCGACTCGGTCCTCGACTCTGTCGGGGTCGTCGACTCGGTCGTCGACTCGGTCGGGGTCATCGACTCGGTCGTCGACTCGGTCGGGGTCGGGGTCGTCGACTCGGTCGGGGTCGTCGACTCGGTCGGGGTCAGGGTCGTCGACTCGGTCGGGGTCGTCGACTCGGTTGGGGTCGTCGACTCGGTTGGGGTTGGGGTCGTCGACTCGGTCGGGGTCGTCGACTCGGTCGGGGTCGTCGACTCGGTCGTCGACTCGGTCGGGGTCGTCGACACTGTCGGGGTCGTCGACTCTTTCGGGGTTGTCGACTCGGTCCTCGACTCTGTCGGGGTCGTCGACTCGGTCGTCGACTCGGTCGGGGTCGTCGACTCGGTCGTCGACTCGGTCGGGGTCGGGGTCGTCGACTCGGTCGGGGTCGTCGACTCGGTCGGGGTCAGGGTCGTCGACTCGGTCGGGGTCGTCGACTCGGTTGGGGTCGTCGACTCGGTCGGGGTTGGGGTCGTCGACTCGGTCGGGGTCGTCGACTCGGTCGGGGTCGGGGTCGTCGACTCGGTCGGGGTCTGAGTCGTCGACTTGGTCGGGGTCGGGGTCGTCGACTCGGTCGGGGTCGTCGACTCGGTCGGGGTCGGGGTCGTCGACTCGGTTGGGGTCGTCGACTCGGTCGGGATCGGGGTCGTCGACTCGGTCGTCGACTCGGTCGTCGACTCGGTCGGGGTCGTCGACTCGGTCGGGGTCGTCGACTCGGTCGTCGACTCGGTCGTCGACTCGGTCGGGGTCGTCGACTCGGTCGTCGACTCGGTCGTCGACTCGGTCGGAGTCGTCGACTCGGTCGGGGTCGTCGACTCGGTCGGGGTCGTCGACTCGGTCGTCGACTCGGTCGTCGACTCGGTCGGGGTCGTCGACTCGGTCGTCGACTCGGTCGGGGTCGTCGACTCGGTCGGGGTCGTCGACTCGGTCGTCGACTCGGTCGGGGTCGTCGACTCTGTCGGGGTCGTCGACTCTGTCGGGGTCGTCGACTCGGTCGGGGTCGTTGACTCGGTCGTCGACTCGGTCGGGGTCGTCGACTCGGTCGGGGTCGTCGACTCGGTCGTCGACTCGGTCGGGGTCGTCGACTCGGTCGTCGACTCGGTCGTCGACTCGGTCGGGGTCGTCGACTCGGTCGTCGACTTGGTCGTCGTCGGGGTCGTCGACTCGGTCGTCGACTCGGTCGTCGACTCGGTCGGTGTCGTCGACTCGGTCGTCGACTCGGTCGGGGTCGTCGACTCGGTCGGGGTCGTCGACTCGGTCGTCGACTCGGTCGGGGTCGTCGACTCTGTCGGGGTCGTCGACTCTGTCGGGGTTGTCGACTCGGTCCTCGACTCTGTCGGGGTCGTCGACTCGGTCGTCGACTCGGTCGGGGTCGTCGACTCGGTCGTCGACTCGGTCGGGGTCGGGGTCGTCTACTCGGTCGGGGTCGTCGACTCGGTCGGGGTCAGGGTCGTCGACTCGGTCGGGGTCGTCGACTCGGTTGGGGTCGTCGACTCGGTCGGGGTTGGGGTCGTCGACTCGGTCGGGGTCGTCGACTCGGTCGGGGTCGTCAACTCTGTCGGGGTCGTGGACTCTGTCGGGGTTGTCGACTCGGTCCTCGACTCTGTCGGGGTTGTCGACTCGGTCCTCGACTCTGTCGGGGTCGTCGACTCGGTCGTCGACTCGGTCGGGGTCATCGACTCGGTCGTCGACTCGGTCGGGGTCGGGGTCGTCGACTCGGTCGGGGTCGTCGACTCGGTCGGGGTCAGGGTCGTCGACTCGGTCGGGGTCGTCGACTCGGTTGGGGTCGTCGACTCGGTTGGGGTTGGGGTCGTCGACTCGGTCGGGGTCGTCGACTCGGTCGGGGTCGTCGACTCGGTCGTCGACTCGGTCGGGGTCGTCGACACTGTCGGGGTCGTCGACTCTTTCGGGGTTGTCGACTCGGTCCTCGACTCTGTCGGGGTCGTCGACTCGGTCGTCGACTCGGTCGGGGTCGTCGACTCGGTCGTCGACTCGGTCGGGGTCGGGGTCGTCGACTCGGTCGGGGTCGTCGACTCGGTCGGGGTCAGGGTCGTCGACTCGGTCGGGGTCGTCGACTCGGTTGGGGTCGTCGACTCGGTTGGGGTTGGGGTCGTCGACTCGGTCGGGGTCGTCGACTCGGTCGGGGTCGGGGTCGTCGACTCGGTCGGGGTCTGAGTCGTCGACTTGGTCGGGGTCGGGGTCGTCGACTCGGTCGGGGTCGTCGACTCGGTCGGGGTCGTCGACTCGGTCGCGGTCGTCGACTCGGTCGTCGACTCGGTCGGAGTCGTCGACTCGGTCGTCGACTCGGTCGGGGTCGTCGACTCGGTCGGGGTCGTCGACTCTGTCGGGTTTGTCGACTCTGTCGGGGTTGTCGACTCGGTCGTCGACTCTGTCGGGGTCGTCGACTCGGTCGTCGACTCGGTCGGGGTCGTCGACTCGGTCGGGGTCGGGGTCGTCGACTCGGTCGGGGTCGTCGACTCGGTCGGGGTCAGGGTCGTCGACTCGGTCGGGGTCGGGGTCGTCGACTCGGTCGGGGTCGTCGACTCGGTCGGGGTCGGGGTCGTCGACTCGGTCGGGGTCGGGGTCGTCGACTCGGTCGGGGTCGTCGACTCGGTCGGGGTCGGGGTCGTCGACTCGGTCGGGGTCGGGGTTGTCGACTCGGTCGGAGTCGGGGTCGTCGACTCGGTCGTCGACGGGATCGTCGACTCGGTCGGGTTCGGGGTCGTCGACTCGGTCGTCGACTCGGTCGTCGACTCGGTCAGGGTCGTCGACTCGGTCGTCGACTCGGTCGTCGACTTGGTCGGGGTCGTCGACTCGGTCGTCGACTCGGTCGGGTCGTCGACTCGGTCGGGGTCATCGACTCGGTCGGGGTCGTCGACTCGGTCGTCGACTCGGTCGTCGACTCGGTCGGGGTCGTCGACTCGGTCGGGGTCGTCGACTCGGTCGTCGACTCGGTCGTCGATTCGGTCGGGGTTGTCGACTCGGTCGGGGTTGTCGACTCGGTCGTCGACTGGGTCGTCGACCGGGTCGTCGACTCGGTCGTCTACTCGGTCGGGGTCGTCGACTCGGTCGTCGACTCGGTCGTCGACTTGGTCGGGGTCGTCGACTCGGTCGTAGACTCGGTCGTCGACTCGGTCGGGGTCGTCGACTCGGTCGGGGCCGTCGACTCGGTCGTCGACTCGGTCGGGGTCGTCGACTCGGTCGTCGACGGGGTCGTCGACTCGGTCAGGGTCGTCGACTCTGTCGGGGTTGTCGACTCGGTCCTCGACTCTGTCGGGGTCGTCGACTCGGTCGTCGACTCGGTCGGGGTCGTCGACTCGGTCATCGACTCGGTCGGGGTCGGGGTCGTCGACTCGGTCGGGGTCGTCGACTCGGTCGGGGTCAGGGTCGTCGACTCGGTCGGGGTCGTCGACTCGGTCGGGGTCGGGGTCGTCGACTCGGTCGGGGTCTGGGTCGTCGACTTGGTCGGGGTCGGGTTCGTCGACTCGGTCGGGGTCGTCGACTCGGTCGGGGTCGTCGACTCGGTCGGGGTCGGGGTCGTCGACTCGGTTGGGGTCGTCGACTCGGTCGGGGTCGGGGTCGTCGACTCGGTCGTCGACTCGGTCGTCGACTCGGTCGGGGTCGTCGACTCGGTCGGGGTCGTCGACTCGGTCGTCGACTCGGTCGTCGACTCGGTCGGGGTCGTCGACTCGGTCGTCGACTCGGTCGTCGACTCGGTCGGAGTCGTCGACTCGGTCGGGGTTGTCGACTCGGTCGGGGTCGTCGACTCGGTCGTCGACTCGGTCGTCGACTCGGTCGGGGTCGTCGACTCGGTCGGGGTCGTCGACTCGGTCTTCGACTCGGTCGTCGACTCGGTCGGGGTTGTCGACTCGGTCGGGGTCGTCGACTCGGTCGTCGACTCGGTCGTCGACTCGGTCGGGGTCGTCGACGGGGTCGTCGTCGTCGACTCGGTCGGGGTCGTCGACGGGGTCGTCGTCATCGACTCGGTCTGGGTCGTCGACGGGGTCGTCGTCGTCGACTCGGTCGTGAACTCGGTCGGGGTCGTCGACTCGGTCGTGGACTCGGTCGGGGTCGTCGACTCGGTCGTCGACTCGGTCAGGGTCGTCGACTCGGTCGGGGTCGTCGACTCGGTCGTCGACTCGGTCGGGGTCGTCGACTCGGTCGGGGTCGTCAACTCGGTCGTCGACTCGGTCGGGGTCGTCGACTCGGTCGTCGACTCGGTCTGGGTCGTCGACTCTGTCGGGGTCGTCGACTCTGTCGGGGTCGTCGACTCGGTCGGGGTCGTCGACTCGGTCGTCGACTCGGTCGCGGTCGTCGACTCGGTCGTCGACTCGGTCGGGGTCGTCGACTCGGTCGCGGTCGTCGACTCGGTCGTCGACTCGGTCGGAGTCGTCGACTCGGTCGTCGACTCGGTCGGGGTCGTCGACTCGGTCGGGGTCGTCGACTCGGTCGGGGTCAGGGTCGTCGACTCGGTCGGGGTCGGGGTCGTCGACTCGGTCGGGGCCGTCGACTCGGTCGGGGTCGGGGTCGTCGACTCGGTCGGGGTCGGGGTCGTCGACTCGGTCGGGGTCGTCGACTCGGTCGGGGTCGGGGTCGTCGACTCGGTCGGGGTCGGGGTCGTCGACTCGGTCGGAGTCGGGGTCATCGACTCGGTCGTCAACGGGATCGTCGACTCGGTCGGGTTCAGGGTCGTCGACTCGGTCGTCGACACGGTCGTCGACTCGGTCGGGGTCGTCGACTCGGTCGTCGACTCGGTCGTCGACTTGGTCGGGGTCGTCGACTCGGTCGTCGACTCGGTCCGGTCGTCGACTCGGTTGGGGTCGTCGACTCGGTCGGGGTCGTCGACTCGGTCGTCGACTCGGTCGTCGACTCGGTCGGGGTCGTCTACTCGGTCGGGGTCGTCGACTCGGTCGTCGACTCGGTCGTCGACTTGGTCGGGGTCGTCGACTCGGTCGTAGACTCGGTCGTCGACTCGGTCGGGGTCGTCGACTCGGTCGTCGACTCGGTCGGGGTCGTCGACTCGGTCGGGGTCGTCGACTCGGTCGGGGTCGTCGACTCGGTCGTCGACTCGGTCGGGGTCGTCGACTCGGTCGTCGACGGGGTCGTCGACTCGGTCAGGGTCGTCGACTCGGTCGTCGACTCGGTCGGGGTTGTCGACTCGGTCGGGGTCGTCGACTCTGTCGTCGACGCGGTCGGGGTCGTCGACTCGGTCGGGGTCGTCGACTCGGTCGTCGACTCGGTCGGGGTCGTCGACTCGGTCGGGGTCGTCAACTCGGTCGTCGACTCAGTCGGGGTCGTCAACTCGGTCGGGGTCGGGGTCGTCGACTCGGTCGGGGTCGTCGACTCGGTCGTCGACTCGGTCGTCGACTCGGTCGTCGTCGTCGACTCGGTCGTCGACTCGGTCGGGGTCGTCGACTCGGTCGTCGACTCGGTCATCGACTCTGTCGGGGTCGTCGACTCGGTCGTCGACTCGGTCGTCGACTTGGTCGGGGTCGTCGACTCGGTCGGGGTCGTTGACGGGGTCGTCGACTCGGTCGTCGACTCGGTCGTCGACTCGGTCGGGGTCATCGACTCGGTCGTCGACTCGGTCGGGGTCGTCGACTCGGTCGTCGACTCGGTCGTCGTCGGGGTCGTAGACTCAGTCGTCGACTCGGTCGTCGACTCGGTCGGGGTCATCGACTCGGTCGTCGACTCGGTCGTCGTCGTCGACTCGGTCGTCGACTCGGTCGGGGTCGTCGACTCGGTCGTCGACTCGGTCGTCGACTCGGTCGGGGTCGTCGACTCGGTCGTCGACTCGGTCGTCGACTCGGTCGACGTCGTCGACTCGGTCGGGGTCGTCGACGGGGTCGTCGTCGTCGACTCGGTCGTGGACTCGGTCGGGGTCGTCGACTCGGTCGTCGACTCGGTCGGGGTCGTCGACTCGGTCGGTGTCGTCGACTCGGTCGTCGACTCGGTCGCGGTCGTCGACTCGGTCGGGGTCGTCGACTCTGTCGGGGGTGTCGACTCTGTCGGGGTTGTCGACTCGGTCGTCGACTCGGTCGGGGTCGTCGACTCGGTCGTCAACTCGGTCGGGGTCGTCGACTCGGTCGTCGACTCGGTCGGGGTCGTCGACTCGGTCGTCGACTCGGTCGGAGTGGTCGACTCGGTCGGGGTCGGGGTCGTCGACTCGGTCGGGGTCGGGGTCGTCGACTCGGTCGTCGACGGGGTCGTCGACTCGGTCGGGGTCGTCGACTCGGTCGTCGACTCGGTCGTCGACTCGGTCGGGGTCGTCGACTCGGTCGTCGACTCGGTCGTCGACTCGGTCGGGGTCGTCGACTCGGTCGGGGTCGTCGACTCGGTCGTCGACTCGGTCGTCGTCGGGGTCGTCGACTCGGTCGTCGACTCGGTCATCGACTCGGTCGGGGTCGTCGACTCAGTCGTCGTCGGGGTCGTCGACTCGGTCGTCGACTCGGTCGGGGTCGTCGACTCGGTCGTCGACTCGGTCGTCGTGGTCGACTCGGTCGTCGACTCGGTCGGGGTCGTCGACTCGGTCGTCGACTCGGTCGTCGACTCGGTCGTAGACTCAGTCGTCGACTCGGTCGTCGACTCGGTCGGGGTCGTCGACTCGGTCGTCGACTCGGTCGTCGTCGTCGACTCGGTCGTCGACTCGGTCGGGGTCGTCGACTCGGTCGTCGACTCGGTCGTCGACTCGGTCGGGGTCGTCGACTTGGTCGGGGTCGTCGACTCGGTCGTCGACTCGGTCGCGATCGTCGACTCGGTCGTCGACTCGGTCGGGGTCGTCGACTCGGTCGCGGTCGTCGACTCGGTCGTCGACTCGGTCGGAGTCGTCGACTCGGTCGTCGACTCGGTCGGGGTTGTCGACTCGGTCGGGGTCGTCGACTCTGTCGGGTTTGTCGACTCTGTCGGGGTTGTCGACTCGGTCGTCGACTCTGTCGGGGTCGTCGACTCGGTCGTCGACTCGGTCGGGGTCGTCGACTCGGTCGGGGTCGGGGTCGTCGACTCGGTCGGGGTCGTCGACTCGGTCGGGGTCAGGGTCGTCGACTCGGTCGGGGTCGGGGTTGTCGACTCGGTCGGGGTCGTCGACTCGGTCGGGGTCGGGGTCGTCGACTCGGTCTGGGTCGTCGACTCGGTCGGGGTCGGGGTCGTCGACTCGGTCGGGGTCGGGGTCGTCGACTCGGTCGGAGTCGGGGTCGTCGACTCGGTCGTCAACGGGATCGTCGACTCGGTCGGGTTCGGGGTCGTCGACTCGGTGGTCGACTCGGTCGTCGACTCGGTCGTCGACTTGGTCGGGGTCGTCGACTCGGTCGTCGACTCGGTCGGGTCGTCGACTCGGTTGGGGTCGTCGACTCGGTCGGGGTCGTCGACTCGGTCGTCGACTCGGTCGTCGACTCGGTCGGGGTCGTCTACTCGGTCGGGGTCGTCGACTCGGTCGTCGACTCGGTCGTCGACTTGGTCGGGGTCGTCGACTCGGTCGTAGACTCGGTCGTCGACTCGGTCGGGGTCGTCGACTCGGTCGTCGACTCGGTCGGGGTCGTCGACTCGGTCGGGGTCGTCGACTCGGTCGGGGTCGTCGACTCGGTCGTCGACTCGGTCGGGGTCGTCGACTCGGTCGTCGACGGGGTCGTCGACTCGGTCAGGGTCGTCGACTCGGTCGTCGACTCGGTCTGGGTTGTCGACTCGGTCGTGGTCGTCGACTCTGTCGTCGACGCGGTCGGGGTCGTCGACTCGGTCGGGGTCGTCGACTCGGTCGTCGACTCAGTCGGGGTCGTCGACTCAGTCGGGGTCGTCAACTCGGTCGTCGACTCAGTCGGGGTCGTCAACTCGGTCGGGGTCGGGGTCGTCGACTCGGTCGGGGTCGTCGACTCGATCGTCGTCGTCGACTCGGTCGTCGACTCGGTCGGGGTCGTCGACTCGGTCGTCGACTCGGTCGTCGACTCGGTCGTCGTCGTCGACTCGGTCGTCGACTCGGTCGGGGTCGTCGACTCGGTCGTCGACTCGGTCATCGACTCTGTCGGGGTCGTCGACTCGGTCGTCGACTCGGTCGTCGACTTGGTCGGGGTCGTCGACTCGGTCGGGGTCGTCGACGGGGTCGTCGACTCGGTCGTCGACTCGGTCGTCGACTCGGTCGGGGTCGTCGACTCGGTCGTCGACTCGGTCGTCGTCGGGGTCGTAGACTCAGTCGTCGACTCGGTCGTCGACTCGGTCGGGGTCATCGACTCGGTCGTCGACTCAGTCGTCGTCGTCGACTCGGTCGTCGACTCGGTCGGGGTCGTCGACTCGGTCGTCGACTCGGTCGTCGACTCGGTCGGGGTCGTCGACTCGGTCGTCGACTCGGTCGTCGACTCGGTCGACGTCGTCGACTCGGTCGGGGTCGTCGACGGGGTCGTCGTCTTCGACTCGGTCGTGGACTCGGTCGGGGTCGTCGACTCGGTCGGTGTCGTCGACTCGGTCGTCGACTCGGTCGCGGTCGTCGACTCGGTCGGGGTCGTCGACTCTGTCGGGGGTGTCGACTCTGTCGGGGTTGTCGACTCGGTCGTCGACTCGGTCGGGGTCGTCGACTCGGTCGTCGACTCGGTCGGGGTCGTCGACTCGGTCGGGGTCGGGGTCGTCGACTCGGTCGGGGTCGGGGTCGTCGACTCGGTCGGGGTCGTCGACTCGGTCGGGGTCAGGGTCGTCGACTCGGTCGGGGTCGGGGTCGTCGACTCGGTCGGGGTCGTCGACTCGGTCGTCGACTCGGTCGCGGTCGTCGACTCGGTCGTCGACTCGGTCGGGGTCGTCGACTCGGTCGTGGTCGTCGACTCGGTCGTCGACTCGGTCGGGGTCGTCGACTCTGTCGGGGTCGTCGACTCTGTCGGGGTTGTCGACTCGGTCGTCGACTCTGTCGCGGTCGTCAACTCGGTCGTCGACTCGGTCGGGGTCGTCGACTCGGTCGTCGACTCGGTCGGGGTCGGGATCGTCGACTCGGTCGGGGTCGTCGACTCGGTCGGGGTCAGGGTCGTCGACTCGGTCGGGGTCGGGGTCGTCGACTCGGTCGGGGTCGTCGACTCGGTTGGGGTCGTCGACTCGGTCGGGGTCGGGGTCGTCGACTCGTTCGGGGTCGTCGACTCGGTCGGGGTCGTCGACTCGGTCGGGGTCGGGGTCGTCGACTCGTTCGGGGTCTGGGTCGTCGACTCGGTCGGGGTCGGGGTCGTCGACTCGGTCGGGGTCGTCGACTCGGTCGGGGTCGGGGTCGTCGACTCGGTCGGGGTCGTCGTCTCGTTCGTCGACTCGGTCGTCGTCGTCGACTCGGTCGTCGACTCGGTCGTCGACTCGGTCGGGGTCGTCGTCTCGTTCGTCGACTCGGTCGTCGTCGTCGACTCGGTCGTCGACTCGGTCGTCGACTCGGTCGCGGTCGTCGACTCGGTCGTCGACTCGGTCGGAGTCGTCGACTCGGTCGTCGACTCGGTTGGGGTCGTCGACTCGGTCGGGGTCGTCGACTCTGTCGGGTTTGTCGACTCTGTCGGGGTTGTCAACTCGGTCGTCGACTCTGTCGGGGTCGTCGACTCGGTCGTCGACTCGGTCGGGGTCGTCGACTCGGTCGCGGTCGGGGTCGTCGACTCGGTCGGGGTCGTCGACTCGGTCGGGGTCAGGGTCGTCGACTCGGTCGGGGTCGGGGTCGTCGACTCGGTCGGGGTCGTCGACTCGGTCGGGGTCGGGGTCGTCGACTCGGTCGGGGTCGTCGACTCGGTCGGGGTCGGGGTCGTCGACTCGGTCGGGGTCGGGGTCGTCGACTCGGTCGGAGTCGGGGTCGTCGACTCGGTCGTCGACGGGATCGTCGACTCGGTCGGGTTCGGGGTCGTCGACTCGGTCGTCGACTCGGTCGTCGACTCGGTCGGGGTCGTCGACTCGGTCGTCGACTCGGTCGTCGACTTGGTCGGGGTCGTCGACTCGGTCGTCGACTCGGTCGGGTCGTCGACTCGGTCGGGGTCGTCGACTCGGTCGGGGTCGTCGACTCGGTCGTCGACTCGGTCGTCGACTCGGTCGGGGTCGTCGACTCGGTCGGGGTCGTCGACTCGGTCGTCGACTCGGTCGTCGATTCGGTCGGGGTTGTCGACTCGGTCGGGGTTGTCGACTCGGTCGTCGACTGGGTCGTCGACCGGGTCGTCGACTCGGTCGTCTACTCGGTCGGGGTCGTCGACTCGGTCGTCGACTCGGTCGTCGACTTGGTCGGGGTCGTCGACTCGGTCGTAGACTCGGTCGTCGACTCGGTCAGGGTCGTCGACTCGGTCGGGGTCGTCGACTCGGTCGTCGACTCGGTCGGGGTCGTCGACTCGGTCGTCGACGGGGTCGTCGACTCGGTCAGGGTCGTCGACTCTGTCGGGGTTGTCGACTCCGTCCTCGACTCTGTCGGGGTCGTCGACTCGGTCGTCGACTCGGTCGGGGTCGTCGACTCGGTCGTCGACTCGGTCGGGGTCGGGGTCGTCGACTCGGTCGGGGTCGTCGACTCGGTCGGGGTCAGGGTCGTCGACTCGGTCGGGGTCGTCGACTCGGTTGGGGTCGTCGACTCGGTTGGGGTTGGGGTCGTCGACTCGGTCGGGGTCGTCGACTCGGTCGGGGTCGGGGTCGTCGACTCGGTCGGGGTCTGGGTCGTCGACTTGGTCGGGGTCGGGTTCGTCGACTCGGTCGGGGTCGTCGACTCGGTCGGGGTCGTCGACTCGGTCGGGGTCGGGGTCGTCGACTCGGTCGGGGTCGTCGACTCGGTCGTCGACTCGGTCGTCGACTCGGTCGGGGTCGTCGACTCGGTCGTCGACTCGGTCGTCGACTCGGTCGGAGTCGTCGACTCGGTCGGGGTCGTCGACTCGGTCGGGGTCGTCGACTCGGTCGTCGACTCGGTCGTCGACTCGGTCGGGGTCGTCGACTCGGTCGGGGTCGTCGACTCGGTCGTCGACTCGGTCGTCGACTCGGTCGGGGTTGTCGACTCGGTCGGGGTCGTCGACTCGGTCGTCGACTCGGTCGTCGACTCGGTCGGGGTCGTCGACGGGGTCGTCGTCGTCGACTCGGTCGGGGTCGTCGACGGGGTCGTTGTCATCGACTCGGTCGGGGTCGTCGACGGGGTCGTCGTCGTCGACTCGGTCGTGGACTCGGTCGGGGTCGTCGACTCGGTCGTGGACTCGGTCGGGGTCGTCGACTCGGTCGTCGACTCGGTCAGGGTCGTCGACTCGGTCGGGGTCGTCGACTCGGTCGTCGACTCGGTCGGGGTCGTCGACTCGGTCGGGGTCGTCAACTCGGTCGTCGACTCGGTCGGGGTCGTCGACTCGGTCGTCGACTCGGTCGTCGACTCGGTCGGGGTCGTCGACTCTGTCGGGGTCGTCGACTCTGTCGGGGTCGTCGACTCGGTCGGGGTCGTCGACTCGGTCGTCGACTCGGTCGGGGTGGTCGACTCGGTCATCTACTCGGTCGGGGTCGTCGACTCGGTCGTCGACTCGGTCGTCGACTCGGTCGGGGTCGTCGACTCGGTCGGGGTCGTCGACTCGGTCGTCGACTCGGTCGGGGTCGTCGACTCGGTCGGGGTCGTCGACTCGGTCGGGGTCGGGGTCGTCGACTCGGTCGGGGTCATCGACTCGGTCGTGGTCGGGGTCGTCCACTCGGTCGGGGTCGTCGACTCGGTCGTTGTCGGGGTCGTCGACTCGGTCGGGGTCGGGGTCGTCGACTCGGTCGTCGACGGGGTCGTCGACTCGGTCGGGGTCGTCGATTCGGTCGTCGACTCGGTCGTCGACTCGGTCGGGGTCGTCGACTCGGTCGTCGACTCGGTCGTCGACTCGGTCGGGGTCGTCGACTCGGTCGTCGACTCGGTCGTCGACTCGGTCGGGGTCGTCGACTCGGTCGGGGTCGTCGACTCGGTCGTCGACTCGGTCGGGGTCGTCGACTCGGTCGTCGACTCGGTCGTCGTCGGGGTCGTCGACTCGGTCGTCGACTCGGTCATCGACTCGGTCGGGGTCGTCGACTCAGTCGTCGTCGGGGTCGTCGACTCGGTCGTCGACTCGGTCGGGGTCGTCGACTCGGTCGTCGACTCGGTCGTCGTCGTCGACTCGGTCGTCGACTCGGTCGGGGTCGTCGACTCGGTCGTCGACTCGGTCGTCGACTCGGTCGTAGACTCAGTCGTCGACTCGGTCGTCGACTCGGTCGGGGTCGTCGACTCGGTCGTCGACTCGGTCGTCGTCGTCGACTCGGTCGTCGACTCGGTCGTCGTTGTCGACTCGGTCGTCGACTCGGTCGTCGACTCGGTCGGGGTCGTCGACTCGGTCGGGGTCGTCGACTCGGTCGTCGACTCGGTCGCGGTCGTCGACTCGGTCGTCGACTCGGTCGGGGTCGTCGACTCGGTCGCGTTCGTCGACTCGGTCGTCGACTCGGTCGGAGTCGTCGACTCGGTCGTCGACTCGGTCGGGGTCGTCGACTCGGTCGGGGTCGTCGACTCTGTCGGGTTTGTCGACTCTGTCGGGGTTGTCGACTCGGTCGTCGACTCTGTCGGGGTCGTCGACTCGGTCGTCGACTCGGTCGGGGTCGTCGACTCGGTCGGGGTCGGGGTCGTCGACTCGGTCGGGGTCAGGGTCGTCGACTCGGTCGGGGTCGGGGTCGTCGACTCGGTCGGGGTCGTCGACTCGGTCGGGGTCGGGGTCGTCGACTCGGTCGGGGTCGGGGTCGTCGACTCGGTCGGGGTCGTCGACTCGGTCGGGGTCGGGGTCGTCGACTCGGTCGGGGTCGTCGACTCGGTCGTGGTCGGGGTCGTCCACTCGGTCGGGATCGTCGAGTCGGTCGTTGTCGGGGTCGTCGACTCGGTCGGGGTCGGGGTCGTCGACTCGGTCGTCGACGGGGTCGTCGACTCGGTCGGGGTCGTCGATTCGGTCGTCGACTCTGTCGTCGACTCGGTCGGGGTCGTCGACTCGGTCGTCGACTCGGTCGTCGACTCGGTCGGGGTCGTCGACACGGTCGTCGACTCGGTCGTCGACTCGGTCGGGGTCGTCGACTCGGTCGTCGACTCGGTCGTCGACTCGGTCGGGGTCGTCGACTCGGTCGTCGACTTGGTCGTCGTCGGGGTCGTCGACTCGGTCGTCGACTCGGTCGTCGACTCGGTTGGTGTCGTCGACTCGGTCGTTGACTCGGTCGGGGTCGTCGACTCGGTCGGGGTCGTCGACTCAGTCGTCGACTCGGTCGGGGTCGTCGACTCTGTCGGGGTCGTCGACTCTGTCGGGGTTGTCGACTCGGTCCTCGACTCTGTCGGGGTCGTCGACTCGGTCGTCGACTCGGTCGGGGTCGTCGACTCGGTCGTCGACTCGGTCGGGGTCGGGGTCGTCTACTCGGTCGGGGTCGTCGACTCGGTCGGGGTCAGGGTCGTCGACTCGGTCGGGGTCGTCGACTCGGTTGGGGTCGTCGACTCGGTCGGGGTTGGGGTCGTCGACTCGGTCAGGGTCGTCGACTCGGTCGGGGTCGTCAACTCTGTCGGGGTCGTGGACTCTGTCGGGGTTGTCGACTCGGTCCTCGACTCTGTCGGGGTTGTCGACTCGGTCCTCGACTCTGTCGGGGTCGTCGACTCGGTCGTCGACTCGGTCGGGGTCATCGACTCGGTCGTCGACTCGGTCGGGGTCGGGGTCGTCGACTCGGTCGGGGTCGTCGACTCGGTCGGGGTCAGGGTCGTCGACTCGGTCGGGGTCGTCGACTCGGTTGGGGTCGTCGACTCGGTTGGGGTTGGGGTCGTCGACTCGGTCGGGGTCGTCGACTCGGTCGGGGTCGTCGACTCGGTCGTCGACTCGGTCGGGGTCGTCGACACTGTCGGGGTCGTCGACTCTTTCGGGGTTGTCGACTCGGTCCTCGACTCTGTCGGGGTCGTCGACTCGGTCGTCGACTCGGTCGGGGTCGTCGACTCGGTCGTCGACTCGGTCGGGGTCGGGGTCGTCGACTCGGTCGGGGTCGTCGACTCGGTCGGGGTCAGGGTCGTCGACTCGGTCGGGGTCGTCGACTCGGTTGGGGTCGTCGACTCGGTCGGGGTTGGGGTCGTCGACTCGGTCGGGGTCGTCGACTCGGTCGGGGTCGGGGTCGTCGACTCGGTCGGGGTCTGAGTCGTCGACTTGGTCGGGGTCGGGGTCGTCGACTCGGTCGGGGTCGTCGACTCGGTCGGGGTCGTCGACTCGGTCGCTGTCGGGGTCATCGACTCGGTTGGGGTCGTCGACTCGGTCGGGATCGGGGTCGTCGACTCGGTCGTCGACTCGGTCGTCGACTCGGTCGGGGTCGTCGACTCGGTCGGGGTCGTCGACTCGGTCGTCGACTCGGTCGTCGACTCGGTCGGGGTCGTCGACTCGGTCGTCGACTCGGTCGTCGACTCGGTCGGAGTCGTCGACTCGGTCGGGGTCGTCGACTCGGTCGGGGTCGTCGACTCGGTCGTCGACTCGGTCGTCGACTCGGTCGGGGTCGTCGACTCGGTCGTCGACTCGGTCGTCGACTCGGTCGGAGTCGTCGACTCGGTCGGGGTCGTCGACTCGGTCGGGGTCGTCGACTCGGTCGTCGACTCGGTCGTCGACTCGGTCGGGGTCGTCGACTCGGTCGTCGACTCGGTCGGGGTCGTCGACTCGGTCGGGGTCGTCGACTCGGTCGTCGACTCGGTCGGGGTCGTCGACTCTGTCGGGGTCGTCGACTCTGTCGGGGTCGTCGACTCGGTCGGGGTCGTTGACTCGGTCGTCGACTCGGTCGGGGTCGTCGACTCGGTCGGGGTCGTCGACTCGGTCGTCGACTCGGTCGGGGTCGTCGACTCGGTCGTCGACGCGGTCGGGGTCGTCGACTCGGTCGGGGTCGTCGACTCGGTCGGGGTCGGGGTCGTCGACTCGGTCGGGGTCGTCGACTCGGTCGTGGTCGGGGTCGTCCACTCGGTCGGGATCGTCGAGTCGGTCGTTGTCGGGGTCGTCGACTCGGTCGGGGTCGGGGTCGTCGACTCGGTCGTCGACGGGGTCGTCGACTCGGTCGGGGTCGTCGATTCGGTCGTCGACTCTGTCGTCGACTCGGTCGGGGTCGTCGACTCGGTCGTCGACTCGGTCGTCGACTCGGTCGGGGTCGTCGACACGGTCGTCGACTCGGTCGTCGACTCGGTCGGGGTCGTCGACTCGGTCGTCGACTCGGTCGTCGACTCGGTCGGGGTCGTCGACTCGGTCGTCGACTCGGTCGTCGACTCGGTCGGGGTCGTCGACTCAGTCGTCGTCGGGGTCGTCGACTCGGTCGTCGACTCGGTCGGGGTCGTCGACTCGGTCGTCGACTCGGTCGTCGTCGTCGACTCGGTCGTCGACTCGGTCGGGGTCGTCGACTCGGTCGTCGACTCGGTCGTCTTCGGGGTCGTAGACTCAGTCGTCGACTCGGTCGTCGACTCGGTCGGGGTCGTCGACTCGGTCGTCGACTCGGTCGTCGTCGTCGACTCGGTCGTCGACTCGGTCGGGGTCGTCGACTCGGTCGGGGTCGTCGACTCGGTCGTCGACTCGGTCGCGGTCGTCGACTCGGTCGTCGACTCGGTCGGGGTCGTCGACTCGGTCGCGGTCGTCGACTCGGTCGTCGACTCGGTCGGAGTCGTCGACTCGGTCGTCGACTCGGTCGGGGTCGTCGACTCGGTCGGGGTCGTCGACTCTGTCGGGTTTGTCGACTCTGTCGGGGTTGTCGACTCGGTCGTCGACTCTGTCGGGGTCGTCGACTCGGTCGTCGACTCGGTCGGGGTCGTCGACTCGGTCGGGGTCAGGGTCGTCGACTCGGTCGGGGTCGTCGACTCGGTTGGGGTCGTCGACTCGGTCGGGGTTGGGGTCGTCGACTCGGTCGGGGTCGTCGACTCGGTCGGGGTCGGGGTCGTCGACTCGGTCGGGGTCTGAGTCGTCGACTTGGTCGGGGTCGGGGTCGTCGACTCGGTCGGGGTCGTCGACTCGGTCGGGGTCGTCGACTCGGTCGCTGTCGGGGTCATCGACTCGGTTGGGGTCGTCGACTCGGTCGGGATCGGGGTCGTCGACTCGGTCGTCGACTCGGTCGTCGACTCGGTCGGGGTCGTCGACTCGGTCGGGGTCGTCGACTCGGTCGTCGACTCGGTCGTCGACTCGGTCGGGGTCGTCGACTCGGTCGTCGACTCGGTCGTCGACTCGGTCGGAGTCGTCGACTCGGTCGGGGTCGTCGACTCGGTCGGGGTCGTCGACTCGGTCGTCGACTCGGTCGTCGACTCGGTCGGGGTCGTCGACTCGGTCGTCGACTCGGTCGGGGTCGTCGACTCGGTCGGGGTCGTCGACTCGGTCGTCGACTCGGTCGGGGTCGTCGACTCTGTCGGGGTCGTCGACTCTGTCGGGGTCGTCGACTCGGTCGGGGTCGTTGACTCGGTCGTCGACTCGGTCGGGGTCGTCGACTCGGTCGGGGTCGTCGACTCGGTCGTCGACTCGGTCGGGGTCGTCGACTCGGTCGTCGACGCGGTCGGGGTCGTCGACTCGGTCGGGGTCGTCGACTCGGTCGGGGTCGGGGTCGTCGACTCGGTCGGGGTCGTCGACTCGGTCGTGGTCGGGGTCGTCCACTCGGTCGGGATCGTCGAGTCGGTCGTTGTCGGGGTCGTCGACTCGGTCGGGGTCGGGGTCGTCGACTCGGTCGTCGACGGGGTCGTCGACTCGGTCGGGGTCGTCGATTCGGTCGTCGACTCTGTCGTCGACTCGGTCGGGGTCGTCGACTCGGTCGTCGACTCGGTCGTCGACTCGGTCGGGGTCGTCGACACGGTCGTCGACTCGGTCGTCGACTCGGTCGGGGTCGTCGACTCGGTCGTCGACTCGGTCGTCGACTCGGTCGGGGTCGTCGACTCGGTCGTCGACTCGGTCGTCGACTCGGTCGGGGTCGTCGACTCAGTCGTCGTCGGGGTCGTCGACTCGGTCGTCGACTCGGTCGGGGTCGTCGACTCGGTCGTCGACTCGGTCGTCGTCGTCGACTCGGTCGTCGACTCGGTCGGGGTCGTCGACTCGGTCGTCGACTCGGTCGTCTTCGGGGTCGTAGACTCAGTCGTCGACTCGGTCGTCGACTCGGTCGGGGTCGTCGACTCGGTCGTCGACTCGGTCGTCGTCGTCGACTCGGTCGTCGACTCGGTCGGGGTCGTCGACTCGGTCGTCGACGCGGTCGGGGTCGTCGACTCGGTCGGGGTCGTCGACTCGGTCGGGGTCGGGGTCGTCGACTCGGTCGGGGTCGTCGACTCGGTCGTGGTCGGGGTCGTCCACTCGGTCGGGATCGTCGAGTCGGTCGTTGTCGGGGTCGTCGACTCGGTCGGGGTCGGGGTCGTCGACTCGGTCGTCGACGGGGTCGTCGACTCGGTCGGGGTCGTCGATTCGGTCGTCGACTCTGTCGTCGACTCGGTCGGGGTCGTCGACTCGGTCGTCGACTCGGTCGTCGACTCGGTCGGGGTCGTCGACACGGTCGTCGACTCGGTCGTCGACTCGGTCGGGGTCGTCGACTCGGTCGTCGACTCGGTCGTCGACTCGGTCGGGGTCGTCGACTCGGTCGTCGACTCGGTCGTCGACTCGGTCGGGGTCGTCGACTCAGTCGTCGTCGGGGTCGTCGACTCGGTCGTCGACTCGGTCGGGGTCGTCGACTCGGTCGTCGACTCGGTCGTCGTCGTCGACTCGGTCGTCGACTCGGTCGGGGTCGTCGACTCGGTCGTCGACTCGGTCGTCTTCGGGGTCGTAGACTCAGTCATCGACTCGGTCGTCGACTCGGTCGGGGTCGTCGACTCGGTCGTCGACTCGGTCGTCGTCGTCGACTCGGTCGTCGACTCGGTCGGGGTCGTCGACTCGGTCGGGGTCGTCGACTCGGTCGTCGACTCGGTCGCGGTCGTCGACTCGGTCGTCGACTCGGTCGGGGTCGTCGACTCGGTCGCGGTCGTCGACTCGGTCGTCGACTCGGTCGGAGTCGTCGACTCGGTCGTCGACTCGGTCGGGGTCGTCGACTCGGTCGGGGTCGTCGACTCTGTCGGGTTTGTCGACTCTGTCGGGGTTGTCGACTCGGTCGTCGACTCTGTCGGGGTCGTCGACTCGGTCGTCGACTCGGTCGGGGTCGTCGACTCGGTCGGGGTCGGGGTCGTCGACTCGGTCGGGGTCGTCGACTCGGTCGGGGTCAGGGTCGTCGACTCGGTCGGGGTCGGGGTCGTCGACTCGGTCGGGGTCGTCGACTCGGTCGGGGTCGGGGTCGTCGACTCGGTCGGGTTCGTCGACTCGGTCGGGGTCGTCGACTCGGTCGGGGTCGGGGTCGTCGACTCGGTCGGGGTCGGGGTCGTCGACTCGGTCGTCGACGGGGTCGTCGACTCGGTCGTCGACGGGGTCGTCGACTCGGTCGGGGTCGGGGTCGTCGACTCGGTCGTCGACTCGGTCGTCGACTCGGTCGGGGTCGTCGACCCGGTCGGGGTCGTCGACTCGGTCGTCGACTCTGTCGTCGACTCGGTCGGGGTCGTCGACTCGGTCGTCGACTCGGTCGTCGACTCGGTCGGGGTCGTCGACTCGGTCGTCGACTCGGTCGTCGACTTGGTCGGGGTCGTCGACTCGGTCGGGGTCGTCGACTCGGTCGTCGACTCGGTCGTCGACTCGGTCGGGGTCGTCGACTCGGTCGGGGTCGTCGACTCGGTCGTCGACTCGGTCGTCGACTCGGTCAGGGTTGTCGACTCGGTCGGGGTTGTCGACTCGGTCGTCGACTCGGTCGGGGTCGTCTACTCGGTCGGGGTCGTCGACTCGGTCGTCGACTCGGTCGTCGACTTGGTCAGGGTCGTCGACTCGGTCGTAGACTCGGTCGTCGACTCGTTCGGGGTCGTCGACTCGGTCGTCGACTCGGTCGGGGTCGTCGACTCGGTCGGGGTCGTCGACTCGGTCGTCGACTCGGTCGGGGTCGTCGACTCGGTCGTCGACGGGGTCGTCGACTCGGTCAGGGTCGTCGACTCGGTCGTCGACTCGGTCGGGGTCGTCGACTCGGTCGGGGTCGTCGACTCTGTCGTCGACGCGGTCGGGGTCGTCGACTCGGTCGGGGTCGTCGACTCGGTCGTCGACTCGGTCGGGGTCGTCGACTCGGTCGGGGTCGTCAACTCGGTCGTCGACTCAGTCGGGGTCGTCGACTCGGTCGGGGTCGGGGTCGTCGACACGGTCGGGGTCGTCGACTCGGTCGGGGTCGGGGTCGTCGACTCGGTCGGGGTCGTCGACTCGGTCGTGGTCAGGGTCGTCCACTCGGTCGGGGTCGTCGACTCGGTCGGGGTCGGTGTCGTCGACTCGGTCGGGGTCGGGGTCGTCGACTCGGTCGTCGACGGGGTCGTCGACTCGGTCGGGGTCGGGGTCGTCGACTCGGTCGTCGACTCGGTCGGGGTCGTCGACACGGTCGTCGACTCGGTCGTCGACTCGGTCGGGGTCGTCGACTCGGTCGTCGACTCGGTCGTCGACTCGGTCGGGGTCGTCGACTCGGTCGGGGTCGTCGACTCGGTCGTCGACTCGGTCGGGGTCGTCGACTCGGTCGTCGACTCGGTCGTCGACTCGGTCGGGGTCGTCGACTCGGTCGTCGACTCGGTCGTCGTCGGGGTCGTCGACTCGGTCGTCGACTCGGTCATCGACTCGGTCGGGGTCGTCGACTCGGTCGTCGTCGGGGTCGTCGACTCGGTCATCGACTCGGTCGGGGTCGTCGACTCGGTCGTCGACTCGGTCGGGGTCGTCGACTCGGTCGTCGACTCGGTCGTCGTCGGGGTCGTAGACTCAGTCGTCGACTCGGTCGTCGACTCGGTCGGGGTCGTCGACTCGGTCGTCGACTCGGTCATCGTCGTCGACTCGGTCGTGGACTCGGTCGGGGTCGTCGACTCGGTCGTCGACTCGGTCGTCGACTCAGTCGGGGTCGTCGACTCGGTCGTCGACTCGGTCGTCGACTTGGTCGGGGTCGTCGACTCGGTCGGGGTCGTCGACGGGGTCGTCGTCTCGGTCGTCGACTCGGTCGGGGTCGTCGACGGGGTCGTCGTCGTCGACGCGGTCGGGGTCGTCGACGGGGTCGTCGTCGTCGACTCGGTCAGGGTCGTCGACGGTGTCGTCGTCGTCGACTCGGTCGTGGACTCGGTCGGGGTCGTCGACTCGGTCGTCGACTCGGTCGGGGTCGTCGACTCGGTCGGGGTCGTCGACTCGGTCGTCGACTCGGTCGCGGTCGTCGACTCGGTCGACGACTCGGTCGTCGACTCGATCGTCGTCGTCGACTCGGTCGTCGACTCGGTCGTCGACTCGGTCGTCGACTCGGTCGTCGACTCGGTCGTCGTCGTCGACTCGGTCGTCGACTCGGTCGTCGTCGTCGACTCGGTCGTCGACTCCGTCGGGGTCGTCGACTCGGTCGTCGACTCGGTCGTCGACTCGGTCGGGGTCGTCGACTCGGTCGTCGACTCGGTCGTCGACTTGGTCGGGGTCGTCGACTCGGTCGGGGTCGTCGACGGGGTCGTCGTCTCGGTCGTCGATTCGGTCGGGGTCGTCGACGGGGTCGTCGTCGTCGACGCGGTCGTGGACTCGGTCGGGGTCGTCGACTCGGTCGGGGTCGTCGACTCGGTCGTCGACTCGGTCGCGGTCGTCGACTCGGTCGTCGACTCGGTCGGGGTCGTCGACTCGGTCGTGGTCGTCGACTCGGTCGTCGACTCGGTCGGGGTCGTCGACTCTGTCGGGGTCGTCGACTCTGTCGGGGTTGTCGACTCGGTCGTCGACTCTGTCGGGGTCGTCAACTCGGTCGTCGACTCGGTCGGGGTCGTCGACTCGGTCGTCGACTCGGTCGGGGTCGGGATCGTCGACTCGGTCGGGGTCGTCGACTCGGTCGGGGTCAGGGTCGTCGACTCGGTCGGGGTCGGGGTCGTCGACTCGGTCGGGGTCGTCGACTCGGTTGGGGTCGTCGACTCGGTCGGGGTCGGGGTCGTCGACTCGTTCGGGGTCGTCGACTCGGTCGGGGTCGTCGACTCGGTCGGGGTCGGGGTCGTCGACTCGTTCGGGGTCTGGGTCGTCGACTCGGTCGGGGTCGGGGTCGTCGACTCGGTCGGGGTCGTCGACTCGGTCGGGGTCGGGGTCGTCGACTCGGTCGGGGTCGTCGTCTCGTTCGTCGACTCGGTCGTCGTCGTCGACTCGGTCGTCGACTCGGTCGTCGACTCGGTCGGGGTCGTCGTCTCGTTCGTCGACTCGGTCGTCGTCGTCGACTCGGTCGTCGACTCGGTCGTCGACTCGGTCGCGGTCGTCGACTCGGTCGTCGACTCGGTCGGAGTCGTCGACTCGGTCGTCGACTCGGTTGGGGTCGTCGACTCGGTCGGGGTCGTCGACTCTGTCGGGTTTGTCGACTCTGTCGGGGTTGTCAACTCGGTCGTCGACTCTGTCGGGGTCGTCGACTCGGTCGTCGACTCGGTCGGGGTCGTCGACTCGGTCGCGGTCGGGGTCGTCGACTCGGTCGGGGTCGTCGACTCGGTCGGGGTCAGGGTCGTCGACTCGGTCGGGGTCGGGGTCGTCGACTCGGTCGGGGTCGTCGACTCGGTCGGGGTCGGGGTCGTCGCCTCGGTCGGGGTCGTCGACTCGGTCGGGGTCGGGGTCGTCGACTCGGTCGGGGTCGGGGTCGTCGACTCGGTCGGAGTCGGGGTCGTCGACTCGGTCGTCGACGGGATCGTCGACTCGGTCGGGTTCGGGGTCGTCGACTCGGTCGTCGACTCGGTCGTCGACTCGGTCGGGGTCGTCGACTCGGTCGTCGACTCGGTCGTCGACTTGGTCGGGGTCGTCGACTCGGTCGTCGACTCGGTCGGGTCGTCGACTCGGTCGGGGTCGTCGACTCGGTCGGGGTCGTCGACTCGGTCGTCGACTCGGTCGTCGACTCGGTCGGGGTCGTCGACTCGGTCGGGGTCGTCGACTCGGTCGTCGACTCGGTCGTCGATTCGGTCGGGGTTGTCGACTCGGTCGGGGTTGTCGACTCGGTCGTCGACTGGGTCGTCGACCGGGTCGTCGACTCGGTCGTCTACTCGGTCGGGGTCGTCGACTCGGTCGTCGACTCGGTCGTCGACTTGGTCGGGGTCGTCGACTCGGTCGTAGACTCGGTCGTCGACTCGGTCGGGGTCGTCGACTCGGTCGGGGTCGTCGACTCGGTCGTCGACTCGGTCGGGGTCGTCGACTCGGTCGTCGACGGGGTCGTCGACTCGGTCAGGGTCGTCGACTCTGTCGGGGTTGTCGACTCCGTCCTCGACTCTGTCGGGGTCGTCGACTCGGTCGTCGACTCGGTCGGGGTCGTCGACTCGGTCGTCGACTCGGTCGGGGTCGGGGTCGTCGACTCGGTCGGGGTCGTCGACTCGGTCGGGGTCAGGGTCGTCGACTCGGTCGGGGTCGTCGACTCGGTTGGGGTCGTCGACTCGGTTGGGGTTGGGGTCGTCGACTCGGTCGGGGTCGTCGACTCGGTCGGGGTCGGGGTCGTCGACTCGGTCGGGGTCTGGGTCGTCGACTTGGTCGGGGTCGGGTTCGTCGACTCGGTCGGGGTCGTCGACTCGGTCGGGGTCGTCGACTCGGTCGGGGTCGGGGTCGTCGACTCGGTCGGGGTCGTCGACTCGGTCGTCGACTCGGTCGTCGACTCGGTCGGGGTCGTCGACTCGGTCGTCGACTCGGTCGTCGACTCGGTCGGAGTCGTCGACTCGGTCGGGGTCGTCGACTCGGTCGGGGTCGTCGACTCGGTCGTCGACTCGGTCGTCGACTCGGTCGGGGTCGTCGACTCGGTCGGAGTCGTCGACTCGGTCGTCGACTCGGTCGGGGTCGTCGACTCGGTCGTCGACTCGGTCGTCGACTCGGTCGGGGTCGTCGACTCGGTCGGGGTCGTCGACTCGGTCGTCGACTCGGTCGTCGACTCGGTCGGGGTTGTCGACTCGGTCGGGGTCGTCGACTCGGTCGTCGACTCGGTCGTCGACTCGGTCGGGGTCGTCGACGGGGTCGTCGTCGTCGACTCGGTCGGGGTCGTCGACGGGGTCGTTGTCATCGACTCGGTCGGGGTCGTCGACAGGGTCGTCGTCGTCGACTCGGTCGTGGACTCGGTCGGGGTCGTCGACTCGGTCGTGGACTCGGTCGGGGTCGTCGACTCGGTCGTCGACTCGGTCGGGGTCGTCGACTCTGTCGGGGTCGTCGACTCTGTCGGGGTCGTCGACTCGGTCGGGGTCGTCGACTCGGTCGTCGACTCGGTCGGGGTGGTCGACTCGGTCATCTACTCGGTCGGGGTCGTCGACTCGGTCGTCGACTCGGTCGTCGACTCGGTCGGGGTCGTCGACTCGGTCGGGGTCGTCGACTCGGTCGTCGACTCGGTCGGGGTCGTCGACTCGGTCGGGGTCGTCGACTCGGTCGGGGTCGGGGTCGTCGACTCGGTCGGGGTCATCGACTCGGTCGTGGTCGGGGTCGTCCACTCGGTCGGGGTCGTCGACTCGGTCGTTGTCGGGGTCGTCGACTCGGTCGGGGTCGGGGTCGTCGACTCGGTCGTCGACGGGGTCGTCGACTCGGTCGGGGTCGTCGATTCGGTCGTCGACTCGGTCGTCGACTCGGTCGGGGTCGTCGACTCGGTCGTCGACTCGGTCGTCGACTCGGTCGGGGTCGTCGACTCGGTCGTCGACTCGGTCGTCGACTCGGTCGGGGTCGTCGACTCGGTCGGGGTCGTCGACTCGGTCGTCGACTCGGTCGGGGTCGTCGACTCGGTCGTCGACTCGGTCGTCGTCGGGGTCGTCGACTCGGTCGTCGACTCGGTCATCGACTCGGTCGGGGTCGTCGACTCAGTCGTCGTCGGGGTCGTCGACTCGGTCGTCGACTCGGTCGGGGTCGTCGACTCGGTCGTCGACTCGGTCGTCGTCGTCGACTCGGTCGTCGACTCGGTCGGGGTCGTCGACTCGGTCGTCGACTCGGTCGTCGACTCGGTCGTAGACTCAGTCGTCGACTCGGTCGTCGACTCGGTCGGGGTCGTCGACTCGGTCGTCGACTCGGTCGTCGTCGTCGACTCGGTCGTCGACTCGGTCGTCGTTGTCGACTCGGTCGTCGACTCGGTCGTCGACTCGGTCGGGGTCGTCGACTCGGTCGGGGTCGTCGACTCGGTCGTCGACTCGGTCGCGGTCGTCGACTCGGTCGTCGACTCGGTCGGGGTCGTCGACTCGGTCGCGTTCGTCGACTCGGTCGTCGACTCGGTCGGAGTCGTCGACTCGGTCGTCGACTCGGTCGGGGTCGTCGACTCGGTCGGGGTCGTCGACTCTGTCGGGTTTGTCGACTCTGTCGGGGTTGTCGACTCGGTCGTCGACTCTGTCGGGGTCGTCGACTCGGTCGTCGACTCGGTCGGGGTCGTCGACTCGGTCGGGGTCGGGGTCGTCGACTCGGTCGGGGTCAGGGTCGTCGACTCGGTCGGGGTCGGGGTCGTCGACTCGGTCGGGGTCGTCGACTCGGTCGGGGTCGGGGTCGTCGACTCGGTCGGGGTCGGGGTCGTCGACTCGGTCGGGGTCGTCGACTCGGTCGGGGTCGGGGTCGTCGACTCGGTCGGGGTCGTCGACTCGGTCGTGGTCGGGGTCGTCCACTCGGTCGGGATCGTCGAGTCGGTCGTTGTCGGGGTCGTCGACTCGGTCGGGGTCGGGGTCGTCGACTCGGTCGTCGACGGGGTCGTCGACTCGGTCGGGGTCGTCGATTCGGTCGTCGACTCTGTCGTCGACTCGGTCGGGGTCGTCGACTCGGTCGTCGACTCGGTCGTCGACTCGGTCGGGGTCGTCGACACGGTCGTCGACTCGGTCGTCGACTCGGTCGGGGTCGTCGACTCGGTCGTCGACTCGGTCGTCGACTCGGTCGGGGTCGTCGACTCGGTCGTCGACTTGGTCGTCGTCGGGGTCGTCGACTCGGTCGTCGACTCGGTCGTCGACTCGGTTGGTGTCGTCGACTCGGTCGTTGACTCGGTCGGGGTCGTCGACTCGGTCGGGGTCGTCGACTCAGTCGTCGACTCGGTCGGGGTCGTCGACTCTGTCGGGGTTGTCGACTCGGTCCTCGACTCTGTCGGGGTCGTCGACTCGGTCGTCGACTCGGTCGGGGTCGTCGACTCGGTCGTCGACTCGGTCGGGGTCGGGGTCGTCTACTCGGTCGGGGTCGTCGACTCGGTCGGGGTCAGGGTCGTCGACTCGGTCGGGGTCGTCGACTCGGTTGGGGTCGTCGACTCGGTCGGGGTTGGGGTCGTCGACTCGGTCAGGGTCTTCGACTCGGTCGGGGTCGTCAACTCTGTCGGGGTCGTGGACTCTGTCGGGGTTGTCGACTCGGTCCTCGACTCTGTCGGGGTTGTCGACTCGGTCCTCGACTCTGTCGGGGTCGTCGACTCGGTCGTCGACTCGGTCGGGGTCATCGACTCGGTCGTCGACTCGGTCGGGGTCGGGGTCGTCGACTCGGTCGGGGTCGTCGACTCGGTCGGGGTCAGGGTCGTCGACTCGGTCGGGGTCGTCGACTCGGTTGGGGTCGTCGACTCGGTTGGGGTTGGGGTCGTCGACTCGGTCGGGGTCGTCGACTCGGTCGGGGTCGTCGACTCGGTCGTCGACTCGGTCGGGGTCGTCGACACTGTCGGGGTCGTCGACTCTTTCGGGGTTGTCGACTCGGTCCTCGACTCTGTCGGGGTCGTCGACTCGGTCGTCGACTCGGTCGGGGTCGTCGACTCGGTCGTCGACTCGGTCGGGGTCGGGGTCGTCGACTCGGTCGGGGTCGTCGACTCGGTCGGGGTCAGGGTCGTCGACTCGGTCGGGGTCGTCGACTCGGTTGGGGTCGTCGACTCGGTCGGGGTTGGGGTCGTCGACTCGGTCGGGGTCGTCGACTCGGTCGGGGTCGGGGTCGTCGACTCGGTCGGGGTCTGAGTCGTCGACTTGGTCGGGGTCGGGGTCGTCGACTCGGTCGGGGTCGTCGACTCGGTCGGGGTCGTCGACTCGGTCGCTGTCGGGGTCATCGACTCGGTTGGGGTCGTCGACTCGGTCGGGATCGGGGTCGTCGACTCGGTCGTCGACTCGGTCGTCGACTCGGTCGGGGTCGTCGACTCGGTCGGGGTCGTCGACTCGGTCGTCGACTCGGTCGTCGACTCGGTCGGGGTCGTCGACTCGGTCGTCGACTCGGTCGTCGACTCGGTCGGAGTCGTCGACTCGGTCGGGGTCGTCGACTCGGTCGGGGTCGTCGACTCGGTCGTCGACTCGGTCGTCGACTCGGTCGGGGTCGTCGACTCGGTCGTCGACTCGGTCGTCGACTCGGTCGGAGTCGTCGACTCGGTCGGGGTCGTCGACTCGGTCGGGGTCGTCGACTCGGTCGTCGACTCGGTCGTCGACTCGGTCGGGGTCGTCGACTCGGTCGTCGACTCGGTCGGGGTCGTCGACTCGGTCGGGGTCGTCGACTCGGTCGTCGACTCGGTCGGGGTCGTCGACTCTGTCGGGGTCGTCGACTCTGTCGGGGTCGTCGACTCGGTCGGGGTCGTTGACTCGGTCGTCGACTCGGTCGGGGTCGTCGACTCGGTCGGGGTCGTCGACTCGGTCGTCGACTCGGTCGGGGTCGTCGACTCGGTCGTCGACGCGGTCGGGGTCGTCGACTCGGTCGGGGTCGTCGACTCGGTCGGGGTCGGGGTCGTCGACTCGGTCGGGGTCGTCGACTCGGTCGTGGTCGGGGTCGTCCACTCGGTCGGGATCGTCGAGTCGGTCGTTGTCGGGGTCGTCGACTCGGTCGGGGTCGGGGTCGTCGACTCGGTCGTCGACGGGGTCGTCGACTCGGTCGGGGTCGTCGATTCGGTCGTCGACTCTGTCGTCGACTCGGTCGGGGTCGTCGACTCGGTCGTCGACTCGGTCGTCGACTCGGTCGGGGTCGTCGACACGGTCGTCGACTCGGTCGTCGACTCGGTCGGGGTCGTCGACTCGGTCGTCGACTCGGTCGTCGACTCGGTCGGGGTCGTCGACTCGGTCGTCGACTCGGTCGTCGACTCGGTCGGGGTCGTCGACTCAGTCGTCGTCGGGGTCGTCGACTCGGTCGTCGACTCGGTCGGGGTCGTCGACTCGGTCGTCGACTCGGTCGTCGTCGTCGACTCGGTCGTCGACTCGGTCGGGGTCGTCGACTCGGTCGTCGACTCGGTCGTCTTCGGGGTCGTAGACTCAGTCGTCGACTCGGTCGTCGACTCGGTCGGGGTCGTCGACTCGGTCGTCGACTCGGTCGTCGTCGTCGACTCGGTCGTCGACTCGGTCGGGGTCGTCGACTCGGTCGGGGTCGTCGACTCGGTCGTCGACTCGGTCGCGGTCGTCGACTCGGTCGTCGACTCGGTCGGGGTCGTCGACTCGGTCGCGGTCGTCGACTCGGTCGTCGACTCGGTCGGAGTCGTCGACTCGGTCGTCGACTCGGTCGGGGTCGTCGACTCGGTCGGGGTCGTCGACTCTGTCGGGTTTGTCGACTCTGTCGGGGTTGTCGACTCGGTCGTCGACTCTGTCGGGGTCGTCGACTCGGTCGTCGACTCGGTCGGGGTCGTCGACTCGGTCGGGGTCAGGGTCGTCGACTCGGTCGGGGTCGTCGACTCGGTTGGGGTCGTCGACTCGGTCGGGGTTGGGGTCGTCGACTCGGTCGGGGTCGTCGACTCGGTCGGGGTCGGGGTCGTCGACTCGGTCGGGGTCTGAGTCGTCGACTTGGTCGGGGTCGGGGTCGTCGACTCGGTCGGGGTCGTCGACTCGGTCGGGGTCGTCGACTCGGTCGCTGTCGGGGTCATCGACTCGGTTGGGGTCGTCGACTCGGTCGGGATCGGGGTCGTCGACTCGGTCGTCGACTCGGTCGTCGACTCGGTCGGGGTCGTCGACTCGGTCGGGGTCGTCGACTCGGTCGTCGACTCGGTCGTCGACTCGGTCGGGGTCGTCGACTCGGTCGTCGACTCGGTCGTCGACTCGGTCGGAGTCGTCGACTCGGTCGGGGTCGTCGACTCGGTCGGGGTCGTCGACTCGGTCGTCGACTCGGTCGTCGACTCGGTCGGGGTCGTCGACTCGGTCGTCGACTCGGTCGGGGTCGTCGACTCGGTCGGGGTCGTCGACTCGGTCGTCGACTCGGTCGGGGTCGTCGACTCTGTCGGGGTCGTCGACTCTGTCGGGGTCGTCGACTCGGTCGGGGTCGTTGACTCGGTCGTCGACTCGGTCGGGGTCGTCGACTCGGTCGGGGTCGTCGACTCGGTCGTCGACTCGGTCGGGGTCGTCGACTCGGTCGTCGACGCGGTCGGGGTCGTCGACTCGGTCGGGGTCGTCGACTCGGTCGGGGTCGGGGTCGTCGACTCGGTCGGGGTCGTCGACTCGGTCGTGGTCGGGGTCGTCCACTCGGTCGGGATCGTCGAGTCGGTCGTTGTCGGGGTCGTCGACTCGGTCGGGGTCGGGGTCGTCGACTCGGTCGTCGACGGGGTCGTCGACTCGGTCGGGGTCGTCGATTCGGTCGTCGACTCTGTCGTCGACTCGGTCGGGGTCGTCGACTCGGTCGTCGACTCGGTCGTCGACTCGGTCGGGGTCGTCGACACGGTCGTCGACTCGGTCGTCGACTCGGTCGGGGTCGTCGACTCGGTCGTCGACTCGGTCGTCGACTCGGTCGGGGTCGTCGACTCGGTCGTCGACTCGGTCGTCGACTCGGTCGGGGTCGTCGACTCAGTCGTCGTCGGGGTCGTCGACTCGGTCGTCGACTCGGTCGGGGTCGTCGACTCGGTCGTCGACTCGGTCGTCGTCGTCGACTCGGTCGTCGACTCGGTCGGGGTCGTCGACTCGGTCGTCGACTCGGTCGTCTTCGGGGTCGTAGACTCAGTCATCGACTCGGTCGTCGACTCGGTCGGGGTCGTCGACTCGGTCGTCGACTCGGTCGTCGTCGTCGACTCGGTCGTCGACTCGGTCGGGGTCGTCGACTCGGTCGGGGTCGTCGACTCGGTCGTCGACTCGGTCGCGGTCGTCGACTCGGTCGTCGACTCGGTCGGGGTCGTCGACTCGGTCGCGGTCGTCGACTCGGTCGTCGACTCGGTCGGAGTCGTCGACTCGGTCGTCGACTCGGTCGGGGTCGTCGACTCGGTCGGGGTCGTCGACTCTGTCGGGTTTGTCGACTCTGTCGGGGTTGTCGACTCGGTCGTCGACTCTGTCGGGGTCGTCGACTCGGTCGTCGACTCGGTCGGGGTCGTCGACTCGGTCGGGGTCGGGGTCGTCGACTCGGTCGGGGTCGTCGACTCGGTCGGGGTCAGGGTCGTCGACTCGGTCGGGGTCGGGGTCGTCGACTCGGTCGGGGTCGTCGACTCGGTCGGGGTCGGGGTCGTCGACTCGGTCGGGTTCGTCGACTCGGTCGGGGTCGTCGACTCGGTCGGGGTCGGGGTCGTCGACTCGGTCGGGGTCGGGGTCGTCGACTCGGTCGTCGACGGGGTCGTCGACTCGGTCGTCGACGGGGTCGTCGACTCGGTCGGGGTCGGGGTCGTCGACTCGGTCGTCGACTCGGTCGTCGACTCGGTCGGGATCGTCGACCCGGTCGGGGTCGTCGACTCGGTCGTCGACTCTGTCGTCGACTCGGTCGGGGTCGTCGACTCGGTCGTCGACTCGGTCGTCGACTCGGTCGGGGTCGTCGACTCGGTCGTCGACTCGGTCGTCGACTTGGTCGGGGTCGTCGACTCGGTCGGGGTCGTCGACTCGGTCGTCGACTCGGTCGTCGACTCGGTCGGGGTCGTCGACTCGGTCGGGGTCGTCGACTCGGTCGTCGACTCGGTCGTCGACTCGGTCAGGGTTGTCGACTCGGTCGGGGTTGTCGACTCGGTCGTCGACTCGGTCGGGGTCGTCTACTCGGTCGGGGTCGTCGACTCGGTCGTCGACTCGGTCGTCGACTTGGTCAGGGTCGTCGACTCGGTCGTAGACTCGGTCGTCGACTCGGTCGGGGTCGTCGACTCGGTCGTCGACTCGGTCGGGGTCGTCGACTCGGTCGGGGTCGTCGACTCGGTCGTCGACTCGGTCGGGGTCGTCGACTCGGTCGTCGACGGGGTCGTCGACTCGGTCAGGGTCGTCGACTCGGTCGTCGACTCGGTCGGGGTCGTCGACTCGGTCGGGGTCGTCGACTCTGTCGTCGACGCGGTCGGGGTCGTCGACTCGGTCGGGGTCGTCGACTCGGTCGTCGACTCGGTCGGGGTCGTCAACTCGGTCGGGGTCGTCAACTCGGTCGTCGACTCAGTCGGGGTCGTCGACTCGGTCGGGGTCGGGGTCGTCGACACGGTCGGGGTCGTCGACTCGGTCGGGGTCGGGGTCGTCGACTCGGTCGGGGTCGTCGACTCGGTCGTGGTCAGGGTCGTCCACTCGGTCGGGGTCGTCGACTCGGTCGGGGTCGGTGTCGTCGACTCGGTCGGGGTCGGGGTCGTCGACTCGGTCGTCGACGGGGTCGTCGACTCGGTCGGGGTCGGGGTCGTCGACTCGGTCGTCGACTCGGTCGGGGTCGTCGACACGGTCGTCGACTCGGTCGTCGACTCGGTCGGGGTCGTCGACTCGGTCGTCGACTCGGTCGTCGACTCGGTCGGGGTCGTCGACTCGGTCGGGGTCGTCGACTCGGTCGTCGACTCGGTCGGGGTCGTCGACTCGGTCGTCGACTCGGTCGTCGACTCGGTCGGGGTCGTCGACTCGGTCGTCGACTCGGTCGTCGTCGGGGTCGTCGACTCGGTCGTCGACTCGGTCATCGACTCGGTCGGGGTCGTCGACTCGGTCGTCGTCGGGGTCGTCGACTCGGTCATCGACTCGGTCGGGGTCGTCGACTCGGTCGTCGACTCGGTCGGGGTCGTCGACTCGGTCGTCGACTCGGTCGTCGTCGGGGTCGTAGACTCAGTCGTCGACTCGGTCGTCGACTCGGTCGGGGTCGTCGACTCGGTCGTCGACTCGGTCATCGTCGTCGACTCGGTCGTGGACTCGGTCGGGGTCGTCGACTCGGTCGTCGACTCGGTCGTCGACTCAGTCGGGGTCGTCGACTCGGTCGTCGACTCGGTCGTCGACTTGGTCGGGGTCGTCGACTCGGTCGGGGTCGTCGACGGGGTCGTCGTCTCGGTCGTCGACTCGGTCGGGGTCGTCGACGGGGTCGTCGTCGTCGACGCGGTCGGGGTCGTCGACGGGGTCGTCGTCGTCGACTCGGTCAGGGTCGTCGACGGTGTCGTCGTCGTCGACTCGGTCGTGGACTCGGTCGGGGTCGTCGACTCGGTCGTCGACTCGGTCGGGGTCGTCGACTCGGTCGGGGTCGTCGACTCGGTCGTCGACTCGGTCGCGGTCGTCGACTCGGTCGACGACTCGGTCGTCGACTCGATCGTCGTCGTCGACTCGGTCGTCGAGTCGGTCGTCGACTCGGTCGTCGACTCGGTCGTCGACTCGGTCGTCGTCGTCGACTCGGTCGTCGACTCCGTCGGGGTCGTCGACTCGGTCGTCGACTCGGTCGTCGACTCGGTCGGGGTCGTCGACTCGGTCGTCGACTCGGTCGTCGACTTGGTCGGGGTCGTCGACTCGGTCGGGGTCGTCGACGGGGTCGTCGTCTCGGTCGTCGATTCGGTCGGGGTCGTCGACGGGGTCGTCGTCGTCGACGCGGTCGTGGACTCGGTCGGGGTCGTCGACTCGGTCGGGGTCGTCGACTCGGTCGTCGACTCGGTCGCGGTCGTCGACTCGGTCGTCGACTCGGTCGGGGTCGTCGACTCGGTCGTGGTCGTCGACTCGGTCGTCGACTCGGTCGGGGTCGTCGACTCTGTCGGGGTCGTCGACTCTGTCGGGGTTGTCGACTCGGTCGTCGACTCTGTCGGGGTCGTCAACTCGGTCGTCGACTCGGTCGGGGTCGTCGACTCGGTCGTCGACTCGGTCGGGGTCGGGATCGTCGACTCGGTCGGGGTCGTCGACTCGGTCGGGGTCAGGGTCGTCGACTCGGTCGGGGTCGGGGTCGTCGACTCGGTCGGGGTCGTCGACTCGGTTGGGGTCGTCGACTCGGTCGGGGTCGGGGTCGTCGACTCGTTCGGGGTCGTCGACTCGGTCGGGGTCGTCGACTCGGTCGGGGTCGGGGTCGTCGACTCGTTCGGGGTCTGGGTCGTCGACTCGGTCGGGGTCGGGGTCGTCGACTCGGTCGGGGTCGTCGACTCGGTCGGGGTCGGGGTCGTCGACTCGGTCGGGGTCGTCGTCTCGTTCGTCGACTCGGTCGTCGTCGTCGACTCGGTCGTCGACTCGGTCGTCGACTCGGTCGGGGTCGTCGTCTCGTTCGTCGACTCGGTCGTCGTCGTCGACTCGGTCGTCGACTCGGTCGTCGACTCGGTCGCGGTCGTCGACTCGGTCGTCGACTCGGTCGGAGTCGTCGACTCGGTCGTCGACTCGGTTGGGGTCGTCGACTCGGTCGGGGTCGTCGACTCTGTCGGGTTTGTCGACTCTGTCGGGGTTGTCAACTCGGTCGTCGACTCTGTCGGGGTCGTCGACTCGGTCGTCGACTCGGTCGGGGTCGTCGACTCGGTCGCGGTCGGGGTCGTCGACTCGGTCGGGGTCGTCGACTCGGTCGGGGTCAGGGTCGTCGACTCGGTCGGGGTCGGGGTCGTCGACTCGGTCGGGGTCGTCGACTCGGTCGGGGTCGGGGTCGTCGACTCGGTCGGGGTCGTCGACTCGGTCGGGGTCGGGGTCGTCGACTCGGTCGGAGTCGGGGTCGTCGACTCGGTCGTCGACGGGATCGTCGACTCGGTCGGGTTCGGGGTCGTCGACTCGGTCGTCGACTCGGTCGTCAACTCGGTCGGGGTCGTCGACTCGGTCGTCGACTCGGTCGTCGACTTGGTCGGGGTCGTCGACTCGGTCGTCGACTCGGTCGGGTCGTCGACTCGGTCGGGGTCGTCGACTCGGTCGGGGTCGTCGACTCGGTCGTCGACTCGGTCGTCGACTCGGTCGGGGTCGTCGACTCGGTCGGGGTCGTCGACTCGGTCGTCGACTCGGTCGTCGATTCGGTCGGGGTTGTCGACTCGGTCGGGGTTGTCGACTCGGTCGTCGACTGGGTCGTCGACCGGGTCGTCGACTCGGTCGTCTACTCGGTCGGGGTCGTCGACTCGGTCGTCGACTCGGTCGTCGACTTGGTCGGGGTCGTCGACTCGGTCGTAGACTCGGTCGTCGACTCGGTCGGGGTCGTCGACTCGGTCGGGGTCGTCGACTCGGTCGTCGACTCGGTCGGGGTCGTCGACTCGGTCGTCGACGGGGTCGTCGACTCGGTCAGGGTCGTCGACTCTGTCGGGGTTGTCGACTCCGTCCTCGACTCTGTCGGGGTCGTCGACTCGGTCGTCGACTCGGTCGGGGTCGTCGACTCGGTCGTCGACTCGGTCGGGGTCGGGGTCGTCGACTCGGTCGGGGTCGTCGACTCGGTCGGGGTCAGGGTCGTCGACTCGGTCGGGGTCGTCGACTCGGTTGGGGTCGTCGACTCGGTTGGGGTTGGGGTCGTCGACTCGGTCGGGGTCGTCGACTCGGTCGGGGTCGGGGTCGTCGACTCGGTCGGGGTCTGGGTCGTCGACTTGGTCGGGGTCGGGTTCGTCGACTCGGTCGGGGTCGTCGACTCGGTCGGGGTCGTCGACTCGGTCGGGGTCGGGGTCGTCGACTCGGTCGGGGTCGTCGACTCGGTCGTCGACTCGGTCGTCGACTCGGTCGGGGTCGTCGACTCGGTCGTCGACTCGGTCGTCGACTCGGTCGGAGTCGTCGACTCGGTCGGGGTCGTCGACTCGGTCGGGGTCGTCGACTCGGTCGTCGACTCGGTCGTCGACTCGGTCGGGGTCGTCGACTCGGTCGGAGTCGTCGACTCGGTCGTCGACTCGGTCGGGGTCGTCGACTCGGTCGTCGACTCGGTCGTCGACTCGGTCGGGGTCGTCGACTCGGTCGGGGTCGTCGACTCGGTCGTCGACTCGGTCGTCGACTCGGTCGGGGTTGTCGACTCGGTCGGGGTCGTCGACTCGGTCGTCGACTCGGTCGTCGACTCGGTCGGGGTCGTCGACGGGGTCGTCGTCGTCGACTCGGTCGGGGTCGTCGACGGGGTCGTTGTCATCGACTCGGTCGGGGTCGTCGACAGGGTCGTCGTCGTCGACTCGGTCGTGGACTCGGTCGGGGTCGTCGACTCGGTCGTGGACTCGGTCGGGGTCGTCGACTCGGTCGTCGACTCGGTCAGGGTCGTCGACTCGGTCGGGGTCGTCGACTCGGTCGTCGACTCGGTCGGGGTCGTCGACTCGGTCGGGGTCGTCAACTCGGTCGTCGACTCGGTCGGGGTCGTCGACTCGGTCGTCGACTCGGTCGTCGACTCGGTCGGGGTCGTCGACTCTGTCGGGGTCGTCGACTCTGTCGGGGTCGTCGACTCGGTCGGGGTCGTCGACTCGGTCGTCGACTCGGTCGGGGTGGTCGACTCGGTCATCTACTCGGTCGGGGTCGTCGACTCGGTCGTCGACTCGGTCGTCGACTCGGTCGGGGTCGTCGACTCGGTCGGGGTCGTCGACTCGGTCGTCGACTCGGTCGGGGTCGTCGACTCGGTCGTCGACGCGGTCGGGGTCGTCGACTCGGTCGGGGTCGTCGACTCGGTCGGGGTCGGGGTCGTCGACTCGGTCGGGGTCATCGACTCGGTCGTGGTCGGGGTCGTCCACTCGGTCGGGGTCGTCGACTCGGTCGTTGTCGGGGTCGTCGACTCGGTCGGGGTCGGGGTCGTCGACTCGGTCGTCGACGGGGTCGTCGACTCGGTCGGGGTCGTCGATTCGGTCGTCGACTCGGTCGTCGACTCGGTCGGGGTCGTCGACTCGGTCGTCGACTCGGTCGTCGACTCGGTCGGGGTCGTCGACTCGGTCGTCGACTCGGTCGTCGACTCGGTCGGGGTCGTCGACTCGGTCGGGGTCGTCGACTCGGTCGTCGACTCGGTCGGGGTCGTCGACTCGGTCGTCGACTCGGTCGTCGTCGGGGTCGTCGACTCGGTCGTCGACTCGGTCATCGACTCGGTCGGGGTCGTCGACTCAGTCGTCGTCGGGGTCGTCGACTCGGTCGTCGACTCGGTCGGGGTCGTCGACTCGGTCGTCGACTCGGTCGTCGTCGTCGACTCGGTCGTCGACTCGGTCGGGGTCGTCGACTCGGTCGTCGACTCGGTCGTCGACTCGGTCGTAGACTCAGTCGTCGACTCGGTCGTCGACTCGGTCGGGGTCGTCGACTCGGTCGTCGACTCGGTCGTCGTCGTCGACTCGGTCGTCGACTCGGTCGTCGTTGTCGACTCGGTCGTCGACTCGGTCGTCGACTCGGTCGGGGTCGTCGACTCGGTCGGGGTCGTCGACTCGGTCGTCGACTCGGTCGCGGTCGTCGACTCGGTCGTCGACTCGGTCGGGGTCGTCGACTCGGTCGCGTTCGTCGACTCGGTCGTCGACTCGGCCGGGGTCGTCGACTCGGTCGGGGTCGTCGACTCTGTCGGGTTTGTCGACTCTGTCGGGGTTGTCGACTCGGTCGTCGACTCTGTCGGGGTCGTCGACTCGGTCGTCGACTCGGTCGGGGTCGTCGACTCGGTCGGGGTCGGGGTCGTCGACTCGGTCGGGGTCAGGGTCGTCGACTCGGTTGGGGTCGGGGTCGTCGACTCGGTCGGGGTCGTCGACTCGGTCGGGGTCGGGGTCGTCGACTCGGTCGGGGTCGGGGTCGTCGACTCGGTCGGGGTCGTCGACTCGGTCGGGGTCGGGGTCGTCGACTCGGTCGGGGTCGGGGTCGTCGACTCGGTCGGAGTCGGGGTCGTCGACTCGGTCGTCGACGGGATCGTCGACTCGGTCGGGTTCGGGGTCGTCGACTCGGTCGTCGACTCGGTCGTCGACTCGGTCGGGGTCGGGGTCGTCGACTCGGTCGTCGACGGTGTCGTCGACTCGGTCGGGGTCGTCGACTCGGTCGTCGACTCAGTCGTCGACTCGGTCGGGGTCGTCGACTCGGTCGTCGACTCGGTCGTCGACTCGGTCGGGGTCGTCGACTCGGTCGTCGACTCGGTCGTCGACTCGGTCGGGGTCGTCGACTCGGTCGTCGACTCGGTCGTTGACTCGGTCGGGGTCGTCGACTCGGTCGGGGTCGTCGACTCGGTCGTCGACTCGGTCGGGGTCGTCGACTCGGTCGTCGACTTGGTCGTCGTCGGGGTCGTCGACTCGGTCGTCGACTCGGTCGTCGACTCGGTCGGTGTCGTCGACTCGGTCGTCGACTCGGTCGGGGTCGTCGACTCGGTCGGGGTCGTCGACTCGGTCGTCGACTCGGTCGGGGTCGTCGACTCTGTCGGGGTCGTCGACTCTGTCGGGGTTGTCGACTCGGTCCTCGACTCTGTCGGGGTCGTCGACTCGGTCGTCGACTCGGTCGGGGTCGTCGACTCGGTCGTCGACTCGGTCGGGGTCGGGGTCGTCGACTCGGTCGGGGTCGTCGACTCGGTCGGGGTCAGGGTCGTCGACTCGGTCGGGGTCGTCGACTCGGTTGGGTTCGTCGACTCGGTCGGGGTTGGGGTCGTCGACTCGGTCGGGGTCGTCGACTCGGTCGGGGTCGTCAACTCTGTCGGGGTCGTGGACTCTGTCGGGGTTGTCGACTCGGTCCTCGACTCTGTCGGGGTTGTCGACTCGGTCCTCGACTCTGTCGGGGTCGTCGACTCGGTCGTCGACTCGGTCGGGGTCATCGACTCGGTCGTCGACTCGGTCGGGGTCGGGGTCATCGACTCGGTCGGGGTCGTCGACTCGGTCGGGGTCAGGGTCGTCGACTCGGTCGGGGTCGTCGACTCGGTTGGGGTCGTCGACTCGGTTGGGGTTGGGGTCGTCGACTCGGTCGGGGTCGTCGACTCGGTCGTCGACTCGGTCGGGGTCGTCGACACTGTCGGGGTCGTCGACTCTGTCGGGGTTGTCGACTCGGTCCTCGACTCTGTCGGGGTCGTCGACTCGGTCGTCGACTCGGTCGGGGTCGTCGACTCGGTCGTCGACTCGGTCGGGGTCGGGGTCGTCGACTCGGTCGGGGTCGTCGACTCGGTCGGGGTCAGGGTCGTCGACTCGGTCGGGGTCGTCGACTCGGTTGGGGTCGTCGACTCGGTCGGGGTTGGGGTCGTCGACTCGGTCGGGGTCGTCGACTCGGTCGGGGTCGGGGTCGTCGACTCGGTCGGGGTCTGAGTCGTCGACTTGGTCGGGGTCGGGGTCGTCGACTCGGTCGGGGTCGTCGACTCGGTCGGGGTCGGGGTCGTCGACTCGGTTGGGGTCGTCGACTCGGTCGGGATCGGGGTCGTCGACTCGGTCGTCGACTCGGTCGTCGACTCGGTCGGGGTCGTCGACTCGGTCGGGGTCGTCGACTCGGTCGTCGACTCGGTCGTCGACTCGGTCGGAGTCGTCGACTCGGTCGGGGTCGTCGACTCGGTCGGGGTCGTCGACTCGGTCGTCGACTCGGTCGTCGACTCGGTCGGGGTCGTCGACTCGGTCGGGGTCGTCGACTCGGTCGTCGACTCGGTCGGGGTCGTCGACTCGGTCGGGGTCGTCAACTCGGTCGTCGACTCGGTCGGGGTCGTCGACTCGGTCGTCGACTCGGTCGGGGTCGTCGACTCTGTCGGGGTCGTCGACTCTGTCGGGGTCGTCGACTCGGTCGGGGTCGTCGACTCGGTCGTCGACTCGGTCGGGGTCGTCGACTCGGTCGTCTACTCGGTCGGGGTCGTCGACTCGGTCGTCGACTCGGTCGTCGACTCGGTCGGGGTCGTCGACTCGGTCGTAGACTCGGTCGTCGACTCGGTCGGGGTCGTCGACTCGGTCGTCGACTCGGTCGGGGTCGTCGACTCGGTCGGGGTCGTCGACTCGGTCGTCGACTCGGTCGGGGTCGTCGACTCGGTCGTCGACGCGGTCGGGGTCGTCGACTCGGTCGGGGTCGTCGACTCGGTCGTGGTCGGGGTCGTCCACTCGGTCGGGATCGTCGAGTCGGTCGTTGTCGGGGTCGTCGACTCGGTCGGGGTCGGGGTCGTCGACTCGGTCGTCGACGGGGTCGTCGACTCGGTCGGGGTCGTCGATTCGGTCGTCGACTCTGTCGTCGACTCGGTCGGGGTCGTCGACTCGGTCGTCGACTCGGTCGTCGACTCGGTCGGGGTCGTCGACACGGTCGTCGACTCGGTCGTCGACTCGGTCGGGGTCGTCGACTCGGTCGTCGACTCGGTCGTCGACTCGGTCGGGGTCGTCGACTCGGTCGTCGACTCGGTCGTCGACTCGGTCGGGGTCGTCGACTCGGTCGGGGTCGTCGACTCGGTCGTCGACTCGGTCGGGGTCGTCGACTCGGTCGTCGACTCGGTCGTCGTCGGGGTCGTCGACTCGGTCGTCGACTCGGTCATCGACTCGGTCAGGGTCGTCGACTCAGTCGTCGTCGGGGTCGTCGACTCGGTCGTCGACTCGGTCGGGGTCGTCGACTCGGTCGTCGACTCGGTCGTCGTCGTCGACTCGGTCGTCGACTCGGTCAGGGTCGTCGACTCGGTCGTCGACTCGGTCGTCGTCGGTGTCGTAGACTCAGTCGTCGACTCGGTCGTCGACTCGGTCGGGGTCGTCGACTCGGTCGTCGACTCGGTCGTCGTCGTCGACTCGGTCGTCGACTCGGTCGGGGTCGTCGACTCGGTCGTCGACTCGGTCGGGGTCGTCGACTCGGTCGGGGTCGTCGACTCGGTCGTCGACTCGGTCGCGGTCGTCGACTCGGTCGTCGACTCGGTCGGGGTCGTCGACTCGGTCGCGGTCGTCGACTCGGTCGTCGACTCGGTCGGAGTCGTCGACTCGGTCGTCGACTCGGTCGGGGTCGTCGACTCGGTCGGGGTCGTCGACTCTGTCGGGTTTGTCGACTCTGTCGGGGTTGTCGACTCGGTCGTCGACTCTGTCGGGGTCGTCGACTCGGTCGTCGACTCGGTCGGGGTCGTCGACTCGGTCGGGGTCGGGGTCGTCGACTCGGTCGGGGTCGTCGACTCGGTCAGGGTCAGGGTCGTCGACTCGGTCGGGGTCGGGGTCGTCGACTCGGTCGGGGTCGTCGACTCGGTCGGGGTCGGGGTCGTCGACTCGGTCGGGGTCGTCGACTCGGTCGGGGTCGGGGTCGTCGACTCGGTCGGGGTCGGGGTTGTCGACTCGGTCGGAGTCGGGGTCGTCGACTCGGTCGTCGACGGGATCGTCGACTCGGTCGGGTTCGGGGTCGTCGACTCGGTCGTCGACTCGGTCGTCGACTCGGTCAGGGTCGTCGACTCGGTCGTCGACTCGGTCGTCGACTTGGTCGGGGTCGTCGACTCGGTCGTCGACTCGGTCGGGTCGTCGACTCGGTCGGGGTCGTCGACTCGGTCGGGGTCGTCGACTCGGTCGTCGACTCGGTCGTCGACTCGGTCGGGGTCGTCGACTCGGTCGTCGACTCGGTCGTCGATTCGGTCGGGGTTGTCGACTCGGTCGGGGTTGTCGACTCGGTCGTCGACTGGGTCGTCGACCGGGTCGTCGACTCGGTCGTCTACTCGGTCGGGGTCGTCGACTCGGTCGTCGACTCGGTCGTCGACTTGGTCGGGGTCGTCGACTCGGTCGTAGACTCGGTCGTCGACTCGGTCGGGGTCGTCGACTCGGTCGGGGCCGTCGACTCGGTCGTCGACTCGGTCAGGGTCGTCGACTCTGTCGGGGTTGTCGACTCGGTCCTCGACTCTGTCGGGGTCGTCGACTCGGTCGTCGACTCGGTCGGGGTCGTCGACTCGGTCATCGACTCGGTCGGGGTCGGGGTCGTCGACTCGGTCGGGGTCGTCGACTCGGTCGGGGTCAGGGTCGTCGACTCGGTCGGGGTCGTCGACTCGGTCGGGGTCGGGGTCGTCGACTCGGTCGGGGTCTGGGTCGTCGACTTGGTCGGGGTCGGGTTCGTCGACTCGTTCGGGGTCGTCGACTCGGTCGGGGTCGTCGACTCGGTCGGGGTCGGGGTCGTCGACTCGGTTGGGGTCGTCGACTCGGTCGGGGTCGGGGTCGTCGACTCGGTCGTCGACTCGGTCGGGGTCGTCGACTCGGTCGGGGTCGTCGACTCGGTCGTCGACTCGGTCGTCGACTCGGTCGGGGTCGTCGACTCGGTCGTCGACTCGGTCGTCGACTCGGTCGGAGTCGTCGACTCGGTCGGGGTCGTCGACTCGGTTGGGGTCGTCGACTCGGTCGGGGTTGGGGTCGTCGACTCGGTCGGGGTCGTCGACTCGGTCGGGGTCGGGGTCGTCGACTCGGTCGGGGTCTGAGTCGTCGACTTGGTCGGGGTCGGGGTCGTCGACTCGGTCGGGGTCGTCGACTCGGTCGGGGTCGGGGTCGTCGACTCGGTTGGGGTCGTCGACTCGGTCGGGATCGGGGTCGTCGACTCGGTCGTCGACTCGGTCGTCGACTCGGTCGGGGTCGTCGACTCGGTCGGGGTCGTCGACTCGGTCGTCGACTCGGTCGTCGACTCGGTCGGAGTCGTCGACTCGGTCGGGGTCGTCGACTCGGTCGGGGTCGTCGACTCGGTCGTCGACTCGGTCGTCGACTCGGTCGGGGTCGTCGACTCGGTCGGGGTCGTCGACTCGGTCGTCGACTCGGTCGGGGTCGTCGACTCGGTCGGGGTCGTCAACTCGGTCGTCGACTCGGTCGGGGTCGTCGACTCGGTCGTCGACTCGGTCGGGGTCGTCGACTCTGTCGGGGTCGTCGACTCTGTCGGGGTCGTCGACTCGGTCGGGGTCGTCGACTCGGTCGTCGACTCGGTCGGGGTCGTCGACTCGGTCGTCTACTCGGTCGGGGTCGTCGACTCGGTCGTCGACTCGGTCGTCGACTCGGTCGGGGTCGTCGACTCGGTCGTAGACTCGGTCGTCGACTCGGTCGGGGTCGTCGACTCGGTCGTCGACTCGGTCGGGGTCGTCGACTCGGTCGGGGTCGTCGACTCGGTCGTCGACTCGGTCGGGGTCGTCGACTCGGTCGTCGACGCGGTCGGGGTCGTCGACTCGGTCGGGGTCGTCGACTCGGTCGTGGTCGGGGTCGTCCACTCGGTCGGGATCGTCGAGTCGGTCGTTGTCGGGGTCGTCGACTCGGTCGGGGTCGGGGTCGTCGACTCGGTCGTCGACGGGGTCGTCGACTCGGTCGGGGTCGTCGATTCGGTCGTCGACTCTGTCGTCGACTCGGTCGGGGTCGTCGACTCGGTCGTCGACTCGGTCGTCGACTCGGTCGGGGTCGTCGACACGGTCGTCGACTCGGTCGTCGACTCGGTCGGGGTCGTCGACTCGGTCGTCGACTCGGTCGTCGACTCGGTCGGGGTCGTCGACTCGGTCGTCGACTCGGTCGTCGACTCGGTCGGGGTCGTCGACTCGGTCGGGGTCGTCGACTCGGTCGTCGACTCGGTCGGGGTCGTCGACTCGGTCGTCGACTCGGTCGTCGTCGGGGTCGTCGACTCGGTCGTCGACTCGGTCATCGACTCGGTCAGGGTCGTCGACTCAGTCGTCGTCGGGGTCGTCGACTCGGTCGTCGACTCGGTCGGGGTCGTCGACTCGGTCGTCGACTCGGTCGTCGTCGTCGACTCGGTCGTCGACTCGGTCGGGGTCGTCGACTCGGTCGTCGACTCGGTCGTCGACTCGGTCGTCGTCGGTGTCGTAGACTCAGTCGTCGACTCGGTCGTCGACTCGGTCGGGGTCGTCGACTCGGTCGTCGACTCGGTCGTCGTCGTCGACTCGGTCGTCGACTCGGTCGGGGTCGTCGACTCGGTCGTCGACTCGGTCGCGGTCGTCGACTCGGTCGTCGACTCGGTCGGGGTCGTCGACTCGGTCGCGGTCGTCGACTCGGTCGTCGACTCGGTCGGAGTCGTCGACTCGGTCGTCGACTCGGTCGGGGTCGTCGACTCGGTCGGGGTCGTCGACTCTGTCGGGTTTGTCGACTCTGTCGGGGTTGTCGACTCGGTCGTCGACTCTGTCGGGGTCGTCGACTCGGTCGTCGACTCGGTCGGGGTCGTCGACTCGGTCGGGGTCGGGGTCGTCGACTCGGTCGGGGTCGTCGACTCGGTCAGGGTCAGGGTCGTCGACTCGGTCGGGGTCGGGGTCGTCGACTCGGTCGGGGTCGTCGACTCGGTCGGGGTCGGGGTCGTCGACTCGGTCGGGGTCGTCGACTCGGTCGGGGTCGGGGTCGTCGACTCGGTCGGGGTCGGGGTTGTCGACTCGGTCGGAGTCGGGGTCGTCGACTCGGTCGTCGACGGGATCGTCGACTCGGTCGGGTTCGGGGTCGTCGACTCGGTCGTCGACTCGGTCGTCGACTCGGTCAGGGTCGTCGACTCGGTCGTCGACTCGGTCGTCGACTTGGTCGGGGTCGTCGACTCGGTCGTCGACTCGGTCGGGTCGTCGACTCGGTCGGGGTCGTCGACTCGGTCGGGGTCGTCGACTCGGTCGTCGACTCGGTCGTCGACTCGGTCGGGGTCGTCGACTCGGTCGTCGACTCGGTCGTCGATTCGGTCGGGGTTGTCGACTCGGTCGGGGTTGTCGACTCGGTCGTCGACTGGGTCGTCGACCGGGTCGTCGACTCGGTCGTCTACTCGGTCGGGGTCGTCGACTCGGTCGTCGACTCGGTCGTCGACTTGGTCGGGGTCGTCGACTCGGTCGTAGACTCGGTCGTCGACTCGGTCGGGGTCGTCGACTCGGTCGGGGCCGTCGACTCGGTCGTCGACTCGGTCAGGGTCGTCGACTCTGTCGGGGTTGTCGACTCGGTCCTCGACTCTGTCGGGGTCGTCGACTCGGTCGTCGACTCGGTCGGGGTCGTCGACTCGGTCATCGACTCGGTCGGGGTCGGGGTCGTCGACTCGGTCGGGGTCGTCGACTCGGTCGGGGTCAGGGTCGTCGACTCGGTCGGGGTCGTCGACTCGGTCGGGGTCGGGGTCGTCGACTCGGTCGGGGTCTGGGTCGTCGACTTGGTCGGGGTCGGGTTCGTCGACTCGTTCGGGGTCGTCGACTCGGTCGGGGTCGTCGACTCGGTCGGGGTCGGGGTCGTCGACTCGGTTGGGGTCGTCGACTCGGTCGGGGTCGGGGTCGTCGACTCGGTCGTCGACTCGGTCGGGGTCGTCGACTCGGTCGGGGTCGTCGACTCGGTCGTCGACTCGGTCGTCGACTCGGTCGGGGTCGTCGACTCGGTCGTCGACTCGGTCGTCGACTCGGTCGGAGTCGTCGACTCGGTCGGGGTCGTCGACTCGGTCGGGGTCGTCGACTCGGTCGTCGACTCGGTCGTCGACTCGGTCGGGGTCGTCGACTCGGTCGGGGTCGTCGACTCGGTCTTCGACTCGGTCGTCGACTCGGTCGGGGTTGTCGACTCGGTCGGGGTCGTCGACTCGGTCGTCGACTCGGTCGTCGACTCGGTCGGGGTCGTCGACGGGGTCGTTGTCGTCGACTCGGTCGGGGTCGTCGACGGGGTCGTCGTCATCGACTCGGTCGGGGTCGTCGACTCTGTCGGGGTCGTCGACTCGGTCGGGGTCGTCGACTCGGTCGTCGACTCGGTCGGGGTGGTCGACTCGGTCGTCTACTCGGTCGGGGTCGTCGACTCGGTCGTCGACTCGGTCGTCGACTCGGTCGGGGTCGTCGACTCGGTCGGGGTCGGGGTCGTCGACTCGGTCGGGGTCATCGACTCGGTCGTGGTCGGGGTCGTCCACTCGGTCGGGGTCGTCGACTCGGTCGTTGTCGGGGTCGTCGACTCGGTCGGGGTCGGGGTCGTCGACTCGGTCGTCGACGGGGTCGTCGACTCGGTCGGGGTCGTCGACTCGGTCGTCAACTCGGTCGTCGACTCGGTCGGGGTCGTCGACTCGGTCGGGGTCATCGACTCGGTCGTGGTCGGGGTCGTCCACTCGGTCGGGGTCGTCGACTCGGTCGTTGTCGGGGTCGTCGACTCGGTCGGGGTCGGGGTCGTCGACTCGGTCGTCGACGGGGTCGTCGACTCGGTCGGGGTCGTCGACTCGGTCGTCGACTCGGTCGTCGACTCGGTCGGGGTCGTCGACTCGGTCGTCGACTCGGTCGTCGACTCGGTCGGGGTCGTCGACTCGGTCGGGGTCGTCGACTCGGTCGTCGACTCGGTCGGGGTCGTCGACTCGGTCGTCGACTCAGTCGTCGTCGGGGTCGTCGACTCGATCGTCGACTCGGTCGGGGTCGTCGACTCGGTCGTCGACTCGGTCGTCGTCGTCGACTCGGTCGTCGACTCGGTCGGGGTCGTCGACTCGGCGGCGACTCGGTCGTCGACTCGGTCGTAGACTCAGTCGTCGACTCGGTCGTCGACTCGGTCGGGGTCGTCGACTCGGTCGTCGACTCGGTCGTCGTCGTTGACTCGGTCGTCGACTCGGTCGGGGTCGTCGACTCGGTCGTCGACTCGGTCGTCGACTCGGTCGGGGTCGTCGACGGGGTCGTCGTCGTCGACTCGGTCGTGGACTCGGTCGGGGTCGTCGACTCGGTCGTCGACTCGGTCGGGGTCGTCGACTCGGTCGGGGTCGTCGACTCGGTCGGTGTCGTCGACTCGGTCGTCGACTCGGTCGCGGTCGTCGACTCGGTCGGGGTCGTCGACTCTGTCGGGGGTGTCGACTCTGTCGGGGTTGTCGACTCGGTCGTCGACTCGGTCGGGGTCGTCGACTCGGTCGTCGACTCGGTCGGGGTCGTCGACTCGGTCGTCGACGGGGTCGTCGACTCGGTCGGGGTCGGGGTCGTCGACTCGGTCGGGGTCATCGACTCGGTCGTGGTCGGGGTCGTCCATTCGGTCGGGGTCGTCGACTCGGTCGTTGTCGGGGTCGTCGACTCGGTCGGGGTCAGGGTCGTCGACTCGGTCGGGGTCGGGGTCGTCGACTCGGTCGGGGTCGTCGACTCGGTCGGGGTCGGGGTCGTCGACTCGGTCGGGGTCGGGGTCGTCGACTCGGTCGGGGTCGTCGACTCGGTCGGGGTCGGGGTCGTCGACTCGGTCGGGGTCGGGGTCGTCGACTCGGTCGGAGTCGGGGTCGTCGACTCGGTCGTCGACGGGATCGTCGACTCGGTCGGGTTCGGGGTCGTCGACTCGGTCGTCGACTCGGTCGTCGACTCGGTCGGGGTCGGGGTCGTCGACTCGGTCGTCGACGGGGTCGTCGACTCGGTCGGGGTCTTCGACTCGGTCGTCGACTCAGTCGTCGACTCGGTCGGGGTCGTCGACTCGGTCGTCGACTCGGTCGTCGACTCGGTCGGGGTCGTCGACTCGGTCGTCGACTCGGTCGTCGACTCGGTCGGGGTCGTCGACTCGGTCGGGGTCGTCGACTCGGTCGTCGACTCGGTCGGGGTCGTCGACTCGGTCGTCGACTTGGTCGTCGTCGGGGTCGTCGACTCGGTCGTCGACTCGGTCGTCGACTCGGTCGGTGTCGTCGACTCGGTCGTCGACTCGGTCGGGGTCGTCGACTCGGTCGGGGTCGTCGACTCGGTCGTCGACTCGGTCGGGGTCGTCGACTCTGTCGGGGTCGTCGACTCTGTCGGGGTTGTCGACTCGGTCCTCGACTCTGTCGGGGTCGTCGACTCGGTCGTCGACTCGGTCGGGGTCGTCGACTCGGTCGTCGACTCGGTCGGGGTCGGGGTCGTCTACTCGGTCGGGGTCGTCGACTCGGTCGGGGTCAGGGTCGTCGACTCGGTCGGGGTCGTCGACTCGGTTGGGGTCGTCGACTCGGTCGGGGTTGGGGTCGTCGACTCGGTCGGGGTCGTCGACTCGGTCGGGGTCGTCAACTCTGTCGGGGTCGTGGACTCTGTCGGGGTTGTCGACTCGGTCCTCGACTCTGTCGGGGTTGTCGACTCGGTCCTCGACTCTGTCGGGGTCGTCGACTCGGTCGTCGACTCGGTCGGGGTCATCGACTCGGTCGTCGACTCGGTCGGGGTCGGGGTCGTCGACTCGGTCGGGATCAGGGTCGTCGACTCGGTCGGGGTCGTCGACTCGGTTGGGGTCGTCGACTCGGTTGGGGTTGGGGTCGTCGACTCGGTCGGGGTCGTCGACTCGGTCGTCGACTCGGTCGGGGTCGTCGACTCTGTCGGGGTCGTCGACTCTGTCGGGGTCGTCGACTCGGTCGGGGTCGTTGACTCGGTCGTCGACTCGGTCGGGGTCGTCGACTCGGTCGGGGTCGTCGACTCGGTCGTCGACTCGGTCGGGGTCGTCGACTCGGTCGTCGACGCGGTCGGGGTCGTCGACTCGGTCGGGGTCGTCGACTCGGTCGGGGTCGGGGTCGTCGACTCGGTCGGGGTCGTCGACTCGGTCGTGGTCGGGGTCGTCCACTCGGTCGGGATCGTCGAGTCGGTCGTTGTCGGGGTCGTCGACTCGGTCGGGGTCGGGGTCGTCGACTCGGTCGTCGACGGGGTCGTCGACTCGGTCGGGGTCATCGATTCGGTCGTCGACTCTGTCGTCGACTCGGTCGGGGTCGTCGACTCGGTCGTCGACTCGGTCGTCGACTCGGTCGGGGTCGTCGACACGGTCGTCGACTCGGTCGTCGACTCGGTCGGGGTCGTCGACTCGGTCGTCGACTCGGTCGTCGACTCGGTCGGGGTCGTCGACTCGGTCGTCGACTTGGTCGTCGTCGGGGTCGTCGACTCGGTCGTCGACTCGGTCGTCGACTCGGTCGGTGTCGTCGACTCGGTCGTCGACTCGGTCGGGGTCGTCGACTCGGTCGGGGTCGTCGACTCGGTCGTCGACTCGGTCGGGGTCGTCGACTCTGTCGGGGTCGTCGACTCTGTCGGGGTTGTCGACTCGGTCCTCGACTCTGTCGGGGTCGTCGACTCGGTCGTCGACTCGGTCGGGGTCGTCGACTCGGTCGTCGACTCGGTCGGGGTCGGGGTCGTCTACTCGGTCGGGGTCGTCGACTCGGTCGGGGTCAGGGTCGTCGACTCGGTCGGGGTCGTCGACTCGGTTGGGGTCGTCGACTCGGTCGGGGTTGGGGTCGTCGACTCGGTCGGGGTCGTCGACTCGGTCGGGGTCGTCAACTCTGTCGGGGTCGTGGACTCTGTCGGGGTTGTCGACTCGGTCCTCGACTCTGTCGGGGTTGTCGACTCGGTCCTCGACTCTGTCGGGGTCGTCGACTCGGTCGTCGACTCGGTCGGGGTCATCGACTCGGTCGTCGACTCGGTCGGGGTCGGGGTCGTCGACTCGGTCGGGGTCGTCGACTCGGTCGGGGTCAGGGTCGTCGACTCGGTCGGGGTCGTCGACTCGGTTGGGGTCGTCGACTCGGTTGGGGTTGGGGTCGTCGACTCGGTCGGGGTCGTCGACTCGGTCGGGGTCGTCGACTCGGTCGTCGACTCGGTCGGGGTCGTCGACACTGTCGGGGTCGTCGACTCTTTCGGGGTTGTCGACTCGGTCCTCGACTCTGTCGGGGTCGTCGACTCGGTCGTCGACTCGGTCGGGGTCGTCGACTCGGTCGTCGACTCGGTCGGGGTCGGGGTCGTCGACTCGGTCGGGGTCGTCGACTCGGTCGGGGTCAGGGTCGTCGACTCGGTCGGGGTCGTCGACTCGGTTGGGGTCGTCGACTCGGTCGGGGTTGGGGTCGTCGACTCGGTCGGGGTCGTCGACTCGGTCGGGGTCGGGGTCGTCGACTCGGTCGGGGTCTGAGTCGTCGACTTGGTCGGGGTCGGGGTCGTCGACTCGGTCGGGGTCGTCGACTCGGTCGGGGTCGGGGTCGTCGACTCGGTTGGGGTCGTCGACTCGGTCGGGATCGGGGTCGTCGACTCGGTCGTCGACTCGGTCGTCGACTCGGTCGGGGTCGTCGACTCGGTCGGGGTCGTCGACTCGGTCGTCGACTCGGTCGTCGACTCGGTCGGGGTCGTCGACTCGGTCGTCGACTCGGTCGTCGACTCGGTCGGAGTCGTCGACTCGGTCGGGGTCGTCGACTCGGTCGGGGTCGTCGACTCGGTCGTCGACTCGGTCGTCGACTCGGTCGGGGTCGTCGACTCGGTCGTCGACTCGGTCGGGGTCGTCGACTCGGTCGGGGTCGTCGACTCGGTCGTCGACTCGGTCGGGGTCGTCGACTCTGTCGGGGTCGTCGACTCTGTCGGGGTCGTCGACTCGGTCGGGGTCGTTGACTCGGTCGTCGACTCGGTCGGGGTCGTCGACTCGGTCGGGGTCGTCGACTCGGTCGTCGACTCGGTCGGGGTCGTCGACTCGGTCGTCGACTCGGTCGTCGACTCGGTCGGGGTCGTCGACTCGGTCGTCGACTTGGTCGTCGTCGGGGTCGTCGACTCGGTCGTCGACTCGGTCGTCGACTCGGTCGGTGTCGTCGACTCGGTCGTCGACTCGGTCGGGGTCGTCGACTCGGTCGGGGTCGTCGACTCGGTCGTCGACTCGGTCGGGGTCGTCGACTCTGTCGGGGTCGTCGACTCTGTCGGGGTTGTCGACTCGGTCCTCGACTCTGTCGGGGTCGTCGACTCGGTCGTCGACTCGGTCGGGGTCGTCGACTCGGTCGTCGACTCGGTCGGGGTCGGGGTCGTCTACTCGGTCGGGGTCGTCGACTCGGTCGGGGTCAGGGTCGTCGACTCGGTCGGGGTCGTCGACTCGGTTGGGGTCGTCGACTCGGTCGGGGTTGGGGTCGTCGACTCGGTCGGGGTCGTCGACTCGGTCGGGGTCGTCAACTCTGTCGGGGTCGTGGACTCTGTCGGGGTTGTCGACTCGGTCCTCGACTCTGTCGGGGTTGTCGACTCGGTCCTCGACTCTGTCGGGGTCGTCGACTCGGTCGTCGACTCGGTCGGGGTCATCGACTCGGTCGTCGACTCGGTCGGGGTCGGGGTCGTCGACTCGGTCGGGGTCGTCGACTCGGTCGGGGTCAGGGTCGTCGACTCGGTCGGGGTCGTCGACTCGGTTGGGGTCGTCGACTCGGTTGGGGTTGGGGTCGTCGACTCGGTCGGGGTCGTCGACTCGGTCGGGGTCGTCGACTCGGTCGTCGACTCGGTCGGGGTCGTCGACACTGTCGGGGTCGTCGACTCTTTCGGGGTTGTCGACTCGGTCCTCGACTCTGTCGGGGTCGTCGACTCGGTCGTCGACTCGGTCGGGGTCGTCGACTCGGTCGTCGACTCGGTCGGGGTCGGGGTCGTCGACTCGGTCGGGGTCGTCGACTCGGTCGGGGTCAGGGTCGTCGACTCGGTCGGGGTCGTCGACTCGGTTGGGGTCGTCGACTCGGTTGGGGTTGGGGTCGTCGACTCGGTCGGGGTCGTCGACTCGGTCGGGGTCGGGGTCGTCGACTCGGTCGGGGTCTGAGTCGTCGACTTGGTCGGGGTCGGGGTCGTCGACTCGGTCGGGGTCGTCGACTCGGTCGGGGTCGGGGTCGTCGACTCGGTTGGGGTCGTCGACTCGGTCGGGATCGGGGTCGTCGACTCGGTCGTCGACTCGGTCGTCGACTCGGTCGGGGTCGTCGACTCGGTCGGGGTCGTCGACTCGGTCGTCGACTCGGTCGTCGACTCGGTCGGGGTCGTCGACTCGGTCGTCGACTCGGTCGTCGACTCGGTCGGAGTCGTCGACTCGGTCGGGGTCGTCGACTCGGTCGGGGTCGTCGACTCGGTCGTCGACTCGGTCGTCGACTCGGTCGGGGTCGTCGACTCGGTCGTCGACTCGGTCGGGGTCGTCGACTCGGTCGGGGTCGTCGACTCGGTCGTCGACTCGGTCGGGGTCGTCGACTCTGTCGGGGTCGTCGACTCTGTCGGGGTCGTCGACTCGGTCGGGGTCGTTGACTCGGTCGTCGACTCGGTCGGGGTCGTCGACTCGGTCGGGGTCGTCGACTCGGTCGTCGACTCGGTCGGGGTCGTCGACTCGGTCGTCGACGCGGTCGGGGTCGTCGACTCGGTCGGGGTCGTCGACTCGGTCGGGGTCGGGGTCGTCGACTCGGTCGGGGTCGTCGACTCGGTCGTGGTCGGGGTCGTCCACTCGGTCGGGATCGTCGAGTCGGTCGTTGTCGGGGTCGTCGACTCGGTCGGGGTCGGGGTCGTCGACTCGGTCGTCGACGGGGTCGTCGACTCGGTCGGGGTCGTCGATTCGGTCGTCGACTCTGTCGTCGACTCGGTCGGGGTCGTCGACTCGGTCGTCGACTCGGTCGTCGACTCGGTCGGGGTCGTCGACACGGTCGTCGACTCGGTCGTCGACTCGGTCGGGGTCGTCGACTCGGTCGTCGACTCGGTCGTCGACTCGGTCGGGGTCGTCGACTCGGTCGTCGACTCGGTCGTCGACTCGGTCGGGGTCGTCGACTCGGTCGTCGACTCGGTCGTCGACTCGGTCGGGGTCGTCGACTCAGTCGTCGTCGGGGTCGTCGACTCGGTCGTCGACTCGGTCGGGGTCGTCGACTCGGTCGTCGTCGTCGACTCGGTCGTCGACTCGGTCGGGGTCGTCGACTCGGTCGTCGACTCGGTCGTCGTCGGGGTCGTAGACTCAGTCGTCGACTCGGTCGTCGACTCGGTCGGGGTCGTCGACTCGGTCGTCGACTCGGTCGTCGTCGTCGACTCGGTCGTCGACTCGGTCGGGGTCGTCGACTTGGTCGGGGTCGTCGACTCGGTCGTCGACTCGGTCGCGGTCGTCGACTCGGTCGTCGACTCGGTCGGGGTCGTCGACTCGGTCGCGGTCGTCGACTCGGTCGTCGACTCGGTCGGAGTCGTCGACTCGGTCGTCGACTCGGTCGGGGTCGTCGACTCGGTCGGGGTCGTCGACTCTGTCGGGTTTGTCGACTCTGTCGGGGTTGTCGACTCGGTCGTCGACTCTGTCGGGGTCGTCGACTCGGTCGTCGACTCGGTCGGGGTCGTCGACTCGGTCGGGGTCGGGGTCGTCGACTCGGTCGGGGTCGTCGACTCGGTCGGGGTCAGGGTCGTCGACTCGGTCGGGGTCGGGGTCGTCGACTCGGTCGGGGTCGTCGACTCGGTCGGGGTCGGGGTCGTCGACTCGGTCGGGGTCGGGGTCGTCGACTCGGTCGGGGTCGTCGACTCGGTCGGGGTCGGGGTCGTCGACTCGGTCGGGGTCGGGGTTGTCGACTCGGTCGGAGTCGGGGTCGTCGACTCGGTCGTCGACGGGATCGTCGACTCGGTCGGGTTCGGGGTCGTCGACTCGGTCGTCGACTCGGTCGTCGACTCGGTCAGGGTCGTCGACTCGGTCGTCGACTCGGTCGTCGACTTGGTCGGGGTCGTCGACTCGGTCGTCGACTCGGTCGGGTCGTCGACTCGGTCGGGGTCATCGACTCGGTCGGGGTCGTCGACTCGGTCGTCGACTCGGTCGTCGACTCGGTCGGGGTCGTCGACTCGGTCGGGGTCGTCGACTCGGTCGTCGACTCGGTCGTCGATTCGGTCGGGGTTGTCGACTCGGTCGGGGTTGTCGACTCGGTCGTCGACTGGGTCGTCGACCGGGTCGTCGACTCGGTCGTCTACTCGGTCGGGGTCGTCGACTCGGTCGTCGACTCGGTCGTCGACTTGGTCGGGGTCGTCGACTCGGTCGTAGACTCGGTCGTCGACTCGGTCGGGGTCGTCGACTCGGTCGGGGCCGTCGACTCGGTCGTCGACTCGGTCGGGGTCGTCGACTCGGTCGTCGACGGGGTCGTCGACTCGGTCAGGGTCGTCGACTCTGTCGGGGTTGTCGACTCGGTCCTCGACTCTGTCGGGGTCGTCGACTCGGTCGTCGACTCGGTCGGGGTCGTCGACTCGGTCATCGACTCGGTCGGGGTCGGGGTCGTCGACTCGGTCGGGGTCGTCGACTCGGTCGGGGTCAGGGTCGTCGACTCGGTCGGGGTCGTCGACTCGGTCGGGGTCGGGGTCGTCGACTCGGTCGGGGTCTGGGTCGTCGACTTGGTCGGGGTCGGGTTCGTCGACTCGGTCGGGGTCGTCGACTCGGTCGGGGTCGTCGACTCGGTCGGGGTCGGGGTCGTCGACTCGGTTGGGGTCGTCGACTCGGTCGGGGTCGGGGTCGTCGACTCGGTCGTCGACTCGGTCGTCGACTCGGTCGGGGTCGTCGACTCGGTCGGGGTCGTCGACTCGGTCGTCGACTCGGTCGTCGACTCGGTCGGGGTCGTCGACTCGGTCGTCGACTCGGTCGTCGACTCGGTCGGAGTCGTCGACTCGGTCGGGGTTGTCGACTCGGTCGGGGTCGTCGACTCGGTCGTCGACTCGGTCGTCGACTCGGTCGGGGTCGTCGACTCGGTCGGGGTCGTCGACTCGGTCTTCGACTCGGTCGTCGACTCGGTCGGGGTTGTCGACTCGGTCGGGGTCGTCGACTCGGTCGTCGACTCGGTCGTCGACTCGGTCGGGGTCGTCGACGGGGTCGTCGTCGTCGACTCGGTCGGGGTCGTCGACGGGGTCGTCGTCATCGACTCGGTCTGGGTCGTCGACGGGGTCGTCGTCGTCGACTCGGTCGTGAACTCGGTCGGGGTCGTCGACTCGGTCGTGGACTCGGTCGGGGTCGTCGACTCGGTCGTCGACTCGGTCAGGGTCGTCGACTCGGTCGGGGTCGTCGACTCGGTCGTCGACTCGGTCGGGGTCGTCGACTCGGTCGGGGTCGTCAACTCGGTCGTCGACTCGGTCGGGGTCGTCGACTCGGTCGTCGACTCGGTCTGGGTCGTCGACTCTGTCGGGGTCGTCGACTCTGTCGGGGTCGTCGACTCGGTCGGGGTCGTCGACTCGGTCGTCGACTCGGTCGCGGTCGTCGACTCGGTCGTCGACTCGGTCGGGGTCGTCGACTCGGTCGCGGTCGTCGACTCGGTCGTCGACTCGGTCGGAGTCGTCGACTCGGTCGTCGACTCGGTCGGGGTCGTCGACTCGGTCGGGGTCGTCGACTCGGTCGGGGTCAGGGTCGTCGACTCGGTCGGGGTCGGGGTCGTCGACTCGGTCGGGGCCGTCGACTCGGTCGGGGTCGGGGTCGTCGACTCGGTCGGGGTCGGGGTCGTCGACTCGGTCGGGGTCGTCGACTCGGTCGGGGTCGGGGTCGTCGACTCGGTCGGGGTCGGGGTCGTCGACTCGGTCGGAGTCGGGGTCATCGACTCGGTCGTCAACGGGATCGTCGACTCGGTCGGGTTCAGGGTCGTCGACTCGGTCGTCGACTCGGTCGTCGACTCGGTCGGGGTCGTCGACTCGGTCGTCGACTCGGTCGTCGACTTGGTCGGGGTCGTCGACTCGGTCGTCGACTCGGTCCGGTCGTCGACTCGGTTGGGGTCGTCGACTCGGTCGGGGTCGTCGACTCGGTCTTCGACTCGGTCGTCGACTCGGTCGGGGTCGTCTACTCGGTCGGGGTCGTCGACTCGGTCGTCGACTCGGTCGTCGACTTGGTCGGGGTCGTCGACTCGGTCGTAGACTCGGTCGTCGACTCGGTCGGGGTCGTCGACTCGGTCGTCGACTCGGTCGGGGTCGTCGACTCGGTCGGGGTCGTCGACTCGGTCGGGGTCGTCGACTCGGTCGTCGACTCGGTCGGGGTCGTCGACTCGGTCGTCGACGGGGTCGTCGACTCGGTCAGGGTCGTCGACTCGGTCGTCGACTCGGTCGGGGTTGTCGACTCGGTCGGGGTCGTCGACTCTGTCGTCGACGCGGTCGGGGTCGTCGACTCGGTCGGGGTCGTCGACTCGGTCGTCGACTCGGTCGGGGTCGTCGACTCGGTCGGGGTCGTCAACTCGGTCGTCGACTCAGTCGGGGTCGTCAACTCGGTCGGGGTCGGGGTCGTCGACTCGGTCGGGGTCGTCGACTCGGTCGTCGACTCGGTCGTCGACTCGGTCGTCGTCGTCGACTCGGTCGTCGACTCGGTCGGGGTCGTCGACTCGGTCGTCGACTCGGTCATCGACTCTGTCGGGGTCGTCGACTCGGTCGTCGACTCGGTCGTCGACTTGGTCGGGGTCGTCGACTCGGTCGGGGTCGTTGACGGGGTCGTCGACTCGGTCGTCGACTCGGTCGTCGACTCGGTCGGGGTCATCGACTCGGTCGTCGACTCGGTCGGGGTCGTCGACTCGGTCGTCGACTCGGTCGTCGTCGGGGTCGTAGACTCAGTCGTCGACTCGGTCGTCGACTCGGTCGGGGTCATCGACTCGGTCGTCGACTCGGTCGTCGTCGTCGACTCGGTCGTCGACTCGGTCGGGGTCGTCGACTCGGTCGTCGACTCGGTCGTCGACTCGGTCGGGGTCGTCGACTCGGTCGTCGACTCGGTCGTCGACTCGGTCGACGTCGTCGACTCGGTCGGGGTCGTCGACGGGGTCGTCGTCGTCGACTCGGTCGTGGACTCGGTCGGGGTCGTCGACTCGGTCGTCGACTCGGTCGGGGTCGTCGACTCGGTCGGTGTCGTCGACTCGGTCGTCGACTCGGTCGCGGTCGTCGACTCGGTCGGGGTCGTCGACTCTGTCGGGGGTGTCGACTCTGTCGGGGTTGTCGACTCGGTCGTCGACTCGGTCGGGGTCGTCGACTCGGTCGTCAACTCGGTCGGGGTCGTCGACTCGGTCGTCGACTCGGTCGGGGTCGTCGACTCGGTCGTCGACTCGGTCGGAGTGGTCGACTCGGTCGGGGTCGGGGTCGTCGACTCGGTCGGGGTCGGGGTCGTCGACTCGGTCGTCGACGGGGTCGTCGACTCGGTCGGGGTCGTCGACTCGGTCGTCGACTCGGTCGTCGACTCGGTCGGGGTCGTCGACTCGGTCGTCGACTCGGTCGTCGACTCGGTCGGGGTCGTCGACTCGGTCGTCGACTCGGTCGTCGTCGGGGTCGTCGACTCGGTCGTCGACTCGGTCATCGACTCGGTCGGGGTCGTCGACTCAGTCGTCGTCGGGGTCGTCGACTCGGTCGTCGACTCGGTCGGGGTCGTCGACTCGGTCGTCGACTCGGTCGTCGTGGTCGACTCGGTCGTCGACTCGGTCGGGGTCGTCGACTCGGTCGTCGACTCGGTCGTCGACTCGGTCGTAGACTCAGTCGTCGACTCGGTCGTCGACTCGGTCGGGGTCGTCGACTCGGTCGTCGACTCGGTCGTCGTCGTCGACTCGGTCGTCGACTCGGTCGGGGTCGTCGACTCGGTCGTCGACTCGGTCGTCGACTCGGTCGGGGTCGTCGACTTGGTCGGGGTCGTCGACTCGGTCGTCGACTCGGTCGCGGTCGTCGACTCGGTCGTCGACTCGGTCGGGGTCGTCGACTCGGTCGCGGTCGTCGACTCGGTCGTCGACTCGGTCGGAGTCGTCGACTCGGTCGTCGACTCGGTCGGGGTTGTCGACTCGGTCGGGGTCGTCGACTCTGTCGGGTTTGTCGACTCTGTCGGGGTTGTCGACTCGGTCGTCGACTCTGTCGGGGTCGTCGACTCGGTCGTCGACTCGGTCGGGGTCGTCGACTCGGTCGGGGTCGGGGTCGTCGACTCGGTCGGGGTCGTCGACTCGGTCGGGGTCAGGGTCGTCGACTCGGTCGGGGTCGGGGTTGTCGACTCGGTCGGGGTCGTCGACTCGGTCGGGGTCGGGGTCGTCGACTCGGTCTGGGTCGTCGACTCGGTCGGGGTCGGGGTCGTCGACTCGGTCGGGGTCGGGGTCGTCGACTCGGTCGGAGTCGGGGTCGTCGACTCGGTCGTCAACGGGATCGTCGACTCGGTCGGGTTCGGGGTCGTCGACTCGGTGGTCGACTCGGTCGTCGACTCGGTCGTCGACTTGGTCGGGGTCGTCGACTCGGTCGTCGACTCGGTCGGGTCGTCGACTCGGTTGGGGTCGTCGACTCGGTCGGGGTCGTCGACTCGGTCGTCGACTCGGTCGTCGACTCGGTCGGGGTCGTCTACTCGGTCGGGGTCGTCGACTCGGTCGTCGACTCGGTCGTCGACTTGGTCGGGGTCGTCGACTCGGTCGTAGACTCGGTCGTCGACTCGGTCGGGGTCGTCGACTCGGTCGTCGACTCGGTCGGGGTCGTCGACTCGGTCGGGGTCGTCGACTCGGTCGGGGTCGTCGACTCGGTCGTCGACTCGGTCGGGGTCGTCGACTCGGTCGTCGACGGGGTCGTCGACTCGGTCAGGGTCGTCGACTCGGTCGTCGACTCGGTCTGGGTTGTCGACTCGGTCGTGGTCGTCGACTCTGTCGTCGACGCGGTCGGGGTCGTCGACTCGGTCGGGGTCGTCGACTCGGTCGTCGACTCAGTCGGGGTCGTCGACTCAGTCGGGGTCGTCAACTCGGTCGTCGACTCAGTCGGGGTCGTCAACTCGGTCGGGGTCGGGGTCGTCGACTCGGTCGGGGTCGTCGACTCGATCGTCGTCGTCGACTCGGTCGTCGACTCGGTCGGGGTCGTCGACTCGGTCGTCGACTCGGTCGTCGACTCGGTCGTCGTCGTCGACTCGGTCGTCGACTCGGTCGGGGTCGTCGACTCGGTCGTCGACTCGGTCATCGACTCTGTCGGGGTCGTCGACTCGGTCGTCGACTCGGTCGTCGACTTGGTCGGGGTCGTCGACTCGGTCGGGGTCGTCGACGGGGTCGTCGACTCGGTCGTCGACTCGGTCGTCGACTCGGTCGGGGTCGTCGACTCGGTCGTCGACTCGGTCGTCGTCGGGGTCGTAGACTCAGTCGTCGACTCGGTCGTCGACTCGGTCGGGGTCATCGACTCGGTCGTCGACTCAGTCGTCGTCGTCGACTCGGTCGTCGACTCGGTCGGGGTCGTCGACTCGGTCGTCGACTCGGTCGTCGACTCGGTCGGGGTCGTCGACTCGGTCGTCGACTCGGTCGTCGACTCGGTCGACGTCGTCGACTCGGTCGGGGTCGTCGACGGGGTCGTCGTCTTCGACTCGGTCGTGGACTCGGTCGGGGTCGTCGACTCGGTCGGTGTCGTCGACTCGGTCGTCGACTCGGTCGCGGTCGTCGACTCGGTCGGGGTCGTCGACTCTGTCGGGGGTGTCGACTCTGTCGGGGTTGTCGACTCGGTCGTCGACTCGGTCGGGGTCGTCGACTCGGTCGTCGACTCGGTCGGGGTCGTCGACTCGGTCGGGGTCGGGGTCGTCGACTCGGTCGGGGTCGGGGTCGTCGACTCGGTCGGGGTCGTCGACTCGGTCGGGGTCAGGGTCGTCGACTCGGTCGGGGTCGGGGTCGTCGACTCGGTCGGGGTCGTCGACTCGGTTGGGGTCGTCGACTCGGTCGGGGTCGGGGTCGTCGACTCGGTCGGGGTCGTCGACTCGGTCGGGGTTGGGGTCGTCAACTCGGTCGGGTTCGTCGACTCGGTCGGGGTCGTCGACTCGGTCGGGGTCGGGGTCGTCGACTCGGTCGGGGTCGGGGTCGTCGACTCGGTCGTCGACGGGGTCGTCGACTCGGTCGGGGTCGGGGTCGTCGACTCGGTCGGGGTCGTCGACTCGGTCGGGGTCGTCGACTCGGTCGGGGTCGGGGTCGTCGACTCGGTTGGAGTCGTCGACTCGGTCGGGGTCGGGGTCGTCGACTCGGTCGTCGACTCGGTCGTCGACTCGGTCGGGGTCGTCGACTCGGTCGGGGTCGTCGACTCGGTCGTCGATTCGGTCGTCGACTCGGTCGGGGTCGTCGACTCGGTCGTCGACTCGGTCGTCGACTCGGTCGGAGTCGTCGACTCGGTCGGGGTCGTCGACTCGGTCGGGGTCGTGGACTCGGTCGTCGACTCGGTCGTCGACTCGGTCGGGGTCGTCGACTCGGTCGGGGTCGTCGACTCGGTCGTCGACTCGGTCGTCGACTCGGTCGGGGTTGTCGACTCGGTCGGGGTCGTCGACTCGGTCGTCGACTCGGATGGGGTCGTTGACTCGGTCGGGGTCGTCGACTCGGTCGTCGACTCGGTCGCGTTCGTCGACTCGGTCGTCGACTCGGTCGTCGACTCGGTCGGGGTCGTCGACTCGGTCGTCGACTCGGTCGTCGACTTGGTCGGGGTCGTCGACTCGGTCGGGGTCGTCGACGGGGTCGTCGTCTCGGTCGTCGACTCGGTCGGGGTCGTCGACTCGGTCGGGGTCGTCGACTCGGTCGGGGTCGTCGACTCGGTCGTTGACTCGGTCGTCGACTCGGTCGGGGTCGTCGACTCAGTCGTCGACTCGGTCGTCGACTCGGTCGGGGTCGTCGACTCGGTCGGGGTCGTCGACTCGGTCGTCGACTCGGACGCGGTCGTCGACTCGGTCGTCGACTCGGTCGGGGTCGTCGACTCGGTCGCGGTCGTCGACTCGGTCGTCGACTCGGTCGGAGTCGTCGACTCGGTCGTGGTCGGGGTCGTCCACTCGGTCGGGGTCGTCGACCCGGTCGTTGTCGGGGTCGTCGACTCGGTCGGGGTCGGGGTCGTGGTCTCGGTCGTCGACGGGGTCGTCGACTCGGTCGGGGTCGTCGACTCGGTCGTCGACTCGGTCGTCGACTCGGTCGGGGTCGTCGACTCGGTCGTCGACTCGGTCGTCGACTCGGTCGGGGTCGTCGACTCGGTCGGAGTCGTCGACTCGGTCGTCGACTCGGTCGGGGTCGTCGACTCGGTCGGGGTCGTCGACTCGGTCGTCGACTCGGTCGTCGACACGGTCGGGGTCGTCGACTCGGTCGGGGTCGTCGACTCGGTCGTCGACTCGGTCGTCGACTCGGTCGGGGTTGTCGACTCGGTCGGGGTTGTCGACTCGGTCGTCGACTGGGTCGTCGACCGGGTCGTCGACTCGGTCGTCTACTCGGTCGGGGTCGTCGACTCGGTCGTCGACTCGGTCGTCGACTTGGTCGGGGTCGTCGACTCGGTTGTCGACTCGGTCGGGGTCGTCGACTCGGTCGTCGACTCGGTCGGGGTCGGGGTCGTCGACTCGGTCGGGGTCAGGGTCGTCGACTCGGTCGGGGTCGTCGACTCGGTTGGGGTCGTCGACTCGGTCGGGGTTGGGGTCGTCGACTCTGTCGGGGTCGTCAACTCTGTCGGGGTTGTCGACTCGGTCCTCGACTCTGTCGCGGTCGTCGACTCGGTCGTCGACATGGTCGGGGTCGTCGACTCGGTCGTCGACTCGGTCGGGGTCGGGGTCGTCGACTCGGTCGGGGTCGTCGACTCGGTCGGGGTCAGGGTCGTCGACTCGGTCGGGGTCGTCGACTCGGTTGGGGTCATCGACTCGGTTGGGGTTGGGGTCGTCGACTCGGTCGGGGTCGTCGACTCGGTCGGGGTCGTCGACTCGGTCGGGGTCGGGGTCGTCGACTCGGTCGGGGTCTGGGTCGTCGACTTGGTCGGGGTCGGGGTCGTCGACTCGGTCGGGGTCTCGACTCGGTCGGGGTCGTCGACTCGGTCGGGGTCGGGGTCGTCGACTCGGTTGGAGTCGTCGACTCGGTCGGGGTCGGGGTCGTCGACTCGGTCGTCGACTCGGTCGTCGACTCGGTCGGGGTCGTCGACTCGGTCGGGGTCGTCGACTCGGTCGTCGACTCGGTCGTCGACTCGGTCGGAGTCGTCGACTCCGTCGGGGTCGTCGACTCGGTCGGGGTCGTCGACTCGGTCGTCGACTCGGTCGTCGACTCGGTCGGGGTCGTCGACTCGGTCGGGGTCGTCGACTCGGTCGTCGACTCGGTCGTCGACTCGGTCGGGGTTGTCGACTCGGTCGGGGTCGTCGACTCGGTCGTCGACTCGGATGGGGTCGTCGACTCGGTCGGGTTCGTCGACTCGGTGGTCGACTCGGTCGCGTTCGTCGACTCGGTCGTCGACTCGGTCGTCGACTCGGTCGGGGTCGTCGACTCGGTCGTCGACTCGGTCGTCGACTTGGTCGGGGTCGTCGACTCGGTCGGGGTCGTCGACGGGGTCGTCGTCTCGGTCGTCGACTCGGTCGGGATCGTCGACTCGGTCGGGGTCGTCGACTCGGTCGGGGTCGTCGACTCGGTCGTTGACTCGGTCGTCGACTCGGTCGGGGTCGTCGACTCGGTCGGGGTCGTCGACTCGGTCGTCGACTCGGTCGTCAACTCGGTCGGGGTTGTCGACTCGGTCGGGGTCGTCGACTCGGTCGTCGACTCGTTCGTCGACTCGGTCGGGGTCGTCGACGGGGTCGTCGTCGTCGACTCGGTCGGGGTCGTCGACGGGGTCGTCGTCGTCGACTCGGTCGTGGACTCGGTCGGGGTCGTCGACTCGGTCGTGGACTCGGTCGGGGTCCTCGACTCGGTCGTCGACTCGGTCGGGGTCGTCGACTCGGTCGGGGTCGTCGACTCGGTCGTCGACTCGGTCGGGGTCGTCGACTCGGTCGGGGTCGTCGACTCGGTTGGGGTCGTCAACTCGGTCGTCGACTTGGTCGGGGTCGTCGACTCGGTCGGGGTAGTCGACTCGGTCGTCGACTCGGTCGTCGACTCGGTCGGGGTCGTCGACTCGGTCGGGGTCGGGGTCGTCGACTCGGTCGGGGTCGTCGACTCGGTCGGGGTCGGGGTCGTGGACTCGGTCGGGGTCGGGGTCGTCGACTCGGTCGGGGTCGTCGACTCGGTCGTCGACTCGGTCGGGGTCGTCGACTCGGTCGGGGTCGTCGACTCGGTCGTCGACTCTGTCGTCGACTCGGTCGGGGTCGTCGACTCCGTCGGGGTCGTCGACTCGGTCGTCGACTCGGTCGTCGACTCGGTCGTCGACTCGGTCGGGGTCGTCGACTCGGTCGTCGACTCAGTCGGGGTCGTCGACTCGGTCGGGGTCGTCGACTCGGTCGTCGACTCGGTCGGGGTCGTCGACTCGGTCGGGGTCGTCGACTCGGTCGTCGACTCGGTCGGGGTTGTCGACTCGGTCGGGGTCGTCGACTCGGTCGTCGACTCGGTCGGGGTCGTCGACTCGGTCGGGGTCGTCGACTCGGTCGGGGTCGGGGTCGTCCACTCGGTCGGGGTCGTCGACTCGGTCGGGGTCGGGGTCGTCGACTCGGTCAGGGTCGGGGTCGTCGACTCGGTCGTCGACGGGGTCATCGACTCGGTCGGGGTCGTCGACTCGGTCGTCGACTCGGTCGTCGACTCGGTCGGGGTCGTCGACTCGGTCGGGGTCGTCGACTCGGTCGTCGACTCGGTCGTCGACTCGGTCGGGGTCGTCGACTCGGTCGGGGTCATCGACTCGGTCGTCGACTCGGTCGTCGACTCGGTCGGGGTCGTCGACTCGGTCGGGGTCGTCGACTCGGTCGTCGACTCGGTCGTCGACTCGGTCGGGGTCGTCGACTCGGTTGTCGACGGGGTCGGCGCCTCGGTCAGGGTCGTCGACTCGGTCGTCGACTCGGTCGGGGTCGTCGACTCGGTCGGGGTCGTCGACTCGGTCGTCGACTCGGTCGGGGTCGTCGACTCGGTCAGGGTCGTCGACTTGGTCGGGGTCGGGGTCGTCGACTCGGTCGGGGTCGTCGACTCGGTCGTGGTCGGGGTCGTCCACTCGGTCGGGGTCGTCGACTCGGTCGTTGTCGGGGTCGTCGACTCGGTCGGGGTCGGGGTCGTCGACTCGGTCGTCGACGGGGTCGTCGACTCGGTCGGGGTCGTCGACTCGGTCGTCGACTCGGTCGTCGACTCGGTCGGGGTCGTCGACTCGGTCGTCGACTCGGTCGGGGTCGTCGACTCGGTCGTCGACTCGGTCGTCGACTCGGTCGGGGTCGTCGACTCGGTCGTCGACTCGGTCGTCGACTCAGTCGGGGTCGTCGACTCGGTCGGAGTCGTCGACTCGGTCGTCGACTCGGTCGGGGTCGTCGACTCGGTCGGGGTCGTCGACTCGGTCGTCGACTCGGTCGTCGACTCGGTCGGGGTCGTCGACTCGGTCGGGGTCGTCGACTCGGTCGTCGACTCGGTCGTCGACTCGGTCGGGGATGTCGACTCGGTCGGGGTTGTCGACTCGGTCGTCGACTGGGTCGTCGACCGGGTCGTCGACTCGGTCGTCTACTCGGTCGGGGTCGTCGACTCGGTCGTCGACTCGGTCGTCGACTTGGTCGGGGTCGTCGACTCGGTCGTCGACTCGGTCGGGGTCGTCGACTCGGTCGGGGTCGTCGACTCGGTCGGGGTCGTCGACTCGGTCGTCGACTCGGTCGGGGTCGTCGACTCGGTCGTCGACGGGGTCGTCGACTCGGTCAGGGTCGTCGACTCGGTCGTCGACTCGGTCGGGGTCGTCGACTCGGTCGGGGTCGTCGACTCGGTCGTCGACGCGGTCGGGGTCGTCGACTCGGTCGGGGTCGTCGACTCGGTCGTCGACTCGGTCGGGGTCGTCGACTCGGTCGGGGTCGTCAACTCGGTCGTCGACTCAGTCGGGGTCGTCGACTCGGTCGGGGTCAGGGTCGTCGACTCGGTCGGGGTCGGGGTCGTCGACTCGGTCGGGGTCGTCGACTCGGTCGGGGTCGGGGTCGTGGACTCGGTCGGGGTCGGGGTCGTCGACTCGTTCGGGGTCGTCGACTCGGTCGGGGTCGTCGACTCGGTCGGGGTCGGGGTCATCGACTCGGTCGGGGTCTGGGTCGTCGACTCGGTCGGGGTCGGGGTCGTCGACTCGGTCGGGGTCGGGGTCGTCGACTCTGTCGTGTACTCGGTCGTCGACTCGGTCGGGGTCGTCGACTTGGTCGGGGTCGTCGACTCGGTCGTCGACTCGGTCGTCGACTCGGTCGGGGTCGTCGACTCGTTCGGGGTCGTCGACTCGGTCGTCGACTCGGTCGGGGTCGTCGACTCGGTCGTCGACTCGGTCGCGGTCGTCGACTCGGTCGTCGACTCGGTCGGGGTCGTCGACTCGGTCGGGGTCGTCGACTCGGTCGTCGACTCGGTCGGGGTCGTCGACTCTGTCGGGGTCGTCGACTCTGTCGGGGTTGTCGACTCGGTCCTCGACTCTGTCGGGGTCGTCGACTCGGTCGTCGACTCGGTCGGGGTCGTCGACTCGGTCGTCGACTCGGTCGGGGTCGGGGTCGTCGACTCGGTCGTGGTCGTCGACTCGGTCGGGGTCAGGGTCGTCGACTCGGTCGGGGTCGTCGACTCGGTTGGGGTCGTCGACTCGGTCGGGGTTGGGGTCGTCGACTCGGTCGGGGTCGTCGACTCAGTCGGGGTCGTCGACTCGGTCGTCGACTCGGTCGGGGTCGTCGACTCTGTCGGGGTCGTCAACTCTGTCGGGGTTGTCGACTCGGTCCTCGACTCTGTCGCTGTCGTCGACTCGGTCGTCGACTCGGTCGGGGTCGTCGACTCGGTCGTCGACTCGGTCGGGGTCGGGGTCGTCGACTCGGTCGGGGTCGTCGACTCGGTCGGGGTCAGGGTCGTCGACTCGGTCGGGGTCGTCGACTCGGTTGGGGTCGTCGACTCGGTTGGGGTTGGGGTCGTCAACTCGGTCAGGGTCGTCGACACGGTCGGGGTCGTCGACTCGGTCGGGGTCGGGGTCGTCGACTCGGTCGGGGTCTGGGTCGTCGACTTGGTCGGGGTCGGGGTCGTCGACTCGGTCGGGGTCGTCGACTCGGTCGGGGTCGTCGACTCGGTCGTGGTCGGGGTCGTCCACTCGGTCGGGGTCGTCGACTCGGTCGTTGTCGGGGTCGTCAACTCGGTCGGGGTCGGGGTCGTCGACTCGGTCGTCGACGGGGTCGTCGACTCGGTCGGGGTCGTCGACTCGGTCGTCGACTCGGTCGTCGACTCGGTCGGGGTCGTCGACTCGGTCGTCGACTCGGTCGGAGTCGTCGACTCGGTCGTCGACTCGGTCGTCGACTCGGTCGGGGTCGTCGACTCGGTCGTCGACTCGGTCGGGGTCGTCGACTCGGTTGTCGACGGGGTCGGCGCCTCGGTCAGGGTCGTCGACTCGGTCGTCGACTCGGTCGGGGTCGTCGACTCGGTCGGGGTCGTCGACTCGGTCGTCGACTCGGTCGGGGTCGTCGACTCGGTCAGGGTCGTCGACTTGGTCGGGGTCGGGGTCGTCGACTCGGTCGGGGTCGTCGACTCGGTCGTGGTCGGGGTCGTCCACTCGGTCGGGGTCGTCGACTCGGTCGTTGTCGGGGTCGTCGACTCGGTCGGGGTCGGGGTCGTCGACTCGGTCGTCGACGGGGTCGTCGACTCGGTCGGGGTCGTCGACTCGGTCGTCGACTCGGTCGTCGACTCGGTCGTCGACTCGGTCGGGGTCGTCGACTCGGTCGTCGACTCGGTCGGGGTCGTCGACTCGGTCGTCGACTCGGTCGTCGACTCGGTCGGGGTCGTCGACTCGGTCGTCGACTCGGTCGTCGACTCGGTCGGGGTCGTCGACTCGGTCGGAGTCGTCGACTCGGTCGTCGACTCGGTCGGGGTCGTCGACTCGGTCGTCGACTCGGTCGTCGACTCGGTCGGGGTCGTCGACTCGGTCGGGGTCGTCGACTCGGTCGTCGACTCGGTCGTCGACTCTGTCGGGGTTGTCGACTCGGTCGGGGTTGTCCACTCGGTCGTCGACTGGGTCGTCGACCGGGTCGTCGACTCGGTCGTCTACTCGGTCGGGGTCGTCGACTCGGTCGTCGACTCGGTCGTCGACTTGGTCGGGGTCGTCGACTCGGTCGTCGACTCGGTCGGGGTCGTCGACTCGGTCGGGGTCGTCGACTCGGTCGGGGTCGTCGACTCTGTCGGGGTCGTCGACTCTGTCGGGGTTGTCGACTCGGTCGTCGACGGGGTCGTCGACTCGGTCAGGGTCGTCGACTCGGTCGTCGACTCGGTCGGGGTCGTCGACTCGGTCGGGGTCGTCGACTCGGTCGTCGACGCGGTCGGGGTCGTCGACTCGGTCGGGGTCGTCGACTCGGTCGTCGACTCGGTCGGGGTCGTCGACTCGGTCGGGGTCGTCAACTCGGTCGTCGACTCAGTCGGGGTCGTCGACTCGGTCGGGGTCAGGGTCGTCGACTCGGTCGGGGTCGGGGTCGTCGACTCGGTCGGGGTCGTCGACTCGGTCGGGGTCGTCGACTCGGTCGTCGACTCGGTCGTCAACTCGGTCGGGGTCGTCGACTCGGTCGGGGTCGTCGACTCGGTCGTCGACTCGGTCGTCGACTCTGTCGGGGTTGTCGACTCGGTCGGGGTTGTCGACTCGGTCGTCGACTGGGTCGTCGACCGGGTCGTCGACTCGGTCGTCTACTCGGTCGGGGTCGTCGACTCGGTCGTCGACTCGGTCGTCGACTTGGTCGGGGTCGTCGACTCGGTCGTCGACTCGGTCGGGGTCGTCGACTCGGTCGGGGTCGTCGACTCGGTCGGGGTCGTCGACTCTGTCGGGGTCGTCGACTCTGTCGGGGTCGTCGACTCGGTCGTCGACGGGGTCGTCGACTCGGTCAGGGTCGTCGACTCGGTCGTCGACTCGGTCGGGGTCGTCGACTCGGTCGGGGTCGTCGACTCGGTCGTCGACGCGGTCGGGGTCGTCGACTCGGTCGGGGTCGTCGACTCGGTCGTCGACTCGGTCGGGGTCGTCGACTCGGTCGGGGTCGTCAACTCGGTCGTCGACTCAGTCGGGGTCGTCGACTCGGTCGGGGTCAGGGTCGTCGACTCGGTCGGGGTCGGGGTCGTCGACTCGGTCGGGGTCGTCGACTCGGTTGGGGTCGTCGACTCGGTCGGGGTCGGGGTCGTCGACTCGTTCGGGGTCGTCGACTCGGTCGGGGTCGTCGACTCGGTCGGGGTCGGGGTCGTCGACTCGGTCGGGGTCTGGGTCGTCGACTCGGTCGGGGTCGGGGTCGTCGACTCGGTCGGGGTCGGGGTCGTCTACTCGGTCGTCGACTCGGTCGTCGACTCGGTCGGGGTCGTCGACTCGGTCGGGGTCGTCGACTCGGTCGTCGACTCGGTCGGGGTCGTCGACTCGGTCGGGGTCGTCGACTCGGTCGTCGACTCGGTCGCGGTCGTCGACTCGGTCGTCGACTCGGTCGGGGTCGTCGACTCGGTCGGGGTCGTCGACTCGGTCGTCGACTCGGTCGGGGTCGTCGACTCTGTCGGGGTCGTCGACTCGGTCGTCGACTCTGTCGCGGTCGTCGACTCGGTCGTCGACTCGGTCGGGGTCGTCGACTCGGTCGTCGACTCGGTCGGGGTCGGGGTCGTCGACTCGGTCGGGGTCGTCGACTCGGTCGGGGTCGGGGTCGTCGACTCGGTCGGGGTCGTCGACTCGGTCGGGGTCAGGGTCGTCGACTCGGTCGGGGTCGTCGACTCGGTCGGGGTCGGGGTCGTCGACTCGGTCAGGGTCGGGGTCGTCGACTCGGTCGTCGACTCGGTCGTCGACTCGGTCGGGGTCGTCGACTCGGTCGGGGTCGTCGACTCGGTCTTCGATTCGGTCGTCGACTCGGTCGGGGTCGTCGACTCGGTCGGGGTCATCGACTCAGTCGTCGACTCGGTCGTCGACTCGGTCGGGGTCGTCGACTCGGTCGGGGTCGTCGACTCGGTCGTCGACTCGGTCGTCGACTCGGTCGGGGTCGTCGACTCGGTCGGGGTCGTCGACTCGGTCGTCGACTCGGTCGTCGACTCGGTCGGCGTCGTCGACGGGGTCGTCGTCGTCGACTCGGTCGGGGTCGTCGACGGGGTCGTCGTCATCGACTCGGTCGGGGTCGTCGACGGGGTCGTCGTCGTCGACTCGGTCGTGGACTCGGTCGGGATCGTCGACTCGGTCGTGGACTCGGTCGGGGTCCTCGACTCGGTCGTCGACTCGGTCGGGGTCGTCGACTCGGTCGGGGTCGTCGACTCGGTCGGGGTCGTCGACTCGGTCGTCGACTCGGTCGGGGTCGTCGACTCGGTCGGGGTCGTCGACTCGGTCGGGGTCGGGGTCGTGGACTCGGTCGGGGTCGGGGTCGTCGACTCGGTCGGGGTCGTCGACTCGGTCGTCGACTCGGTCGGGGTCGTCGACTCGGTCGGGGTCGTCGACTCGGTCGTCGACTCGGTCGTCGACTCGGTCGGGGTCGTCGACTCGGTCGTCGACTCGGTCGTCGACTCGGTCGTCGACTCGGTCGGGGTCGTCGACTCGGTCGTCGACTGGGTCGTCGACCGGGTCGTCGACTCGGTCGTCTACTCGGTCGGGGTCGTCGACTCGGTCGTCGACTCGGTCGTCGACTTGGTCGGGGTCGTCGACTCGGTCGTCGACTCGGTCGGGGTCGTCGACTCGGTCGGGGTCGTCGACTCGGTCGGGGTCGTCGACTCGGTCGTCGACTCGGTCGGGGTCGTCGACTCGGTCGTCGACGGGGTCGTCGACTCGGTCAGGGTCGTCGACTCGGTCGTCGACTCGGTCGGGGTCGTCGACTCGGTCGGGGTCGTCGACTCGGTCGTCGACGCGGTCGGGGTCGTCGACTCGGTCGGGGTCGTCGACTCGGTCGTCGACTCGGTCGGGGTCGTCGACTCGGTCGGGGTCGTCAACTCGGTCGTCGACTCAGTCGGGGTCGTCGACTCGGTCGGGGTCAGGGTCGTCGACTCGGTCGGGGTCGGGGTCGTCGACTCGGTCGGGGTCGTCGACTCGGTCGGGGTCGGGGTCGTGGACTCGGTCGGGGTCGGGGTCGTCGACTCGTTCGGGGTCGTCGACTCGGTCGGGGTCGTCGACTCGGTCGGGGTCGGGGTCGTCGACTCGGTCGGGGTCTGGGTCGTCGACTCGGTCGGGGTCGGGGTCGTCGACTCGGTCGGGGTCGGGGTCGTCGACTCTGTCGTGGACTCGGTCGTCGACTCGGTCGGGGTCGTCGACTTGGTCGGGGTCGTCGACTCGGTCGTCGACTCGGTCGTCGACTCGGTCGGGGTCGTCGACTCGGTCGGGGTCGTCGACTCGGTCGTCGACTCGGTCGGGGTCGTCGACTCGGTCGGGGTCGTCGACTCGGTCGTCGACTCGGTCGCGGTCGTCGACTCGGTCGTCGACTCGGTCGGGGTCGTCGACTCGGTCGGGGTCGTCGACTCGGTCGTCGACTCGGTCGGGGTCGTCGACTCTGTCGGGGTCGTCGACTCTGTCGGGGTTGTCGACTCGGTCCTCGACTCTGTCGGGGTCGTCGACTCGGTCGTCGACTCGGTCGGGGTCGTCGACTCGGTCGTCGACTCGGTCGGGGTCGGGGTCGTCGACTCGGTCGTGGTCGTCGACTCGGTCGGGGTCAGGGTCGTCGACTCGGTCGGGGTCGTCGACTCGGTTGGGGTCGTCGACTCGGTCGGGGTTGGGGTCGTCGACTCGGTCGGGGTCGTCGACTCGGTCGGGGTCGTCGACTCGGTCGTCGACTCGGTCGGGGTCGTCGACTCTGTCGGGGTCGTCAACTCTGTCGGGGTTGTCGACTCGGTCCTCGACTCTGTCGCGGTCGTCGACTCGGTCGTCGACTCGGTCGGGGTCGTCGACTCGGTCGTCGACTCGGTCGGGGTCGGGGTCGTCGACTCGGTCGGGGTCGTCGACTCGGTCGGGGTCAGGGTCGTCGACTCGGTCGGGGTCGTCGACTCGGTTGGGGTCGTCGACTCGGTTGGGGTTGGGGTCGTCAACTCGGTCAGGGTCGTCGACTCGGTCGGGGTCGTCGACTCGGTCGGGGTCGGGGTCGTCGACTCGGTCGGGGTCTGGGTCGTCGACTTGGTCGGGGTCGGGGTCGTCGACTCGGTCGGGGTCGTCGACTCGGTCGGGGTCGTCGACTCGGTCGTGGTCGGGGTCGTCCACTCGGTCGGGGTCGTCGACTCGGTCGTTGTCGGGGTCGTCAACTCGGTCGGGGTCGGGGTCGTCGACTCGGTCGTCGACGGGGTCGTCGACTCGGTCGGGGTCGTCGACTCGGTCGTCGACTCGGTCGTCGACTCGGTCGGGGTCGTCGACTCGGTCGTCGACTCGGTCGGAGTCGTCGACTCGGTCGTCGACTCGGTCGTCGACTCGGTCGGGGTCGTCGACTCGGTCGTCGACTCGGTCGGGGTCGTCGACTCGGTCGTCGACTCGGTCGGGGTCGTCGACTCGGTCGGGGTCGTCGACTCGGTCGTCGACTCGGTCGGGGTCGTCGACTCGGTCAGGGTCGTCGACTTGGTCGGGGTCGGGGTCGTCGACTCGGTCGGGGTCGTCGACTCGGTCGTGGTCGGGGTCGTCCACTCGGTCGGGGTCGTCGACTCGGTCGTTGTCGGGGTCGTCGACTCGGTCGGGGTCGGGGTCGTCGACTCGGTCGTCGACGGGGTCGTCGACTCGGTCGGGGTCGTCGACTCGGTCGTCGACTCGGTCGTCGACTCGGTCGGGGTCGTCGACTCGGTCGTCGACTCGGTCGGGGTCGTCGACTCGGTCGTCGACTCGGTCGTCGACTCGGTCGGGGTCGTCGACTCGGTCGTCGACTCGGTCGTCGACTCGGTCGGGGTCGTCGACTCGGTCGGGGTCGTCGACTCGGTCGGGGTCGTCGACTCGGTCGTCGACTCGGTCGGGGTCGTCGACTCGGTCGTCGACGGGGTCGTCGACTCGGTCAGGGTCGTCGACTCGGTCGTCGACTCGGTCGGGGTCGTCGACTCGGTCGGGGTCGTCGACTCGGTCGTCGACGCGGTCGGGGTCGTCGACTCGGTCGGGGTCGTCGACTCGGTCGTCGACTCGGTCGGGGTCGTCGACTCGGTCGGGGTCGTCAACTCGGTCGTCGACTCAGTCGGGGTCGTCGACTCGGTCGGGGTCAGGGTCGTCGACTCGGTCGGGGTCGGGGTCGTCGACTCGGTCGGGGTCGTCGACTCGGTCGGGGTCGGGGTCGTGGACTCGGTCGGGGTCGGGGTCGTCGACTCGTTCGGGGTCGTCGACTCGGTCGGGGTCGTCGACTCGGTCGGGGTCGGGGTCGTCGACTCGGTCGGGGTCTGGGTCGTCGACTCGGTCGGGGTCGGGGTCGTCGACTCGGTCGGGGTCGGGGTCGTCGACTCTGTCGTGGACTCGGTCGTCGACTCGGTCGGGGTCGTCGACTTGGTCGGGGTCGTCGACTCGGTCGTCGACTCGGTCGTCGACTCGGTCGGGGTCGTCGACTCGGTCGGGGTCGTCGACTCGGTCGTCGACTCGGTCGGGGTCGTCGACTCGGTCGGGGTCGTCGACTCGGTCGTCGACTCGGTCGCGGTCGTCGACTCGGTCGTCGACTCGGTCGGGGTCGTCGACTCGGTCGGGGTCGTCGACTCGGTCGTCGACTCGGTCGGGGTCGTCGACTCTGTCGGGGTCGTCGACTCTGTCGGGGTTGTCGACTCGGTCCTCGACTCTGTCGGGGTCGTCGACTCGGTCGTCGACTCGGTCGGGGTCGTCGACTCGGTCGTCGACTCGGTCGGGGTCGGGGTCGTCGACTCGGTCGTGGTCGTCGACTCGGTCGGGGTCAGGGTCGTCGACTCGGTCGGGGTCGTCGACTCGGTTGGGGTCGTCGACTCGGTCGGGGTTGGGGTCGTCGACTCGGTCGGGGTCGTCGACTCAGTCGGGGTCGTCGACGCGGTCGTCGACTCGGTCGGGGTCGTCGACTCTGTCGGGGTCGTCAACTCTGTCGGGGTTGTCGACTCGGTCCTCGACTCTGTCGCGGTCGTCGACTCGGTCGTCGACTCGGTCGGGGTCGTCGACTCGGTCGTCGACTCGGTCGGGGTCGGGGTCGTCGACTCGGTCGGGGTCGTCGACTCGGTCGGGGTCAGGGTCGTCGACTCGGTCGGGGTCGTCGACTCGGTTGGGGTCGTCGACTCGGTTGGGGTTGGGGTCGTCAACTCGGTCAGGGTCGTCGACTCGGTCGGGGTCGTCGACTCGGTCGGGGTCGGGGTCGTCGACTCGGTCGGGGTCTGGGTCGTCGACTTGGTCGGGGTCGGGGTCGTCGACTCGGTCGGGGTCGTCGACTCGGTCGGGGTCGTCGACTCGGTCGTGGTCGGGGTCGTCCACTCGGTCGGGGTCGTCGACTCGGTCGTTGTCGGGGTCGTCAACTCGGTCGGGGTCGGGGTCGTCGACTCGGTCGTCGACGGGGTCGTCGACTCGGTCGGGGTCGTCGACTCGGTCGTCGACTCGGTCGTCGACTCGGTCGGGGTCGTCGACTCGGTCGTCGACTCGGTCGGAGTCGTCGACTCGGTCGTCGACTCGGTCGTCGACTCGGTCGGGGTCGTCGACTCGGTCGTCGACTCGGTCGGGGTCGTCGACTCGGTTGTCGACGGGGTCGGCGCCTCGGTCAGGGTCGTCGACTCGGTCGTCGACTCGGTCGGGGTCGTCGACTCGGTCGGGGTCGTCGACTCGGTCGTCGACTCGGTCGGGGTCGTCGACTCGGTCAGGGTCGTCGACTTGGTCGGGGTCGGGGTCGTCGACTCGGTCGGGGTCGTCGACTCGGTCGTGGTCGGGGTCGTCCACTCGGTCGGGGTCGTCGACTCGGTCGTTGTCGGGGTCGTCGACTCGGTCGGGGTCGGGGTCGTCGACTCGGTCGTCGACGGGGTCGTCGACTCGGTCGGGTTCGTCGACTCGGTCGTCGACTCGGTCGTCGACTCGGTCAGGGTCGTCGACTCGGTCGTCGACTCGGTCGGGGTCGTCGACTCGGTCGTCGACTCGGTCGTCGACTCGGTCGGGGTCGTCGACTCGGTCGTCGACTCGGTCGGGGTCGTCGACTCGGTCGTCGACTCGGTCGTCGACTCGGTCGGGGTCGTCGACTCGGTCGGAGTCGTCGACTCGGTCGTCGACTCGGTCGGGGTCGTCGACTCGGTCGGGGTCGTCGACTCGGTCGTCGACTCGGTCGTCGACTCGGTCGGGGTCGTCGACTCGGTCGGGGTCGTCGACTCGGTCGTCGACTCGGTCGTCGACTCGGTCGGGGTTGTCGACTCGGTCGGGGTTGTCGACTCGGTCGTCGACTGGGTCGTCGACCGGGTCGTCGACTCGGTCGTCTACTCGGTCGGGGTCGTCGACTCGGTCGTCGACTCGGTCGTCGACTTGGTCGGGGTCGTCGACTCGGTCGTCGACTCGGTCGGGGTCGTCGACTCGGTCGGGGTCGTCGACTCTGTCGGGGTCGTCGACTCTGTCGGGGTCGTCGACTCGGTCGTCGACGGGGTCGTCGACTCGGTCAGGGTCGTCGACTCGGTCGTCGACTCGGTCGGGGTCGTCGACTCGGTCGGGGTCGTCGACTCGGTCGTCGACGCGGTCGGGGTCGTCGACTCGGTCGGGGTCGTCGACTCGGTCGTCGACTCGGTCGGGGTCGTCGACTCGGTCGGGGTCGTCAACTCGGTCGTCGACTCAGTCGGGGTCGTCGACTCGGTCGGGGTCAGGGTCGTCGACTCGGTCGGGGTCGGGGTCGTCGACTCGGTCGGGGTCGTCGACTCGGTTGGGGTCGTCGACTCGGTCGGGGTCGGGGTCGTCGACTCATTCGGGGTCGTCGACTCGGTCGGGGTCGTCGACTCCGTCGGGGTCGGGGTCGTCGACTCGGTCGGCGTCTGGGTCGTCGACTCGGTCGGGGTCGGGGTCGTCGACTCGGTCGGGGTCGGGGTCGTCGACTCTGTCGTGGACTCGGTCGTCGACTCGGTCGGGGTCGTCGACTTGGTCGGGGTCGTCGACTCGGTCGTCGACTCGGTCGTCGACTCGGTCGGGGTCGTCGACTCGGTCGGGGTCGTCGACTCGGTCGTCGACTCGGTCAGGGTCGTCGACTCGGTCGGGGTCGTCGACTCGGTCGTCGACTCGGTCGCGGTCGTCGACTCGGTCGTCGACTCGGTCGGGGTCGTCGACTCGGTCGGGGTCGTCGACTCGGTCGTCGACTCGGTCGGGGTCGTCGACTCTGTCGGGGTCGTCGACTCTGTCGGGGTTGTCGACTCGGTCCTCGACTCTGTCGGGGTCGTCGACTCGGTCGTCGACTCGGTCGGGGTCGTCGACTCGGTCGTGGTCGTCGACTCGGTCGGGGTCAGGGTCGTCGACTCGGTCGGGGTCGTCGACTCGGTTGGGGTCGTCGACTCGGTCGGGGTTGGGGTCGTCGACTCGGTCGGGGTCGTCGACTCAGTCGGGGTCGTCGACTCGGTCGTCGACTCGGTCGGGGTCGTCGACTCTGTCGGGGTCGTCAACTCTGTCGCGGTCGTCGACTCGGTCGTCGACTCGGTCGGGGTCGTCGACTCGGTCGTCGACTCGGTCGGGGTCGGGGTCGTCGACTCGGTCGGGGTCGTCGACTCGGTCGGGGTCAGGGTCGTCGACTCGGTCGGGGTCGTCGACTCGGTTGGGGTCGTCGACTCGGTTGGGGTTGGGGTCGTCAACTCGGTCAGGGTCGTCGACTCGGTCGGGGTCGTCGACTCGGTCGGGGTCGGGGTCGTCGACTCGGTCGGGGTCTGGGTCGTCGACTTGGTCGGGGTCGGGGTCGTCGACTCGGTCGGGGTCGTCGACTCGGTCGGGGTCGTCGACTCGGTCGGGGTCGGGGTCGTCGACTCGGTTGGAGTCGTCGACTCGGTCGGGGTCGGGGTCGTCGACTCGGTCGTCGACTCGGTCGTCGACTCGGTCGGGGTCGTCGACTCGGTCGGGGTCGTCGACTCGGTCGTCGACTCGGTCGTCGACTCGGTCGGGGTCGTCGACTCGGTCGTCGACTCGGTCGTCGACTCGGTCGGAGTCGTCGACTCGGTCGGGGTCGTCGACTCGGTCGGGGTCGTCGACTCGGTCGTCGACTCGGTCGTCGACTCGGTCGGGGTCGTCGACTCGGTCGGGGTCGTCGACTCGGTCGTCGACTCGGTCGTCGACTCGGTCGGGGTTGTCGACTCGGATGGGGTCGTCGACTCGGTCGGGGTCGTCGACTCGGTCGTCGACTCGGTCGCGGTCGTCGACTCGGTCGTCGACTCGGTCGTCGACTCGGTCGGGGTCGTCGACTCGGTCGTCGACTCGGTCGTCGACTTGGTCGGGGTCATCGACTCGGTCGGGGTCGTCGACGGGGTCGTCGTCTCGATCGTCGACTCGGTCGGGGTCGTCGACTCGGTCGGGGTCGTCGACTCGGTCGTTGACTCGGTCGTCGACTCGGTCGGGGTCGTCGACTCGGTCGGGGTCGTCGACTCGGTCGTCGACTCGGTCGTCGACTCGGTCGGGGTCGTCGACTCGGTCGGGGTCGTCGACTCGGTCGTCGACTCGGTCGTCGACTCGGTCGGGGTTGTCGACTCGGTTGGGGTCGTGGACTCGGTCGTCGACTCGGTCGTCGACTCGGTCGGGGTCATCGACGGGGTCGTCGTCGTCGACTCGGTCGGGGTCGTCGACGGGGTCGTCGTCATCGACTCGGTCGGGGTCGTCGACGGGGTCGTCGTCGTCGACTCGGTCGTGGACTCGGTCGGGGTCGTCGACTCGGTCGTGGACTCGGTCGGGGTCCTCGACTCGGTCGTCGACTCGGTCGGGGTCGTCGACTCGGTCGGGGTCGTCGACTCGGTCGTCGACTCGGTCGGGGTCGTCGACTCGGTCGGGGTCGTCGACTCGGTCGGGGTCGTCAACTCGGTCGTCGACTTGGTCCGGGTCGTCGACTCGGTCGGGGTAGTCGACTCGGTCGTCGACTCGGTCGTCGACTCGGTCGGGGTCGTCGACTCGGTCGGGGTCGTCGACTCGGTCGGGGTCGGGGTCGTCGACTCGGTCGGGGTCGTCGACTCGGTCGGGGTCGTCGACTCGGTCGGGGTCGGGGTCGTGGACTCGGTCGGGGTCGGGGTCGTCGACTCGGTCGGGGTCGTCGACTCGGTCGTCGACTCGGTCGCGGTCGTCGACTCGGTCGGGGTCGTCGACTCGGTCGTCGACTCGGTCGTCGACTCGGTCGGGGTCGTCGACTCCGTCGGGGTCGTCGACTCGTTCATCGACTCGGTCGTCGACTCAGTCGTCGACTCGGTCGGGGTCGTCGACTCGGTCGTCGACTCGGTCGGGGTTGTCGACTCGGTCGGGGTCGTCGACTCGGTCGTCGACTCGGTCGGGGTCGTCGACTCGGTCGGGGTCGTCGACTCGGTCGGGGTCGGGGTCGTCGACTCGGTCAGGGTCGGGGTCGTCGACTCGGTCGTCGACTCGGTCGTCGACTCGGTCGGGGTCGTCGACTCGGTCGGGGTCGTCGACTCGGTCGTCGATTCGGTCGTCGACTCGGTCGGGGTCGTCGACTCGGTCGGGGTCATCGACTCAGTCGTCGACTCGGTCGTCGACTCGGTCGGGGTCGTCGACTCGGTCGGGGTCGTCGACTCGGTCGTCGACTCGGTCGTCGACTCGGTCGGGGTCGTCGACTCGGTCGGGGTCGTCGACTCGGTCGTCGACTCGGTCGTCGACTCGGTCGGGGTCGTCGACGGGGTCGTCGTCGTCGACTCGGTCGGGGTCGTCGACGGGGTCGTCGTCATCGACTCGGTCGGGGTCGTCGACGGGGTCGTCGTCGTCGACTCGGTCGTGGACTCGGTCGGGGTCGTCGACTCGGTCGTGGACTCGGTCGGGGTCCTCGACTCGGTCGTCGACTCGGTCGGGGTCGTCGACTCGGTCGGGGTCGTCGACTCGGTCGTCGACTCGGTCGGGGTCGTCGACTCGGTCGGGGTCGTCGACTCGGTCGGGGTCGTCGACTCGGTCGGGGTCGGGGTCGTGGACTCGGTCGGGGTCGGGGTTGTCGACTCGGTCGGGGTCGTCGACTCGGTCGTCGACTCGGTCGGGGTCGTCGACTCGGTCGGGGTCGTCGACTCGGTCGTCGACTCGGTCGTCGACTCGGTCGGGGTCGTCGACTCGGTCGTCGACTCGGTCGGGGTCGTCGACTCGGTCGGGGTCGTCGACTCGGTCGTCGACTCGGTCGTCGACTCGGTCGGGGTCGTCGACTCTGTCGGGGTCGTCGACTCTGTCGGGGTTGTCGACTCGGTCCTCGACTCTGTCGGGGTCGTCGACTCGGTCGTCGACTCGGTCGGGGTCGTCGACTCGGTCGTCGACTCGGTCGGGGTCGGGGTCGTCGACTCGGTCGTGGTCGTCGACTCGGTCGGGGTCAGGGTCGTCGACTCGGTCGGGGTCGTCGACTCGGTTGGGGTCGTCGACTCGGTCGGGGTTGGGGTCGTCGACTCGGTCGGGGTCGTCGACTCGGTCGGGGTCGTCGACTCGGTCGTCGACTCGGTCGGGGTCGTCGACTCTGTCGGGGTCGTCAACTCTGTCGGGGTTGTCGACTCGGTCCTCGACTCTGTCGCGGTCGTCGACTCGGTCGTCGACTCGGTCGGGGTCGTCGACTCGGTCGTCGACTCGGTCGGGGTCGGGGTCGTCGACTCGGTCGGGGTCGTCGACTCGGTCGGGGTCAGGGTCGTCGACTCGGTCGGGGTCGTCGACTCGGTTGGGGTCGTCGACTCGGTTGGGGTTGGGGTCGTCAACTCGGTCAGGGTCGTCGACTCGGTCGGGGTCGTCGACTCGGTCGGGGTCGGGGTCGTCGACTCGGTCGGGGTCTGGGTCGTCGACTTGGTCGGGGTCGGGGTCGTCGACTCGGTCGGGGTCGTCGACTCGGTCGGGGTCGTCGACTCGGTCGTGGTCGGGGTCGTCCACTCGGTCGGGGTCGTCGACTCGGTCGTTGTCGGGGTCGTCAACTCGGTCGGGGTCGGGGTCGTCGACTCGGTCGTCGACGGGGTCGTCGACTCGGTCGGGGTCGTCGACTCGGTCGTCGACTCGGTCGTCGACTCGGTCGGGGTCGTCGACTCGGTCGTCGACTCGGTCGGAGTCGTCGACTCGGTCGTCGACTCGGTCGTCGACTCGGTCGGGGTCGTCGACTCGGTCGTCGACTCGGTCGGGGTCGTCGACTCGGTCGTCGACTCGGTCGGGGTCGTCGACTCGGTCGGGGTCGTCGACTCGGTCGTCGACTCGGTCGGGGTCGTCGACTCGGTCAGGGTCGTCGACTTGGTCGGGGTCGGGGTCGTCGACTCGGTCGGGGTCGTCGACTCGGTCGTGGTCGGGGTCGTCCACTCGGTCGGGGTCGTCGACTCGGTCGTTGTCGGGGTCGTCGACTCGGTCGGGGTCGGGGTCGTCGACTCGGTCGTCGACGGGGTCGTCGACTCGGTCGGGGTCGTCGACTCGGTCGTCGACTCGGTCGTCGACTCGGTCGGGGTCGTCGACTCGGTCGTCGACTCGGTCGGGGTCGTCGACTCGGTCGTCGACTCGGTCGTCGACTCGGTCGGGGTCGTCGACTCGGTCGTCGACTCGGTCGTCGACTCGGTCGGGGTCGTCGACTCGGTCGGGGTCGTCGACTCGGTCGGGGTCGTCGACTCGGTCGTCGACTCGGTCGGGGTCGTCGACTCGGTCGTCGACGGGGTCGTCGACTCGGTCTGGGTCGTCGACTCGGTCGTCGACTCGGTCGGGGTCGTCGACTCGGTCGGGGTCGTCGACTCGGTCGTCGACGCGGTCGGGGTCGTCGACTCGGTCGGGGTCGTCGACTCGGTCGTCGACTCGGTCGGGGTCGTCGACTCGGTCGGGGTCGTCAACTCGGTCGTCGACTCAGTCGGGGTCGTCGACTCGGTCGGGGTCAGGGTCGTCGACTCGGTCGGGGTCGGGGTCGTCGACTCGGTCGGGGTCGTCGACTCGGTCGGGGTCGGGGTCGTGGACTCGGTCGGGGTCGGGGTCGTCGACTCGTTCGGGGTCGTCGACTCGGTCGGGGTCGTCGACTCGGTCGGGGTCGGGGTCGTCGACTCGGTCGGGGTCTGGGTCGTCGACTCGGTCGGGGTCGGGGTCGTCGACTCGGTCGGGGTCGGGGTCGTCGACTCTGTCGTGGACTCGGTCGTCGACTCGGTCGGGGTCGTCGACTTGGTCGGGGTCGTCGACTCGGTCGTCGACTCGGTCGTCGACTCGGTCGGGGTCGTCGACTCGGTCGGGGTCGTCGACTCGGTCGTCGACTCGGTCGGGGTCGTCGACTCGGTCGGGGTCGTCGACTCGGTCGTCGACTCGGTCGCGGTCGTCGACTCGGTCGTCGACTCGGTCGGGGTCGTCGACTCGGTCGGGGTCGTCGACTCGGTCGTCGACTCGGTCGGGGTCGTCGACTCTGTCGGGGTCGTCGACTCTGTCGGGGTTGTCGACTCGGTCCTCGACTCTGTCGGGGTCGTCGACTCGGTCGTCGACTCGGTCGGGGTCGTCGACTCGGTCGTCGACTCGGTCGGGGTCGGGGTCGTCGACTCGGTCGTGGTCGTCGACTCGGTCGGGGTCAGGGTCGTCGACTCGGTCGGGGTCGTCGACTCGGTTGGGGTCGTCGACTCGGTCGGGGTTGGGGTCGTCGACTCGGTCGGGGTCGTCGACTCAGTCGGGGTCGTCGACTCGGTCGTCGACTCGGTCGGGGTCGTCGACTCTGTCGGGGTCGTCAACTCTGTCGGGGTTGTCGACTCGGTCCTCGACTCTGTCGCGGTCGTCGACTCGGTCGTCGACTCGGTCGGGGTCGTCGACTCGGTCGTCGACTCGGTCGGGGTCGGGGTCGTCGACTCGGTCGGGGTCGTCGACTCGGTCGGGGTCAGGGTCGTCGACTCGGTCGGGGTCGTCGACTCGGTTGGGGTCGTCGACTCGGTTGGGGTTGGGGTCGTCAACTCGGTCAGGGTCGTCGACTCGGTCGGGGTCGTCGACTCGGTCGGGGTCGGGGTCGTCGACTCGGTCGGGGTCTGGGTCGTCGACTTGGTCGGGGTCGGGGTCGTCGACTCGGTCGGGGTCGTCGACTCGGTCGGGGTCGTCGACTCGGTCGTGGTCGGGGTCGTCCACTCGGTCGGGGTCGTCGACTCGGTCGTTGTCGGGGTCGTCAACTCGGTCGGGGTCGGGGTCGTCGACTCGGTCGTCGACGGGGTCGTCGACTCGGTCGGGGTCGTCGACTCGGTCGTCGACTCGGTCGTCGACTCGGTCGGGGTCGTCGACTCGGTCGTCGACTCGGTCGGAGTCGTCGACTCGGTCGTCGACTCGGTCGTCGACTCGGTCGGGGTCGTCGACTCGGTCGTCGACTCGGTCGGGGTCGTCGACTCGGTTGTCGACGGGGTCGGCGCCTCGGTCAGGGTCGTCGACTCGGTCGTCGACTCGGTCGGGGTCGTCGACTCGGTCGGGGTCGTCGACTCGGTCGTCGACTCGGTCGGGGTCGTCGACTCGGTCAGGGTCGTCGACTTGGTCGGGGTCGGGGTCGTCGACTCGGTCGGGGTCGTCGACTCGGTCGTGGTCGGGGTCGTCCACTCGGTCGGGGTCGTCGACTCGGTCGTTGTCGGGGTCGTCGACTCGGTCGGGGTCGGGGTCGTCGACTCGGTCGTCGACGGGGTCGTCGACTCGGTCGGGTTCGTCGACTCGGTCGTCGACTCGGTCGTCGACTCGGTCGGGGTCGTCGACTCGGTCGTCGACTCGGTCGGGGTCGTCGACTCGGTCGTCGACTCGGTCGTCGACTCGGTCGGGGTCGTCGACTCGGTCGTCGACTCGGTCGGGGTCGTCGACTCGGTCGTCGACTCGGTCGTCGACTCGGTCGGGGTCGTCGACTCGGTCGGAGTCGTCGACTCGGTCGTCGACTCGGTCGGGGTCGTCGACTCGGTCGGGGTCGTCGACTCGGTCGTCGACTCGGTCGTCGACTCGGTCGGGGTCGTCGACTCGGTCGGGGTCGTCGACTCGGTCGTCGACTCGGTCGTCGACTCGGTCGGGGTTGTCGACTCGGTCGGGGTTGTCGACTCGGTCGTCGACTGGGTCGTCGACCGGGTCGTCGACTCGGTCGTCTACTCGGTCGGGGTCGTCGACTCGGTCGTCGACTCGGTCGTCGACTTGGTCGGGGTCGTCGACTCGGTCGTCGACTCGGTCGGGGTCGTCGACTCGGTCGGGGTCGTCGACTCTGTCGGGGTCGTCGACTCTGTCGGGGTCGTCGACTCGGTCGTCGACGGGGTCGTCGACTCGGTCAGGGTCGTCGACTCGGTCGTCGACTCGGTCGGGGTCGTCGACTCGGTCGGGGTCGTCGACTCGGTCGTCGACGCGGTCGGGGTCGTCGACTCGGTCGGGGTCGTCGACTCGGTCGTCGACTCGGTCGGGGTCGTCGACTCGGTCGGGGTCGTCAACTCGGTCGTCGACTCAGTCGGGGTCGTCGACTCGGTCGGGGTCAGGGTCGTCGACTCGGTCGGGGTCGGGGTCGTCGACTCGGTCGGGGTCGTCGACTCGGTTGGGGTCGTCGACTCGGTCGGGGTCGGGGTCGTCGACTCGTTCGGGGTCGTCGACTCGGTCGGGGTCGTCGACTCCGTCGGGGTCGGGGTCGTCGACTCGGTCGGCGTCTGGGTCGTCGACTCGGTCGGGGTCGGGGTCGTCGACTCGGTCGGGGTCGGGGTCGTCGACTCTGTCGTGGACTCGGTCGTCGACTCGGTCGGGGTCGTCGACTTGGTCGGGGTCGTCGACTCGGTCGTCGACTCGGTCGTCGACTCGGTCGGGGTCGTCGACTCGGTCGGGGTCGTCGACTCGGTCGTCGACTCGGTCAGGGTCGTCGACTCGGTCGGGGTCGTCGACTCGGTCGTCGACTCGGTCGCGGTCGTCGACTCGGTCGTCGACTCGGTCGGGGTCGTCGACTCGGTCGGGGTCGTCGACTCGGTCGTCGACTCGGTCGGGGTCGTCGACTCTGTCGGGGTCGTCGACTCTGTCGGGGTTGTCGACTCGGTCCTCGACTCTGTCGGGGTCGTCGACTCGGTCGTCGACTCGGTCGGGGTCGTCGACTCGGTCGTGGTCGTCGACTCGGTCGGGGTCAGGGTCGTCGACTCGGTCGGGGTCGTCGACTCGGTTGGGGTCGTCGACTCGGTCGGGGTTGGGGTCGTCGACTCGGTCGGGGTCGTCGACTCAGTCGGGGTCGTCGACTCGGTCGTCGACTCGGTCGGGGTCGTCGACTCTGTCGGGGTCGTCAACTCTGTCGCGGTCGTCGACTCGGTCGTCGACTCGGTCGGGGTCGTCGACTCGGTCGTCGACTCGGTCGGGGTCGGGGTCGTCGACTCGGTCGGGGTCGTCGACTCGGTCGGGGTCAGGGTCGTCGACTCGGTCGGGGTCGTCGACTCGGTTGGGGTCGTCGACTCGGTTGGGGTTGGGGTCGTCAACTCGGTCAGGGTCGTCGACTCGGTCGGGGTCGTCGACTCGGTCGGGGTCGGGGTCGTCGACTCGGTCGGGGTCTGGGTCGTCGACTTGGTCGGGGTCGGGGTCGTCGACTCGGTCGGGGTCGTCGACTCGGTCGGGGTCGTCGACTCGGTCGGGGTCGGGGTCGTCGACTCGGTTGGAGTCGTCGACTCGGTCGGGGTCGGGGTCGTCGACTCGGTCGTCGACTCGGTCGTCGACTCGGTCGGGGTCGTCGACTCGGTCGTCGACTCGGTCGTCGACTCGGTCGGGGTCGTCGACTCGGTCGTCGACTCGGTCGTCGACTCGGTCGGAGTCGTCGACTCGGTCGGGGTCGTCGACTCGGTCGGGGTCGTCGACTCGGTCGTCGACTCGGTCGTCGACTCGGTCGGGGTCGTCGACTCGGTCGGGGTCGTCGACTCGGTCGTCGACTCGGTCGTCGACTCGGTCGGGGTTGTCGACTCGGATGGGGTCGTCGACTCGGTCGGGGTCGTCGACTCGGTCGTCGACTCGGTCGCGGTCGTCGACTCGGTCGTCGACTCGGTCGTCGACTCGGTCGGGGTCGTCGACTCGGTCGTCGACTCGGTCGTCGACTTGGTCGGGGTCATCGACTCGGTCGGGGTCGTCGACGGGGTCGTCGTCTCGATCGTCGACTCGGTCGGGGTCGTCGACTCGGTCGGGGTCGTCGACTCGGTCGTTGACTCGGTCGTCGACTCGGTCGGGGTCGTCGACTCGGTCGGGGTCGTCGACTCGGTCGTCGACTCGGTCGTCGACTCGGTCGGGGTCGTCGACTCGGTCGGGGTCGTCGACTCGGTCGTCGACTCGGTCGTCGACTCGGTCGGGGTTGTCGACTCGGTTGGGGTCGTGGACTCGGTCGTCGACTCGGTCGTCGACTCGGTCGGGGTCATCGACGGGGTCGTCGTCGTCGACTCGGTCGGGGTCGTCGACGGGGTCGTCGTCATCGACTCGGTCGGGGTCGTCGACGGGGTCGTCGTCGTCGACTCGGTCGTGGACTCGGTCGGGGTCGTCGACTCGGTCGTGGACTCGGTCGGGGTCCTCGACTCGGTCGTCGACTCGGTCGGGGTCGTCGACTCGGTCGGGGTCGTCGACTCGGTCGTCGACTCGGTCGGGGTCGTCGACTCGGTCGGGGTCGTCGACTCGGTCGGGGTCGTCAACTCGGTCGTCGACTTGGTCCGGGTCGTCGACTCGGTCGGGGTAGTCGACTCGGTCGTCGACTCGGTCGTCGACTCGGTCGGGGTCGTCGACTCGGTCGGGGTCGTCGACTCGGTCGGGGTCGGGGTCGTCGACTCGGTCGGGGTCGTCGACTCGTTCGGGGTCGTCGACTCGGTCGGGGTCGGGGTCGTGGACTCGGTCGGGGTCGGGGTCGTCGACTCGGTCGGGGTCGTCGACTCGGTCGTCGACTCGGTCGCGGTCGTCGACTCGGTCGGGGTCGTCGACTCGGTCGTCGACTCGGTCGTCGACTCGGTCGGGGTCGTCGACTCCGTCGGGGTCGTCGACTCGTTCATCGACTCGGTCGTCGACTCAGTCGTCGACTCGGTCGGGGTCGTCGACTCGGTCGTCGACTCGGTCGGGGTTGTCGACTCGGTCGGGGTCGTCGACTCGGTCGTCGACTCGGTCGGGGTCGTCAACTCGGTCGGGGTCGTCGACTCGGTCGGGGTCGGGGTCGTCGACTCGGTCAGGGTCGGGGTCGTCGACTCGGTCGTCGACTCGGTCGTGGACTCGGTCGGGGTCGTCGACTCGGTCGGGGTCGTCGACTCGGTCGTCGATTCGGTCATCGACTCGGTCGGGGTCGTCGACTCGGTCGGGGTCGTCGACTCGGTCGTCGACTCGGTCGTCGACTGGGTCGTCGACTGGGTCGGGGTCGTCGTCGACTGGGTCGGGGTCGTCGTCGACTGGGTCGTCGACTGGGTCGTCGTCTGGGTCGTCTACTGGGTCGGGGTCGTCGTCGACTGGCTCGTCGACTGGGCCGTCGACTGGGTCGTCGACTGGGTCGTCGACTGGGTCGGGGTCGTCGACTCGGTCGGGGTCGTCGACTCGGTCGGGGTCGTCGACTCGGTCGTCGACTCGGTCGTTGTCGTAGACTCGGTCGTGGACTCAGTCGGGGTCGTCGACTCGGTCGTCGACTCGGTCGGGGTCGTCGACTCGGTCGTCGACTCGGTCGTCGACTCGGTCGGGGTCGTCAACTTGGTCGTCAACTCGGTCGGGGTCGTCGACTCGGTCGGGGTCGTCGACTCGGTCGGGGTCGGGGTCGTCCACTCGGTCGGGGTCGTCGACTCGGTCGGGGTCGGGGTCGTCGACTCGGTCGGGATCGGGATCGTCGACTCGGTCAGGGTCGGGGTCGTCGACTCGGTCGTCGACGGGGTCGTCGACTCGGTCGGGGTCGTCGACTCGGTCGTCGACTCGGTCGGGGTCGTCGACTCGGTCGGGGTCGTCGACTCGGTCGTCGACTCGGTCGGGTCGTCGACTCGGTCGGGGTCGTCGACTCGGTCGTCGACTCGGTCGTCGACTCGGTCGGGGTCGTCGACTCGGTCGTCGACTCGGTCGTCGACTCGGTCGGGTTTGTCTACTCGGTCGGGGTTGTCGACTCGGTCGTCGACTCGGTCGTCGACTGGGTCGTCGACTCGGTCGTCGACTCGGTCGGGGTCGTCGACTCGGTCGTCTACTCGGTCGGGGTCGTCGACTCGGTCGTAGACTCGGTCGTCGAGTCGGTCGGGGTCGTCGACTCGGTCGTCGACTCGGTCGGGGTCGTCGACTCGGTCGGGGTCGTCAACTCGGTCGGGGTCGTCGACTCGGTCGTCAACTCGGTCAGGGTCGTCGACTCGGTCGTCGACGGGGTCGTCGACTCGGTCAGGGTCGTCGACTCGGTCGTCGATTCGGTCGGGGTCGTCGACTCGGTCGGGGTCGTCGACTCGGTCGTCGACGCGGTCGGGGTCGTCGACTCGGTCGGGGTCGTCGACTCGGTCGTCGACTCGGTCGGGGTCGTCGACTCGGTCGGGGTCGTCGACTCGGTCGTCGACTCGGTCGGGGTCGTCGACTCGGTCGGGGTCGTCAACTCGGTCGTCGACTCAGTCGGGGTCGTCGACTCGGTCGGGGTCGTCGACTCGGTCGGGGTCGGGGTCGTCGACTCGGTCGGGGTCGTCGACTCGGTCGGGTTCGGGGTCGTCGACTCGGTCGGGGTCGTCGACTCGGTCGTAGACTCGGTCGTCGACTCGGTCGGGGTCGTCGACTCGGTCGTCGACTCGGTCGGGGTCGTCGACTCGGTCGGGGTCGTCAACTCGGTCGGGGTCGTCGACTCGGTCGTCGACTCGGTCAGGGTCGTCGACTCGGTCGTCGACGGGGTCGTCAACTCGGTCAGGGTCGTCGACTCGGTCGTCGATTCGGTCGGGGTCGTCGACTAGGTCGGTGTCGTCGACTCGGTCGTCGACTCGGTCGTCGTCGTCGACTCGGTCGTCGACTCGGTCGGGGTCGTCGACTCGGTCGTCGTCGTCGACTCGGTCGTCGACTCGGTCGTCAACTCGGTCGTCGTCGTCGACTCGGTCGTCGATTCGGTCGGGGTCGTCGACTCGGTCGGGGTCGTCGACTCGGTCGTCGACGCGGTCGGGGTCGTCGACTCGGTCGGGGTCGTCGACTCGGTCGTCGACTCGGTCGAGGTCGTCGACTCGGTCGGGGTCGTCGACTCGGTCGTCGACTCGGTCGGGGTCGTCGACTCGGTCGGGGTCGTCGACTCGGTCGTCGACTCGGTCGGGGTCATCGACTCGGTCGTCGACTCGGTCGGGGTCGTCGACTCGGTCGTCGACTCGGTCGTCGACTCGGTCCTGGTCGTCGACTCGGTCGTCGACTCGGTCGTCGTCGGGGTCGTCGACTCGGTCGTCGACTCGGTCGTCGACTCGGTCAGGGTCGTCGACTCGGTCGTCGTCGGGGTCGTCGACTCGGTCGTCAACTCGGTCGGGGTCGTCGACTCGGTCGTCGACTCGGTCGGGGTCGTCGACTCGGTCGTCGACTCGGTCGTCATCGGGGTCGTAGACTCAGTCGTCGACTCGGTCGTCGACTCGGTCGGGGTCGTCGACTCGGTCGTCGACTTGGTCGGGGTCGTCGACTCGGTCGGGGTCGTCGACTCGGTCGTCGACTCGGTTGTCGACTCGGTCGGGGTCGTCGACTCTGTCGGTGTCGTCGACTCGGTCGTTGACTCGGTCGTCGACTCGGTCGGGGTCGTCGACTCGGTCGGGGTCGTCGACTCGGTCATCGACTCGGTCATCGACTCGGTCGGGGTCGTCGACTCGGTCGGGGTCGTCGACTCGGTCGTCGACTCGGTCGTCGACTGGGTCGTCGACTGGGTCGGGGTCGTCGTCGACTGGGTCGGGGTCGTCGTCGACTGGGTCGTCGACTGGGTCGTCGTCTGGGTCGTCGACTGGGTCGGGGTCGTCGTCGACTGGCTCGTCGACTGGGCCGTCGACTGGGTCGTCGACTGGGTCGTCGACTGGGTCGGGGTCGTCGACTCGGTCGTCGACTCGGTCGTCGACTCGGTCGGGGTCGTCGACTCGGTCGTCGACTCGGTCGTTGTCGTAGACTCGGTCGTGGACTCAGTCGGGGTCGTCGACTCGGTCGTCGACTCGGTCGGGGTCGTCGACTCGGTCGTCGACTCGGTCGTCGACTCGGTCGGGGTCATCGACTCGGTCGTCAACTCGGTCGGGGTCGTCGACTCGGTCGGGGTCGTCGACTCGGTCGGGGTCGGGGTCGTCCACTCGGTCGGGGTCGTCGACTCGGTCGGGGTCGGGGTCGTCGACTCGGTCAGGGTCGGGGTCGTCGACTCGGTCGTCGACGGGGTCGTCGACTCGGTCGGGGTCGTCGACTCGGTCGTCGACTCGGTCGGGGTCGTCGACTCGGTCGTCGACTCGGTCGTCGACTCGGTCGGGGTCGTCGACTCGGTCGTCGACTCGGTCGTCGACTCGGTCGGGGTCATCGACTCGGTCGGGGTCGTCGACTCGGTCGTCGACTCGGTCGGGTCGTCGACTCGGTCGGGGTCGTCGACTCGGTCGTCGACTCGGTCGTCGACTCGGTCGGGGTCGTCGACTCGGTCGTCGACTCGGTCGTCGACTCGGTCGGGTTTGTCTACTCGGTCGGGGTTATCGACTCGGTCGTCGACTGGGTCGTCGACTCGGTCGTCGACTCGGTCGTCGACTCGGTCGGGGTCGTCGACTCGGTCGTCTACTCGGCCGGGGTCGTCGACTCGGTCGTAGACTCGGTCGTCGACTCGGTCGTCGACTCGGTCCTGGTCGTCGACTCGGTCGTCGACTCGGTCGTCGTCGGGGTCGTCGACTCGGTCGTCGACTCGGTCGTCGACTCGGTCAGGGTCGTCGACTCGGTCGTCGTCGGGGTCGTCGACTCGGTCGTCAACTCGGTCGGGGTCGTCGACTCGGTCGTCGACTCGGTCGGGGTCGTCGACTCGGTCGTCGACTCGGTCGTCATCGGGGTCGTAGACTCAGTCGTCGACTCGGTCGTCGACTCGGTCGGGGTCGTCGACTCGGTCGTCGACTTGGTCGGGGTCGTCGACTCGGTCGGGGTCGTCGACTCGGTCGGGGTCGTCGACTCGGTCGTCGACTCGGTTGTCGACTCGGTCGGGGTCGTCGACTCTGTCGGTGTCGTCGACTCGGTCGTCGACTCGGTCGTCGACTCGGTCGGGGTCGTCGACTCGGTCGGGGTCATCGACTCGGTCATCGACTCGGTCATCGACTCGGTCGGGGTCGTCGACTCGGTCGGGGTCGTCGACTCGGTCGTCGACTCGGTCGTCGACTGGGTCGTCGACTGGGTCGGGGTCGTCGTCGACTGGGTCGGGGTCGTCGTCGACTGGGTCGGGGTCGTCGTCGACTGGGTCGTCGACTGGGTCGTCGTCTGGGTCGTCTACTGGGTCGGGGTCGTCGTCGACTGGCTCGTCGACTGGGCCGTCGACTGGGTCGTCGACTGGGTCGTCGACTGGGTCGGGGTCGTCGACTCGGTCGGGGTCGTCGACTCGGTCGGGGTCGTCGACTCGGTCGTCGACTCGGTCGTCGACTCGGTCGGGGTCGTCGACTCGGTCGTCGACTCGGTCGTTGTCGTAGACTCGGTCGTGGACTCAGTCGGGGTCGTCGACTCGGTCGTCGACTCGGTCGGGGTCGTCGACTCGGTCGTCGACTCGGTCGGGGTCGTCGACTCGGTCGTCAACTCGGTCGGGGTCGTCGACTCGGTCGGGGTCGTCGACTCGTTCGGGGTCGGGGTCGTCCACTCGGTCGGGGTCGTCGACTCGGTCGGGGTCGGGGTCGTCGACTCGGTCAGGGTCGGGGTCGTCGACTCGGTCGTCGACGGGGTCGTCGACTCGGTCGGGGTCGTCGACTCGGTCGTCGACTCGGTCGGGGTCGTCGACTCGGTCGTCGACTCGGTCGTCGACTCGGTCGGGGTCGTCGACTCGGTCGGGGTCGTCGACTCGGTCGTCGACTCGGTCGTCGACTCGGTCGTCGACTCGGTCGGGGTCGTCGACTCGGTCGTCGACTCGGTCGGGGTCGTCGACTCGGTCGGGGTCGGGGTCGTCGACTCGGTCGGGGTCGTCGACTCGGTCGGGTTCGTGGTCGTCGACTCGGTCGGGGTCGTCGACTCGGTCGTAGACTCGGTCGTCGACTCGGTCGGGGTCGTCGACTCGGTCGTCGACTCGGTCGGGGTCGTCGACTCGGTCGGGGTCGTCAACTCGGTCGGGGTCGTCGACTCGGTCGTCGACTCGGTCAGGGTCGTCGATTCGGTCGTCGACGGGGTCGTCAACTCGGTCAGGGTCGTCGACTCGGTCGTCGATTCGGTCGGGGTCGTCGACTCGGTCGGTGTCGTCGACTCGGTCGTCGACTCGGTCGGGGTCGTCGACTCGGTCGTCGACTCGGTCGGGGTCGTCGACACGGTCGTCGTCGTCGACTCGGTCGTCGACTCGGTCGTCAACTCGGTCGTCGTCGTCGACTCGGTCGTCGATTCGGTCGGGGTCGTCGACTCGGTCGGGGTCGTCGACTCGGTCGTCGACGCGGTCGGGGTCGTCGACTCGGTCGGGGTCGTCGACTCGGTCGTCGACTCGGTCGGGGTCGTCGACTCGGTCGGGGTCGTCGACTCGGTCGTCGACTCGGTCAGGGTCGTCGACTCGGTCGGGGTCGTCGACTCGGTCGTCGACTCGGTCGGGGTCATCGACTCGGTCGTCGACTCGGTCGGGGTCGTCGACTCGGTCGTCGACTCGGTCGTCGACTCGGTCCTGGTCGTCGACTCGGTCGTCGACTCGGTCGTCGTCGGGGTCGTCGACTCGGTCGTCGACTCGGTCGTCGACTCGGTCAGGGTCGTCGACTCGGTCGTCGTCGGGGTCGTCGACTCGGTCGTCAACTCGGTCGGGGTCGTCGACTCGGTCGTCGACTCGGTCGGGGTCGTCGACTCGGTCGTCGACTCGGTCGTCATCGGGGTCGTAGACTCAGTCGTCGACTCGGTCGTCGACTCGGTCGGGGTCGTCGACTCGGTCGTCGACTTGGTCGGGGTCGTCGACTCGGTCGTCATCGGGGTCGTAGACTCAGTCGTCGACTCGGTCGTCGACTCGGTCGGGGTCGTCGACTCGGTCGTCGACTTGGTCGGGGTCGTCGACTCGGTCGGGGTCGTCGACTCGGTCGTCGACTCGGTTGTCGACTCGGTCGGGGTCGTCGACTCTGTCGGTGTCGTCGACTCGGTCGTTGACTCGGTCGTCGACTCGGTCGGGGTCGTCGACTCGGTCGGGGTCGTCGACTCGGTCATCGACTCGGTCATCGACTCGGTCGGGGTCGTCGACTCGGTCGGGGTCGTCGACTCGGTCGTCGACTCGGTCGTCGACTGGGTCGTCGACTGGGTCGGGGTCGTCGTCGACTGGGTCGGGGTCGTCGTCGACTGGGTCGTCGACTGGGTCGTCGTCTGGGTCGTCGACTGGGTCGGGGTCGTCGACTCGGTCGGGGTCGTCGACTCGGTCGGGGTCGTCGACTCGGTCGTCGACTCGGTCGTCGACTCGGTCGGGGTCGTCGACTCGGTCGTCGACTCGGTCGTTGTCGTAGACTCGGTCGTGGACTCACTCGGGGTCGTCGACTCGGTCGTCGACTCGGTCGGGGTCGTCGACTCGGTCGTCGACTCGGTCGTCGACTCGGTCGGGGTCGTCGACTCGGTCGTCAACTCGGTCGGGGTCGTCGACTCGGTCGGGGTCGTCGACTCGGTCGGGGTCGGGGTCGTCCACTCGGTCGGGGTCGTCGACTCGGTCGGGGTCGGGGTCGTCGACTCGGTCAGGGTCGGGGTCGTCGACTCGGTCGTCGACGGGGTCGTCGACTCGGTCGGGGTCGTCGACTCGGTCGTCGACTCGGTCGGGGTCGTCGACTCGGTCGTCGACTCGGTCGTCGACTCGGTCGGGGTCGTCGACTCGGTCGTCGACTCGGTCGTCGACTCGGTCGGGGTCATCGACTCGGTCGGGGTCGTCGACTCGGTCGTCGACTCGGTCGGGTCGTCGACTCGGTCGGGGTCGTCGACTCGGTCGTCGACTCGGTCGTCGACTCGGTCGGGGTCGTCGACTCGGTCATCGACTCGGTCGTCGACTCGGTCGGGTTTGTCTACTCGGTCGGGGTTGTCGACTCGGTCGTCGACTGGGTCGTCGACTCGGTCGTCGACTCGGTCGTCGACTCGGTCGGGGTCGTCGACTCGGTCGTCTACTCGGTCGGGGTCGTCGACTCGGTCGTAGACTCGGTCGTCGACTCGGTCGGGGTCGTCGACTCGGTCGTCGACTCGGTCGGGGTCGTCGACTCGGTCGGGGTCGTCAACTCGGTCGGGGTCGTCGACTCGGTCGTCGACTCGGTCAGGGTCGTCGACTCGGTCGTCGACGGGGTCGTCGACTCGGTCAGGGTCGTCGACTCGGTCGTCGATTCGGTCGGGGTCGTCGACTCGGTCGGGGTCGTCGACTCGGTCGTCGACGCGGTCGGGGTCGTCGACTCGGTCGGGGTCGTCGACTCAGTCGTCGACTCGGTCGGGGTCGTCGACTCGGTCGGGGTCGTCGACTCGGTCGTCGACTCGGTCGGGGTCGTCGACTCGGTCGGGGTCGTCAACTCGGTCGTCGACTCAGTCGGGGTCGTCGACTCGGTCGGGGTCGTCGACTCGGTCGGGGTCGGGGTCGTCGACTCGGTCGGGGTCGTCGACTCGGTCGGGTTCGGGGTCGTCGACTCGGTCGGGGTCGTCGACTCGGTCGTAGACTCGGTCGTCGACTCGGTCGGGGTCGTCGACTCGGTCGTCAACTCGGTCGGGGTCGTCGACTCGGTCGGGGTCGTCGACTCGGTCGGGGTCGGGGTCGTCCACTCGGTCGGGGTCGTCGACTCGGTCGGGGTCGGGGTCGTCGACTCGGTCGGGGTCGGGATCGTCGACTCGGTCAGGGTCGGGGTCGTCGACTCGGTCGTCGACGGGGTCGTCGACTCGGTCGGGGTCGTCGACTCGGTCGTCGACTCGGTCGGGGTCGTCGACTCGGTCGTCGACTCGGTCGTCGACTCGGTCGGGGTCGTCGACTCGGTCGTCGACTCGGTCGTCGACTCGGTCGGGGTCGTCGACTCGGTCGGGGTCGTCGACTCGGTCGTCGACTCGGTCGGGTCGTCGACTCGGTCGGGGTCGTCGACTCGGTCGTCGACTCGGTCGTCGACTCGGTCGGGGTCGTCGACTCGGTCGTCGACTCGGTCGTCGACTCGGTCGGGTTTGTCTACTCGGTCGGGGTTGTCGACTCGGTCGTCGACTCGGTCGTCGACTGGGTCGTCGACTCGGTCGTCGACTCGGTCGGGGTCGTCGACTCGGTCGTCTACTCGGTCGGGGTCGTCGACTCGGTCGTAGACTCGGTCGTCGAGTCGGTCGGGGTCGTCGACTCGGTCGTCGACTCGGTCGGGGTCGTCGACTCGGTCGGGGTCGTCAACTCGGTCGGGGTCGTCGACTCGGTCGTCGACTCGGTCAGGGTCGTCGACTCGGTCGTCGACGGGGTCGTCGACTCGGTCAGGGTCGTCGACTCGGTCGTCGATTCGGTCGGGGTCGTCGACTCGGTCGGGGTCGTCGACTCGGTCGTCGACGCGGTCGGGGTCGTCGACTCGGTCGGGGTCGTCGACTCGGTCGTCGACTCGGTCGGGGTCGTCGACTCGGTCGGGGTCGTCGACTCGGTCGTCGACTCGGTCGGGGTCGTCGACTCGGTCGGGGTCGTCAACTCGGTCGTCGACTCAGTCGGGGTCGTCGACTCGGTCGGGGTCGTCGACTCGGTCGGGGTCGGGGTCGTCGACTCGGTCGGGGTCGTCGACTCGGTCGGGTTCGGGGTCGTCGACTCGGTCGGGGTCGTCGACTCGGTCGTAGACTCGGTCGTCGACTCGGTCGGGGTCGTCGACTCGGTCGTCGACTCGGTCGGGGTCGTCGACTCGGTCGGGGTCGTCAACTCGGTCGGGGTCGTCGACTCGGTCGTCGACTCGGTCAGGGTCGTCGACTCGGTCGTCGACGGGGTCGTCAACTCGGTCAGGGTCGTCGACTCGGTCGTCGATTCGGTCGGGGTCGTCGACTCGGTCGGTGTCGTCGACTCGGTCGTCGACTCGGTCGTCGTCGTCGACTCGGTCGTCGACTCGGTCGGGGTCGTCGACTCGGTCGTCGTCGTCGACTCGGTCGTCGACTCGGTCGTCAACTCGGTCGTCGTCGTCGACTCGGTCGTCGATTCGGTCGGGGTCGTCGACTCGGTCGGGGTCGTCGACTCGGTCGTCGACGCGGTCGGGGTCGTCGACTCGGTCGGGGTCGTCGACTCGGTCGTCGACTCGGTCGAGGTCGTCGACTCGGTCGGGGTCGTCGACTCGGTCGTCGACTCGGTCGGGGTCGTCGACTCGGTCGGGGTCGTCGACTCGGTCGTCGACTCGGTCGGGGTCATCGACTCGGTCGTCGACTCGGTCGGGGTCGTCGACTCGGTCGTCGACTCGGTCGTCGACTCGGTCCTGGTCGTCGACTCGGTCGTCGACTCGGTCGTCGTCGGGGTCGTCGACTCGGTCGTCGACTCGGTCGTCGACTCGGTCAGGGTCGTCGACTCGGTCGTCGTCGGGGTCGTCGACTCGGTCGTCAACTCGGTCGGGGTCGTCGACTCGGTCGTCGACTCGGTCGGGGTCGTCGACTCGGTCGTCGACTCGGTCGTCATCGGGGTCGTAGACTCAGTCGTCGACTCGGTCGTCGACTCGGTCGGGGTCGTCGACTCGGTCGTCGACTTGGTCGGGGTCGTCGACTCGGTCGGGGTCGTCGACTCGGTCGTCGACTCGGTTGTCGACTCGGTCGGGGTCGTCGACTCTGTCGGTGTCGTCGACTCGGTCGTTGACTCGGTCGTCGACTCGGTCGGGGTCGTCGACTCGGTCGGGGTCGTCGACTCGGTCATCGACTCGGTCATCGACTCGGTCGGGGTCGTCGACTCGGTCGGGGTCGTCGACTCGGTCGTCGACTCGGTCGTCGACTGGGTCGTCGACTGGGTCGGGGTCGTCGTCGACTGGGTCGGGGTCGTCGTCGACTGGGTCGTCGACTGGGTCGTCGTCTGGGTCGTCGACTGGGTCGGGGTCGTCGTCGACTGGCTCGTCGACTGGGCCGTCGACTGGGTCGTCGACTGGGTCGTCGACTGGGTCGGGGTCGTCGACTCGGTCGGGGTCGTCGACTCGGTCGGGGTCGTCGACTCGGTCGTCGACTCGGTCGTTGTCGTAGACTCGGTCGTGGACTCAGTCGGGGTCGTCGACTCGGTCGTCGACTCGGTCGGGGTCGTCGACTCGGTCGTCGACTCGGTCGTCGACTCGGTCGGGGTCGTCGACTCGGTCGTCAACTCGGTCGGGGTCGTCGACTCGGTCGGGGTCGTCGACTCGGTCGGGGTCGGGGTCGTCCACTCGGTCGGGGTCGTCGACTCGGTCGGGGTCGGGGTCGTCGACTCGGTCAGGGTCGGGGTCGTCGACTCGGTCGTCGACGGGGTCGTCGACTCGGTCGGGGTCGTCGACTCGGTCGTCGACTCGGTCGGGGTCGTCGACTCGGTCGTCGACTCGGTCGTCGACTCGGTCGGGGTCGTCGACTCGGTCGTCGACTCGGTCGTCGACTCGGTCGGGGTCATCGACTCGGTCGGGGTCGTCGACTCGGTCGTCGACTCGGTCGGGTCGTCGACTCGGTCGGGGTCGTCGACTCGGTCGTCGACTCGGTCGTCGACTCGGTCGGGGTCGTCGACTCGGTCGTCGACTCGGTCGTCGACTCGGTCGGGTTTGTCTACTCGGTCGGGGTTGTCGACTCGGTCGTCGACTGGGTCGTCGACTCGGTCGTCGACTCGGTCGTCGACTCGGTCGGGGTCGTCGACTCGGTCGTCTACTCGGCTGGGGTCGTCGACTCGGTCGTAGACTCGGTCGTCGACTCGGTCGTCGACTCGGTCCTGGTCGTCGACTCGGTCGTCGACTCGGTCGTCGTCGGGGTCGTCGACTCGGTCGTCGACTCGGTCGTCGACTCGGTCAGGGTCGTCGACTCGGTCGTCGTCGGGGTCGTCGACTCGGTCGTCAACTCGGTCGGGGTCGTCGACTCGGTCGTCGACTCGGTCGGGGTCGTCGACTCGGTCGTCGACTCGGTCGTCATCGGGGTCGTAGACTCAGTCGTCGACTCGGTCGTCGACTCGGTCGGGGTCGTCGACTCGGTCGTCGACTTGGTCGGGGTCGTCGACTCGGTCGGGGTCGTCGACTCGGTCGGGGTCGTCGACTCGGTCGTCGACTCGGTTGTCGACTCGGTCGGGGTCGTCGACTCTGTCGGTGTCGTCGACTCGGTCGTCGACTCGGTCGTCGACTCGGTCGGGGTCGTCGACTCGGTCGGGGTCATCGACTCGGTCATCGACTCGGTCATCGACTCGGTCGGGGTCGTCGACTCGGTCGGGGTCGTCGACTCGGTCGTCGACTCGGTCGTCGACTGGGTCGTCGACTGGGTCGGGGACGTCGTCGACTGGGTCGGGGTCGTCGTCGACTGGGTCGTCGACTGGGTCGTCGTCTGGGTCGTCTACTGGGTCGGGGTCGTCGTCGACTGGCTCGTCGACTGGGCCGTCGACTGGGTCGTCGACTGGGTCGTCGACTGGGTCGGGGTCGTCGACTCGGTCGGGGTCGTCGACTCGGTCGGGGTCGTCGACTCGGTCGTCGACTCGGTCGTCGACTCGGTCGGGGTCGTCGACTCGGTCGTCGACTCGGTCGTTGTCGTAGACTCGGTCGTGGACTCAGTCGGGGTCGTCGACTCGGTCGTCGACTCGGTCGGGGTCGTCGACTCGGTCGTCGACTCGGTCGGGGTCGTCGACTCGGTCGTCAACTCGGTCGGGGTCGTCGACTCGGTCGGGGTCGTCGACTCGGTCGGGGTCGGGGTCGTCCACTCGGTCGGGGTCGTCGACTCGGTCGGGTTCGTGGTCGTCGACTCGGTCGGGGTCGTCGACTCGGTCGTAGACTCGGTCGTCGACTCGGTCGGGGTCGTCGACTCGGTCGTCGACTCGGTCGGGGTCGTCGACTCGGTCGGGGTCGTCAACTCGGTCGGGGTCGTCGACTCGGTCGTCGACTCGGTCAGGGTCGTCGATTCGGTCGTCGACGGGGTCGTCAACTCGGTCAGGGTCGTCGACTCGGTCGTCGATTCGGTCGGGGTCGTCGACTCGGTCGGTGTCGTCGACTCGGTCGTCGACTCGGTCGGGGTCGTCGACTCGGTCGTCGTCGTCGACTCGGTCGTCGACTCGGTCGTCAACTCGGTCGTCGTCGTCGACTCGGTCGTCGATTCGGTCGGGGTCGTCGACTCGGTCGGGGTCGTCGACTCGGTCGTCGACGCGGTCGGGGTCGTCGACTCGGTCGGGGTCGTCGACTCGGTCGTCGACTCGGTCGAGGTCGTCGACTCGGTCGGGGTCGTCGACTCGGTCGTCGACTCGGTCGGGGTCATCGACTCGGTTGTCGACTCGGTCGGGGTCGTCGACTCGGTCGTCGACTCGGTCGTCGACTCGGTCCTGGTCGTCGACTCGGTCGTCGACTCGGTCGTCGTCGGGGTCGTCGACTCGGTCGTCGACTCGGTCGTCGACTCGGTCGGGTTTGTCGACTCGGTCGGGGTTGTCGACTCGGTCGTCGACTGGGTCGTCGACTCGGTCGTCGACTCGGTCGTCGACTCGGTCGGGGTCGTCGACTCGGTCGTCGACTCGGTCGGGGTCGTCGACTCGGTCGTAGACTCGGTCGTCGACTCGGTCGGGGTCGTCGACTCGGTCGGGGTCATCGACTCGGTCGTCGACGTCGACTCGGTCGTCGACTCGGACGGGGTCGTCGACTCGGTCGTCGACTCGGTCGGGGTCGTCGACTCGGTCGTCGTCGTCGACTCGGTCGTCGACTCGGTCGTCAACTTGGTCGGGGTCGTCGACTCGGTCGTCGACTCGGTCGTCGACTCGGTCGGGGTCGTCGACTCGGTCGGGGTCGTCCACTTGGGCGTCGACTCGGTCGTCGACACGGTCGGGGTCGTCGACTCGGTTGTCGACTCGGTCGTCGACTCGTTCGTCGACTCGGTCGGGGTCGTCGACTCAGTCGTCGACTCGGTCGGGGTCGTCGACTCGGTCGGGGTCGTCGACTCGGTCGTCGACTCGGTCGGGGTCGTCGACTCGGTCGGGGTCGTCGACTCGGTCGGGGTCGGGGTCGTTGACTCGGTCTGGGTCGGGGTCGTCGACTCGGTCGGGGTCGTCGACTCGGTCGGGGTCGGGGTCGTCGACTCGGTCGGGGTCGGGGTCGTCGACTCGGTCGTCGACTCGGTCGTCGACTCGGTCGGGGTCATCGACTCGGTCGGGGTCGTCGACTCGGTCGTCGACTCGGTCGGGTCGTCGACTCGGTCGGGGTCGTCGACTCGGTCGTCGACTCGGTCGTCGACTCGGTCGGGGTCGTCGACTCGGTCGGGGTCGTCGACTCGGTCGTCGACTCGGTCGTCGACTCGGTCGGGTTTGTCGACTCGGTCGGGGTTGTCGACTCGGTCGTCGACTGGGTCGTCGACTCGGTCGTCGACTCGGTCGGGGTCGTCGACTCGGTCGTCTACTCGGTCGGGGTCGTCGACTCGGTCGTAGACTCGGTCGTCGACTCGGTCGGGGTCGTCGACTCGGTCGTCGACTCGGTCGGGGTCGTCGACTCGGTCGGGGTCGTCAACTCGGTCGGGGTCGTCGACTCGGTCGTCGACTCGGTCAGGGTCGTCGACTCGGTCGTCGACGGGGTCGTCGACTCGGTCAGGGTCGTCGACTCGGTCGTCGATTCGGTCGGGGTCGTCGACTCGGTCGGGGTCGTCGACTCGGTCGTCGACTCTGTCGGGGTCGTCGACTCGGTCGGGGTCGTCGACTCGGTCGTCGACTCGGTCGGGGTCGTCAACTCGGTCGGGGTCGTCAACTCGGTCGTCGACTCGGTCGGGGTCGTCGACTCGTTCGGGGTCAGGGTCGTCGACTCGGTCGGGGTCGTCGACTCGGTCGGGGTCGGGGTCGTCGACTCGGTCGGGGTCGTCGACTCGGTCGTAGACTCGGTCGTCGACTCGGTCGGGGTCGTCGACTCGGTCGTCGACTCGGTCGGGGTCGTCGACTCGGTCGGGGTCGTCAACTCGGTCGGGGTCGTCGACTCGGTCGTCGACTCGGTCAGGGTCGTCGACTCGGTCGTCGACGGGGTCGTCGACTCGGTCAGGGTCGTCGACTCGGTCGTCGATTCGGTCGGGGTCGTCGACTCGGTCGGGGTCGTCGACTCGGTCGTCGACGCGGTCGGGGTCGTCGACTCGGTCGGGGTCGTCGACTCGGTCGTCGACTCGGTCGAGGTCGTCGACTCGGTCGGGGTCGTCGACTCGGTCGTCGACTCGGTCAGGGTCGTCGACTCGGTCGTCGACGGGGTCGTCGACTCGGTCAGGGTCGTCGACTCGGTCGTCGATTCGGTCGGGGTTGTCGACTCGGTCGGGGTCGTCGACTCGGTCGTCGACGCGGTCGGGGTCGTCGACTCGGTCGGGGTCGTCGACTCGGTCGTCGACTCGGTCGGGGTCGTCGACTCGGTCGGGGTCGTCAACTCGGTCGTCGACTCGGTCGGGGTCGTCGACTCGTTCGGGGTCAGGGTCGTCGACTCGGTCGGGGTCGTCGACTCGGTCGGGGTCGTCGACTCGGTCGGGGTCGGGGTCATCGACTCGGTCGGGGTCGTCGACTCGGTCGTAGACTCGGTCGTCGACTCGGTCGGGGTCGTCGACTCGGTCGGGGTCGTCAACTCGGTCGGGGTCGTCGACTCGGTCGTCGACTCGGTCAGGGTCGTCGACTCGGTCGTCGACGGGGTCGTCGACTCGGTCAGGGTCGTCGACTCGGTCGTCGATTCGGTCGGGGTCGTCGACTCGGTCGGGGTCGTCGACTCGGTCGTCGACGCGGTCGGGGTCGTCGACTCGGTCGGGGTCGTCGACTCGGTCGTCGACTCGGTCGGGGTCATCGACTCGGTCGTCGACTCGGTCGGGGTCGTCGACTCGGTCGTCGACTCGGTCGTCGACTCGGTCCTGGTCGTCGACTCGGTCGTCGACTCGGTCGTCGTCGGGGTCGTCGACTCGGTCGTCGACTCGGTCGTCGACTCGGTCAGGGTCGTCGACTCGGTCGTCGTCGGGGTCGTCGACTCGGTCGTCAACTCGGTCGGGGTCGTCGACTCGGTCGTCGACTCGGTCGGGGTCGTCGACTCGGTCGTCGACTCGGTCGTCATCGGGGTCGTAGACTCAGTCGTCGACTCGGTCGTCGACTCGGTCGGGGTCGTCGACTCGGTCGTCGACTTGGTCGGGGTCGTCGACTCGGTCGGGGTCGTCGACTCGGTCGTCGACTCGGTTGTCGACTCGGTCGGGGTCGTCGACTCTGTCGGTGTCGTCGACTCGGTCGTTGACTCGGTCGTCGACTCGGTCGGGGTCGTCGACTCGGTCGGGGTCGTCGACTCGGTCATCGACTCGGTCATCGACTCGGTCGGGGTCGTCGACTCGGTCGGGGTCGTCGACTCGGTCGTCGACTGGGTCGGGGTCGTCGTCGACTGGGTCGGGGTCGTCGTCGACTGGGTCGTCAACTGGGTCGTCGTCTGGGTCGTCGACTGGGTCGGGGTCGTCGTCGACTGGCTCGTCGACTGGGCCGTCGACTGGGTCGTCGACTGGGTCGTCGACTGGGTCGGGGTCGTCGACTCGGTCGGGGTCGTCGACTCGGTCGGGGTCGTCGACTCGGTCGTCGACTCGGTCGGGGTCGTCGACTCGGTCGTCGACTCGGTCGTTGTCGTAGACTCGGTCGTGGACTCAGTCGGGGTCGTCGACTCGGTCGTCGACTCGGTCGGGGTCGTCGACTCGGTCGTCGACTCGGTCGTCGACTCGGTCGGGGTCGTCGACTCGGTCGTCAACTCGGTCGGGGTCGTCGACTCGGTCGGGGTCGTCGACTCGGTCGGGGTCGGGGTCGTCCACTCGGTCGGGGTCGTCGACTCAGTCGGGGTCGGGGTCGTCGACTCGGTCAGGGTCGTCGACTCGGTCGTCGACGGGGTCGTCGACTCGGTCGGGGTCGTCGACTCGGTCGTCGACTCGGTCGGGGTCGTCGACTCGGTCGGGGTCGTCGACTCGGTCGCGGTCGTCGACTCGGTCGTCGACTCGGTCGGGGTCGTCGACTCGGTCGGGGTCGTCGACTCGGTCGTCGACTCGGTCGAGGTCGTCGACTCTGTCGGGGTCGTCGACTCTGTCGGGGTTGTCGACTCTGTCGGGGTTGTCGACTCGGTCGTCGACTCTGTCGGGGTCGTCGACTCGGTCGTCGACTCGGTCGGGGTCGTCGACTCGGTCGGGGTCGTCGACTCGGTCGTCGACTCGGTCGGGGTCGTCGACTCGGTCGTCGACTCGGTCGTCGACTCGGTCCTGGTCGTCGACTCGGTCGTCGACTCGGTCGTCGTCGGGGTCGTCGACTCGGTCGTCGACTCGGTCGTCGACTCGGTCAGGGTCGTCGACTCGGTCGTCGTCGGGGTCGTCGACTCGGTCGTCAACTCGGTCGGGGTCGTCGACTCGGTCGTCGACTCGGTCGGGGTCGTAGACTCAGTCGTCGACTCGGTCGTCGACTCGGTCGGGGTCGTCGACTCGGTCGTCGACTTGGTCGGGGTCGTCGACTCGGTCGGGGTCGTCGACTCGGTCGGGGTCGTCGACTCGGTCGTCGACTCGGTTGTCGACTCGGTCGGGGTCGTCGACTCTGTCGGTGTCGTCGACTCGGTCGTTGACTCAGTCGTCGACTCGGTCGGGGTCGTCGACTCGGTCGGGGTCGTCGACTCGGTCATCGACTCGGTCATCGACTCGGTCGGGGTCGTCGACTCGGTCGGGGTCGTCGACTCGGTCGTCGACTCGGTCGTCGACTGGGTCGTCGACTGGGTCGGGGTCGTCGTCGACTGGGTCGGGGTCGTCGTCGACTGGCTCGTCGACTGGGCCGTCGACTGGGTCGTCGACTGGGTCGTCGACTGGGTCGGGGTCGTCGACTCGGTCGGGGTCGTCGACTCGGTCGGGGTCGTCGACTCGGTCGGGGTCGGGGTCGTCGACTCGGTCGGGGTCGGGGTCGTCGACTCGGTCGTCGACTCGGTCGTCGACTCGGTCGGGGTCATCGACTCGGTCGGGGTCGTCGACTCGGTCGTCGACTCGGTCGGGTCGTCGACTCGGTCGGGGTCGTCGACTCGGTCGTCGACTCGGTCGTCGACTCGGTCGGGGTCGTCGACTCGGTCGGGGTCGTCGACTCGGTCGTCGACTCGGTCGTCGACTCGGTCGGGTTTGTCGACTCGGTCGGGGTTGTCGACTCGGTCGTCGACTGGGTCGTCGACTCGGTCGTCGACTCGGTCGTCGACTCGGTCGGGGTCGTCGACTCGGTCGTCGACTCGGTCGGGGTCGTCGACTCGGTCGTAGACTCGGTCGTCGACTCGGTCGGGGTCGTCGACTCGGTCGGGGTCGTCAACTCGGTGGGGGTCGTCGACTCGGTCGTCGACTCGGTCAGGGTCGTCGACTCGGTCGTCGACGGGGTCGTCGACTCGGTCAGGGTCGTCGACTCGGTCGTCGATTCGGTCGGGGTCGTCGACTCGGTCGGGGTCGTCGACTCGGTCGTCCACGCGGTCGGGGTCGTCGACTCGGTCGGGGTCGTCGACTCGGTCGTCGACTCGGTCGGGGTCGTCGACTCGGTCGGGGTCGTCAACTCGGTCGTCGACTCGGTCGGGGTCGTCGACTCGTTCGGGGTCAGGGTCGTCGACTCGGTCGGGGTCGTCGACTCGGTCGGGGTCGTCGACTCGGTCGGGGTCGGGGTCGTCGACTCGGTCGGGGTCGTCGACTCGGTCGTAGACTCGGTCGTCGACTCGGTCGGGGTCGTCGACTCGGTCGTCGACTCGGTCGGGGTCGTCGACTCGGTCGGGGTCGTCGACTCGGTCGGGGTCGTCGACTCGGTCGTCGACTCGGTCAGGGTCGTCGACTCGGTCGTCGACGGGGTCGTCGACTCGGTCAGGGTCGTCGACTCGGTCGTCGATTCGGTCGGGGTCGTCGACTCGTTCGTCGACGCGGTCGGGGTCGTCGACTCGGTCGGGGTCGTCGACTCGGTCGTCGACTCGGTCGAGGTCGTCGACTCGGTCGGGGTCGTCGACTCGGTCGTCGACTCGGTCGGGGTCGTCGACTCGGTCGGGGTCGTCGACTCGGTCGTCGACTCGGTCGGGGTCATCGACTCGGTCGTCGACTCGGTCGGGGTCGTCGACTCGGTCGTCGACTCGGTCGTCGACTCGGTCCTGGTCGTCGACTCGGTCGTCGACTCGGTCGTCGTCGGGGTCGTCGACTCGGTCGTCGACTCGGTCGTCGACTCGGTCAGGGTCGTCGACTCGGTCGTCGTCGGGGTCGTCGACTCGGTCGTCAACTCGGTCGGGGTCGTCGACTCGGTCGTCGACTCGGTCGGGGTCGTCGACTCGGTCGTCGACTCGGTCGTCATCGGGGTCGTAGACTCAGTCGTCGACTCGGTCGTCGACTCGGTCGGGGTCGTCGACTCGGTCGTCGACTTGGTCGGGGTCGTCGACTCGGTCGGGGTCGTCGACTCGGTCGGGGTCGTCGACTCGGTCGTCGACTCGGTTGTCGACTCGGTCGGGGTCGTCGACTCTGTCGGTATCGTCGACTCGGTCGTTGACTCGGTCGTCGACTCGGTCGGGGTCGTCGACTCGGTCGGGGTCATCGACTCGGTCATCGACTCGGTCATCGACTCGGTCGGGGTCGTCGACTCGGTCGGGGTCGTCGACTCGGTCGTCGACTCGGTCGTCGACTGGGTCGTCGACTGGGTCGGGGTCGTCGTCGACTGGGTCGGGGTCGTCGTCGACTGGGTCGTCGACTGGGTCGTCGTCTGGGTCGTCTACTGGGTCGGGGTCGTCGTCGACTGGCTCGTCGACTGGGCCGTCGACTGGGTCGTCGACTGGGTCGTCGACTGGGTCGGGGTCGTCGACTCGGTCGGGGTCGTCGACTCGGTCGGGGTCGTCGACTCGGTCGGGGTCGTCGACTCGGTCGTCGACTCGGTCGGGGTCGTCGACTCGGTCGGGTTCGTCGACTCGGTCGTCGACTCGGTCGTTGTCGTAGACTCGGTCGTGGACTCAGTCGGGGTCGTCGACTCGGTCGTCGACTCGGTCGGGGTCGTCGACTCGGTCGTCGACTCGGTCGTCGACTCGGTCGGGGTCGTCGACTCGGTCGTCAACTCGGTCGGGGTCGTCGACTCGGTCGGGGTCGTCGACTCGGTCGGGGTCGGGGTCGTCCACTCGGTCGGGGTCGTCGACTCGGTCGGGGTCGGGGTCGTCGACTCGGTCGGGGTCGGGATCGTCGACTCGGTCAGGGTCGGGGTCGTCGACTCGGTCGTCGACGGGGTCGTCGACTCGGTCGGGGTCGTCGACTCGGTCGTCGACTCGGTCGGGGTCGTCGACTCGGTCGTCGACTCGGTCGTCGACTCGGTCGGGGTCGTCGACTCGGTCGTCGACTCGGTCGTCGACTCGGTCGGGGTCATCGACTCGGTCGGGGTCGTCGACTCGGTCGTCGACTCGGTCGGGTCGTCGACTCGGTCGGGGTCGTCGACTCGGTCGTCGACTCGGTCGTCGACTCGGTCGGGGTCGTCGACTCGGTCGTCGACTCGGTCGTCGACTCGGTCGGGTTTGTCTACTCGGTCGGGGTTGTCGACTCGGTCGTCGACTGGGTCGTCGACTCGGTCGTCGACTCGGTCGTCGACTCGGTCGGGGTCGTCGACTCGGTCGTCTACTCGGTCGGGGTCGTCGACTCGGTCGTAGACTCGGTCGTCGAGTCAGTCGGGGTCGTCGACTCGGTCGTCGACTCGGTCGGGGTCGTCGACTCGGTCGGGGTCGTCAACTCGGTCGGGGTCGTCGACTCGGTCGTCAACTCGGTCAGGGTCGTCGACTCGGTCGTCGACGGGGTCGTCGACTCGGTCAGGGTCGTCGACTCGGTCGTCGATTCGGTCGGGGTCGTCGACTCGGTCGGGGTCGTCGACTCGGTCGTCGACTCGGTCGGGGTCGTCGACTCGGTCGGGGTCGTCAACTCGGTCGTCGACTCAGTCGGGGTCGTCGACTCGGTCGGTGTCGTCGACTCGGTCGGGGTCGGGGTCGTCGACTCGGTCGGGGTCGTCGACTCGGTCGGGTTCGGGGTCGTCGACTCGGTCGGGGTCGTCGACTCGGTCGTAGACTCGGTCGTCGACTCGGTCGGGGTCGTCGACTCGGTCGTCAACTCGGTCGGGGTCGTCGACTCGGTCGGGGTCGTCAACTCGGTCGGGGTCGTCGACTCGGTCGTCGACTCGGTCAGGGTCGTCGACTCGGTCGTCGACGGGGTCGTCAACTCGGTCAGGGTCGTCGACTCGGTCGTCGATTCGGTCGGGGTCGTCGACTCGGTCGGTGTCGTCGACTCGGTCGTCGACTCGGTCGTCGTCGTCGACTCGGTCGTCGACTCGGTCGGGGTCGTCGACTCGGTCGTCGTCGTCGACTCGGTCGTCGACTCGGTTGTCAACTCTGTCGTCGTCGTCGACTCGGTCGTCGATTCGGTCGGGGTCGTCGACTCGGTCGGGGTCGTCGACTCGGTCGTCGACGCGGTCGGGGTCGTCGACTCGGTCGGGGTCGTCGACTCGGTCGTCGACTCGGTCGAGGTCGTCGACTCGGTCGGGGTCGTCGACTCGGTCGTCGACTCGGTCGGGGTCGTCGACTCGGTCGGGGTCGTCGACTCGGTCGTCGACTCGGTCGGGGTCATCGACTCGGTCGTCGACTCGGTCGGGGTCGTCGACTCGGTCGTCGACTCGGTCGTCGACTCGGTCGTCGTCGGGGTCGTCGACTCGGTCGTCGACTCGGTCGTCGACTCGGTCAGGGTCGTCGACTCGGTCGTCGTCGGGGTCGTCGACTCGGTCGTCAACTCGGTCGGGGTCGTCGACTCGGTCGTCGACTCGGTCGGGGTCGTAGACTCAGTCGTCGACTCGGTCGTCGACTCGGTCGGGGTCGTCGACTCGGTCGTCGACTTGGTCGGGGTCGTCGACTCGGTCGGGGTCGTCGACTCGGTCGGGGTCGTCGACTCGGTCGTCGACTCGGTTGTCGACTCGGTCGGGGTCGTCGACTCTGTCGGTGTCGTCGACTCGGTCGTTGACTCGGTCGTCGACTCGGTCGGGGTCGTCGACTCGGTCGGGGTCGTCGACTCGGTCATCGACTCGGTCATCGACTCGGTCGGGGTCGTCGACTCGGTCGGGGTCGTCGACTCGGTCGTCGACTCGGTCGTCGACTGGGTCGTCGACTGGGTCGGGGTCGTCGTCGACTGGGTCGGGGTCGTCGTCGACTGGCTCGTCGACTGGGCCGTCGACTGGGTCGTCGACTGGGTCGTCGACTGGGTCGGGGTCGTCGACTCGGTCGGGGTCGTCGACTCGGTCGGGGTCGTCGACTCGGTCGGGGTCGGGGTCGTCGACTCGGTCGGGGTCGGGGTCGTCGACTCGGTCGTCGACTCGGTCGTCGACTCGGTCGGGGTCATCGACTCGGTCGGGGTCGTCGACTCGGTCGTCGACTCGGTCGGGTCGTCGACTCGGTCGGGGTCGTCGACTCGGTCGTCGACTCGGTCGTCGACTCGGTCGGGGTCGTCGACTCGGTCGGGGTCGTCGACTCGGTCGTCGACTCGGTCGTCGACTCGGTCGGGTTTGTCGACTCGGTCGGGGTTGTCGACTCGGTCGTCGACTCGGTCGGGGTCGTCGACTCGGTCGTCGACTCGGTCGGGGTCGTCGACTCGGTCGTAGACTCGGTCGTCGACTCGGTCGGGGTCGTCGACTCGGTCGTCGACTCGGTCGGGGTCGTCGACTCGGTCGGGGTCGTCAACTCGGTGGGGGTCGTCGACTCGGTCGTCGACTCGGTCAGGGTCGTCGACTCGGTCGTCGACGGGGTCGTCGACTCGGTCAGGGTCGTCGACTCGGTCGTCGATTCGGTCGGGGTCGTCGACTCGGTCGGGGTCGTCGACTCGGTCGTCCACGCGGTCGGGGTCGTCGACTCGGTCGGGGTCGTCGACTCGGTCGGGGTCGTCAACTCGGTCGTCGACTCGGTCGGGGTCGTCGACTCGTTCGGGGTCAGGGTCGTCGACTCGGTCGGGGTCGTCGACTCGGTCGCGGTCGTCGACTCGGTCGGGGTCGGGGTCGTCGACTCGGTCGGGGTCGTCGACTCGGTCGTAGACTCGGTCGTCGACTCGGTCGGGGTCGTCGACTCGGTCGTCGACTCGGTCGGGGTCGTCGACTCGGTCGGGGTCGTCGACTCGGTCGGGGTCGTCGACTCGGTCGTCGACTCGGTCAGGGTCGTCGACTCGGTCGTCGACGGGGTCGTCGACTCGGTCAGGGTCGTCGACTCGGTCGTCGATTCGGTCGGGGTCGTCGACTCGTTCGTCGACGCGGTCGGGGTCGTCGACTCGGTCGGGGTCGTCGACTCGGTCGTCGACTCGGTCGAGGTCGTCGACTCGGTCGGGGTCGTCGACTCGGTCGTCGACTCGGTCGGGGTCGTCGACTCGGTCGGGGTCGTCGACTCGGTCGTCGACTCGGTCGGGGTCATCGACTCGGTCGTCGACTCGGTCGGGGTCGTCGACTCGGTCGTCGACTCGGTCGTCGACTCGGTCCTGGTCGTCGACTCGGTCGTCGACTCGGTCGTCGTCGGGGTCGTCGACTCGGTCGTCGACTCGGTCGTCGACTCGGTCAGGGTCGTCGACTCGGTCGTCGTCGGGGTCGTCGACTCGGTCGTCAACTCGGTCGGGGTCGTCGACTCGGTCGTCGACTCGGTCGGGGTCGTCGACTCGGTCGTCGACTCGGTCGTCATCGGGGTCGTAGACTCAGTCGTCGACTCGGTCGTCGACTCGGTCGGGGTCGTCGACTCGGTCGTCGACTTGGTCGGGGTCGTCGACTCGGTCGGGGTCGTCGACTCGGTCGGGGTCGTCGACTCGGTCGTCGACTCGGTTGTCGACTCGGTCGGGGTCGTCGACTCTGTCGGTATCGTCGACTCGGTCGTTGACTCGGTCGTCGACTCGGTCGGGGTCGTCGACTCGGTCGGGGTCATCGACTCGGTCATCGACTCGGTCATCGACTCGGTCGGGGTCGTCGACTCGGTCGGGGTCGTCGACTCGGTCGTCGACTCGGTCGTCGACTGGGTCGTCGACTGGGTCGGGGTCGTCGTCGACTGGGTCGGGGTCGTCGTCGACTGGGTCGTCGACTGGGTCGTCGTCTGGGTCGTCTACTGGGTCGGGGTCGTCGTCGACTGGCTCGTCGACTGGGCCGTCGACTGGGTCGTCGACTGGGTCGTCGACTGGGTCGGGGTCGTCGACTCGGTCGGGGTCGTCGACTCGGTCGGGGTCGTCGACTCGGTCGTCGACTCGGTCGTCGACTCGGTCGGGGTCGTCGACTCGGTCGTCGACTCGGTCGTTGTCGTAGACTCGGTCGTGGACTCAGTCGGGGTCGTCGACTCGGTCGTCGACTCGGTCGGGGTCGTCGACTCGGTCGTCGACTCGGTCGTCGACTCGGTCGGGGTCGTCGACTCGGTCGTCAACTCGGTCGGGGTCGTCGACTCGGTCGGGGTCGTCGACTCGGTCGGGGTCGGGGTCGTCCACTCGGTCGGGGTCGTCGACTCGGTCGGGGTCGGGGTCGTCGACTCGGTCGGGGTCGGGATCGTCGACTCGGTCAGGGTCGGGGTCGTCGACTCGGTCGTCGACGGGGTCGTCGACTCGGTCGGGGTCGTCGACTCGGTCGTCGACTCGGTCGGGGTCGTCGACTCGGTCGTCGACTCGGTCGTCGACTCGGTCGGGGTCGTCGACTCGGTCGGGGTCGTCGACTCGGTCGTCGACTCGGTCGGGTCGTCGACTCGGTCGGGGTCGTCGACTCGGTCGTCGACTCGGTCGTCGACTCGGTCGGGGTCGTCGACTCGGTCGTCGACTCGGTCGTCGACTCGGTCGGGTTTGTCTACTCGGTCGGGGTTGTCGACTCGGTCGTCGACTCGGTCGTCGACTGGGTCGTCGACTCGGTCGTCGACTCGGTCGGGGTCGTCGACTCGGTCGTCTACTCGGTCGGGGTCGTCGACTCGGTCGTAGACTCGGTCGTCGAGTCGGTCGGGGTCGTCGACTCGGTCGTCGACTCGGTAGGGGTCGTCGACTCGGTCGGGGTCGTCAACTCGGTCGGGGTCGTCGACTCGGTCGTCAACTCGGTCAGGGTCGTCGACTCGGTCGTCGACGGGGTCGTCGACTCGGTCAGGGTCGTCGACTCGGTCGTCGATTCGGTCGGGGTCGTCGACTCGGTCGGGGTCGTCGACTCGGTCGTCGACGCGGTCGGGGTCGTCGACTCGGTCGGGGTCGTCGACTAGGTCGTCGACTCGGTCGGGGTCGTCGACTCGGTCGGGGTCGTCGACTCGGTCGTCGACTCGGTCGGGGTCGTCGACTCGGTCGGGGTCGTCAACTCGGTCGTCGACTCAGTCGGGGTCGTCGACTCGGTCGGGGTCGTCGACTCGGTCGGGGTCGGGGTCGTCGACTCGGTCGGGGTCGTCGACTCGGTCGGGTTCGGGGTCGTCGACTCGGTCGGGGTCGTCGACTCGGTCGTAGACTCGGTCGTCGACTCGGTCGGGGTCGTCGACTCGGTCGTCGACTCGGTCGGGGTCGTCGACTCGGTCGGGGTCGTCAACTCGGTCGGGGTCGTCGACTCGGTCGTCGACTCGGTCAGGGTCGTCGACTCGGTCGTCGACGGGGTCGTCAACTCGGTCAGGGTCGTCGACTCGGTCGTCGATTCGGTCGGGGTCGTCGACTCGGTCGGTGTCGTCGACTCGGTCGTCGACTCGGTCGTCGTCGTCGACTCGGTCGTCGACTCGGTCGGGGTCGTCGACTCGGTCGTCGTCGTCGACTCGGTCGTCGACTCGGTCGTCAACTCGGTCGTCGTCGTCGACTCGGTCGTCGATTCGGTCGGGGTCGTCGACTCGGTCGGGGTCGTCGACTCGGTCGTCGACGCGGTCGGGGTCGTCGACTCGGTCGGGGTCGTCGACTCGGTCGTCGACTCGGTCGAGGTCGTCGACTCGGTCGGGGTCGTCGACTCGGTCGTCGACTCGGTCGGGGTCGTCGACTCGGTCGGGGTCGTCGACTCGGTCGTCGACTCGGTCGGGGTCATCGACTCGGTCGTCGACTCGGTCGGGGTCGTCGACTCGGTCGTCGACTCGGTCGGGGTCGTCGACTCGGTCGTCGACTCGGTCGTCGACTCGGTCGGGGTCGTCGACTCGGTCGTCGACTCGGTCGTCGACTCGGTCGGGTTTGTCTACTCGGTCGGGGTTGTCGACTCGGTCGTCGACTGGGTCGTCGACTCGGTCGTCGACTCGGTCGTCGACTCGGTCGGGGTCGTCGACTCGGTCGTCTACTCGGCCGGGGTCGTCGACTCGGTCGTAGACTCGGTCGTCGACTCGGTCGTCGACTCGGTCCTGGTCGTCGACTCGGTCGTCGACTCGGTCGTCGTCGGGGTCGTCGACTCGGTCGTCGACTCGGTCGTCGACTCGGTCAGGGTCGTCGACTCGGTCGTCGTCGGGGTCGTCGACTCGGTCGTCAACTCGGTCGGGGTCGTCGACTCGGTCGTCGACTCGGTCGGGGTCGTCGACTCGGTCGTCGACTCGGTCGTCATCGGGGTCGTAGACTCAGTCGTCGACTCGGTCGTCGACTCGGTCGGGGTCGTCGACTCGGTCGTCGACTTGGTCGGGGTCGTCGACTCGGTCGGGGTCGTCGACTCGGTCGTCGACTCGGTTGTCGACTCGGTCGGGGTCGTCGACTCTGTCGGTGTCGTCGACTCGGTCGTCGACTCGGTCGTCGACTCGGTCGGGGTCGTCGACTCGGTCGGGGTCGTCGACTCGGTCATCGACTCGGTCATCGACTCGGTCGGGGTCGTCGACTCGGTCGGGGTCGTCGACTCGGTCATCGACTCGGTCGTCGACTGGGTCGTCGACTGGGTCGGGGTCGTCGTCGACTGGGTCGGGGTCGTCGTCGACTGGGTCGTCGACTGGGTCGTCGTCTGGGTCGTCTACTGGGTCGGGGTCGTCGTCGACTGGCTCGTCGACTGGGCCGTCGACTGGGTCGTCGACTGGGTCGTCGACTGGGTCGGGGTCGTCGACTCGGTCGGGGTCGTCGACTCGGTCGGGGTCGTCGACTCGGTCGTCGACTCGGTCGTCGACTCGGTCGGGGTCGTCGACTCGGTCGTCGACTCGGTCGTTGTCGTAGACTCGGTCGTGGACTCAGTCGGGGTCGTCGACTCGGTCGTCGACTCGGTCGGGGTCGTCGACTCGGTCGTCGACTCGGTCGGGGTCGTCGACTCGGTCGTCAACTCGGTCGGGGTCGTCGACTCGGTCGGGGTCGTCGACTCGGTCGGGGTCGGGGTCGTCCACTCGGTCGGGGTCGTCGACTCGGTCGGGGTCGGGGTCGTCGACTCGGTCAGGGTCGGGGTCGTCGACTCGGTCGTCGACGGGGTCGTCGACTCGGTCGGGGTCGTCGACTCGGTCGTCGACTCGGTCGTCGACTCGGTCGGGGTCGTCGACTCGGTCGTCGACTCGGTCGTCGACTCGGTCGGGGTCATCGACTCGGTCGGGGTCGTCGACTCGGTCGTCGACTCGGTCGGGTCGTCGACTCGGTCGGGGTCGTCGACTCGGTCGTCGACTCGGTCGTCGACTCGGTCGGGGTCGTCGACTCGGTCGTCGACTCGGTCGTCGACTCGGTCGGGTTTGTCTACTCGGTCGGGGTTGTCGACTCGGTCGTCGACTGGGTCGTCGACTCGGTCGTCGACTCGGTCGTCGACTCGGTCGGGGTCGTCGACTCGGTCGTCGACTCGGTCGGGGTCGTCGACTCGGTCGTAGACTCGGTCGTCGAGTCGGTCGGGGTCGTCGACTCGGTCGTCGACTCGGTCGGGGTCGTCGACTCGGTCGGGGTCGTCAACTCGGTCGGGGTCGTCGACTCGGTCGTCGACTCGGTCAGGGTCGTCGACTCGGTCGTCGACGGGGTTGTCGACTCGGTCAGGGTCGTCGACTCGGTCGTCGATTCGGTCGGGGTCGTCGACTCGGTCGGGGTCGTCGACTCGGTCGTCGACGCGGTCGGGGTCGTCGACTCGGTCGGGGTCGTCGACTCGGTCGTCGACTCGGTCGGGGTCGTCGACTCGGTCGGGGTCGTCGACTCGGTCGTCGACTCGGTCGGGGTCGTCGACTCGGTCGGGGTCGTCAACTCGGTCGTCGACTCAGTCGGGGTCGTCGACTCGGTCGGGGTCGTCGACTCGGTCGGGGTCGGGGTCGTCGACTCGGTCGGGGTCGTCGACTCGGTCGGGTTCGTGGTCGTCGACTCGGTCGGGGTCGTCGACTCGGTCGTAGACTCGGTCGTCGACTCGGTCGGGGTCGTCGACTCGGTCGTCGACTCGGTCGGGGTCGTCGACTCGGTCGGGGTCGTCAACTCGGTCGGGGTCGTCGACTCGGTCGTCGACTCGGTCAGGGTCGTCGATTCGGTCGTCGACGGGGTCGTCAACTCGGTCAGGGTCGTCGACTCGGTCGTCGATTCGGTCGGGGTCGTCGACTCGGTCGTCGACTCGGTCGGGGTCGTCGACTCGGTCGTCGACTCGGTCGGGGTCGTCGACTCGGTCGTCGTCGTCGACTCGGTCGTCGACTCGGTCGTCAACTCGGTCGTCGTCGTCGACTCGGTCGTCGATTCGGTCGGGGTCGTCGACTCGGTCGGGGTCGTCAACTCGGTCGTCGACGCGGTCGGGGTCGTCGACTCGGTCGGGGTCGTCGACTCGGTCGTCGACTCGGTCGAGGTCGTCGACTCGGTCGGGGTCGTCGACTCGGTCGTCGACTCGGTCGGGGTCGTCGACTCGGTCGGGGTCGTCGACTCGGTCGTCGACTCGGTCGGGGTCATCGACTCGGTCGTCGACTCGGTCGGGGTCGTCGACTCGGTCGTCGACTCGGTCGTCGACTCGGTCCTGGTCGTCGACTCGGTCGTCGACTCGGTCGTCGTCGGGGTCGTCGACTCGGTCGTCGACTCGGTCGTCGACTCGGTCAGGGTCGTCGACTCGGTCGTCGTCGGGGTCGTCGACTCGGTCGTCAACTCGGTCGGGGTCGTCGACTCGGTCGTCGACTCGGTCGGGGTCGTCGACTCGGTCGTCGACTCGGTCGTCATCGGGGTCGTAGACTCAGTCGTCGACTCGGTCGTCGACTCGGTCGGGGTCGTCGACTCGGTCGTCGACTCGGTCGGGGTCGTCGACTCGGTCGTCGACTTGGTCGGGGTCGTCGACTCGGTCGTCATCGGGGTCGTAGACTCAGTCGTCGACTCGGTCGTCGACTCGGTCGGGGTCGTCGACTCGGTCGTCGACTTGGTCGGGGTCGTCGACTCGGTCGGGGTCGTCGACTCGGTCGTCGACTCGGTTGTCGACTCGGTCGGGGTCGTCGACTCTGTCGGTGTCGTCGACTCGGTCGTTGACTCGGTCGTCGACTCGGTCGGGGTCGTCGACTCGGTCGGGGTCGTCGACTCGGTCATCGACTCGGTCATCGACTCGGTCGGGGTCGTCGACTCGGTCGGGGTCGTCGACTCGGTCGTCGACTCGGTCGTCGACTGGGTCGTCGACTGGGTCGGGGTCGTCGTCGACTGGGTCGGGGTCGTCGTCGACTGGGTCGTCGACTGGGTCGTCGTCTGGGTCGTCGACTGGGTCGGGGTCGTCGACTCGGTCGGGGTCGTCGACTCGGTCGGGGTCGTCGACTCGGTCGTCGACTCGGTCGTCGACTCGGTCGGGGTCGTCGACTCGGTCGTCGACTCGGTCGTTGTCGTAGACTCGGTCGTGGACTCACTCGGGGTCGTCGACTCGGTCGTCGACTCGGTCGGGGTCGTCGACTCGGTCGTCGACTCGGTCGTCGACTCGGTCGGGGTCGTCGACTCGGTCGTCAACTCGGTCGGGGTCGTCGACTCGGTCGGGGTCGTCGACTCGGTCGGGGTCGGGGTCGTCCACTCGGTCGGGGTCGTCGACTCGGTCGGGGTCGGGGTCGTCGACTCGGTCAGGGTCGGGGTCGTCGACTCGGTCGTCGACGGGGTCGTCGACTCGGTCGGGGTCGTCGACTCGGTCGTCGACTCGGTCGGGGTCGTCGACTCGGTCGTCGACTCGGTCGTCGACTCGGTCGGGGTCGTCGACTCGGTCGTCGACTCGGTCGTCGACTCGGTCGGGGTCATCGACTCGGTCGGGGTCGTCGACTCGGTCGTCGACTCGGTCGGGTCGTCGACTCGGTCGGGGTCGTCGACTCGGTCGTCGACTCGGTCGTCGACTCGGTCGGGGTCGTCGACTCGGTCATCGACTCGGTCGTCGACTCGGTCGGGTTTGTCTACTCGGTCGGGGTTGTCGACTCGGTCGTCGACTGGGTCGTCGACTCGGTCGTCGACTCGGTCGTCGACTCGGTCGGGGTCGTCGACTCGGTCGGGGTCGTCGACTCGGTCGGGGTCGTCGTCGACTGGGTCGGGGTCGTTGTCGACTGGGTCGTCAACTGGGTCGTCGTCTGGGTCGTCGACTGGGTCGGGGTCGTCGTCGACTGGCTCGTCGACTGGGCCGTCGACTGGGTCGTCGACTGGGTCGTCGACTGGGTCGGGGTCGTCGACTCGGTCGGGGTCGTCGACTCGGTCGGGGTCGTCGACTCGGTCGTCGACTCGGTCGGGGTCGTCGACTCGGTCGTCGACTCGGTCGTTGTCGTAGACTCGGTCGTGGACTCAGTCGGGGTCGTCGACTCGGTCGTCGACTCGGTCGGGGTCGTCGACTCGGTCGTCGACTCGGTCGTCGACTCGGTCGGGGTCGTCGACTCGGTCGTCAACTCGGTCGGGGTCGTCGACTCGGTCGGGGTCGTCGACTCGGTCGGGGTCGGGGTCGTCCACTCGGTCGGGGTCGTCGACTCGGTCGGGGTCGGGGTCGTCGACTCGGTCAGGGTCGTCGACTCGGTCGTCGACGGGGTCGTCGACTCGGTCGGGGTCGTCGACTCGGTCGTCGACTCGGTCGGGGTCGTCGACTCGGTCGGGGTCGTCGACTCGGTCGCGGTCGTCGACTCGGTCGTCGACTCGGTCGGGGTCGTCGACTCGGTCGGGGTCGTCGACTCGGTCGTCGACTCGGTCGAGGTCGTCGACTCTGTCGGGGTCGTCGACTCTGTCGGGGTTGTCGACTCTGTCGGGGTTGTCGACTCGGTCGTCGACTCTGTCGGGGTCGTCGACTCGGTCGTCGACTCGGTCGGGGTCGTCGACTCGGTCGGGGTCGTCGACTCGGTCGTCGACTCGGTCGGGGTCGTCGACTCGGTCGTCGACTCGGTCGTCGACTCGGTCCTGGTCGTCGACTCGGTCGTCGACTCGGTCGTCGTCGGGGTCGTCGACTCGGTCGTCGACTCGGTCGTCGACTCGGTCAGGGTCGTCGACTCGGTCGTCGTCGGGGTCGTCGACTCGGTCGTCAACTCGGTCGGGGTCGTCGACTCGGTCGTCGACTCTGTCGGGGTCGTAGACTCAGTCGTCGACTCGGTCGTCGACTCGGTCGGGGTCGTCGACTCGGTCGTCGACTTGGTCGGGGTCGTCGACTCGGTCGGGGTCGTCGACTCGGTCGGGGTCGTCGACTCGGTCGTCGACTCGGTTGTCGACTCGGTCGGGGTCGTCGACTCTGTCGGTGTCGTCGACTCGGTCGTTGACTCGGTCGTCGACTCGGTCGGGGTCGTCGACTCGGTCGGGGTCGTCGACTCGGTCATCGACTCGGTCATCGACTCGGTCGGGGTCGTCGACTCGGTCGGGGTCGTCGACTCGGTCGTCGACTCGGTCGTCGACTGGGTCGTCGACTGGGTCGGGGTCGTCGTCGACTGGGTCGGGGTCGTCGTCGACTGGCTCGTCGACTGGGCCGTCGACTGGGTCGGGGTCGTCGACTCGGTCGGGGTCGTCGACTCGGTCGGGGTCGTCGACTCGGTCGGGGTCGGGGTCGTCGACTCGGTCGGGGTCGGGGTCGTCGACTCGGTCGTCGACTCGGTCGTCGACTCGGTCGGGGTCATCGACTCGGTCGGGGTCGTCGACTCGGTCGTCGACTCGGTCGGGTCGTCGACTCGGTCGGGGTCGTCGACTCGGTCGTCGACTCGGTCGTCGACTCGGTCGGGGTCGTCGACTCGGTCGGGGTCGTCGACTCGGTCGTCGACTCGGTCGTCGACTCGGTCGGGTTTGTCGACTCGGTCGGGGTTGTCGACTCGGTCGTCGACTGGGTCGTCGACTCGGTCGTCGACTCGGTCGTCGACTCGGTCGGGGTCGTCGACTCGGTCGTCGACTCGGTCGGGGTCGTCGACTCGGTCGTAGACTCGGTCGTCGACTCGGTCGGGGTCGTCGACTCGGTCGTCGACACGGTCGGGGTCGTCGACTCGGTCGGGGTCGTCAACTCGGTGGGGGTCGTCGACTCGGTCGTCGACTCGGTCAGGGTCGTCGACTCGGTCGTCGACGGGGTCGTCGACTCGGTCAGGGTCGTCGACTCGGTCGTCGATTCGGTCGGGGTCGTCGACTCGGTCGGGGTCGTCGACTCGGTCGTCCACGCGGTCGGGGTCGTCGACTCGGTCGGGGTCGTCGACTCGGTCGTCGACTCGGTCGGGGTCGTCGACTCGGTCGGGGTCGTCAACTCGGTCGTCGACTCGGTCGGGGTCGTCGACTCGTTCGGGGTCAGGGTCGTCGACTCGGTCGGGGTCGTCGACTCGGTCGGGGTCGTCGACTCGGTCGGGGTCGGGGTCGTCGACTCGGTCGGGGTCGTCGACTCGGTCGTAGACTCGGTCGTCGACTCGGTCGGGGTCGTCGACTCGGTCGTCGACTCGGTCGGGGTCGTCGACTCGGTCGGGGTCGTCGACTCGGTCGGGGTCGTCGACTCGGTCGTCGACTCGGTCAGGGTCGTCGACTCGGTCGTCGACGGGGTCGTCGACTCGGTCAGGGTCGTCGACTCGGTCGTCGATTCGGTCGGGGTCGTCGACTCGGTCGTCGACGCGGTCGGGGTCGTCGACTCGGTCGGGGTCGTCGACTCGGTCGTCGACTCGGTCGAGGTCGTCGACTCGGTCGGGGTCGTCGACTCGGTCGTCGACTCGGTCGGGGTCGTCGACTCGGTCGGGGTCGTCGACTCGGTCGTCGACTCGGTCGGGGTCATCGACTCGGTCGTCGACTCGGTCGGGGTCGTCGACTCGGTCGTCGACTCGGTCGTCGACTCGGTCCTGGTCGTCGACTCGGTCGTCGACTCGGTCGTCGTCGGGGTCGTCGACTCGGTCGTCGACTCGGTCGTCGACTCGGTCAGGGTCGTCGACTCGGTCGTCGTCGGGGTCGTCGACTCGGTCGTCAACTCGGTCGGGGTCGTCGACTCGGTCGTCGACTCGGTCGGGGTCGTCGACTCGGTCGTCGACTCGGTCGTCATCGGGGTCGTAGACTCAGTCGTCGACTCGGTCGTCGACTCGGTCGGGGTCGTCGACTCGGTCGTCGACTTGGTCGGGGTCGTCGACTCGGTCGGGGTCGTCGACTCGGTCGGGGTCGTCGACTCGGTCGTCGACTCGGTTGTCGACTCGGTCGGGGTCGTCGACTCTGTCGGTATCGTCGACTCGGTCGTTGACTCGGTCGTCGACTCGGTCGGGGTCGTCGACTCGGTCGGGGTCATCGACTCGGTCATCGACTCGGTCATCGACTCGGTCGGGGTCGTCGACTCGGTCGGGGTCGTCGACTCGGTCGTCAACTCGGTCGGGGTCGTCGACTCGGTCGGGGTCGGGGTCGTCCACTCGGTCGGGGTCGTCGACTCGGTCGGGGTCTGGGTCGTCGACTCGGTCGGGGTCGGGATCGTCGACTCGGTCAGGGTCGGGGTCGTCGACTCGGTCGTCGACGGGGTCGTCGACTCGGTCGGGGTCGTCGACTCGGTCGTCGACTCGGTCGGGGTCGTCGACTCGGTCGTCGACTCGGTCGTCGACTCGGTCGGGGTCGTCGACTCGGTCGTCGACTCGGTCGTCGACTCGGTCGGGGTCATCGACTCGGTCGGGGTCGTCGACTCGGTCGTCGACTCGGTCGTCGACTCGGTCGGGGTCGTCGACTCGGTCGTCGACTCGGTCGTCGACTCGGTCGGGTTTGTCTACTCGGTCGGGGTTGTCGACTCGGTCGTCGACTGGGTCGTCGACTCGGTCGTCGACTCGGTCGTCGACTCGTTCGGGGTCGTCGACTCGGTCGTCTACTCGGTCGGGGTCGTCGACTCGGTCGTAGACTCGGTCGTCGAGTCGGTCGGGGTCGTCGACTCGGTCGTCGACTCGGTCGGGGTCGTCGACTCGGTCGGGGTCGTCAACTCGGTCGGGGTCGTCGACTCGGTCGTCAACTCGGTCAGGGTCGTCGACTCGGTCGTCGACGGGGTCGTCGACTCGGTCAGGGTCGTCGACTCGGTCGTCGATTCGGTCGGGGTCGTCGACTCGGTCGGGGTCGTCGACTCGGTCGTCGACTCGGTCGGGGTCGTCGACTCGGTCGGGGTCGTCAACTCGGTCGTCGACTCAGTCGGGGTCGTCGACTCGGTCGGGGTCGTCGACTCGGTCGGGGTCGGGGTCGTCGACTCGGTCGGGGTCGTCGACTCGGTCGGGTTCGGGGTCGTCGACTCGGTCGGGGTCGTCGACTCGGTCGTAGACTCGGTCGTCGACTCGGTCGGGGTCGTCGACTCGGTCGTCGACTCGGTCGGGGTCGTCGACTCGGTCGGGGTCGTCAACTCGGTCGGGGTCGTCGACTCGGTCGTCGACTCGGTCAGGGTCGTCGACTCGGTCGTCGACGGGGTCGTCAACTCGGTCAGGGTCGTCGACTCGGTCGTCGATTCGGTCGGGGTCGTCGACTCGGTCGGTGTCGTCGACTCGGTCGTCGACTCGGTCGTCGTCGTCGACTCGGTCGTCGACTCGGTCGGGGTCGTCGACTCGGTCGTCGTCGTCGACTCGGTCGTCGACTCGGTCGTCAACTCTGTCGTCGTCGTCGACTCGGTCGTCGATTCGGTCGGGGTCGTCGACTCGGTCGGGGTCGTCGACTCGGTCGTCGACGCGGTCGGGGTCGTCGACTCGGTCGGGGTCGTCGACTCGGTCGTCGACTCGGTCGAGGTCGTCGACTCGGTCGGGGTCGTCGACTCGGTCGTCGACTCGGTCGGGGTCGTCGACTCGGTCGGGGTCGTCGACTCGGTCGTCGACTCGGTCGGGGTCATCGACTCGGTCGTCGACTCGGTCGGGGTCGTCGACTCGGTCGTCGACTCGGTCGTCGACTCGGTCCTGGTCGTCGACTCGGTCGTCGACTCGGTCGTCGTCGGGGTCGTCGACTCGGTCGTCGACTCGGTCGTCGACTCGGTCAGGGTCGTCGACTCGGTCGTCGTCGGGGTCGTCGACTCGGTCGTCAACTCGGTCGGGGTCGTCGACTCGGTCGTCGACTCGGTCGGGGTCGTAGACTCAGTCGTCGACTCGGTCGTCGACTCGGTCGGGGTCGTCGACTCGGTCGTCGACGCGGTCGGGGTCGTCGACTCGGTCGGGGTCGTCGACTCGGTCGGGGTCGTCGACTCGGTCGTCGACTCGGTTGTCGACTCGGTCGGGGTCGTCGACTCTGTCGGTGTCGTCGACTCGGTCGTTGACTCGGTCGTCGACTCGGTCGGGGTCGTCGACTCGGTCGGGGTCGTCGACTCGGTCATCGACTCGGTCATCGACTCGGTCGGGGTCGTCGACTCGGTCGGGGTCGTCGACTCGGTCGTCGACTCGGTCGTCGACTGGGTCGTCGACTGGGTCGGGGTCGTCGTCGACTGGGTCGGGGTCGTCGTCGACTGGCTCGTCGACTGGGCCGTCGACTGGGTCGTCGACTGGGTCGTCGACTGGGTCGGGGTCGTCGACTCGGTCGGGGTCGTCGACTCGGTCGGGGTCGTCGACTCGGTCGGGGTCGGGGTCGTCGACTCGGTCGGGGTCGGGGTCGTCGACTCGGTCGTCGACTCGGTCGTCGACTCGGTCGGGGTCATCGACTCGGTCGGGGTCGTCGACTCGGTCGTCGACTCGGTCGGGTCGTCGACTCGGTCGGGGTCGTCGACTCGGTCGTCGACTCGGTCGTCGACTCGGTCGGGGTCGTCGACTCGGTCGGGGTCGTCGACTCGGTCGTCGACTCGGTCGTCGACTCGGTCGGGTTTGTCGACTCGGTCGGGGTTGTCGACTCGGTCGTCGACCGGGTCGTCGACTCGGTCGTCGACTCGGTCGTCGACTCGGTCGGGGTCGTCGACTCGGTCGTCGACTCGGTCGGGGTCGTCGACTCGGTCGTAGACTCGGTCGTCGACTCGGTCGGGGTCGTCGACTCGGTCGTCGACTCGGTCGGGGTCGTCGACTCGGTCGGGGTCGTCAACTCGGTGGGGGTCGTCGACTCGGTCGTCGACTCGGTCAGGGTCGTCGACTCGGTCGTCGACGGGGTCGTCGACTCGGTCAGGGTCGTCGACTCGGTCGTCGATTCGGTCGGGGTCGTCGACTCGGTCGGGGTCGTCGACTCGGTCGTCCACGCGGTCGGGGTCGTCGACTCGGTCGGGGTCGTCGACTCGGTCGTCGACTCGGTCGGGGTCGTCGACTCGGTCGGGGTCGTCAACTCGGTCGTCGACTCGGTCGGGGTCGTCGACTCGTTCGGGGTCAGGGTCGTCGACTCGGTCGGGGTCGTCGACTCGGTCGCGGTCGTCGACTCGGTCGGGGTCGGGGTCGTCGACTCGGTCGGGGTCGTCGACTCGGTCGTAGACTCGGTCGTCGACTCGGTCGGGGTCGTCGACTCGGTCGTCGACTCGGTCGGGGTCGTCGACTCGGTCGGGGTCGTCGACTCGGTCGGGGTCGTCGACTCGGTCGTCGACTCGGTCAGGGTCGTCGACTCGGTCGTCGACGGGGTCGTCGACTCGGTCAGGGTCGTCGACTCGGTCGTCGATTCGGTCGGGGTCGTCGACTCGTTCGTCGACGCGGTCGGGGTCGTCGACTCGGTCGGGGTCGTCGACTCGGTCGTCGACTCGGTCGAGGTCGTCGACTCGGTCGGGGTCGTCGACTCGGTCGTCGACTCGGTCGGGGTCGTCGACTCGGTCGGGGTCGTCGACTCGGTCGTCGACTCGGTCGGGGTCATCGACTCGGTCGTCGACTCGGTCGGGGTCGTCGACTCGGTCGTCGACTCGGTCGTCGACTCGGTCCTGGTCGTCGACTCGGTCGTCGACTCGGTCGTCGTCGGGGTCGTCGACTCGGTCGTCGACTCGGTCGTCGACTCGGTCAGGGTCGTCGACTCGGTCGTCGTCGGGGTCGTCGACTCGGTCGTCAACTCGGTCGGGGTCGTCGACTCGGTCGTCGACTCGGTCGGGGTCGTCGACTCGGTCGTCGACTCGGTCGTCATCGGGGTCGTAGACTCAGTCGTCGACTCGGTCGTCGACTCGGTCGGGGTCGTCGACTCGGTCGTCGACTTGGTCGGGGTCGTCGACTCGGTCGGGGTCGTCGACTCGGTCGGGGTCGTCGACTCGGTCGTCGACTCGGTTGTCGACTCGGTCGGGGTCGTCGACTCTGTCGGTATCGTCGACTCGGTCGTTGACTCGGTCGTCGACTCGGTCGGGGTCGTCGACTCGGTCGGGGTCATCGACTCGGTCATCGACTCGGTCATCGACTCGGTCGGGGTCGTCGACTCGGTCGGGGTCGTCGACTCGGTCGTCGACTCGGTCGTCGACTGGGTCGTCGTCTGGGTCGGGGTCGTCGTCGACTGGGTCGGGGTCGTCGTCGACTGGGTCGTCGACTGGGTCGTCGTCTGGGTCGTCTACTGGGTCGGGGTCGTCGTCGACTGGCTCGTCGACTGGGCCGTCGACTGGGTCGTCGACTGGGTCGTCGACTGGGTCGGGGTCGTCGACTCGGTCGGGGTCGTCGACTCGGTCGGGGTCGTCGACTCGGTCGTCGACTCGGTCGTCGACTCGGTCGGGGTCGTCGACTCGGTCGTCGACTCGGTCGTTGTCGTAGACTCGGTCGTGGACTCAGTCGGGGTCGTCGACTCGGTCGTCGACTCGGTCGGGGTCGTCGACTCGGTCGTCGACTCGGTCGTCGACTCGGTCGGGGTCGTCGACTCGGTCGTCAACTCGGTCGGGGTCGTCGACTCGGTCGGGGTCGTCGACTCGGTCGGGGTCGGGGTCGTCCACTCGGTCGGGGTCGTCGACTCGGTCGGGGTCGGGGTCGTCGACTCGGTCGGGGTCGGGATCGTCGACTCGGTCAGGGTCGGGGTCGTCGACTCGGTCGTCGACGGGGTCGTCGACTCGGTCGGGGTCGTCGACTCGGTCGTCGACTCGGTCGGGGTCGTCGACTCGGTCGTCGACTCGGTCGTCGACTCGGTCGGGGTCGTCGACTCGGTCGTCGACTCGGTCGTCGACTCGGTCGGGGTCGTCGACTCGGTCGGGGTCGTCGACTCGGTCGTCGACTCGGTCGTCGACTCGGTCGGGTTTGTCGACTCGGTCGGGGTTGTCGACTCGGTCGTCGACTGGGTCGTCGACTCGGTCGTCGACTCGGTCGTCGACTCGGTCGGGGTCGTCGACTCGGTCGTCGACTCGGTCGGGGTCGTCGACTCGGTCGTAGACTCGGTCGTCGACTCGGTCGGGGTCGTCGACTCGGTCGGGGTCATCGACTCGGTCGTCGACGTCGACTCGGTCGTCGACTCGGACGGGGTCGTCGACTCGGTCGTCGACTCGGTCGGGGTCGTCGACTCGGTCGTCGTCGTCGACTCGGTCGTCGACTCGGTCGTCAACTTGGTCGGGGTCGTCGACTCGGTCGTCGACTCGGTCGTCGACTCGGTCGGGGTCGTCGACTCGGTCGGGGTCGTCCACTTGGGCGTCGACTCGGTCGTCGACACGGTCGGGGTCGTCGACTCGGTTGTCGACTCGGTCGTCGACTCGTTCGTCGACTCGGTCGGGGTCGTCGACTCAGTCGTCGACTCGGTCGGGGTCGTCGACTCGGTCGGGGTCGTCGACTCGGTCGTCGACTCGGTCGGGGTCGTCGACTCGGTCGGGGTCGTCGACTCGGTCGGGGTCGGGGTCGTTGACTCGGTCTGGGTCGGGGTCGTCGACTCGGTCGGGGTCGTCGACTCGGTCGGGGTCGGGGTCGTCGACTCGGTCGGGGTCGGGGTCGTCGACTCGGTCGTCGACTCGGTCGTCGACTCGGTCGGGGTCATCGACTCGGTCGGGGTCGTCGACTCGGTCGTCGACTCGGTCGGGTCGTCGACTCGGTCGGGGTCGTCGACTCGGTCGTCGACTCGGTCGTCGACTCGGTCGGGGTCGTCGACTCGGTCGGGGTCGTCGACTCGGTCGTCGACTCGGTCGTCGACTCGGTCGGGTTTGTCGACTCGGTCGGGGTTGTCGACTCGGTCGTCGACTGGGTCGTCGACTCGGTCGTCGACTCGGTCGGGGTCGTCGACTCGGTCGTCTACTCGGTCGGGGTCGTCGACTCGGTCGTAGACTCGGTCGTCGACTCGGTCGGGGTCGTCGACTCGGTCGTCGACTCGGTCGGGGTCGTCGACTCGGTCGGGGTCGTCAACTCGGTCGGGGTCGTCGACTCGGTCGTCGACTCGGTCAGGGTCGTCGACTCGGTCGTCGACGGGGTCGTCGACTCGGTCAGGGTCGTCGACTCGGTCGTCGATTCGGTCGGGGTCGTCGACTCGGTCGGGGTCGTCGACTCGGTCGTCGACTCTGTCGGGGTCGTCGACTCGGTCGGGGTCGTCGACTCGGTCGTCGACTCGGTCGGGGTCGTCAACTCGGTCGGGGTCGTCAACTCGGTCGTCGACTCGGTCGGGGTCGTCGACTCGTTCGGGGTCAGGGTCGTCGACTCGGTCGGGGTCGTCGACTCGGTCGGGGTCGGGGTCGTCGACTCGGTCGGGGTCGTCGACTCGGTCGTAGACTCGGTCGTCGACTCGGTCGGGGTCGTCGACTCGGTCGTCGACTCGGTCGGGGTCGTCGACTCGGTCGGGGTCGTCAACTCGGTCGGGGTCGTCGACTCGGTCGTCGACTCGGTCAGGGTCGTCGACTCGGTCGTCGACGGGGTCGTCGACTCGGTCAGGGTCGTCGACTCGGTCGTCGATTCGGTCGGGGTCGTCGACTCGGTCGGGGTCGTCGACTCGGTCGTCGACGCGGTCGGGGTCGTCGACTCGGTCGGGGTCGTCGACTCGGTCGTCGACTCGGTCGAGGTCGTCGACTCGGTCGGGGTCGTCGACTCGGTCGTCGACTCGGTCAGGGTCGTCGACTCGGTCGTCGACGGGGTCGTCGACTCGGTCAGGGTCGTCGACTCGGTCGTCGATTCGGTCGGGGTTGTCGACTCGGTCGGGGTCGTCGACTCGGTCGTCGACGCGGTCGGGGTCGTCGACTCGGTCGGGGTCGTCGACTCGGTCGTCGACTCGGTCGGGGTCGTCGACTCGGTCGGGGTCGTCAACTCGGTCGTCGACTCGGTCGGGGTCGTCGACTCGTTCGGGGTCAGGGTCGTCGACTCGGTCGGGGTCGTCGACTCGGTCGGGGTCGTCGACTCGGTCGGGGTCGGGGTCATCGACTCGGTCGGGGTCGTCGACTCGGTCGTAGACTCGGTCGTCGACTCGGTCGGGGTCGTCGACTCGGTCGGGGTCGTCAACTCGGTCGGGGTCGTCGACTCGGTCGTCGACTCGGTCAGGGTCGTCGACTCGGTCGTCGACGGGGTCGTCGACTCGGTCAGGGTCGTCGACTCGGTCGTCGATTCGGTCGGGGTCGTCGACTCGGTCGGGGTCGTCGACTCGGTCGTCGACGCGGTCGGGGTCGTCGACTCGGTCGGGGTCGTCGACTCGGTCGTCGACTCGGTCGGGGTCATCGACTCGGTCGTCGACTCGGTCGGGGTCGTCGACTCGGTCGTCGACTCGGTCGTCGACTCGGTCCTGGTCGTCGACTCGGTCGTCGACTCGGTCGTCGTCGGGGTCGTCGACTCGGTCGTCGACTCGGTCGTCGACTCGGTCAGGGTCGTCGACTCGGTCGTCGTCGGGGTCGTCGACTCGGTCGTCAACTCGGTCGGGGTCGTCGACTCGGTCGTCGACTCGGTCGGGGTCGTCGACTCGGTCGTCGACTCGGTCGTCATCGGGGTCGTAGACTCAGTCGTCGACTCGGTCGTCGACTCGGTCGGGGTCGTCGACTCGGTCGTCGACTTGGTCGGGGTCGTCGACTCGGTCGGGGTCGTCGACTCGGTCGTCGACTCGGTTGTCGACTCGGTCGGGGTCGTCGACTCTGTCGGTGTCGTCGACTCGGTCGTTGACTCGGTCGTCGACTCGGTCGGGGTCGTCGACTCGGTCGGGGTCGTCGACTCGGTCATCGACTCGGTCATCGACTCGGTCGGGGTCGTCGACTCGGTCGGGGTCGTCGACTCGGTCGTCGACTGGGTCGGGGTCGTCGTCGACTGGGTCGGGGTCGTCGTCGACTGGGTCGTCAACTGGGTCGTCGTCTGGGTCGTCGACTGGGTCGGGGTCGTCGTCGACTGGCTCGTCGACTGGGCCGTCGACTGGGTCGTCGACTGGGTCGTCGACTGGGTCGGGGTCGTCGACTCGGTCGGGGTCGTCGACTCGGTCGGGGTCGTCGACTCGGTCGTCGACTCGGTCGGGGTCGTCGACTCGGTCGTCGACTCGGTCGTTGTCGTAGACTCGGTCGTGGACTCAGTCGGGGTCGTCGACTCGGTCGTCGACTCGGTCGGGGTCGTCGACTCGGTCGTCGACTCGGTCGTCGACTCGGTCGGGGTCGTCGACTCGGTCGTCAACTCGGTCGGGGTCGTCGACTCGGTCGGGGTCGTCGACTCGGTCGGGGTCGGGGTCGTCCACTCGGTCGGGGTCGTCGACTCAGTCGGGGTCGGGGTCGTCGACTCGGTCAGGGTCGTCGACTCGGTCGTCGACGGGGTCGTCGACTCGGTCGGGGTCGTCGACTCGGTCGTCGACTCGGTCGGGGTCGTCGACTCGGTCGGGGTCGTCGACTCGGTCGCGGTCGTCGACTCGGTCGTCGACTCGGTCGGGGTCGTCGACTCGGTCGGGGTCGTCGACTCGGTCGTCGACTCGGTCGAGGTCGTCGACTCTGTCGGGGTCGTCGACTCTGTCGGGGTTGTCGACTCTGTCGGGGTTGTCGACTCGGTCGTCGACTCTGTCGGGGTCGTCGACTCGGTCGTCGACTCGGTCGGGGTCGTCGACTCGGTCGGGGTCGTCGACTCGGTCGTCGACTCGGTCGGGTTCGTCGACTCGGTCGTCGACTCGGTCGTCGACTCGGTCCTGGTCGTCGACTCGGTCGTCGACTCGGTCGTCGTCGGGGTCGTCGACTCGGTCGTCGACTCGGTCGTCGACTCGGTCAGGGTCGTCGACTCGGTCGTCGTCGGGGTCGTCGACTCGGTCGTCAACTCGGTCGGGGTCGTCGACTCGGTCGTCGACTCGGTCGGGGTCGTAGACTCAGTCGTCGACTCGGTCGTCGACTCGGTCGGGGTCGTCGACTCGGTCGTCGACTTGGTCGGGGTCGTCGACTCGGTCGGGGTCGTCGACTCGGTCGGGGTCGTCGACTCGGTCGTCGACTCGGTTGTCGACTCGGTCGGGGTCGTCGACTCTGTCGGTGTCGTCGACTCGGTCGTTGACTCAGTCGTCGACTCGGTCGGGGTCGTCGACTCGGTCGGGGTCGTCGACTCGGTCATCGACTCGGTCATCGACTCGGTCGGGGTCGTCGACTCGGTCGGGGTCGTCGACTCGGTCGTCGACTCGGTCGTCGACTGGGTCGTCGACTGGGTCGGGGTCGTCGTCGACTGGGTCGGGGTCGTCGTCGACTGGCTCGTCGACTGGGCCGTCGACTGGGTCGTCGACTGGGTCGTCGACTGGGTCGGGGTCGTCGACTCGGTCGGGGTCGTCGACTCGGTCGGGGTCGTCGACTCGGTCGGGGTCGGGGTCGTCGACTCGGTCGGGGTCGGGGTCGTCGACTCGGTCGTCGACTCGGTCGTCGACTCGGTCGGGGTCATCGACTCGGTCGGGGTCGTCGACTCGGTCGTCGACTCGGTCGGGTCGTCGACTCGGTCGGGGTCGTCGACTCGGTCGTCGACTCGGTCGTCGACTCGGTCGGGGTCGTCGACTCGGTCGGGGTCGTCGACTCGGTCGTCGACTCGGTCGTCGACTCGGTCGGGTTTGTCGACTCGGTCGGGGTTGTCGACTCGGTCGTCGACTGGGTCGTCGACTCGGTCGTCGACTCGGTCGTCGACTCGGTCGGGGTCGTCGACTCGGTCGTCGACTCGGTCGGGGTCGTCGACTCGGTCGTAGACTCGGTCGTCGACTCGGTCGGGGTCGTCGACTCGGTCGGGGTCGTCAACTCGGTGGGGGTCGTCGACTCGGTCGTCGACTCGGTCAGGGTCGTCGACTCGGTCGTCGACGGGGTCGTCGACTCGGTCAGGGTCGTCGACTCGGTCGTCGATTCGGTCGGGGTCGTCGACTCGGTCGGGGTCGTCGACTCGGTCGTCCACGCGGTCGGGGTCGTCGACTCGGTCGGGGTCGTCGACTCGGTCGTCGACTCGGTCGGGGTCGTCGACTCGGTCGGGGTCGTCAACTCGGTCGTCGACTCGGTCGGGGTCGTCGACTCGTTCGGGGTCAGGGTCGTCGACTCGGTCGGGGTCGTCGACTCGGTCGGGGTCGTCGACTCGGTCGGGGTCGGGGTCGTCGACTCGGTCGGGGTCGTCGACTCGGTCGTAGACTCGGTCGTCGACTCGGTCGGGGTCGTCGACTCGGTCGTCGACTCGGTCGGGGTCGTCGACTCGGTCGGGGTCGTCGACTCGGTCGGGGTCGTCGACTCGGTCGTCGACTCGGTCAGGGTCGTCGACTCGGTCGTCGACGGGGTCGTCGACTCGGTCAGGGTCGTCGACTCGGTCGTCGATTCGGTCGGGGTCGTCGACTCGTTCGTCGACGCGGTCGGGGTCGTCGACTCGGTCGGGGTCGTCGACTCGGTCGTCGACTCGGTCGAGGTCGTCGACTCGGTCGGGGTCGTCGACTCGGTCGTCGACTCGGTCGGGGTCGTCGACTCGGTCGGGGTCGTCGACTCGGTCGTCGACTCGGTCGGGGTCATCGACTCGGTCGTCGACTCGGTCGGGGTCGTCGACTCGGTCGTCGACTCGGTCGTCGACTCGGTCCTGGTCGTCGACTCGGTCGTCGACTCGGTCGTCGTCGGGGTCGTCGACTCGGTCGTCGACTCGGTCGTCGACTCGGTCAGGGTCGTCGACTCGGTCGTCGTCGGGGTCGTCGACTCGGTCGTCAACTCGGTCGGGGTCGTCGACTCGGTCGTCGACTCGGTCGGGGTCGTCGACTCGGTCGTCGACTCGGTCGTCATCGGGGTCGTAGACTCAGTCGTCGACTCGGTCGTCGACTCGGTCGGGGTCGTCGACTCGGTCGTCGACTTGGTCGGGGTCGTCGACTCGGTCGGGGTCGTCGACTCGGTCGGGGTCGTCGACTCGGTCGTCGACTCGGTTGTCGACTCGGTCGGGGTCGTCGACTCTGTCGGTATCGTCGACTCGGTCGTTGACTCGGTCGTCGACTCGGTCGGGGTCGTCGACTCGGTCGGGGTCATCGACTCGGTCATCGACTCGGTCATCGACTCGGTCGGGGTCGTCGACTCGGTCGGGGTCGTCGACTCGGTCGTCGACTCGGTCGTCGACTGGGTCGTCGACTGGGTCGGGGTCGTCGTCGACTGGGTCGGGGTCGTCGTCGACTGGGTCGTCGACTGGGTCGTCGTCTGGGTCGTCTACTGGGTCGGGGTCGTCGTCGACTGGCTCGTCGACTGGGCCGTCGACTGGGTCGTCGACTGGGTCGTCGACTGGGTCGGGGTCGTCGACTCGGTCGGGGTCGTCGACTCGGTCGGGGTCGTCGACTCGGTCGGGGTCGTCGACTCGGTCGTCGACTCGGTCGGGGTCGTCGACTCGGTCGGGTTCGTCGACTCGGTCGTCGACTCGGTCGTTGTCGTAGACTCGGTCGTGGACTCAGTCGGGGTCGTCGACTCGGTCGTCGACTCGGTCGGGGTCGTCGACTCGGTCGTCGACTCGGTCGTCGACTCGGTCGGGGTCGTCGACTCGGTCGTCAACTCGGTCGGGGTCGTCGACTCGGTCGGGGTCGTCGACTCGGTCGGGGTCGGGGTCGTCCACTCGGTCGGGGTCGTCGACTCGGTCGGGGTCGGGGTCGTCGACTCGGTCGGGGTCGGGATCGTCGACTCGGTCAGGGTCGGGGTCGTCGACTCGGTCGTCGACGGGGTCGTCGACTCGGTCGGGGTCGTCGACTCGGTCGTCGACTCGGTCGGGGTCGTCGACTCGGTCGTCGACTCGGTCGTCGACTCGGTCGGGGTCGTCGACTCGGTCGTCGACTCGGTCGTCGACTCGGTCGGGGTCATCGACTCGGTCGGGGTCGTCGACTCGGTCGTCGACTCGGTCGGGTCGTCGACTCGGTCGGGGTCGTCGACTCGGTCGTCGACTCGGTCGTCGACTCGGTCGGGGTCGTCGACTCGGTCGTCGACTCGGTCGTCGACTCGGTCGGGTTTGTCTACTCGGTCGGGGTTGTCGACTCGGTCGTCGACTGGGTCGTCGACTCGGTCGTCGACTCGGTCGTCGACTCGGTCGGGGTCGTCGACTCGGTCGTCTACTCGGTCGGGGTCGTCGACTCGGTCGTAGACTCGGTCGTCGAGTCAGTCGGGGTCGTCGACTCGGTCGTCGACTCGGTCGGGGTCGTCGACTCGGTCGGGGTCGTCAACTCGGTCGGGGTCGTCGACTCGGTCGTCAACTCGGTCAGGGTCGTCGACTCGGTCGTCGACGGGGTCGTCGACTCGGTCAGGGTCGTCGACTCGGTCGTCGATTCGGTCGGGGTCGTCGACTCGGTCGGGGTCGTCGACTCGGTCGTCGACTCGGTCGGGGTCGTCGACTCGGTCGGGGTCGTCAACTCGGTCGTCGACTCAGTCGGGGTCGTCGACTCGGTCGGTGTCGTCGACTCGGTCGGGGTCGGGGTCGTCGACTCGGTCGGGGTCGTCGACTCGGTCGGGTTCGGGGTCGTCGACTCGGTCGGGGTCGTCGACTCGGTCGTAGACTCGGTCGTCGACTCGGTCGGGGTCGTCGACTCGGTCGTCAACTCGGTCGGGGTCGTCGACTCGGTCGGGGTCGTCAACTCGGTCGGGGTCGTCGACTCGGTCGTCGACTCGGTCAGGGTCGTCGACTCGGTCGTCGACGGGGTCGTCAACTCGGTCAGGGTCGTCGACTCGGTCGTCGATTCGGTCGGGGTCGTCGACTCGGTCGGTGTCGTCGACTCGGTCGTCGACTCGGTCGTCGTCGTCGACTCGGTCGTCGACTCGGTCGGGGTCGTCGACTCGGTCGTCGTCGTCGACTCGGTCGTCGACTCGGTTGTCAACTCTGTCGTCGTCGTCGACTCGGTCGTCGATTCGGTCGGGGTCGTCGACTCGGTCGGGGTCGTCGACTCGGTCGTCGACGCGGTCGGGGTCGTCGACTCGGTCGGGGTCGTCGACTCGGTCGTCGACTCGGTCGAGGTCGTCGACTCGGTCGGGGTCGTCGACTCGGTCGTCGACTCGGTCGGGGTCGTCGACTCGGTCGGGGTCGTCGACTCGGTCGTCGACTCGGTCGGGGTCATCGACTCGGTCGTCGACTCGGTCGGGGTCGTCGACTCGGTCGTCGACTCGGTCGTCGACTCGGTCGTCGTCGGGGTCGTCGACTCGGTCGTCGACTCGGTCGTCGACTCGGTCAGGGTCGTCGACTCGGTCGTCGTCGGGGTCGTCGACTCGGTCGTCAACTCGGTCGGGGTCGTCGACTCGGTCGTCGACTCGGTCGGGGTCGTAGACTCAGTCGTCGACTCGGTCGTCGACTCGGTCGGGGTCGTCGACTCGGTCGTCGACTTGGTCGGGGTCGTCGACTCGGTCGGGGTCGTCGACTCGGTCGGGGTCGTCGACTCGGTCGTCGACTCGGTTGTCGACTCGGTCGGGGTCGTCGACTCTGTCGGTGTCGTCGACTCGGTCGTTGACTCGGTCGTCGACTCGGTCGGGGTCGTCGACTCGGTCGGGGTCGTCGACTCGGTCATCGACTCGGTCATCGACTCGGTCGGGGTCGTCGACTCGGTCGGGGTCGTCGACTCGGTCGTCGACTCGGTCGTCGACTGGGTCGTCGACTGGGTCGGGGTCGTCGTCGACTGGGTCGGGGTCGTCGTCGACTGGCTCGTCGACTGGGCCGTCGACTGGGTCGTCGACTGGGTCGTCGACTGGGTCGGGGTCGTCGACTCGGTCGGGGTCGTCGACTCGGTCGGGGTCGTCGACTCGGTCGGGGTCGGGGTCGTCGACTCGGTCGGGGTCGGGGTCGTCGACTCGGTCGTCGACTCGGTCGTCGACTCGGTCGGGGTCATCGACTCGGTCGGGGTCGTCGACTCGGTCGTCGACTCGGTCGGGTCGTCGACTCGGTCGGGGTCGTCGACTCGGTCGTCGACTCGGTCGTCGACTCGGTCGGGGTCGTCGACTCGGTCGGGGTCGTCGACTCGGTCGTCGACTCGGTCGTCGACTCGGTCGGGTTTGTCGACTCGGTCGGGGTTGTCGACTCGGTCGTCGACTCGGTCGGGGTCGTCGACTCGGTCGTCGACTCGGTCGGGGTCGTCGACTCGGTCGTAGACTCGGTCGTCGACTCGGTCGGGGTCGTCGACTCGGTCGTCGACTCGGTCGGGGTCGTCGACTCGGTCGGGGTCGTCAACTCGGTGGGGGTCGTCGACTCGGTCGTCGACTCGGTCAGGGTCGTCGACTCGGTCGTCGACGGGGTCGTCGACTCGGTCAGGGTCGTCGACTCGGTCGTCGATTCGGTCGGGGTCGTCGACTCGGTCGGGGTCGTCGACTCGGTCGTCCACGCGGTCGGGGTCGTCGACTCGGTCGGGGTCGTCGACTCGGTCGGGGTCGTCAACTCGGTCGTCGACTCGGTCGGGGTCGTCGACTCGTTCGGGGTCAGGGTCGTCGACTCGGTCGGGGTCGTCGACTCGGTCGCGGTCGTCGACTCGGTCGGGGTCGGGGTCGTCGACTCGGTCGGGGTCGTCGACTCGGTCGTAGACTCGGTCGTCGACTCGGTCGGGGTCGTCGACTCGGTCGTCGACTCGGTCGGGGTCGTCGACTCGGTCGGGGTCGTCGACTCGGTCGGGGTCGTCGACTCGGTCGTCGACTCGGTCAGGGTCGTCGACTCGGTCGTCGACGGGGTCGTCGACTCGGTCAGGGTCGTCGACTCGGTCGTCGATTCGGTCGGGGTCGTCGACTCGTTCGTCGACGCGGTCGGGGTCGTCGACTCGGTCGGGGTCGTCGACTCGGTCGTCGACTCGGTCGAGGTCGTCGACTCGGTCGGGGTCGTCGACTCGGTCGTCGACTCGGTCGGGGTCGTCGACTCGGTCGGGGTCGTCGACTCGGTCGTCGACTCGGTCGGGGTCATCGACTCGGTCGTCGACTCGGTCGGGGTCGTCGACTCGGTCGTCGACTCGGTCGTCGACTCGGTCCTGGTCGTCGACTCGGTCGTCGACTCGGTCGTCGTCGGGGTCGTCGACTCGGTCGTCGACTCGGTCGTCGACTCGGTCAGGGTCGTCGACTCGGTCGTCGTCGGGGTCGTCGACTCGGTCGTCAACTCGGTCGGGGTCGTCGACTCGGTCGTCGACTCGGTCGGGGTCGTCGACTCGGTCGTCGACTCGGTCGTCATCGGGGTCGTAGACTCAGTCGTCGACTCGGTCGTCGACTCGGTCGGGGTCGTCGACTCGGTCGTCGACTTGGTCGGGGTCGTCGACTCGGTCGGGGTCGTCGACTCGGTCGGGGTCGTCGACTCGGTCGTCGACTCGGTTGTCGACTCGGTCGGGGTCGTCGACTCTGTCGGTATCGTCGACTCGGTCGTTGACTCGGTCGTCGACTCGGTCGGGGTCGTCGACTCGGTCGGGGTCATCGACTCGGTCATCGACTCGGTCATCGACTCGGTCGGGGTCGTCGACTCGGTCGGGGTCGTCGACTCGGTCGTCGACTCGGTCGTCGACTGGGTCGTCGACTGGGTCGGGGTCGTCGTCGACTGGGTCGGGGTCGTCGTCGACTGGGTCGTCGACTGGGTCGTCGTCTGGGTCGTCTACTGGGTCGGGGTCGTCGTCGACTGGCTCGTCGACTGGGCCGTCGACTGGGTCGTCGACTGGGTCGTCGACTGGGTCGGGGTCGTCGACTCGGTCGGGGTCGTCGACTCGGTCGGGGTCGTCGACTCGGTCGTCGACTCGGTCGTCGACTCGGTCGGGGTCGTCGACTCGGTCGTCGACTCGGTCGTTGTCGTAGACTCGGTCGTGGACTCAGTCGGGGTCGTCGACTCGGTCGTCGACTCGGTCGGGGTCGTCGACTCGGTCGTCGACTCGGTCGTCGACTCGGTCGGGGTCGTCGACTCGGTCGTCAACTCGGTCGGGGTCGTCGACTCGGTCGGGGTCGTCGACTCGGTCGGGGTCGGGGTCGTCCACTCGGTCGGGGTCGTCGACTCGGTCGGGGTCGGGGTCGTCGACTCGGTCGGGGTCGGGATCGTCGACTCGGTCAGGGTCGGGGTCGTCGACTCGGTCGTCGACGGGGTCGTCGACTCGGTCGGGGTCGTCGACTCGGTCGTCGACTCGGTCGGGGTCGTCGACTCGGTCGTCGACTCGGTCGTCGACTCGGTCGGGGTCGTCGACTCGGTCGGGGTCGTCGACTCGGTCGTCGACTCGGTCGGGTCGTCGACTCGGTCGGGGTCGTCGACTCGGTCGTCGACTCGGTCGTCGACTCGGTCGGGGTCGTCGACTCGGTCGTCGACTCGGTCGTCGACTCGGTCGGGTTTGTCTACTCGGTCGGGGTTGTCGACTCGGTCGTCGACTCGGTCGTCGACTGGGTCGTCGACTCGGTCGTCGACTCGGTCGGGGTCGTCGACTCGGTCGTCTACTCGGTCGGGGTCGTCGACTCGGTCGTAGACTCGGTCGTCGAGTCGGTCGGGGTCGTCGACTCGGTCGTCGACTCGGTAGGGGTCGTCGACTCGGTCGGGGTCGTCAACTCGGTCGGGGTCGTCGACTCGGTCGTCAACTCGGTCAGGGTCGTCGACTCGGTCGTCGACGGGGTCGTCGACTCGGTCAGGGTCGTCGACTCGGTCGTCGATTCGGTCGGGGTCGTCGACTCGGTCGGGGTCGTCGACTCGGTCGTCGACGCGGTCGGGGTCGTCGACTCGGTCGGGGTCGTCGACTAGGTCGTCGACTCGGTCGGGGTCGTCGACTCGGTCGGGGTCGTCGACTCGGTCGTCGACTCGGTCGGGGTCGTCGACTCGGTCGGGGTCGTCAACTCGGTCGTCGACTCAGTCGGGGTCGTCGACTCGGTCGGGGTCGTCGACTCGGTCGGGGTCGGGGTCGTCGACTCGGTCGGGGTCGTCGACTCGGTCGGGTTCGGGGTCGTCGACTCGGTCGGGGTCGTCGACTCGGTCGTAGACTCGGTCGTCGACTCGGTCGGGGTCGTCGACTCGGTCGTCGACTCGGTCGGGGTCGTCGACTCGGTCGGGGTCGTCAACTCGGTCGGGGTCGTCGACTCGGTCGTCGACTCGGTCAGGGTCGTCGACTCGGTCGTCGACGGGGTCGTCAACTCGGTCAGGGTCGTCGACTCGGTCGTCGATTCGGTCGGGGTCGTCGACTCGGTCGGTGTCGTCGACTCGGTCGTCGACTCGGTCGTCGTCGTCGACTCGGTCGTCGACTCGGTCGGGGTCGTCGACTCGGTCGTCGTCGTCGACTCGGTCGTCGACTCGGTCGTCAACTCGGTCGTCGTCGTCGACTCGGTCGTCGATTCGGTCGGGGTCGTCGACTCGGTCGGGGTCGTCGACTCGGTCGTCGACGCGGTCGGGGTCGTCGACTCGGTCGGGGTCGTCGACTCGGTCGTCGACTCGGTCGAGGTCGTCGACTCGGTCGGGGTCGTCGACTCGGTCGTCGACTCGGTCGGGGTCGTCGACTCGGTCGGGGTCGTCGACTCGGTCGTCGACTCGGTCGGGGTCATCGACTCGGTCGTCGACTCGGTCGGGGTCGTCGACTCGGTCGTCGACTCGGTCGGGGTCGTCGACTCGGTCGTCGACTCGGTCGTCGACTCGGTCGGGGTCGTCGACTCGGTCGTCGACTCGGTCGTCGACTCGGTCGGGTTTGTCTACTCGGTCGGGGTTGTCGACTCGGTCGTCGACTGGGTCGTCGACTCGGTCGTCGACTCGGTCGTCGACTCGGTCGGGGTCGTCGACTCGGTCGTCTACTCGGCCGGGGTCGTCGACTCGGTCGTAGACTCGGTCGTCGACTCGGTCGTCGACTCGGTCCTGGTCGTCGACTCGGTCGTCGACTCGGTCGTCGTCGGGGTCGTCGACTCGGTCGTCGACTCGGTCGTCGACTCGGTCAGGGTCGTCGACTCGGTCGTCGTCGGGGTCGTCGACTCGGTCGTCAACTCGGTCGGGGTCGTCGACTCGGTCGTCGACTCGGTCGGGGTCGTCGACTCGGTCGTCGACTCGGTCGTCATCGGGGTCGTAGACTCAGTCGTCGACTCGGTCGTCGACTCGGTCGGGGTCGTCGACTCGGTCGTCGACTTGGTCGGGGTCGTCGACTCGGTCGGGGTCGTCGACTCGGTCGTCGACTCGGTTGTCGACTCGGTCGGGGTCGTCGACTCTGTCGGTGTCGTCGACTCGGTCGTCGACTCGGTCGTCGACTCGGTCGGGGTCGTCGACTCGGTCGGGGTCGTCGACTCGGTCATCGACTCGGTCATCGACTCGGTCGGGGTCGTCGACTCGGTCGGGGTCGTCGACTCGGTCATCGACTCGGTCGTCGACTGGGTCGTCGACTGGGTCGGGGTCGTCGTCGACTGGGTCGGGGTCGTCGTCGACTGGGTCGTCGACTGGGTCGTCGTCTGGGTCGTCTACTGGGTCGGGGTCGTCGTCGACTGGCTCGTCGACTGGGCCGTCGACTGGGTCGTCGACTGGGTCGTCGACTGGGTCGGGGTCGTCGACTCGGTCGGGGTCGTCGACTCGGTCGGGGTCGTCGACTCGGTCGTCGACTCGGTCGTCGACTCGGTCGGGGTCGTCGACTCGGTCGTCGACTCGGTCGTTGTCGTAGACTCGGTCGTGGACTCAGTCGGGGTCGTCGACTCGGTCGTCGACTCGGTCGGGGTCGTCGACTCGGTCGTCGACTCGGTCGGGGTCGTCGACTCGGTCGTCAACTCGGTCGGGGTCGTCGACTCGGTCGGGGTCGTCGACTCGGTCGGGGTCGGGGTCGTCCACTCGGTCGGGGTCGTCGACTCGGTCGGGGTCGGGGTCGTCGACTCGGTCAGGGTCGGGGTCGTCGACTCGGTCGTCGACGGGGTCGTCGACTCGGTCGGGGTCGTCGACTCGGTCGTCGACTCGGTCGTCGACTCGGTCGGGGTCGTCGACTCGGTCGTCGACTCGGTCGTCGACTCGGTCGGGGTCATCGACTCGGTCGGGGTCGTCGACTCGGTCGTCGACTCGGTCGGGTCGTCGACTCGGTCGGGGTCGTCGACTCGGTCGTCGACTCGGTCGTCGACTCGGTCGGGGTCGTCGACTCGGTCGTCGACTCGGTCGTCGACTCGGTCGGGTTTGTCTACTCGGTCGGGGTTGTCGACTCGGTCGTCGACTGGGTCGTCGACTCGGTCGTCGACTCGGTCGTCGACTCGGTCGGGGTCGTCGACTCGGTCGTCGACTCGGTCGGGGTCGTCGACTCGGTCGTAGACTCGGTCGTCGAGTCGGTCGGGGTCGTCGACTCGGTCGTCGACTCGGTCGGGGTCGTCGACTCGGTCGGGGTCGTCAACTCGGTCGGGGTCGTCGACTCGGTCGTCGACTCGGTCAGGGTCGTCGACTCGGTCGTCGACGGGGTTGTCGACTCGGTCAGGGTCGTCGACTCGGTCGTCGATTCGGTCGGGGTCGTCGACTCGGTCGGGGTCGTCGACTCGGTCGTCGACGCGGTCGGGGTCGTCGACTCGGTCGGGGTCGTCGACTCGGTCGTCGACTCGGTCGGGGTCGTCGACTCGGTCGGGGTCGTCGACTCGGTCGTCGACTCGGTCGGGGTCGTCGACTCGGTCGGGGTCGTCAACTCGGTCGTCGACTCAGTCGGGGTCGTCGACTCGGTCGGGGTCGTCGACTCGGTCGGGGTCGGGGTCGTCGACTCGGTCGGGGTCGTCGACTCGGTCGGGTTCGTGGTCGTCGACTCGGTCGGGGTCGTCGACTCGGTCGTAGACTCGGTCGTCGACTCGGTCGGGGTCGTCGACTCGGTCGTCGACTCGGTCGGGGTCGTCGACTCGGTCGGGGTCGTCAACTCGGTCGGGGTCGTCGACTCGGTCGTCGACTCGGTCAGGGTCGTCGATTCGGTCGTCGACGGGGTCGTCAACTCGGTCAGGGTCGTCGACTCGGTCGTCGATTCGGTCGGGGTCGTCGACTCGGTCGTCGACTCGGTCGGGGTCGTCGACTCGGTCGTCGACTCGGTCGGGGTCGTCGACTCGGTCGTCGTCGTCGACTCGGTCGTCGACTCGGTCGTCAACTCGGTCGTCGTCGTCGACTCGGTCGTCGATTCGGTCGGGGTCGTCGACTCGGTCGGGGTCGTCAACTCGGTCGTCGACGCGGTCGGGGTCGTCGACTCGGTCGGGGTCGTCGACTCGGTCGTCGACTCGGTCGAGGTCGTCGACTCGGTCGGGGTCGTCGACTCGGTCGTCGACTCGGTCGGGGTCGTCGACTCGGTCGGGGTCGTCGACTCGGTCGTCGACTCGGTCGGGGTCATCGACTCGGTCGTCGACTCGGTCGGGGTCGTCGACTCGGTCGTCGACTCGGTCGTCGACTCGGTCCTGGTCGTCGACTCGGTCGTCGACTCGGTCGTCGTCGGGGTCGTCGACTCGGTCGTCGACTCGGTCGTCGACTCGGTCAGGGTCGTCGACTCGGTCGTCGTCGGGGTCGTCGACTCGGTCGTCAACTCGGTCGGGGTCGTCGACTCGGTCGTCGACTCGGTCGGGGTCGTCGACTCGGTCGTCGACTCGGTCGTCATCGGGGTCGTAGACTCAGTCGTCGACTCGGTCGTCGACTCGGTCGGGGTCGTCGACTCGGTCGTCGACTCGGTCGGGGTCGTCGACTCGGTCGTCGACTTGGTCGGGGTCGTCGACTCGGTCGTCATCGGGGTCGTAGACTCAGTCGTCGACTCGGTCGTCGACTCGGTCGGGGTCGTCGACTCGGTCGTCGACTTGGTCGGGGTCGTCGACTCGGTCGGGGTCGTCGACTCGGTCGTCGACTCGGTTGTCGACTCGGTCGGGGTCGTCGACTCTGTCGGTGTCGTCGACTCGGTCGTTGACTCGGTCGTCGACTCGGTCGGGGTCGTCGACTCGGTCGGGGTCGTCGACTCGGTCATCGACTCGGTCATCGACTCGGTCGGGGTCGTCGACTCGGTCGGGGTCGTCGACTCGGTCGTCGACTCGGTCGTCGACTGGGTCGTCGACTGGGTCGGGGTCGTCGTCGACTGGGTCGGGGTCGTCGTCGACTGGGTCGTCGACTGGGTCGTCGTCTGGGTCGTCGACTGGGTCGGGGTCGTCGACTCGGTCGGGGTCGTCGACTCGGTCGGGGTCGTCGACTCGGTCGTCGACTCGGTCGTCGACTCGGTCGGGGTCGTCGACTCGGTCGTCGACTCGGTCGTTGTCGTAGACTCGGTCGTGGACTCACTCGGGGTCGTCGACTCGGTCGTCGACTCGGTCGGGGTCGTCGACTCGGTCGTCGACTCGGTCGTCGACTCGGTCGGGGTCGTCGACTCGGTCGTCAACTCGGTCGGGGTCGTCGACTCGGTCGGGGTCGTCGACTCGGTCGGGGTCGGGGTCGTCCACTCGGTCGGGGTCGTCGACTCGGTCGGGGTCGGGGTCGTCGACTCGGTCAGGGTCGGGGTCGTCGACTCGGTCGTCGACGGGGTCGTCGACTCGGTCGGGGTCGTCGACTCGGTCGTCGACTCGGTCGGGGTCGTCGACTCGGTCGTCGACTCGGTCGTCGACTCGGTCGGGGTCGTCGACTCGGTCGTCGACTCGGTCGTCGACTCGGTCGGGGTCATCGACTCGGTCGGGGTCGTCGACTCGGTCGTCGACTCGGTCGGGTCGTCGACTCGGTCGGGGTCGTCGACTCGGTCGTCGACTCGGTCGTCGACTCGGTCGGGGTCGTCGACTCGGTCATCGACTCGGTCGTCGACTCGGTCGGGTTTGTCTACTCGGTCGGGGTTGTCGACTCGGTCGTCGACTGGGTCGTCGACTCGGTCGTCGACTCGGTCGTCGACTCGGTCGGGGTCGTCGACTCGGTCGGGGTCGTCGACTCGGTCGGGGTCGTCGTCGACTGGGTCGGGGTCGTTGTCGACTGGGTCGTCAACTGGGTCGTCGTCTGGGTCGTCGACTGGGTCGGGGTCGTCGTCGACTGGCTCGTCGACTGGGCCGTCGACTGGGTCGTCGACTGGGTCGTCGACTGGGTCGGGGTCGTCGACTCGGTCGGGGTCGTCGACTCGGTCGGGGTCGTCGACTCGGTCGTCGACTCGGTCGGGGTCGTCGACTCGGTCGTCGACTCGGTCGTTGTCGTAGACTCGGTCGTGGACTCAGTCGGGGTCGTCGACTCGGTCGTCGACTCGGTCGGGGTCGTCGACTCGGTCGTCGACTCGGTCGTCGACTCGGTCGGGGTCGTCGACTCGGTCGTCAACTCGGTCGGGGTCGTCGACTCGGTCGGGGTCGTCGACTCGGTCGGGGTCGGGGTCGTCCACTCGGTCGGGGTCGTCGACTCGGTCGGGGTCGGGGTCGTCGACTCGGTCAGGGTCGTCGACTCGGTCGTCGACGGGGTCGTCGACTCGGTCGGGGTCGTCGACTCGGTCGTCGACTCGGTCGGGGTCGTCGACTCGGTCGGGGTCGTCGACTCGGTCGCGGTCGTCGACTCGGTCGTCGACTCGGTCGGGGTCGTCGACTCGGTCGGGGTCGTCGACTCGGTCGTCGACTCGGTCGAGGTCGTCGACTCTGTCGGGGTCGTCGACTCTGTCGGGGTTGTCGACTCTGTCGGGGTTGTCGACTCGGTCGTCGACTCTGTCGGGGTCGTCGACTCGGTCGTCGACTCGGTCGGGGTCGTCGACTCGGTCGGGGTCGTCGACTCGGTCGTCGACTCGGTCGGGGTCGTCGACTCGGTCGTCGACTCGGTCGTCGACTCGGTCCTGGTCGTCGACTCGGTCGTCGACTCGGTCGTCGTCGGGGTCGTCGACTCGGTCGTCGACTCGGTCGTCGACTCGGTCAGGGTCGTCGACTCGGTCGTCGTCGGGGTCGTCGACTCGGTCGTCAACTCGGTCGGGGTCGTCGACTCGGTCGTCGACTCTGTCGGGGTCGTAGACTCAGTCGTCGACTCGGTCGTCGACTCGGTCGGGGTCGTCGACTCGGTCGTCGACTTGGTCGGGGTCGTCGACTCGGTCGGGGTCGTCGACTCGGTCGGGGTCGTCGACTCGGTCGTCGACTCGGTTGTCGACTCGGTCGGGGTCGTCGACTCTGTCGGTGTCGTCGACTCGGTCGTTGACTCGGTCGTCGACTCGGTCGGGGTCGTCGACTCGGTCGGGGTCGTCGACTCGGTCATCGACTCGGTCATCGACTCGGTCGGGGTCGTCGACTCGGTCGGGGTCGTCGACTCGGTCGTCGACTCGGTCGTCGACTGGGTCGTCGACTGGGTCGGGGTCGTCGTCGACTGGGTCGGGGTCGTCGTCGACTGGCTCGTCGACTGGGCCGTCGACTGGGTCGGGGTCGTCGACTCGGTCGGGGTCGTCGACTCGGTCGGGGTCGTCGACTCGGTCGGGGTCGGGGTCGTCGACTCGGTCGGGGTCGGGGTCGTCGACTCGGTCGTCGACTCGGTCGTCGACTCGGTCGGGGTCATCGACTCGGTCGGGGTCGTCGACTCGGTCGTCGACTCGGTCGGGTCGTCGACTCGGTCGGGGTCGTCGACTCGGTCGTCGACTCGGTCGTCGACTCGGTCGGGGTCGTCGACTCGGTCGGGGTCGTCGACTCGGTCGTCGACTCGGTCGTCGACTCGGTCGGGTTTGTCGACTCGGTCGGGGTTGTCGACTCGGTCGTCGACTGGGTCGTCGACTCGGTCGTCGACTCGGTCGGGGTCGTCGACTCGGTCGTCGACTCGGTCGGGGTCGTCGACTCGGTCGTAGACTCGGTCGTCGACTCGGTCGGGGTCGTCGACTCGGTCGTCGACTCGGTCGGGGTCGTCGACTCGGTCGGGGTCGTCAACTCGGTGGGGGTCGTCGACTCGGTCGTCGACTCGGTCAGGGTCGTCGACTCGGTCGTCGACGGGGTCGTCGACTCGGTCAGGGTCGTCGACTCGGTCGTCGATTCGGTCGGGGTCGTCGACTCGGTCGGGGTCGTCGACTCGGTCGTCCACGCGGTCGGGGTCGTCGACTCGGTCGGGGTCGTCGACTCGGTCGTCGACTCGGTCGGGGTCGTCGACTCGGTCGGGGTCGTCAACTCGGTCGTCGACTCGGTCGGGGTCGTCGACTCGTTCGGGGTCAGGGTCGTCGACTCGGTCGGGGTCGTCGACTCGGTCGGGGTCGTCGACTCGGTCGGGGTCGGGGTCGTCGACTCGGTCGGGGTCGTCGACTCGGTCGTAGACTCGGTCGTCGACTCGGTCGGGGTCGTCGACTCGGTCGTCGACTCGGTCGGGGTCGTCGACTCGGTCGGGGTCGTCGACTCGGTCGGGGTCGTCGACTCGGTCGTCGACTCGGTCAGGGTCGTCGACTCGGTCGTCGACGGGGTCGTCGACTCGGTCAGGGTCGTCGACTCGGTCGTCGATTCGGTCGGGGTCGTCGACTCGGTCGTCGACGCGGTCGGGGTCGTCGACTCGGTCGGGGTCGTCGACTCGGTCGTCGACTCGGTCGAGGTCGTCGACTCGGTCGGGGTCGTCGACTCGGTCGTCGACTCGGTCGGGGTCGTCGACTCGGTCGGGGTCGTCGACTCGGTCGTCGACTCGGTCGGGGTCATCGACTCGGTCGTCGACTCGGTCGGGGTCGTCGACTCGGTCGTCGACTCGGTCGTCGACTCGGTCCTGGTCGTCGACTCGGTCGTCGACTCGGTCGTCGTCGGGGTCGTCGACTCGGTCGTCGACTCGGTCGTCGACTCGGTCAGGGTCGTCGACTCGGTCGTCGTCGGGGTCGTCGACTCGGTCGTCAACTCGGTCGGGGTCGTCGACTCGGTCGTCGACTCGGTCGGGGTCGTCGACTCGGTCGTCGACTCGGTCGTCATCGGGGTCGTAGACTCAGTCGTCGACTCGGTCGTCGACTCGGTCGGGGTCGTCGACTCGGTCGTCGACTTGGTCGGGGTCGTCGACTCGGTCGGGGTCGTCGACTCGGTCGGGGTCGTCGACTCGGTCGTCGACTCGGTTGTCGACTCGGTCGGGGTCGTCGACTCTGTCGGTATCGTCGACTCGGTCGTTGACTCGGTCGTCGACTCGGTCGGGGTCGTCGACTCGGTCGGGGTCATCGACTCGGTCATCGACTCGGTCATCGACTCGGTCGGGGTCGTCGACTCGGTCGGGGTCGTCGACTCGGTCGTCAACTCGGTCGGGGTCGTCGACTCGGTCGGGGTCGGGGTCGTCCACTCGGTCGGGGTCGTCGACTCGGTCGGGGTCTGGGTCGTCGACTCGGTCGGGGTCGGGATCGTCGACTCGGTCAGGGTCGGGGTCGTCGACTCGGTCGTCGACGGGGTCGTCGACTCGGTCGGGGTCGTCGACTCGGTCGTCGACTCGGTCGGGGTCGTCGACTCGGTCGTCGACTCGGTCGTCGACTCGGTCGGGGTCGTCGACTCGGTCGTCGACTCGGTCGTCGACTCGGTCGGGGTCATCGACTCGGTCGGGGTCGTCGACTCGGTCGTCGACTCGGTCGTCGACTCGGTCGGGGTCGTCGACTCGGTCGTCGACTCGGTCGTCGACTCGGTCGGGTTTGTCTACTCGGTCGGGGTTGTCGACTCGGTCGTCGACTGGGTCGTCGACTCGGTCGTCGACTCGGTCGTCGACTCGTTCGGGGTCGTCGACTCGGTCGTCTACTCGGTCGGGGTCGTCGACTCGGTCGTAGACTCGGTCGTCGAGTCGGTCGGGGTCGTCGACTCGGTCGTCGACTCGGTCGGGGTCGTCGACTCGGTCGGGGTCGTCAACTCGGTCGGGGTCGTCGACTCGGTCGTCAACTCGGTCAGGGTCGTCGACTCGGTCGTCGACGGGGTCGTCGACTCGGTCAGGGTCGTCGACTCGGTCGTCGATTCGGTCGGGGTCGTCGACTCGGTCGGGGTCGTCGACTCGGTCGTCGACTCGGTCGGGGTCGTCGACTCGGTCGGGGTCGTCAACTCGGTCGTCGACTCAGTCGGGGTCGTCGACTCGGTCGGGGTCGTCGACTCGGTCGGGGTCGGGGTCGTCGACTCGGTCGGGGTCGTCGACTCGGTCGGGTTCGGGGTCGTCGACTCGGTCGGGGTCGTCGACTCGGTCGTAGACTCGGTCGTCGACTCGGTCGGGGTCGTCGACTCGGTCGTCGACTCGGTCGGGGTCGTCGACTCGGTCGGGGTCGTCAACTCGGTCGGGGTCGTCGACTCGGTCGTCGACTCGGTCAGGGTCGTCGACTCGGTCGTCGACGGGGTCGTCAACTCGGTCAGGGTCGTCGACTCGGTCGTCGATTCGGTCGGGGTCGTCGACTCGGTCGGTGTCGTCGACTCGGTCGTCGACTCGGTCGTCGTCGTCGACTCGGTCGTCGACTCGGTCGGGGTCGTCGACTCGGTCGTCGTCGTCGACTCGGTCGTCGACTCGGTCGTCAACTCTGTCGTCGTCGTCGACTCGGTCGTCGATTCGGTCGGGGTCGTCGACTCGGTCGGGGTCGTCGACTCGGTCGTCGACGCGGTCGGGGTCGTCGACTCGGTCGGGGTCGTCGACTCGGTCGTCGACTCGGTCGAGGTCGTCGACTCGGTCGGGGTCGTCGACTCGGTCGTCGACTCGGTCGGGGTCGTCGACTCGGTCGGGGTCGTCGACTCGGTCGTCGACTCGGTCGGGGTCATCGACTCGGTCGTCGACTCGGTCGGGGTCGTCGACTCGGTCGTCGACTCGGTCGTCGACTCGGTCCTGGTCGTCGACTCGGTCGTCGACTCGGTCGTCGTCGGGGTCGTCGACTCGGTCGTCGACTCGGTCGTCGACTCGGTCAGGGTCGTCGACTCGGTCGTCGTCGGGGTCGTCGACTCGGTCGTCAACTCGGTCGGGGTCGTCGACTCGGTCGTCGACTCGGTCGGGGTCGTAGACTCAGTCGTCGACTCGGTCGTCGACTCGGTCGGGGTCGTCGACTCGGTCGTCGACGCGGTCGGGGTCGTCGACTCGGTCGGGGTCGTCGACTCGGTCGGGGTCGTCGACTCGGTCGTCGACTCGGTTGTCGACTCGGTCGGGGTCGTCGACTCTGTCGGTGTCGTCGACTCGGTCGTTGACTCGGTCGTCGACTCGGTCGGGGTCGTCGACTCGGTCGGGGTCGTCGACTCGGTCATCGACTCGGTCATCGACTCGGTCGGGGTCGTCGACTCGGTCGGGGTCGTCGACTCGGTCGTCGACTCGGTCGTCGACTGGGTCGTCGACTGGGTCGGGGTCGTCGTCGACTGGGTCGGGGTCGTCGTCGACTGGCTCGTCGACTGGGCCGTCGACTGGGTCGTCGACTGGGTCGTCGACTGGGTCGGGGTCGTCGACTCGGTCGGGGTCGTCGACTCGGTCGGGGTCGTCGACTCGGTCGGGGTCGGGGTCGTCGACTCGGTCGGGGTCGGGGTCGTCGACTCGGTCGTCGACTCGGTCGTCGACTCGGTCGGGGTCATCGACTCGGTCGGGGTCGTCGACTCGGTCGTCGACTCGGTCGGGTCGTCGACTCGGTCGGGGTCGTCGACTCGGTCGTCGACTCGGTCGTCGACTCGGTCGGGGTCGTCGACTCGGTCGGGGTCGTCGACTCGGTCGTCGACTCGGTCGTCGACTCGGTCGGGTTTGTCGACTCGGTCGGGGTTGTCGACTCGGTCGTCGACCGGGTCGTCGACTCGGTCGTCGACTCGGTCGTCGACTCGGTCGGGGTCGTCGACTCGGTCGTCGACTCGGTCGGGGTCGTCGACTCGGTCGTAGACTCGGTCGTCGACTCGGTCGGGGTCGTCGACTCGGTCGTCGACTCGGTCGGGGTCGTCGACTCGGTCGGGGTCGTCAACTCGGTGGGGGTCGTCGACTCGGTCGTCGACTCGGTCAGGGTCGTCGACTCGGTCGTCGACGGGGTCGTCGACTCGGTCAGGGTCGTCGACTCGGTCGTCGATTCGGTCGGGGTCGTCGACTCGGTCGGGGTCGTCGACTCGGTCGTCCACGCGGTCGGGGTCGTCGACTCGGTCGGGGTCGTCGACTCGGTCGTCGACTCGGTCGGGGTCGTCGACTCGGTCGGGGTCGTCAACTCGGTCGTCGACTCGGTCGGGGTCGTCGACTCGTTCGGGGTCAGGGTCGTCGACTCGGTCGGGGTCGTCGACTCGGTCGCGGTCGTCGACTCGGTCGGGGTCGGGGTCGTCGACTCGGTCGGGGTCGTCGACTCGGTCGTAGACTCGGTCGTCGACTCGGTCGGGGTCGTCGACTCGGTCGTCGACTCGGTCGGGGTCGTCGACTCGGTCGGGGTCGTCGACTCGGTCGGGGTCGTCGACTCGGTCGTCGACTCGGTCAGGGTCGTCGACTCGGTCGTCGACGGGGTCGTCGACTCGGTCAGGGTCGTCGACTCGGTCGTCGATTCGGTCGGGGTCGTCGACTCGTTCGTCGACGCGGTCGGGGTCGTCGACTCGGTCGGGGTCGTCGACTCGGTCGTCGACTCGGTCGAGGTCGTCGACTCGGTCGGGGTCGTCGACTCGGTCGTCGACTCGGTCGGGGTCGTCGACTCGGTCGGGGTCGTCGACTCGGTCGTCGACTCGGTCGGGGTCATCGACTCGGTCGTCGACTCGGTCGGGGTCGTCGACTCGGTCGTCGACTCGGTCGTCGACTCGGTCCTGGTCGTCGACTCGGTCGTCGACTCGGTCGTCGTCGGGGTCGTCGACTCGGTCGTCGACTCGGTCGTCGACTCGGTCAGGGTCGTCGACTCGGTCGTCGTCGGGGTCGTCGACTCGGTCGTCAACTCGGTCGGGGTCGTCGACTCGGTCGTCGACTCGGTCGGGGTCGTCGACTCGGTCGTCGACTCGGTCGTCATCGGGGTCGTAGACTCAGTCGTCGACTCGGTCGTCGACTCGGTCGGGGTCGTCGACTCGGTCGTCGACTTGGTCGGGGTCGTCGACTCGGTCGGGGTCGTCGACTCGGTCGGGGTCGTCGACTCGGTCGTCGACTCGGTTGTCGACTCGGTCGGGGTCGTCGACTCTGTCGGTATCGTCGACTCGGTCGTTGACTCGGTCGTCGACTCGGTCGGGGTCGTCGACTCGGTCGGGGTCATCGACTCGGTCATCGACTCGGTCATCGACTCGGTCGGGGTCGTCGACTCGGTCGGGGTCGTCGACTCGGTCGTCGACTCGGTCGTCGACTGGGTCGTCGTCTGGGTCGGGGTCGTCGTCGACTGGGTCGGGGTCGTCGTCGACTGGGTCGTCGACTGGGTCGTCGTCTGGGTCGTCTACTGGGTCGGGGTCGTCGTCGACTGGCTCGTCGACTGGGCCGTCGACTGGGTCGTCGACTGGGTCGTCGACTGGGTCGGGGTCGTCGACTCGGTCGGGGTCGTCGACTCGGTCGGGGTCGTCGACTCGGTCGTCGACTCGGTCGTCGACTCGGTCGGGGTCGTCGACTCGGTCGTCGACTCGGTCGTTGTCGTAGACTCGGTCGTGGACTCAGTCGGGGTCGTCGACTCGGTCGTCGACTCGGTCGGGGTCGTCGACTCGGTCGTCGACTCGGTCGTCGACTCGGTCGGGGTCGTCGACTCGGTCGTCAACTCGGTCGGGGTCGTCGACTCGGTCGGGGTCGTCGACTCGGTCGGGGTCGGGGTCGTCCACTCGGTCGGGGTCGTCGACTCGGTCGGGGTCGGGGTCGTCGACTCGGTCGGGGTCGGGATCGTCGACTCGGTCAGGGTCGGGGTCGTCGACTCGGTCGTCGACGGGGTCGTCGACTCGGTCGGGGTCGTCGACTCGGTCGTCGACTCGGTCGGGGTCGTCGACTCGGTCGTCGACTCGGTCGTCGACTCGGTCGGGGTCGTCGACTCGGTCGTCGACTCGGTCGTCGACTCGGTCGGGGTCGTCGACTCGGTCGGGGTCGTCGACTCGGTCGTCGACTCGGTCGGGTCGTCGACTCGGTCGGGGTCGTCGACTCGGTCGTCGACTCGGTCGTCGACTCGGTCGGGGTCGTCGACTCGGTCGTCGACTCGGTCGTCGACTCGGTCGGGTTTGTCTACTCGGTCGGGGTTGTCGACTCGGTCGTCGACTCGGTCGTCGACTGGGTCGTCGACTCGGTCGTCGACTCGGTCGGGGTCGTCGACTCGGTCGTCTACTCGGTCGGGGTCGTCGACTCGGTCGTAGACTCGGTCGTCGAGTCGGTCGGGGTCGTCGACTCGGTCGTCGACTCGGTCGGGGTCGTCGACTCGGTCGGGGTCGTCAACTCGGTCGGGGTCGTCGACTCGGTCGTCAACTCGGTCAGGGTCGTCGACTCGGTCGTCGACGGGGTCGTCGACTCGGTCAGGGTCGTCGACTCGGTCGTCGATTCGGTCGGGGTCGTCGACTCGGTCGGGGTCGTCGACTCGGTCGTCGACGCGGTCGGGGTCGTCGACTCGGTCGGGGTCGTCGACTCGGTCGTCGACTCGGTCGGGGTCGTCGACTCGGTCGGGGTCGTCGACTCGGTCGTCGACTCGGTCGGGGTCGTCGACTCGGTCGGGGTCGTCGACTCGGTCGTCGACTCAGTCGGGGTCGTCGACTCGGTCGGGGTCGTCGACTCGGTCGGGGTCGGGGTCGTCGACTCGGTCGGGGTCGTCGACTCGGTCGGGTTCGGGGTCGTCGACTCGGTCGGGGTCGTCGACTCGGTCGTAGACTCGGTCGTCGACTCGGTCGGGGTCGTCGACTCGGTCGTCGACTCGGTCGGGGTCGTCGACTCGGTCGGGGTCGTCAACTCGGTCGGGGTCGTCGACTCGGTCGTCGACTCGGTCAGGGTCGTCGACTCGGTCGTCGACGGGGTCGTCAACTCGGTCAGGGTCGTCGACTCGGTCGTCGATTCGGTCGGGGTCGTCGACTCGGTCGGTGTCGTCGACTCGGTCGTCGACTCGGTCGTCGTCGTCGACTCGGTCGTCGACTCGGTCGGGGTCGTCGACTCGGTCGTCGTCGTCGACTCGGTCGTCGACTCGGTCGTCAACTCGGTCGTCGTCGTCGACTCGGTCGTCGATTCGGTCGGGGTCGTCGACTCGGTCGGGGTCGTCGACTCGGTCGTCGACGCGGTCGGGGTCGTCGACTCGGTCGGGGTCGTCGACTCGGTCGTCGACTCGGTCGAGGTCGTCGACTCGGTCGGGGTCGTCGACTCGGTCGTCGACTCGGTCGGGGTCGTCGACTCGGTCGGGGTCGTCGACTCGGTCGTCGACTCGGTCGGGGTCATCGACTCGGTCGTCGACTCGGTCGGGGTCGTCGACTCGGTCGTCGACTCGGTCGTCGACTCGGTCCTGGTCGTCGACTCGGTCGTCGACACAGTCGTCGTCGGGGTCGTCGACTCGGTCGTCGACTCGGTCGTCGACTCGGTCAGGGTCGTCGACTCGGTCGTCGTCGGGGTCGTCGACTCGGTCGTCAACTCGGTCGGGGTCGTCGACTCGGTCGTCGACTCGGTCGGGGTCGTCGACTCGGTCGTCGACTCGGTCGTCATCGGGGTCGTAGACTCAGTCGTCGACTCGGTCGTCGACTCGGTCGGGGTCGTCGACTCGGTCGTCGACTTGGTCGGGGTCGTCGAGTCGGTCGGGGTCGTCGACTCGGTCGTCGACTCGGTTGTCGACTCGGTCGGGGTCGTCGACTCTGTCGGTGTCGTCGACTCGGTCGTTGACTCGGTCGTCGACTCGGTCGGGGTCGTCGACTCGGTCGGGGTCGTCGACTCGGTCATCGACTCGGTCATCGACTCGGTCGGGGTCGTCGACTCGGTCGGGGTCGTCGACTCGGTCGTCGACTCGGTCGTCGACTGGGTCGTCGACTGGGTCGGGGTCGTCGTCGACTGGGTCGGGGTCGTCGTCGACTGGGTCGTCGACTGGGTCGTCGTCTGGGTCGTCGACTGGGTCGGGGTCGTCGTCGACTGGCTCGTCGACTGGGCCGTCGACTGGGTCGTCGACTGGGTCGTCGACTGGGTCGGGGTCGTCGACTCGGTCGTCGACTCGGTCGTCGACTCGGTCGGGGTCGTCGACTCGGTCGTCGACTCGGTCGTTGTCGTAGACTCGGTCGTGGACTCAGTCGGGGTCGTCGACTCGGTCGTCGACTCGGTCGGGGTCGTCGACTCGGTCGTCGACTCGGTCGTCGACTCGGTCGGGGTCATCGACTCGGTCGTCAACTCGGTCGGGGTCGTCGACTCGGTCGGGGTCGTCGACTCGGTCGGGGTCGGGGTCGTCCACTCGGTCGGGGTCGTCGACTCGGTCGGGGTCGGGGTCGTCGACTCGGTCAGGGTCGGGGTCGTCGACTCGGTCGTCGACGGGGTCGTCGACTCGGTCGGGGTCGTCGACTCGGTCGTCGACTCGGTCGGGGTCGTCGACTCGGTCGTCGACTCGGTCGTCGACTCGGTCGGGGTCGTCGACTCGGTCGTCGACTCGGTCGTCGACTCGGTCGGGGTCATCGACTCGGTCGGGGTCGTCGACTCGGTCGTCGACTCGGTCGGGTCGTCGACTCGGTCGGGGTCGTCGACTCGGTCGTCGACTCGGTCGTCGACTCGGTCGGGGTCGTCGACTCGGTCGTCGACTCGGTCGTCGACTCGGTCGGGTTTGTCTACTCGGTCGGGGTTGTCGACTCGGTCGTCGACTGGGTCGTCGACTCGGTCGTCGACTCGGTCGTCGACTCGGTCGGGGTCGTCGACTCGGTCGTCTACTCGGCCGGGGTCGTCGACTCGGTCGTAGACTCGGTCGTCGACTCGGTCGTCGACTCGGTCCTGGTCGTCGACTCGGTCGTCGACTCGGTCGTCGTCGGGGTCGTCGACTCGGTCGTCGACTCGGTCGTCGACTCGGTCAGGGTCGTCGACTCGGTCGTCGTCGGGGTCGTCGACTCGGTCGTCAACTCGGTCGGGGTCGTCGACTCGGTCGTCGACTCGGTCGGGGTCGTCGACTCGGTCGTCGACTCGGTCGTCATCGGGGTCGTAGACTCAGTCGTCGACTCGGTCGTCGACTCGGTCGGGGTCGTCGACTCGGTCGTCGACTTGGTCGGGGTCGTCGACTCGGTCGGGGTCGTCGACTCGGTCGGGGTCGTCGACTCGGTCGTCGACTCGGTTGTCGACTCGGTCGGGGTCGTCGACTCTGTCGGTGTCGTCGACTCGGTCGTTGACTCGGTCGTCGACTCGGTCGGGGTCGTCGACTCGGTCGGGGTCGTCGACTCGGTCATCGACTCGGTCATCGACTCGGTCGGGGTCGTCGACTCGGTCGGGGTCGTCGACTCGGTCGTCGACTCGGTCGTCGACTGGGTCGTCGACTGGGTCGGGGTCGTCGTCGACTGGGTCGGGGTCGTCGTCGACTGGCTCGTCGACTGGGCCGTCGACTGGGTCGTCGACTGGGTCGTCGACTGGGTCGGGGTCGTCGACTCGGTCGGGGTCGTCGACTCGGTCGGGGTCGTCGACTCGGTCGGGGTCGGGGTCGTCGACTCGGTCGGGGTCGGGGTCGTCGACTCGGTCGTCGACTCGGTCGTCGACTCGGTCGGGGTCATCGACTCGGTCGGGGTCGTCGACTCGGTCGTCGACTCGGTCGGGTCGTCGACTCGGTCGGGGTCGTCGACTCGGTCGTCGACTCGGTCGTCGACTCGGTCGGGGTCGTCGACTCGGTCGGGGTCGTCGACTCGGTCGTCGACTCGGTCGTCGACTCGGTCGGGTTTGTCGACTCGGTCGGGGTTGTCGACTCGGTCGTCGACCGGGTCGTCGACTCGGTCGTCGACTCGGTCGTCGACTCGGTCGGGGTCGTCGACTCGGTCGTCGACTCGGTCGGGGTCGTCGACTCGGTCGTAGACTCGGTCGTCGACTCGGTCGGGGTCGTCGACTCGGTCGTCGACTCGGTCGGGGTCGTCGACTCGGTCGGGGTCGTCAACTCGGTGGGGGTCGTCGACTCGGTCGTCGACTCGGTCAGGGTCGTCGACTCGGTCGTCGACGGGGTCGTCGACTCGGTCAGGGTCGTCGACTCGGTCGTCGATTCGGTCGGGGTCGTCGACTCGGTCGGGGTCGTCGACTCGGTCGTCCACGCGGTCGGGGTCGTCGACTCGGTCGGGGTCGTCGACTCGGTCGTCGACTCGGTCGGGGTCGTCGACTCGGTCGGGGTCGTCAACTCGGTCGTCGACTCGGTCGGGGTCGTCGACTCGTTCGGGGTCAGGGTCGTCGACTCGGTCGGGGTCGTCGACTCGGTCGCGGTCGTCGACTCGGTCGGGGTCGGGGTCGTCGACTCGGTCGGGGTCGTCGACTCGGTCGTAGACTCGGTCGTCGACTCGGTCGGGGTCGTCGACTCGGTCGTCGACTCGGTCGGGGTCGTCGACTCGGTCGGGGTCGTCGACTCGGTCGGGGTCGTCGACTCGGTCGTCGACTCGGTCAGGGTCGTCGACTCGGTCGTCGACGGGGTCGTCGACTCGGTCAGGGTCGTCGACTCGGTCGTCGATTCGGTCGGGGTCGTCGACTCGTTCGTCGACGCGGTCGGGGTCGTCGACTCGGTCGGGGTCGTCGACTCGGTCGTCGACTCGGTCGAGGTCGTCGACTCGGTCGGGGTCGTCGACTCGGTCGTCGACTCGGTCGGGGTCGTCGACTCGGTCGGGGTCGTCGACTCGGTCGTCGACTCGGTCGGGGTCATCGACTCGGTCGTCGACTCGGTCGGGGTCGTCGACTCGGTCGTCGACTCGGTCGTCGACTCGGTCCTGGTCGTCGACTCGGTCGTCGACTCGGTCGTCGTCGGGGTCGTCGACTCGGTCGTCGACTCGGTCGTCGACTCGGTCAGGGTCGTCGACTCGGTCGTCGTCGGGGTCGTCGACTCGGTCGTCAACTCGGTCGGGGTCGTCGACTCGGTCGTCGACTCGGTCGGGGTCGTCGACTCGGTCGTCGACTCGGTCGTCATCGGGGTCGTAGACTCAGTCGTCGACTCGGTCGTCGACTCGGTCGGGGTCGTCGACTCGGTCGTCGACTTGGTCGGGGTCGTCGACTCGGTCGGGGTCGTCGACTCGGTCGGGGTCGTCGACTCGGTCGTCGACTCGGTTGTCGACTCGGTCGGGGTCGTCGACTCTGTCGGTATCGTCGACTCGGTCGTTGACTCGGTCGTCGACTCGGTCGGGGTCGTCGACTCGGTCGGGGTCATCGACTCGGTCATCGACTCGGTCATCGACTCGGTCGGGGTCGTCGACTCGGTCGGGGTCGTCGACTCGGTCGTCGACTCGGTCGTCGACTGGGTCGTCGACTGGGTCGGGGTCGTCGTCGACTGGGTCGGGGTCGTCGTCGACTGGGTCGTCGACTGGGTCGTCGTCTGGGTCGTCTACTGGGTCGGGGTCGTCGTCGACTGGCTCGTCGACTGGGCCGTCGACTGGGTCGTCGACTGGGTCGTCGACTGGGTCGGGGTCGTCGACTCGGTCGGGGTCGTCGACTCGGTCGGGGTCGTCGACTCGGTCGTCGACTCGGTCGTCGACTCGGTCGGGGTCGTCGACTCGGTCGTCGACTCGGTCGTTGTCGTAGACTCGGTCGTGGACTCAGTCGGGGTCGTCGACTCGGTCGTCGACTCGGTCGGGGTCGTCGACTCGGTCGTCGACTCGGTCGTCGACTCGGTCGGGGTCGTCGACTCGGTCGTCAACTCGGTCGGGGTCGTCGACTCGGTCGGGGTCGTCGACTCGGTCGGGGTCGGGGTCGTCCACTCGGTCGGGGTCGTCGACTCGGTCGGGGTCGGGGTCGTCGACTCGGTCGGGGTCGGGATCGTCGACTCGGTCAGGGTCGGGGTCGTCGACTCGGTCGTCGACGGGGTCGTCGACTCGGTCGGGGTCGTCGACTCGGTCGTCGACTCGGTCGGGGTCGTCGACTCGGTCGTCGACTCGGTCGTCGACTCGGTCGGGGTCGTCGACTCGGTCGTCGACTCGGTCGTCGACTCGGTCGGGGTCGTCGACTCGGTCGGGGTCGTCGACTCGGTCGTCGACTCGGTCGGGTCGTCGACTCGGTCGGGGTCGTCGACTCGGTCGTCGACTCGGTCGTCGACTCGGTCGGGGTCGTCGACTCGGTCGTCGACTCGGTCGTCGACTCGGTCGGGTTTGTCTACTCGGTCGGGGTTGTCGACTCGGTCGTCGACTCGGTCGTCGACTGGGTCGTCGACTCGGTCGTCGACTCGGTCGGGGTCGTCGACTCGGTCGTCTACTCGGTCGGGGTCGTCGACTCGGTCGTAGACTCGGTCGTCGAGTCGGTCGGGGTCGTCGACTCGGTCGTCGACTCGGTCGGGGTCGTCGACTCGGTCGGGGTCGTCAACTCGGTCGGGGTCGTCGACTCGGTCGTCAACTCGGTCAGGGTCGTCGACTCGGTCGTCGACGGGGTCGTCGACTCGGTCAGGGTCGTCGACTCGGTCGTCGATTCGGTCGGGGTCGTCGACTCGGTCGGGGTCGTCGACTCGGTCGTCGACGCGGTCGGGGTCGTCGACTCGGTCGGGGTCGTCGACTCGGTCGTCGACTCGGTCGGGGTCGTCGACTCGGTCGGGGTCGTCGACTCGGTCGTCGACTCGGTCGGGGTCGTCGACTCGGTCGGGGTCGTCGACTCGGTCGTCGACTCAGTCGGGGTCGTCGACTCGGTCGGGGTCGTCGACTCGGTCGGGGTCGGGGTCGTCGACTCGGTCGGGGTCGTCGACTCGGTCGGGTTCGGGGTCGTCGACTCGGTCGGGGTCGTCGACTCGGTCGTAGACTCGGTCGTCGACTCGGTCGGGGTCGTCGACTCGGTCGTCGACTCGGTCGGGGTCGTCGACTCGGTCGGGGTCGTCAACTCGGTCGGGGTCGTCGACTCGGTCGTCGACTCGGTCAGGGTCGTCGACTCGGTCGTCGACGGGGTCGTCAACTCGGTCAGGGTCGTCGACTCGGTCGTCGATTCGGTCGGGGTCGTCGACTCGGTCGGTGTCGTCGACTCGGTCGTCGACTCGGTCGTCGTCGTCGACTCGGTCGTCGACTCGGTCGGGGTCGTCGACTCGGTCGTCGTCGTCGACTCGGTCGTCGACTCGGTCGTCAACTCGGTCGTCGTCGTCGACTCGGTCGTCGATTCGGTCGGGGTCGTCGACTCGGTCGGGGTCGTCGACTCGGTCGTCGACGCGGTCGGGGTCGTCGACTCGGTCGGGGTCGTCGACTCGGTCGTCGACTCGGTCGAGGTCGTCGACTCGGTCGGGGTCGTCGACTCGGTCGTCGACTCGGTCGGGGTCGTCGACTCGGTCGGGGTCGTCGACTCGGTCGTCGACTCGGTCGGGGTCATCGACTCGGTCGTCGACTCGGTCGGGGTCGTCGACTCGGTCGTCGACTCGGTCGTCGACTCGGTCCTGGTCGTCGACTCGGTCGTCGACACAGTCGTCGTCGGGGTCGTCGACTCGGTCGTCGACTCGGTCGTCGACTCGGTCAGGGTCGTCGACTCGGTCGTCGTCGGGGTCGTCGACTCGGTCGTCAACTCGGTCGGGGTCGTCGACTCGGTCGTCGACTCGGTCGGGGTCGTCGACTCGGTCGTCGACTCGGTCGTCATCGGGGTCGTAGACTCAGTCGTCGACTCGGTCGTCGACTCGGTCGGGGTCGTCGACTCGGTCGTCGACTTGGTCGGGGTCGTCGAGTCGGTCGGGGTCGTCGACTCGGTCGTCGACTCGGTTGTCGACTCGGTCGGGGTCGTCGACTCTGTCGGTGTCGTCGACTCGGTCGTTGACTCGGTCGTCGACTCGGTCGGGGTCGTCGACTCGGTCGGGGTCGTCGACTCGGTCATCGACTCGGTCATCGACTCGGTCGGGGTCGTCGACTCGGTCGGGGTCGTCGACTCGGTCGTCGACTCGGTCGTCGACTGGGTCGTCGACTGGGTCGGGGTCGTCGTCGACTGGGTCGGGGTCGTCGTCGACTGGGTCGTCGACTGGGTCGTCGTCTGGGTCGTCGACTGGGTCGGGGTCGTCGTCGACTGGCTCGTCGACTGGGCCGTCGACTGGGTCGTCGACTGGGTCGTCGACTGGGTCGGGGTCGTCGACTCGGTCGTCGACTCGGTCGTCGACTCGGTCGGGGTCGTCGACTCGGTCGTCGACTCGGTCGTTGTCGTAGACTCGGTCGTGGACTCAGTCGGGGTCGTCGACTCGGTCGTCGACTCGGTCGGGGTCGTCGACTCGGTCGTCGACTCGGTCGTCGACTCGGTCGGGGTCATCGACTCGGTCGTCAACTCGGTCGGGGTCGTCGACTCGGTCGGGGTCGTCGACTCGGTCGGGGTCGGGGTCGTCCACTCGGTCGGGGTCGTCGACTCGGTCGGGGTCGGGGTCGTCGACTCGGTCAGGGTCGGGGTCGTCGACTCGGTCGTCGACGGGGTCGTCGACTCGGTCGGGGTCGTCGACTCGGTCGTCGACTCGGTCGGGGTCGTCGACTCGGTCGTCGACTCGGTCGTCGACTCGGTCGGGGTCGTCGACTCGGTCGTCGACTCGGTCGTCGACTCGGTCGGGGTCATCGACTCGGTCGGGGTCGTCGACTCGGTCGTCGACTCGGTCGGGTCGTCGACTCGGTCGGGGTCGTCGACTCGGTCGTCGACTCGGTCGTCGACTCGGTCGGGGTCGTCGACTCGGTCGTCGACTCGGTCGTCGACTCGGTCGGGTTTGTCTACTCGGTCGGGGTTGTCGACTCGGTCGTCGACTGGGTCGTCGACTCGGTCGTCGACTCGGTCGTCGACTCGGTCGGGGTCGTCGACTCGGTCGTCTACTCGGCCGGGGTCGTCGACTCGGTCGTAGACTCGGTCGTCGACTCGGTCGTCGACTCGGTCCTGGTCGTCGACTCGGTCGTCGACTCGGTCGTCGTCGGGGTCGTCGACTCGGTCGTCGACTCGGTCGTCGACTCGGTCAGGGTCGTCGACTCGGTCGTCGTCGGGGTCGTCGACTCGGTCGTCAACTCGGTCGGGGTCGTCGACTCGGTCGTCGACTCGGTCGGGGTCGTCGACTCGGTCGTCGACTCGGTCGTCATCGGGGTCGTAGACTCAGTCGTCGACTCGGTCGTCGACTCGGTCGGGGTCGTCGACTCGGTCGTCGACTTGGTCGGGGTCGTCGACTCGGTCGGGGTCGTCGACTCGGTCGGGGTCGTCGACTCGGTCGTCGACTCGGTTGTCGACTCGGTCGGGGTCGTCGACTCTGTCGGTGTCGTCGACTCGGTCGTCGACTCGGTCGGGGTCGTCGACTCGGTCGGGGTCATCGACTCGGTCATCGACTCGGTCATCGACTCGGTCGGGGTCGTCGACTCGGTCGTCGACTCGGTCGTCGACTGGGTCGTCGACTGGGTCGGGGTCGTCGTCGACTGGGTCGGGGTCGTCGTCGACTGGGTCGTCGACTGGGTCGTCGTCTGGGTCGTCTACTGGGTCGGGGTCGTCGTCGACTGGCTCGTCGACTGGGCCGTCGACTGGGTCGTCGACTGGGTCGTCGACTGGGTCGGGGTCGTCGACTCGGTCGGGGTCGTCGACTCGGTCGGGGTCGTCGACTCGGTCGTCGACTCGGTCGTCGACTCGGTCGGGGTCGTCGACTCGGTCGTCAACTCGGTCGTTGTCGTAGACTCGGTCGTGGACTCAGTCGGGGTCGTCGACTCGGTCGTCGACTCGGTCGGGGTCGTCGACTCGGTCGTCGACTCGGTCGGGGTCGTCGACTCGGTCGTCAACTCGGTCGGGGTCGTCGACTCGGTCGGGGTCGTCGACTCGGTCGGGGTCGGGGTCGTCCACTCGGTCGGGGTCGTCGACTCGGTCGGGGTCGGGGTCGTCGACTCGGTCAGGGTCGGGGTCGTCGACTCGGTCGTCGACGGGGTCGTCGACTCGGTCGGGGTCGTCGACTCGGTCGTCGACTCGGTCGGGGTCGTCGACTCGGTCGTCGACTCGGTCGTCGACTCGGTCGGGGTCGTCGACTCGGTCGTCGACTCGGTCGTCGACTCGGTCGGGGTCATCGACTCGGTCGGGGTCGTCGACTCGGTCGTCGACTCGGTCGGGTCGTCGACTCGGTCGGGGTCGTCGACTCGGTCGTCGACTCGGTCGTCGACTCGGTCGGGGTCGTCGACTCGGTCGTCGACTCGGTCGTCGACTCGGTCGTCGACTCGGTCGTCGACTCGGTCGGGGTCGTCGACTCGGTCGTCGACTCGGTCGGGGTCGTCGACTCGGTCGTAGACTCGGTCGTCGAGTCGGTCGGGGTCGTCGACTCGGTCGTCGACTCGGTCGGGGTCGTCGACTCGGTCGGGGTCGTCAACTCGGTCGGGGTCGTCGACTCGGTCGTCGACTCGGTCAGGGTCGTCGACTCGGTCGTCGACGGGGTTGTCGACTCGGTCAGGGTCGTCGACTCGGTCGTCGATTCGGTCGGGGTCGTCGACTCGGTCGGGGTCGTCGACTCGGTCGTCGACGCGGTCGGGGTCGTCGACTCGGTCGGGGTCGTCGACTCGGTCGTCGACTCGGTCGGGGTCGTCGACTCGGTCGGGGTCGTCGACTCGGTCGTCGACTCGGTCGGGGTCGTCGACTCGGTCGGGGTCGTCAACTCGGTCGTCGACTCAGTCGGGGTCGTCGACTCGGTCGGGGTCGTCGACTCGGTCGGGGTCGGGGTCGTCGACTCGGTCGGGGTCGTCGACTCGGTCGGGTTCGTGGTCGTCGACTCGGTCGGGGTCGTCGACTCGGTCGTAGACTCGGTCGTCGACTCGGTCGGGGTCGTCGACTCGGTCGTCGACTCGGTCGGGGTCGTCGACTCGGTCGGGGTCGTCAACTCGGTCGGGGTCGTCGACTCGGTCGTCGACTCGGTCAGGGTCGTCGATTCGGTCGTCGACGGGGTCGTCAACTCGGTCAGGGTCGTCGACTCGGTCGTCGATTCGGTCGGGGTCGTCGACTCGGTCGGTGTCGTCGACTCGGTCGTCGACTCGGTCGGGGTCGTCGACTCGGTCGTCGACTCGGTCGGGGTCGTCGACTCGGTCGTCGTCGTCGACTCGGTCGTCGACTCGGTCGTCAACTCGGTCGTCGTCGTCGACTCGGTCGTCGATTCGGTCGGGGTCGTCGACTCGGTCGGGGTCGTCGACTCGGTCGTCGACGCGGTCGGGGTCGTCGACTCGGTCGGGGTCGTCGACTCGGTCGTCGACTCGGTCGAGGTCGTCGACTCGGTCGGGGTCGTCGACTCGGTCGTCGACTCGGTCGGGGTCGTCGACTCGGTCGGGGTCGTCGACTCGGTCGTCGACTCGGTCGGGGTCATCGACTCGGTCGTCGACTCGGTCGGGGTCGTCGACTCGGTCGTCGACTCGGTCGTCGACTCGGTCCTGGTCGTCGACTCGGTCGTCGACTCGGTCGTCGTCGGGGTCGTCGACTCGGTCGTCGACTCGGTCGTCGACTCGGTCAGGGTCGTCGACTCGGTCGTCGTCGGGGTCGTCGACTCGGTCGTCAACTCGGTCGGGGTCGTCGACTCGGTCGTCGACTCGGTCGGGGTCGTCGACTCGGTCGTCGACTCGGTCGTCATCGGGGTCGTAGACTCAGTCGTCGACTCGGTCGTCGACTCGGTCGGGGTCGTCGACTCGGTCGTCGACTTGGTCGGGGTCGTCGACTCGGTCGTCATCGGGGTCGTAGACTCAGTCGTCGACTCGGTCGTCGACTCGGTCGGGGTCGTCGACTCGGTCGTCGACTTGGTCGGGGTCGTCGACTCGGTCGGGGTCGTCGACTCGGTCGTCGACTCGGTTGTCGACTCGGTCGGGGTCGTCGACTCTGTCGGTGTCGTCGACTCGGTCGTTGACTCGGTCGTCGACTCGGTCGGGGTCGTCGACTCGGTCGGGGTCGTCGACTCGGTCATCGACTCGGTCATCGACTCGGTCGGGGTCGTCGACTCGGTCGGGGTCGTCGACTCGGTCGTCGACTCGGTCGTCGACTGGGTCGTCGACTGGGTCGGGGTCGTCGTCGACTGGGTCGGGGTCGTCGTCGACTGGGTCGTCGACTGGGTCGTCGTCTGGGTCGTCGACTGGGTCGGGGTCGTCGACTCGGTCGGGGTCGTCGACTCGGTCGGGGTCGTCGACTCGGTCGTCGACTCGGTCGTCGACTCGGTCGGGGTCGTCGACTCGGTCGTCGACTCGGTCGTTGTCGTAGACTCGGTCGTGGACTCACTCGGGGTCGTCGACTCGGTCGTCGACTCGGTCGGGGTCGTCGACTCGGTCGTCGACTCGGTCGTCGACTCGGTCGGGGTCGTCGACTCGGTCGTCAACTCGGTCGGGGTCGTCGACTCGGTCGGGGTCGTCGACTCGGTCGGGGTCGGGGTCGTCCACTCGGTCGGGGTCGTCGACTCGGTCGGGGTCGGGGTCGTCGACTCGGTCAGGGTCGGGGTCGTCGACTCGGTCGTCGACGGGGTCGTCGACTCGGTCGGGGTCGTCGACTCGGTCGTCGACTCGGTCGGGGTCGTCGACTCGGTCGTCGACTCGGTCGTCGACTCGGTCGGGGTCGTCGACTCGGTCGTCGACTCGGTCGTCGACTCGGTCGGGGTCATCGACTCGGTCGGGGTCGTCGACTCGGTCGTCGACTCGGTCGTCGACTCGGTCGGGTCGTCGACTCGGTCGGGGTCGTCGACTCGGTCGTCGACTCGGTCGTCGACTCGGTCGGGGTCGTCGACTCGGTCATCGACTCGGTCGTCGACTCGGTCGGGTTTGTCTACTCGGTCGGGGTTGTCGACTCGGTCGTCGACTGGGTCGTCGACTCGGTCGTCGACTCGGTCGTCGACTCGGTCGGGGTCGTCGACTCCGTCGTCTACTCGGTCGGGGTCGTCGACTCGGTCGTAGACTCGGTCGTCGACTCGGTCGGGGTCGTCGACTCGGTCGTCGACTCGGTCGGGGTCGTCGACTCGGTCGGGGTCGTCAACTCGGTCGGGGTCGTCGACTCGGTCGTCGACTCGGTCAGGGTCGTCGACTCGGTCGTCGACGGGGTCGTCGACTCGGTCAGGGTCGTCGACTCGGTCGTCGATTCGGTCGGGGTCGTCGACTCGGTCGGGGTCGTCGACTCGGTCGTCGACGCGGTCGGGGTCGTCGACTCGGTCGGGGTCGTCGACTCAGTCGTCGACTCGGTCGGGGTCGTCGACTCGGTCGGGGTCGTCGACTCGGTCGTCGACTCGGTCGGGGTCGTCGACTCGGTCGGGGTCGTCAACTCGGTCGTCGACTCAGTCGGGGTCGTCGACTCGGTCGGGGTCGTCGACTCGGTCGGGGTCGGGGTCGTCGACTCGGTCGGGGTCGTCGACTCGGTCGGGTTCGGGGTCGTCGACTCGGTCGGGGTCGTCGACTCGGTCGTAGACTCGGTCGTCGACTCGGTCGGGGTCGTCGACTCGGTCGTCAACTCGGTCGGGGTCGTCGACTCGGTCGGGGTCGTCGACTCGGTCGGGGTCGGGGTCGTCCACTCGGTCGGGGTCGTCGACTCGGTCGCGGTCGGGGTCGTCGACTCGGTCGGGGTCGGGATCGTCGACTCGGTCAGGGTCGGGGTCGTCGACTCGGTCGTCGACGGGGTCGTCGACTAGGTCGGGGTCGTCGACTCGGTCGTCGACTCGGTCGGGGTCGTCGACTCGGTCGTCGACTCGGTCGTCGACTCGGTCGGGGTCGTCGACTCGGTCGTCGACTCGGTCGTCGACTCGGTCGGGGTCGTCGACTCGGTCGGGGTCGTCGACTCGGTCGTCGACTCGGTCGGGTCGTCGACTCGGTCGGGGTCGTCGACTCGGTCGTCGACTCGGTCGTCGACTCGGTCGGGGTCGTCGACTCGGTCGTCGACTCGGTCGTCGACTCGGTCGGGTTTGTCTACTCGGTCGGGGTTGTCGACTCGGTCGTCGACTCGGTCGTCGACTGGGTCGTCGACTCGGTCGTCGACTCGGTCGGGGTCGTCGACTCGGTCGTCTACTCGGTCGGGGTCGTCGACTCGGTCGTAGACTCGGTCGTCGAGTCGGTCGGGGTCGTCGACTCGGTCGTCGACTCGGTCGGGGTCGTCGACTCGGTCGGGGTCGTCAACTCGGTCGGGGTCGTCGACTCGGTCGTCAACTCGGTCAGGGTCGTCGACTCGGTCGTCGACGGGGTCGTCGACTCGGTCAGGGTCGTCGACTCGGTCGTCGATTCGGTCGGGGTCGTCGACTCGGTCGGGGTCGTCGACTCGGTCGTCGACGCGGTCGGGGTCGTCGACTCGGTCGGGGTCGTCGACTCGGTCGTCGACTCGGTCGGGGTCGTCGACTCGGTCGGGGTCGTCGACTCGGTCGTCGACTCGGTCGGGGTCGTCGACTCGGTCGGGGTCGTCAACTCGGTCGTCGACTCAGTCGGGGTCGTCGACTCGGTCGGGGTCGTCGACTCGGTCGGGGTCGGGGTCGTCGACTCGGTCGGGGTCGTCGACTCGGTCGGGTTCGGGGTCGTCGACTCGGTCGGGGTCGTCGACTCGGTCGTAGACTCGGTCGTCGACTCGGTCGGGGTCGTCGACTCGGTCGTCGACTCGGTCGGGGTCGTCGACTCGGTCGGGGTCGTCAACTCGGTCGGGGTCGTCGACTCGGTCGTCGACTCGGTCAGGGTCGTCGACTCGGTCGTCGACGGGGTCGTCAACTCGGTCAGGGTCGTCGACTCGGTCGTCGATTCGGTCGGGGTCGTCGACTCGGTCGGTGTCGTCGACTCGGTCGTCGACTCGGTCGTCGTCGTCGACTCGGTCGTCGACTCGGTCGGGGTCGTCGACTCGGTCGTCGTCGTCGACTCGGTCGTCGACTCGGTCGTCAACTCGGTCGTCGTCGTCGACTCGGTCGTCGATTCGGTCGGGGTCGTCGACTCGGTCGGGGTCGTCGACTCGGTCGTCGACGCGGTCGGGGTCGTCGACTCGGTCGGGGTCGTCGACTCGGTCGTCGACTCGGTCGAGGTCGTCGACTCGGTCGGGGTCGTCGACTCGGTCGTCGACTCGGTCGGGGTCGTCGACTCGGTCGGGGTCGTCGACTCGGTCGTCGACTCGGTCGGGGTCATCGACTCGGTCGTCGACTCGGTCGGGGTCGTCGACTCGGTCGTCGACTCGGTCGTCGACTCGGTCCTGGTCGTCGACTCGGTCGTCGACTCGGTCGTCGTCGGGGTCGTCGACTCGGTCGTCGACTCGGTCGTCGACTCGGTCAGGGTCGTCGACTCGGTCGTCGTCGGGGTCGTCGACTCGGTCGTCAACTCGGTCGGGGTCGTCGACTCGGTCGTCGACTCGGTCGGGGTCGTCGACTCGGTCGTCGACTCGGTCGTCATCGGGGTCGTAGACTCAGTCGTCGACTCGGTCGTCGACTCGGTCGGGGTCGTCGACTCGGTCGTCGACTTGGTCGGGGTCGTCGACTCGGTCGGGGTCGTCGACTCGGTCGTCGACTCGGTTGTCGACTCGGTCGGGGTCGTCGACTCTGTCGGTGTCGTCGACTCGGTCGTTGACTCGGTCGTCGACTCGGTCGGGGTCGTCGACTCGGTCGGGGTCGTCGACTCGGTCATCGACTCGGTCATCGACTCGGTCGGGGTCGTCGACTCGGTCGGGGTCGTCGACTCGGTCGTCGACTCGGTCGTCGACTGGGTCGTCGACTGGGTCGGGGTCGTCGTCGACTGGGTCGGGGTCGTCGTCGACTGGGTCGTCGACTGGGTCGTCGTCTGGGTCGTCGACTGGGTCGGGGTCGTCGTCGACTGGCTCGTCGACTGGGCCGTCGACTGGGTCGTCGACTGGGTCGTCGACTGGGTCGGGGTCGTCGACTCGGTCGGGGTCGTCGACTCGGTCGGGGTCGTCGACTCGGTCGTCGACTCGGTCGTTGTCGTAGACTCGGTCGTGGACTCAGTCGGGGTCGTCGACTCGGTCGTCGACTCGGTCGGGGTCGTCGACTCGGTCGTCGACTCGGTCGTCGACTCGGTCGGGGTCGTCGACTCGGTCGTCAACTCGGTCGGGGTCGTCGACTCGGTCGGGGTCGTCGACTCGGTCGGGGTCGGGGTCGTCCACTCGGTCGGGGTCGTCGACTCGGTCGGGGTCAGGGTCGTCGACTCGGTCAGGGTCGGGGTCGTCGACTCGGTCGTCGACGGGGTCGTCGACTCGGTCGGGGTCGTCGACTCGGTCGTCGACTCGGTCGGGGTCGTCGACTCGGTCGTCGACTCGGTCGTCGACTCGGTCGGGGTCGTCGACTCGGTCGTCGACTCGGTCGTCGACTCGGTCGGGGTCATCGACTCGGTCGGGGTCGTCGACTCGGTCGTCGACTCGGTCGGGTCGTCGACTCGGTCGGAGTCGTCGACTCGGTCGTCGACTCGGTCGTCGACTCGGTCGGGGTCGTCGACTCGGTCGTCGACTCGGTCGTCGACTCGGTCGGGTTTGTCTACTCGGTCGGGGTTGTCGACTCGGTCGTCGACTGGGTCGTCGACTCGGTCGTCGACTCGGTCGTCGACTCGGTCGGGGTCGTCGACTCGGTCGTCTACTCGGCCGGGGTCGTCGACTCGGTCGTAGACTCGGTCGTCGACTCGGTCGTCGACTCGGTCCTGGTCGTCGACTCGGTCGTCGACTCGGTCGTCGTCGGGGTCGTCGACTCGGTCGTCGACTCGGTCGTCGACTCGGTCAGGGTCGTCGACTCGGTCGTCGTCGGGGTCGTCGACTCGGTCGTCAACTCGGTCGGGGTCGTCGACTCGGTCGTCGACTCGGTCGGGGTCGTCGACTCGGTCGTCGACTCGGTCGTCATCGGGGTCGTAGACTCAGTCGTCGACTCGGTCGTCGACTCGGTCGGGGTCGTCGACTCGGTCGTCGACTTGGTCGGGGTCGTCGACTCGGTCGGGGTCGTCGACTCGGTCGGGGTCGTCGACTCGGTCGGGGTCGTCGACTCGGTCGTCGACTCGGTTGTCGACTCGGTCGGGGTCGTCGACTCTGTCGGTGTCGTCGACTCGGTCGTCGACTCGGTCGTCGACTCGGTCGGGGTCGTCGACTCGGTCGGGGTCATCGACTCGGTCATCGACTCGGTCATCGACTCGGTCGGGGTCGTCGACTCGGTCGGGGTCGTCGACTCGGTCGTCGACTCGGTCGTCGACTGGGTCGTCGACTGGGTCGGGGACGTCGTCGACTGGGTCGGGGTCGTCGTCGAATGGGTCGTCGACTGGGTCGTCGTCTGGGTCGTCTACTGGGTCGGGGTCGTCGTCGACTGGCTCGTCGACTGGGCCGTCGACTGGGTCGTCGACTGGGTCGTCGACTGGGTCGGGGTCGTCGACTCGGTCGGGGTCGTCGACTCGGTCGGGGTCGTCGACTCGGTCGTCGACTCGGTCGTCGACTCGGTCGGGGTCGTCGACTCGGTCGTCGACTCGGTCGTTGTCGTAGACTCGGTCGTGGACTCAGTCGGGGTCGTCGACTCGGTCGTCGACTCGGTCGGGGTCGTCGACTCGGTCGTCGACTCGGTCGGGGTCGTCGACTCGGTCGTCAACTCGGTCGGGGTCGTCGACTCGGTCGGGGTCGTCGACTCGGTCGGGGTCGGGGTCGTCCACTCGGTCGGGGTCGTCGACTCGGTCGGGGTCGGGGTCGTCGACTCGGTCAGGGTCGGGGTCGTCGACTCGGTCGTCGACGGGGTCGTCGACTCGGTCGGGGTCGTCGACTCGGTCGTCGACTCGGTCGGGGTCGTCGACTCGGTCGTCGACTCGGTCGTCGACTCGGTCGGGGTCGTCGACTCGGTCGTCGACTCGGTCGTCGACTCGGTCGGGGTCATCGACTCGGTCGGGGTCGTCGACTCGGTCGTCGACTCGGTCGGGTCGTCGACTCGGTCGGGGTCGTCGACTCGGTCGTCGACTCGGTCGTCGACTCGGTCGGGGTCGTCGACTCGGTCGTCGACTCGGTCGTCGACTCGGTCGGGTTTGTCTACTCGGTCGGGGTTGTCGACTCGGTCGTCGACTGGGTCGTCGACTCGGTCGTAGACTCGGTCGTCGAGTCGGTCGGGGTCGTCGACTCGGTCGTCGAGTCGGTCGGGGTCGTCGACTCGGTCGTAGACTCGGTCGTCGAGTCGGTCGGGGTCGTCGACTCGGTCGTCGACTCGGTCGGGGTCGTCGACTCGGTCGGGGTCGTCAACTCGGTCGGGGTCGTCGACTCGGTCGTCGACTCGGTCAGGGTCGTCGACTCGGTCGTCGACGGGGTTGTCGACTCGGTCAGGGTCGTCGACTCGGTCGTCGATTCGGTCGGGGTCGTCGACTCGGTCGGGGTCGTCGACTCGGTCGTCGACGCGGTCGGGGTCGTCGACTCGGTCGGGGTCGTCGACTCGGTCGTCGACTCGGTCGGGGTCGTCGACTCGGTCGGGGTCGTCGACTCGGTCGTCGACTCGGTCGGGGTCGTCGACTCGGTCGGGGTCGTCAACTCGGTCGTCGACTCAGTCGGGGTCGTCGACTCGGTCGGGGTCGTCGACTCGGTCGGGGTCGGGGTCGTCGACTCGGTCGGGGTCGTCGACTCGGTCGGGTTCGTGGTCGTCAACTCGGTCGGGGTCGTCGACTCGGTCGTAGACTCGGTCGTCGACTCGGTCGGGGTCGTCGACTCGGTCGTCGACTCGGTCGGGGTCGTCGACTCGGTCGGGGTCGTCAACTCGGTCGGGGTCGTCGACTCGGTCGTCGACTCGGTCAGGGTCGTCGATTCGGTCGTCGACGGGGTCGTCAACTCGGTCAGGGTCGTCGACTCGGTCGTCGATTCGGTCGGGGTCGTCGACTCGGTCGGTGTCGTCGACTCGGTCGTCGACTCGGTCGGGGTCGTCGACTCGGTCGTCGACTCGGTCGGGGTCGTCGACTCGGTCGTCGTCGTCGACTCGGTCGTCGACTCGGTCGTCAACTCGGTCGTCGTCGTCGACTCGGTCGTCGATTCGGTCGGGGTCGTCGACTCGGTCGGGGTCGTCGACTCGGTCGTCGACGCGGTCGGGGTCGTCGACTCGGTCGGGGTCGTCGACTCGGTCGTCGACTCGGTCGAGGTCGTCGACTCGGTCGGGGTCGTCGACTCGGTCGTCGACTCGGTCGGGGTCGTCGACTCGGTCGGGGTCGTCGACTCGGTCGTCGACTCGGTCGGGGTCATCGACTCGGTCGTCGACTCGGTCGGGGTCGTCGACTCGGTCGTCGACTCGGTCGTCGACTCGGTCCTGGTCGTCGACTCGGTCGTCGACTCGGTCGTCGTCGGGGTCGTCGACTCGGTCGTCGACTCGGTCGTCGACTCGGTCAGGGTCGTCGACTCGGTCGTCGTCGGGGTCGTCGACTCGGTCGTCAACTCGGTCGGGGTCGTCGACTCGGTCGTCGACTCGGTCGGGGTCGTCGACTCGGTCGTCGACTCGGTCGTCATCGGGGTCGTAGACTCAGTCGTCGACTCGGTCGTCGACTCGGTCGGGGTCGTCGACTCGGTCGTCGACTTGGTCGGGGTCGTCGACTCGGTCGGGGTCGTCGACTCGGTCGTCGACTCGGTTGTCGACTCGGTCGGGGTCGTCGACTCTGTCGGTGTCGTCGACTCGGTCGTTGACTCGGTCGTCGACTCGGTCGGGGTCGTCGACTCGGTCGGGGTCGTCGACTCGGTCATCGACTCGGTCATCGACTCGGTCGGGGTCGTCGACTCGGTCGGGGTCGTCGACTCGGTCGTCGACTCGGTCGTCGACTGGGTCGTCGACTGGGTCGGGGTCGTCGTCGACTGGGTCGGGGTCGTCGTCGACTGGGTCGTCGACTGGGTCGTCGTCTGGGTCGTCGACTGGGTCGGGGTCGTCGTCGACTGGCTCGTCGACTGGGCCGTCGACTGGGTCGTCGACTGGGTCGTCGACTGGGTCGGGGTCGTCGACTCGGTCGGGGTCGTCGACTCGGTCGGGGTCGTCGACTCGGTCGTCGACTCGGTCGTTGTCGTAGACTCGGTCGTGGACTCAGTCGGGGTCGTCGACTCGGTCGTCGACTCGGTCGGGGTCGTCGACTCGGTCGTCGACTCGGTCGTCGACTCGGTCGGGGTCGTCGACTCGGTCGTCAACTCGGTCGGGGTCGTCGACTCGGTCGGGGTCGTCGACTCGGTCGGGGTCGGGGTCGTCCACTCGGTCGGGGTCGTCGACTCGGTCGGGGTCAGGGTCGTCGACTCGGTCAGGGTCGGGGTCGTCGACTCGGTCGTCGACGGGGTCGTCGACTCGGTCGGGGTCGTCGACTCGGTCGTCGACTCGGTCGGGGTCGTCGACTCGGTCGTCGACTCGGTCGTCGACTCGGTCGGGGTCGTCGACTCGGTCGTCGACTCGGTCGTCGACTCGGTCGGGGTCATCGACTCGGTCGGGGTCGTCGACTCGGTCGTCGACTCGGTCGGGTCGTCGACTCGGTCGGAGTCGTCGACTCGGTCGTCGACTCGGTCGTCGACTCGGTCGGGGTCGTCGACTCGGTCGTCGACTCGGTCGTCGACTCGGTCGGGTTTGTCTACTCGGTCGGGGTTGTCGACTCGGTCGTCGACTGGGTCGTCGACTCGGTCGTCGACTCGGTCGTCGACTCGGTCGGGGTCGTCGACTCGGTCGTCTACTCGGCCGGGGTCGTCGACTCGGTCGTAGACTCGGTCGTCGACTCGGTCGTCGACTCGGTCCTGGTCGTCGACTCGGTCGTCGACTCGGTCGTCGTCGGGGTCGTCGACTCGGTCGTCGACTCGGTCGTCGACTCGGTCAGGGTCGTCGACTCGGTCGTCGTCGGGGTCGTCGACTCGGTCGTCAACTCGGTCGGGGTCGTCGACTCGGTCGTCGACTCGGTCGGGGTCGTCGACTCGGTCGTCGACTCGGTCGTCATCGGGGTCGTAGACTCAGTCGTCGACTCGGTCGTCGACTCGGTCGGGGTCGTCGACTCGGTCGTCGACTTGGTCGGGGTCGTCGACTCGGTCGGGGTCGTCGACTCGGTCGGGGTCGTCGACTCGGTCGTCGACTCGGTTGTCGACTCGGTCGGGGTCGTCGACTCTGTCGGTGTCGTCGACTCGGTCGTCGACTCGGTCGTCGACTCGGTCGGGGTCGTCGACTCGGTCGGGGTCATCGACTCGGTCATCGACTCGGTCATCGACTCGGTCGGGGTCGTCGACTCGGTCGGGGTCGTCGACTCGGTCGTCGACTCGGTCGTCGACTGGGTCGTCGACTGGGTCGGGGACGTCGTCGACTGGGTCGGGGTCGTCGTCGAATGGGTCGTCGACTGGGTCGTCGTCTGGGTCGTCTACTGGGTCGGGGTCGTCGTCGACTGGCTCGTCGACTGGGCCGTCGACTGGGTCGTCGACTGGGTCGTCGACTGGGTCGGGGTCGTCGACTCGGTCGGGGTCGTCGACTCGGTCGGGGTCGTCGACTCGGTCGTCGACTCGGTCGTCGACTCGGTCGGGGTCGTCGACTCGGTCGTCGACTCGGTCGTTGTCGTAGACTCGGTCGTGGACTCAGTCGGGGTCGTCGACTCGGTCGTCGACTCGGTCGGGGTCGTCGACTCGGTCGTCGACTCGGTCGGGGTCGTCGACTCGGTCGTCAACTCGGTCGGGGTCGTCGACTCGGTCGGGGTCGTCGACTCGGTCGGGGTCGGGGTCGTCCACTCGGTCGGGGTCGTCGACTCGGTCGGGGTCGGGGTCGTCGACTCGGTCAGGGTCGGGGTCGTCGACTCGGTCGTCGACGGGGTCGTCGACTCGGTCGGGGTCGTCGACTCGGTCGTCGACTCGGTCGGGGTCGTCGACTCGGTCGTCGACTCGGTCGTCGACTCGGTCGGGGTCGTCGACTCGGTCGTCGACTCGGTCGTCGACTCGGTCGGGGTCATCGACTCGGTCGGGGTCGTCGACTCGGTCGTCGACTCGGTCGGGTCGTCGACTCGGTCGGGGTCGTCGACTCGGTCGTCGACTCGGTCGTCGACTCGGTCGGGGTCGTCGACTCGGTCGTCGACTCGGTCGTCGACTCGGTCGGGTTTGTCTACTCGGTCGGGGTTGTCGACTCGGTCGTCGACTGGGTCGTCGACTCGGTCGTAGACTCGGTCGTCGAGTCGGTCGGGGTCGTCGACTCGGTCGTCGAGTCGGTCGGGGTCGTCGACTCGGTCGTAGACTCGGTCGTCGAGTCGGTCGGGGTCGTCGACTCGGTCGTCGACTCGGTCGGGGTCGTCGACTCGGTCGGGGTCGTCAACTCGGTCGGGGTCGTCGACTCGGTCGTCGACTCGGTCAGGGTCGTCGACTCGGTCGTCGACGGGGTTGTCGACTCGGTCAGGGTCGTCGACTCGGTCGTCGATTCGGTCGGGGTCGTCGACTCGGTCGGGGTCGTCGACTCGGTCGTCGACGCGGTCGGGGTCGTCGACTCGGTCGGGGTCGTCGACTCGGTCGTCGACTCGGTCGGGGTCGTCGACTCGGTCGGGGTCGTCGACTCGGTCGTCGACTCGGTCGGGGTCGTCGACTCGGTCGGGGTCGTCAACTCGGTCGTCGACTCAGTCGGGGTCGTCGACTCGGTCGGGGTCGTCGACTCGGTCGGGGTCGGGGTCGTCGACTCGGTCGGGGTCGTCGACTCGGTCGGGTTCGTGGTCGTCGACTCGGTCGGGGTCGTCGACTCGGTCGTAGACTCGGTCGTCGACTCGGTCGGGGTCGTCGACTCGGTCGTCGACTCGGTCGGGGTCGTCGACTCGGTCGGGGTCGTCAACTCGGTCGGGGTCGTCGACTCGGTCGTCGACTCGGTCAGGGTCGTCGATTCGGTCGTCGACGGGGTCGTCAACTCGGTCAGGGTCGTCGACTCGGTCGTCGATTCGGTCGGGGTCGTCGACTCGGTCGGTGTCGTCGACTCGGTCGTCGACTCGGTCGGGGTCGTCGACTCGGTCGTCGACTCGGTCGGGGTCGTCGACTCGGTCGTCGTCGTCGACTCGGTCGTCGACTCGGTCGTCAACTCGGTCGTCGTCGTCGACTCGGTCGTCGATTCGGTCGGGGTCGTCGACTCGGTCGGGGTCGTCGACTCGGTCGTCGACGCGGTCGGGGTCGTCGACTCGGTCGGGGTCGTCGACTCGGTCGTCGACTCGGTCGAGGTCGTCGACTCGGTCGGGGTCGTCGACTCGGTCGTCGACTCGGTCGGGGTCGTCGACTCGGTCGGGGTCGTCGACTCGGTCGTCGACTCGGTCGGGGTCATCGACTCGGTCGTCGACTCGGTCGGGGTCGTCGACTCGGTCGTCGACTCGGTCGTCGACTCGGTCCTGGTCGTCGACTCGGTCGTCGACTCGGTCGTCGTCGGGGTCGTCGACTCGGTCGTCGACTCGGTCGTCGACTCGGTCAGGGTCGTCGACTCGGTCGTCGTCGGGGTCGTCGACTCGGTCGTCAACTCGGTCGGGGTCGTCGACTCGGTCGTCGACTCGGTCGGGGTCGTCGACTCGGTCGTCGACTCGGTCGTCATCGGGGTCGTAGACTCAGTCGTCGACTCGGTCGTCGACTCGGTCGGGGTCGTCGACTCGGTCGTCGACTTGGTCGGGGTCGTCGACTCGGTCGTCATCGGGGTCGTAGACTCAGTCGTCGACTCGGTCGTCGACTCGGTCGGGGTCGTCGACTCGGTCGTCGACTTGGTCGGGGTCGTCAACTCGGTCGGGGTCGTCGACTCGGTCGTCGACTCGGTTGTCGACTCGGTCGGGGTCGTCGACTCTGTCGGTGTCGTCGACTCGGTCGTTGACTCGGTCGTCGACTCGGTCGGGGTCGTCGACTCGGTCGGGGTCGTCGACTCGGTCATCGACTCGGTCATCGACTCGGTCGGGGTCGTCGACTCGGTCGGGGTCGTCGACTCGGTCGTCGACTCGGTCGTCGACTGGGTCGTCGACTGGGTCGGGGTCGTCGTCGACTGGGTCGGGGTCGTCGTCGACTGGGTCGTCGACTGGGTCGTCGTCTGGGTCGTCGACTGGGTCGGGGTCGTCGACTCGGTCGGGGTCGTCGACTCGGTCGGGGTCGTCGACTCGGTCGTCGACTCGGTCGTCGACTCGGTCGGGGTCGTCGACTCGGTCGTCGACTCGGTCGTTGTCGTAGACTCGGTCGTGGACTCAGTCGGGGTCGTCGACTCGGTCGTCGACTCGGTCGGGGTCGTCGACTCGGTCGTCGACTCGGTCGTCGACTCGGTCGGGGTCGTCGACTCGGTCGTCAACTCGGTCGGGGTCGTCGACTCGGTCGGGGTCGTCGACTCGGTCGGGGTCGGGGTCGTCCACTCGGTCGGGGTCGTCGACTCGGTCGGGGTCGGGGTCGTCGACTCGGTCAGGGTCGGGGTCGTCGACTCGGTCGTCGACGGGGTCGTCGACTCGGTCGGGGTCGTCGACTCGGTCGTCGACTCGGTCGGGGTCGTCGACTCGGTCGTCGACTCGGTCGTCGACTCGGTCGGGGTCGTCGACTCGGTCGTCGACTCGGTCGTCGACTCGGTCGGGGTCATCGACTCGGTCGGGGTCGTCGACTCGGTCGTCGACTCGGTCGGGTCGTCGACTCGGTCGGGGTCGTCGACTCGGTCGTCGACTCGGTCGTCGACTCGGTCGGGGTCGTCGACTCGGTCATCGACTCGGTCGTCGACTCGGTCGGGTTTGTCTACTCGGTCGGGGTTGTCGACTCGGTCGTCGACCGGGTCGTCGACTCGGTCGTCGACTCGGTCGTCGACTCGGTCGGGGTCGTCGACTCGGTCGTCTACTCGGTCGGGGTCGTCGACTCGGTCGTAGACTCGGTCGTCGACTCGGTCGGGGTCGTCGACTCGGTCGTCGACTCGGTCGGGGTCGTCGACTCGGTCGGGGTCGTCGACTCGGTCGTCGACGCGGTCGGGGTCGTCGACTCGGTCGGGGTCGTCGACTCAGTCGTCGACTCGGTCGGGGTCGTCGACTCGGTCGGGGTCGTCGACTCGGTCGTCGACTCGGTCGGGGTCGTCGACTCGGTCGGGGTCGTCAACTCGGTCGTCGACTCAGTCGGGGTCGTCGACTCGGTCGGGGTCGTCGACTCGGTCGGGGTCGGGGTCGTCGACTCGGTCGGGGTCGTCGACTCGGTCGGGTTCGGGGTCGTCGACTCGGTCGGGGTCGTCGACTCGGTCGTAGACTCGGTCGTCGACTCGGTCGGGGGTCGTCGACTCGGTCGTCGACTCGGTCGGGGTCGTCGACTCGGTCGGGGTCGTCAACTCGGTCGGGGTCGTCGACTCGGTCGTCGACTCGGTCAGGGTCGTCGACTCGGTCGTCGACGGGGTCGTCAACTCGGTCAGGGTCGTCGACTCGGTCGTCGATTCGGTCGGGGTCGTCGACTCGGTCGGTGTCGTCGACTCGGTCGTCGACTCGGTCGGGGTCGTCGACTCGGTCGGGGTCGTCGACTCGGTCGTCGACTCGGTCGGGGTCGTCGACTCGGTCGGGGTCGTCGACTCGGTCGTCGACTCGGTCGGGGTCGTCGACTCGGTCGGGGTCGTCGACTCGGTCGTCGACTCGGTCGGGGTCGTCGACTCGGTCGGGGTCGTCGACTCAGTCGGGGTCGTCGACTCTGTCGTCGACTCGGTCGGGGTCATCGACTCGGTCGTCGACTCGGTCGGGGTCGTCGACTCGGTCGGGGTCGTCGACTCGGTCGTCGACTCGGTCGGGGTCGTCGACTCGGTCGTCGACTCGGTCGTCGACTCGGTCCTGGTCGTCGACTCGGTCGTCGACTCGGTCGTCGTCGGGGTCGTCGACTCGGTCGTCGACTCGGTCGTCGACTCGGTCAGGGTCGTCGACTCGGTCGTCGTCGGGGTCGTCGACTCGGTCGTCGACTCGGTCGGGGTCGTCGACTCGGTCGTCGACTCGGTCATCGTCGTCGACTCGGTCGTCGACTCGGTCGTCATCGGGGTCGTAGACTCAGTCGTCGACTCGGTCGTCGACTCGGTCGGGGTCGTCGACTCGGTCGTCGACTTGGTCGGGGTCGTCGACTCGGTCGGGGTCGTCGACTCGGTCGTCGACTCGGTCGTCGACTCGGTCGGGGTCGTCGACTCTGTCGGTGTCGTCGACTCGGTCGTTGACTCGGTCGTCGACTCGGTCGGGGTCGTCGACTCGGTCAGGGTCGTCGACTCGGTCGTCGACTCGGTCATCAACTCGGTCGGGGTCGTCGACTCGGTCGGGGTCGTCGACTCGATCGTCGACTCGATCGGGGTCGTCGACTCTGTCGGGGTCATCGACTCGGTCGTCGACTCGGTCGGGGTCGTCGACTCGGTCGGGGTAGTCGACTCGGTCGTCGACTCGGTCGGGGTCGTCGACTCGGTCGGTGTCGTCGACTCGGTCGTCGACTCGGTCGGGGTCGTCGACTCGGTCGTCGACTCGGTCGGGGTCGTCGACTCGGTCGGGGTCATCGACTCGGTCGTCGACTCGGTCGTCGACTCGGTCGGGGTCGTCGACTCGGTCGGGGTCGTCGACTCGGTCGTCGACTCGGTCGGGGTCGTCCACTCGGTCGGGGTCGTCGACTCGGTCGGGGTCGGGGTCGTCGACTCGGTCGGGGTCGGGGTCGTCGACTCGGTCGAGGTCGGGGTCGTCAACTTGGTCGGGGTCGGGGTCGTCGACTCGGTCGTCGACGGGGTCGTCGACTCGGTCGGGGTCGGGGTCGTCGACTCGGTCGTCGACGGGGTCGTCGACTCGGTCGGGGTCGTCGACTCGGTCGGGGTCGTCGACTCGGTCGTCGACTCGGTCGTCGACTCGGTCGGGGTCGTCGACTCGGTCGGGGTCGTCGACTCGGTCGTCGACTCGGTCGGGGTCGTCGACTCGGTCGGGGTCGTCGACTCGGTCGTCGACTCGGTCGTCGACTCGGTCGGGGTCGTCGACTCGGTCGTCGACTCGGTCGTCGACTCGGTCGGGGTCGTCGACTCGGTCGTCGACTCTGTCGTCGTCTTGGTCGGGGTCGTCAACTCGGTCGGGGTCGTCGACTCGGTCGTCGACTCGGTCGGGGTCGTCGACTCGGTCGGGGTCGTCGACTCGGTCGTCGACTCAGTCGAGGTCGTCGACTCCGTCGGGGTCGTCGACTCGGTCGTCGACTCGGTCGTCGACTCGGTCGGGGTCGTCGACTCGGTCGGGGTCGTCGACTCGGTCGTCGACTCGGTCGTCGACTCGGTCGGGGTCATCGACTCGGTCGGGGTCGTCGACTCGGTCGTCGACTCGGTCGTCGACTCGGTCGGGGTCGTCGACTCGGTCGTCGACTCAGTCGTCGACTCGATCGGGGTCGTCGACTCGGTCGGGGTCGTCGACTCGGTCGGGGTCGTCGACTCAGTCGTCGACTCGGTCGGGGTCGTCGACTCGGTCGACGACTCGGTCGGGGTCGTCGACTCGGTCGGGGTCATCGACTCGGTCATCGACTCGGTCGTCGACTCGGTCAGGGTCGTCTACTCGGTCGGGGTCGTCAACTCGGTCGTCGACTCGGTCGGGGTCGTCGACTCGGTCGGGGTCGTCGACTCGGTCGTCGACTCGGTCGGGGTCGTCGTCGACTGGGTCGTCGACTCGGTCGGGGTCGTCGTCGACTGGGTCGTCGACTGGGTCGGGGTCGTCGACTGGGTCGTCGACTGGGTCGTCGACTGGGTCGTCGACTGGGTCGGGGTCGTCGACGACTGGGTCGTCGACTGGGTCGTCGTCTGGGTCGGGGTCGTCGTCGACTGGGTCGGGGTCGTCGTCGACTGGGTCGTCGACTGGGTCGTCGACTGGGTCGTCGACTGGGTCGGGGTCGTCGTCGACTGGGTCGTCGACTGGGTCGGGGTCGTCGACTCGGTCGGGGTCGTCGACTCGGTCGTCGACTCGGTCGTCGACTCGGTCGGGGTCGTCGACTCGGTCGTCGACTCGGTCGTCGACTCGGTCGTCGTCGTCGACTCGGTCGTGGACTCAGTCGGGGTCGTCGACTCGGTCGTCGACTCGGTCGGGGTCGTCGACTCGGTCGTCGACTCGGTCGTCGACTCGGTCGGGGTCGTCGACTCGGTCGTCGACTCGGTCGTCGACTCGGTCGGGGTCGTCGACTCGGTCGTCGACTCGGTCGGGGTCGTCGACTCGGTCGGGGTCGTCGACTCGGTCGTCGACTCTGTCGGGGTCGTCGACTCGGTCGTCGACTCGGTCGGGGTCGTCGACTCGGTCGTCGACTCGGTCGGGGTCGTCGACTCGGTCGGGGTCGGGGTCGTCGACTCGGTCGGGGTCAGGGTCGTCGACTCGGTCGGGGTCGGGGTCGTCGACTCGGTCGGGGTCGTCGACTCGGTCGGGGTCATCGACTCGGTCGGGGTCGGGGTCATCGACTCGGTCGGGGTCGTCGACTCGGTCGGGGTCGGGGTCGTCGACTCGGTCGGGGTCGGGGTCGTCGACTCGGTCGGGTTCGTCGACTCGGTCGGGGTCGTCGACTCGGTCGGGGTCGGGGTCGTCGACTCGGTCGGGGTCGTCGACTCGGTCGGGGTCGGGGTCGTCCACTCGGTCAGGGTCGTCGACTCGGTCGGGGTCGGGGTCGTCGACTCGGTCGGGGTCGGGGTCGGGGTCGTCGACTCGGTCGTCGACGGGGTCGTCGACTCGGTCGGGGTCGGGGTCGTCGACTCGGTCGTCGACGGGGTCGTCGAGTCGGTCGGGGTCGTCGACTCGGTCGTCGACTCGGTCGGGGTCGTCGACTCGGTCGGGGTCGTCAACTCGGTCGTCGACTCGGTCGTCGACTCGGTCGGGGTCGACGACTCGGTCGTCGACTCGGTCGTCGACTCGGTCGTCGACTTGGTCGGGGTCGTCGACTCGGTTGGGGTCGTCGCCTCGGTCGTCGACTCGGTCGGGGTCGTCGACTCGGTCGGGGTCGTCGACTCGGTCGGTGTCGTCGACTCGGTCGTCGACTCGGTCGTCGACTCGGTCAGGGTCGTTGACTCCGTCGGGGTCGTCGACTCGGTCGTCGACTCGGTCGTCGACTCGGTCGGGGTTGTCGACTCGGTCGGGGTAGTCGACTCGGTCGTCGACTCGGTCGGGGTCGTCGACTCGGTCGTCGACTCGGTCGTCGACTCGGTCGGGGTTGTCGACTCGGTCGGGGTCGTCGACTCGGTCTTGGTCGTCGACTCGGTCGTCGACTCGGTCGGGGTCGTCAACTCTGTCGGGGTCGTCGACTCGGTCGGGGTCGTCGACTCGGTCGGGGTCGTCGACTCGGTCGTCGACTCGGTCGGGGTCGTCGACTCGGTCGTCGACTCGGTCGGGGTCGTCGACTCGGTCGGGGTCGTCGACTCGGTCGTCGACTCGGTCGGGGTCGTCGACTCGGTCGTCGACTCGGTCGTCGTCTTGGTCGGGGTCGTCAACTCGGTCGGGGTCGTCGACTCGGTCGTTGACTTGGTCGGGGTCGTCGACTCGGTCGGGGTCGTCGACTCGGTCGTCGACTCAGTCGGGGTCGTCGACTCCGTCGGGGTCGTCGACTCGGTCGTCGACTCGGTCGTCGACTCGGTCGGGGTCATCGACTCGGTCGGGGTCGACGACTCGGTCGTCGACTCGGTCGTCGACTCGGTCGCGGTCGTCGACTCGGTCGTCGACTCGGTCGTCGACTCGATCGGGGTCGTCGACTCGGTCGGGGTCGTCGACTCGGTCGTCGTCTCGGTCGGTGTCGTTGACTCGGTCGGGGTCGTCGACTCGGTCGTCGACTCGGTCGTCGACTCGGTCGGGGTCGTCGACTCGGTCGTCGACTCGGTCGTCGACTCGGTCGGGGTCGTCGACTCGGTCGTCGACTCTGTCGTCGTCTTGGTCGGGGTCGTCAACTCGGTCGGGGTCGTCGACTCGGTCGTCGACTCGGTCGGGGTCGTCGACTCGGTCGTCGACGTCGACTCGGTCGTCGACTCGGTCGGGGTCGTCGACTCGGTCGTCGACTCGGTCGTCGACTCCGTCGGGGTCGTCGACTCGGGCGTCGTCATCGACTCAGTCGTCGACTCGGTCGTCGACTCGGTCGGGGTCGTCGACTCGGTCGTCGACTCGGTCGTCGACTCGGTCGGGGTCGTCGACTCGGTCGTCGACTCGGTCGTCGACTCGGTCGGGGTCGTCGACTCGGTCGTCGACTCGGTCGTCGATTCGGTCGAGGTCGTCGACTCGGTCGGGGTCGTCGACTCGGTCGTCGACTCGGTCGTCGATTCGGTCGAGGTCGTCGACTCGGTCGTCGACTCGGTCGGGGTCGTCGACTCGGTCGTCGACTCGGTCGTCGACTCGGTCGGGGTCGTCGACTGGGTCGTCGACTCGGTCGTCGATTCGGTCGCGGTCGTCGACTCGGTCGTCGACTCGGTCGGGGTCGTCGACTCGGTCGTCGACTCGGTCGGGGTCGTCGACTTGGTCGGGGTCGTCGACTCGGTCGGGGTCGTCGACTCGGTCGTCGACTCGGTCGTCGACTCGGTCGGGGTCGTCGACTTGGTCGGGGTCGTCGACTCGGTCGGGGTCGTCGACTCGGTCGTCGACTCTGTCGTCGACTCGGTCGGGGTCGTCGACGGGGTGGTCGTCGTCGACTCGGTCGGGGTCGTCGACGGGGTCGTCGTCATCGACTCGGTCGGGGTCGTCGACGGGGTCGTGGACTCGGTCAGGGTCGTCGACTCGGTCGTGGACTCGGTCAGGGTCGTCGACTCGGTCGTCGACTCGGTCGTCGACTCGGTCGGGGTCGTCGACTCGGTCGTCGACTCGGTCGGGGTCGTCGACTCGGTCGGGGTCGTCGACTCGGTCGGTGTCGTCGACTCGGTCGTCGACTCGGTCAGGGTCGTCGACTCGGTCGGGGTAGTCGACTCGGTCGTCGACTCGGTCGTCGACTCGGTCGGGGTCGTCGACTCGGTCGGGGTCGTCGACTCGGTCGTCGACTCGGTCGGGGTCGTCGACTCGGTCGTCGACTCGGTCGGAGTCGTCGACTCTGTCGGGGTCGTCGACTCGGTCGGGGTCGTCGACTCGGTCGGGGTCGTCGACTCGGTCGTCGACTCGGTCGGGGTCGTCGACTCGGTCGTCGACTCGGTCGGGGTCGTCGACTCGGTCGGGGTCGTCGACTCGGTCGTCGACGTCGACTCGGTCGTCGACTCGGACGGGGTCGTCGACTCGGTCGTCGACTCGGTCGGGGTCGTCGACTCGGTCGTCGTCGTCGACTCGGTCGTCGACTCGGTCGTCGACTCGGTCGGGGTCGTCGACTCGGTCGTCGACTCGGTCGTCGACTCGGTCGGGGTCGTCGACTCGGTCGGGGTCGTCGACTCGGTCGTCGACTCGGTCGTCGACTCGGTCGGGGTCGTCGACTCGGTCGTCGACTCGGTCGGGGTCGTCGACTCGGTCGTCGACTCGGTCGTCGACTTGGTCGGGGTCGTCGACTCGGTCGGGGTCGTCGACTCGGTCGTCGACTAGGTCGGGGTCGTCGACTCGGTCGGGGTCGTCGACTCGGTCGTCGACTCGGTCGGGGTCGTCGACTCGGTCGTCGACTCGGTCGGGGTCGTCGACTCGGTCGTCGACTCGGTCGGGGTCGTCGACTCGGTCAGGGTCGTCGACTCTGTCGGGGTCGTCGACTCGGTCGTCGACTCGGTCGGGGTCGTCGACTCGGTCGGGGTCGTCGACTCTGTCGGGGTTGTCGACTCTGTCGGGGTTGTCGACTCGGTCGTCGACTCTGTCGGGGTCGTCGACTCGGTCGTCGACTCGGTCGGGGTCGTCGACTCGGTCGTGGACTCGGTCGGGGTCGTCGACTCGGTCGGGGTCGGGGTCGTCCACTCGGTTGGGGTCGGGGTCGTCGACTCGGTCGGGGTCGTCGACTCGGTCGGGGTCGGGGTCGTCGACTCGGTCGGGGTCGTCGACTCGGTCGGGGTCGGGGTCGTCGACTCGGTCGGGGTCGTCGACTCGGTCGGGGTCGGGGTCGTCCACTCGGTCGGGGTCGTCGACTCGGTCGGGGTCGGGGTCGTCGACTCGGTCGGGGTCGGGGTCGTCGACTCAGTCGGCGTCGGGGTCGTCGACTCGGTCGTCGACGGGGTCGTCGACTCGGTCGGGGTCGGGGTCGTCGACTCGGTCGTCGACTCGGTCGTCGACTCGGTCGGGGTCGTCGACTCGGTCGGGGTCGTCGACTCGGTGGTCGACTTGGTCGGGGTCGTCGACTCAGTCGGGGTCGTCGACTCGGTCGTCGACTCGGTCGTCGACTCGGTCGGGGTCGTCAACTCGGTCGTCGACTCGGTCGTCGACTCGGTCATCGACTCGATCGGGGTCGTCGACTCGGTCGGGGTCGTCGACTCGGTCGGGGTTGTCGACTCGGTCGGTGTCGTCGACTCGGTCGTCGACTCGGTCGTCGACTCGGTCGGGGTCGTCGACGGGGTCGTCGTCGTCGACTCGGTCGGGGTCGTCGACGGGGTCGTCGTCGTCGACTCGGTCGGGGTCGTCGACGGGGTCGTCGTCGTCGACTCGGTCGTGGACTCGGTCGGGGTCGTCGACTCGGTCGTGGACTCGGTCGGGATCGTTGACTCGATCGTCGACTCGGTCGGGGTCGTCGATTCAGTCGGGGTCGTCGACTCGGTCGGGGTCGTCGACTCGGTCGTCGACTCGGTCGGGGTCGTCGACTCGGTCGGGGTCGTCGACTCTGTCGGGGTCGTCGACTCTGTCGGGGTCGTCGACTCTGTCGGGGTCGTCGACTCGATCGTCGACACGTTCGGGGTCGTCGACTCGGTCGTCGACTCGGTCGGGGTCGTCGACTCGGTCGTCGACTCGGTCGTCGACTCGGTCGTCGACTCGGTCGGGGTCGTCGACTCGGTCGTCGACTCGGTCGGGGTCGTCGACTCGTTCGTCGACTCGGTCGGGGTCGTCGACTCGGTCGGAGTCGTCGACTCGGTCGTCGACGTCGACTCGGTCGTCGACTCGGTCGGGGTCGTCGACTCGGTCGTCGACTCGGTCGTCGACTCCGTCGGGGTCGTCGACTCGGTCGTCGACTCGGTCGTCGACTCGGTCGGGGTCGTCGACTCGGTCGGGGTCGTCGACTCGGTCGTCGACTCGGTCGTCGACTCGGTCGGGGTCGTCGACTCGGTCGTCGACTCGGTCGTCGACTCGGTCGGGGTCGTCGACTCGGTCGGGGTCGTCGACTCGGTCGTCGACTCGGTCGTCGACTCGGTCGGGGTCGTCGACTCGGTCGTCGACTCGGTCGTCGACTCGGTCGGGGTCGTCGACTCGGTCGTCGACTCGGTCGTCGACTCGGTCGGGGTCGTCGACTCGGTCGTCGACTCGGTCGTCGACTCGGTCGGGGTCGTCGACTCGGTCGTCGACTCGGTCGTCGACTCGGTCGGGGTCGTCGACTCGGTCGTCGACTCGGTCGGGGTCGTCGACTCGGTCGGGGTCATCGACTCGGTCGGGGTCATCGACTCGGTCGTCGACGGGGTCGTCGACTCGGTCGGGGTCGTCGACTCGGTCGGGTTCGTCGACTCGGTCGTCGACTCGGTCGTCGACTCGGTCGGGGTCGTCGACTCGGTCGGGGTCGTCGACTCGGTCGTCGACTCGGTCGGGGTCGTCGACTCGGTCGTCGACTCGGTCGGGGTCGTTGACTCCGTCGGGGTCGTCGACTCGGTCGTCGACTCGGTCGGGGTCGTTGACTCGGTCGGGGTCGTCGACTCGGTCGGGGTCGTCGACTCGATCGTCGACTCGGTCGGGGTCGTCGACTCGATCGTCGACTCGGTCGGGGTCGTCGATTCAGTCGGGGTCGTCGACTCGGTCGGGGTCGTCGACTCGGTCGTCGACTCGGTCGGGGTCGTCGACTCGGTCGGGGTCGTCGACTCTGTCGGGGTCGTCGACTCTGTCGGGGTCGTCGAATCTGTCGGGGTCGTCGACTCGATCGTCGACACGTTCGGGGTCGTCGACTCGGTCGTCGACTCGGTCGGGGTCGTCGCCTCGGTCGTCGACTCGGTCGTCGACTCGGTCGGGGTCGTCGACTCGGTCGTCGACTCGGTCGGGGTCGTCGACTCGGTCGGAGTCGTCGACTCGGTCGTCGACGTCGACTCGGTCGTCGACTCGGTCGGGGTCGTCGACTCGGTCGTCGACTCGGTCGTCGACTCCGTCGGGGTCGTCGACTCGGTCGTCGACTCGGTCGTCGACTCGGTCGGGGTCGTCGACTCGGTCGGGGTCGTCGACTCGGTCGTCGACTCGGTCGTCGACTCGGTCGTCGACTCGGTCGGGGTCGTCGACTCGGTCGTCGACTCGGTCGTCGACTCGGTCGGGGTCGTCGACTCGGTCGTCGACTCGGTCGTCGACTCGGTCGGGGTCGTCGACTCGGTCGTCGACTCGGTCGTCGACTCGGTCGGGGTCGTCGACTCGGTCGTCGACTCGGTCGGGGTCGTCGACTCGGTCGGGGTCGTCGACTCGGTCGTCGACTCGGTCGTCGACTCGGTCGGGGTCGTCGACTCGGTCGTCGACTCGGTCGGGGTCGTCGACTCGGTCGGGGTCATCGACTCGGTCGGGGTCATCGACTCGGTCGTCGACGGGGTCGTCGACTCGGTCGGGTTCGTCGACTCGGTCGTCGACTCGGTCGTCGACTCGGTCGGGGTCGTCGACTCGGTCGGGGTCGTCGACTCGGTCGTCGACTCGGTCGGGGTCGTCGACTCGGTCGGGGTCGTCGACTCGGTCGGGGTCGTCGACTCGGTCGTCGACTCGGTCGTCGACTCGGTCGGGGTCGTCGACGGGGTGGTCGTCGTCGACTCGGTCGGGGTCGTCGACGGGGTCGTGGACTCGGTCAGGGTCGTCGACTCGGTCGTGGACTCGGTCAGGGTCGTCGACTCGGTCGTCGACTCGGTCGGGGTCGTCGACTCGGTCGGGGTCGTCGACTCGGTCGTCGACTCGGTCGGGGTCGTCGACTCGCTCGGGGTCGTCGACTCGGTCAGGGTCGTCGACTCGGTCGGGGTAGTCGACTCGGTCGTCGACTCGGTCGTCGACTCGGTCGGGGTCGTCGACTCGGTCGGGGTCGTCGACTCGGTCGGGGTCGTCGACTCGGTCATCGACTCGGTCGGAGTCGTCGACTCTGTCGGGGTCGTCGACTCTGTCGGGGTCGTCGACTCTGTCGGGGTCGTCGACTCGGTCGTCGAGTCGGTCGGGGTCGTCGACTCGGTCGTCGACTCGGTCGGGGTCGTCGACTCGGTCGTCGACGTCGACTCGGTCGTCGACTCGGACGGGGTCGTCGACTCGGTTGTCGACTCGGTCGGGGTCGTCGACTCGGTCGTCGTCGTCGACTCGGTCGTCGACTCGGTCGTCGACTCGGTCGGGGTCGTCGACTCGGTCGGGGTCGTCGACTCGGTCGTCGACTCGGTCGTCGACTCGGTCGGGGTCGTCGACTCGGTCGTCGACTCGGTCGTCGACTCGGTCGGGGTCGTCGACTCGGTCGTCGACTCGGTCGTCGACTTGGTCGGGGTCGTCGACTCGGTCGGGGTCGTCGACTCGGTCGTCGACTAGGTCGGGGTCGTCGACTCGGTCGGGGTCGTCGACTCGGTCGTCGACTCGGTCGGGGTCGTCGACTCGGTCGTCGACTCGGTCGGGGTCGTCGACTCGGTCGTCGACTCGGTCGGGGTCGTCGACTCGGTCAGGGTCGTCGACTCTGTCGGGGTCGTCGACTCGGTCGTCGACTCGGTCGGGGTCGTCGACTCGGTCGGGGTCGTCGACTCGGTCAGGGTCGTCGACTCTGTCGGGGTCGTCGACTCGGTCGTCGACTCGGTCGGGGTCGTCGACTCGGTCGGGGTTGTCGACTCTGTCGGGGTTGTCGACTCGGTCGTCGACTCGGTCGGTGTCGTCGACTCGGTCGTCGACTCGGTCGGGGTCGTCGACTCGGTCGTGGACTCGGTCGGGGTCGTCGACTCGGTCGGGGTCGGGGTCGTCGACTCGGTCGGGGTCAGGGTCGTCGACTTGGTCGGGGTCGTCGACTCGGTCGGGGTCGGGGTCGTCGACTCGGTCGGGGTCGTCGTCTCGGTCGGGGTCGGGGTCGTCAACTCGGTCGGGGTCAGGGTCGTCGACTCGGTCGGGGTCGTCGACTCGGTCGGGGTCGGGGTCGTCGACTCGGTCGGGGTCGTCGACTCGGTCGGGGTCGGGGTCGTCGACTCGGTCGGGGTCGTCGACTCGGTCGGGGTCGGGGTCGTCCACTCGGTCGGGGTCGTCGACTCGGTCGGCGTCGGGGTCGTCGACTCGGTCGGGGTCGGGGTCGTCGACTCGGTCGGGGTCGGGGTCGTCGACTCAGTCGGCGTCGGGGTCGTCGACTCGGTCGGGGTCGGGGTCGTCGACTCGGTCGTCGACTCGGTCGTCGACTCGGTCGGGGTCGTCGACTCGGTCGGGGTCGTCGACTCGGTCGTCGACTTGGTCGGGGTCGTCGACTCAGTCGGGGTCGTCGACTCGGTCGTCGACTCGGTCGTCGACTCGGTCGGGGTCGTCAACTCGGTCGTCGACTCGGTCGTCGACTCGGTCATCGACTCGATCGGGGTCGTCGACTCGGTCGGGGTCGTCGACTCGGTCGGGGTTGTCGACTCGGTCGGGGTCGTCGACTCGGTCGGGGTCGTCGACTCGGTCGGGGTCGTCGACTCGGTCGTCGACTCGGTCGTCGACTCGGTCGGGGTCGTCGACTCGGTCGTCGACTCGGTCGGGGTCGTCGACTCGGTCGGGGTCGTCGACGGGGTCGTCGACTCGGTCGTCGACTCGGTCGGGGTCGTCGACGGGGTCGTCGTCGTCGACTCGGTCGGGGTCGTCGACGGGGTCGTCGTCGTCGACTCGGTCGTGGACTCGGTCGGGGTCGTCGACTCGGTCGTCGACTCGGTCGGGATCGTTGACTCGGTCGGGGTCGTCGACTCGGTCGGGGTCGTCGACTCGGTCGGGGTCGTCGACTCGATCGTCGACTCGGTCGGGGTCGTCGATTCAGTCGGGGTCGTCGACTCGGTCGGGGTCGTCGACTCGGTCGTCGACTCGGTCGGGGTCGTCGACTCGGTCGGGGTCGTCGACTCTGTCGGGGTCATCGACTCTGTCGGGGTCGTCGAATCTGTCGGGGTCGTCGACTCGGTTGTCGACTCGGTCGGGGTCGTCGACTCGGTCGTCGACTCGGTCGGGGTCGTCGACTCGGTCGTCGACTCGGTCGGGGTCGTCGACTCGGTCGTCGACTCGGTCGGGGTCGTCGACTCGGTCGTCGACGTCGACTCGGTCGTCGACTCGGTCGGGGTCGTCGACTCGGTCGTCGACTCGGTCGTCGACTCCGTCGGGGTCGTCGACTCGGTCGTCGACTCGGTCGTCGACTCGGTCGGGGTCGTCGACTCGGTCGTCGACTCGGTCGGGGTCGTCGACTTGGTCGGGGTCGTCGACTCGGTCGTCGACTCGGTCGGGGTCGTCGACTCGGTCGTCGACTCGGTCGTCGACTCGGTCGGGGTCGTCGACTCGGTCGTCGACTCGGTCGGGGTCGTCGACTCGGTCGTCGACTCGGTCGGGGTCGTCGACTTGGTCGGGGTCGTCGACTCGGTCGTCGACTCGGTCGGGTTCGTCGACTCGGTCGTCGACTCGGTCGTCGACTCGGTCGGGGTCGTCGACTCGGTCGGGGTCGTCGACTCGGTCGTCGACTCGGTCGGTGTCGTTGACTCCGTCGGGGTCGTCGACTCGGTCGTCGACTCGGTCGGGGTCGTCGACTTGGTCGGGGTCGTCGACTCGGTCGGGGTCGTCGACTCGGTCGTCGACTCGGTCGTCGACTCGGTCGGGGTCGTCGACGGGGTGGTCGTCGTCGACTCGGTCGGGGTCGTCGACGGGGTCGTGGACTCGGTCAGGGTCGTCGACTCGGTCGTGGACTCGGTCAGGGTCGTCGACTCGGTCGTCGACTCGGTCGGGGTCGTCGACTCGGTCGGGGTCGTCGACTCGGTCGTCGACTCGGTCGGGGTCGTCGACTCGCTCGGGGTCGTCGACTCGGTCAGGGTCGTCGACTCGGTCGGGGTAGTCGACTCGGTCGTCGACTCGGTCGTCGACTCGGTCGGGGTCGTCGACTCGGTCGGGGTCGTCGACTCGGTCGGGGTCGTCGACTCGGTCATCGACTCGGTCGGAGTCGTCGACTCTGTCGGGGTCGTCGACTCTGTCGGGGTCGTCGACTCTGTCGGGGTCGTCGACTCGGTCGTCGAGTCGGTCGGGGTCGTCGACTCGGTCGTCGACTCGGTCGGGGTCGTCGACTCGGTCGTCGACGTCGACTCGGTCGTCGACTCGGACGGGGTCGTCGACTCGGTTGTCGACTCGGTCGGGGTCGTCGACTCGGTCGTCGTCGTCGACTCGGTCGTCGACTCGGTCGTCGACTCGGTCGGGGTCGTCGACTCGGTCGGGGTCGTCGACTCGGTCGTCGACTCGGTCGTCGACTCGGTCGGGGTCGTCGACTCGGTCGTCGACTCGGTCGTCGACTCGGTCGGGGTCGTCGACTCGGTCGTCGACTCGGTCGTCGACTTGGTCGGGGTCGTCGACTCGGTCGGGGTCGTCGACTCGGTCGTCGACTAGGTCGGGGTCGTCGACTCGGTCGGGGTCGTCGACTCGGTCGTCGACTCGGTCGGGGTCGTCGACTCGGTCGTCGACTCGGTCGGGGTCGTCGACTCGGTCGTCGACTCGGTCGGGGTCGTCGACTCGGTCAGGGTCGTCGACTCTGTCGGGGTCGTCGACTCGGTCGTCGACTCGGTCGGGGTCGTCGACTCGGTCGGGGTCGTCGACTCGGTCAGGGTCGTCGACTCTGTCGGGGTCGTCGACTCGGTCGTCGACTCGGTCGGGGTCGTCGACTCGGTCGGGGTTGTCGACTCTGTCGGGGTTGTCGACTCGGTCGTCGACTCGGTCGGTGTCGTCGACTCGGTCGTCGACTCGGTCGGGGTCGTCGACTCGGTCGTGGACTCGGTCGGGGTCGTCGACTCGGTCGGGGTCGGGGTCGTCGACTCGGTCGGGGTCAGGGTCGTCGACTTGGTCGGGGTCGTCGACTCGGTCGGGGTCGGGGTCGTCGACTCGGTCGGGGTCGTCGTCTCGGTCGGGGTCGGGGTCGTCAACTCGGTCGGGGTCAGGGTCGTCGACTCGGTCGGGGTCGTCGACTCGGTCGGGGTCGGGGTCGTCGACTCGGTCGGGGTCGTCGACTCGGTCGGGGTCGGGGTCGTCGACTCGGTCGGGGTCGTCGACTCGGTCGGGGTCGGGGTCGTCCACTCGGTCGGGGTCGTCGACTCGGTCGGCGTCGGGGTCGTCGACTCGGTCGGGGTCGGGGTCGTCGACTCGGTCGGGGTCGGGGTCGTCGACTCAGTCGGCGTCGGGGTCGTCGACTCGGTCGGGGTCGGGGTCGTCGACTCGGTCGTCGACTCGGTCGTCGACTCGGTCGGGGTCGTCGACTCGGTCGGGGTCGTCGACTCGGTCGTCGACTTGGTCGGGGTCGTCGACTCAGTCGGGGTCGTCGACTCGGTCGTCGACTCGGTCGTCGACTCGGTCGGGGTCGTCAACTCGGTCGTCGACTCGGTCGTCGACTCGGTCATCGACTCGATCGGGGTCGTCGACTCGGTCGGGGTCGTCGACTCGGTCGGGGTTGTCGACTCGGTCGGGGTCGTCGACTCGGTCGGGGTCGTCGACTCGGTCGGGGTCGTCGACTCGGTCGTCGACTCGGTCGTCGACTCGGTCGGGGTCGTCGACTCGGTCGTCGACTCGGTCGGGGTCGTCGACTCGGTCGGGGTCGTCGACGGGGTCGTCGACTCGGTCGTCGACTCGGTCGGGGTCGTCGACGGGGTCGTCGTCGTCGACTCGGTCGGGGTCGTCGACGGGGTCGTCGTCGTCGACTCGGTCGTGGACTCGGTCGGGGTCGTCGACTCGGTCGTCGACTCGGTCGGGATCGTTGACTCGGTCGGGGTCGTCGACTCGGTCGGGGTCGTCGACTCGGTCGGGGTCGTCGACTCGATCGTCGACTCGGTCGGGGTCGTCGATTCAGTCGGGGTCGTCGACTCGGTCGGGGTCGTCGACTCGGTCGTCGACTCGGTCGGGGTCGTCGACTCGGTCGGGGTCGTCGACTCTGTCGGGGTCATCGACTCTGTCGGGGTCGTCGAATCTGTCGGGGTCGTCGACTCGGTTGTCGACTCGGTCGGGGTCGTCGACTCGGTCGTCGACTCGGTCGGGGTCGTCGACTCGGTCGTCGACTCGGTCGGGGTCGTCGACTCGGTCGTCGACTCGGTCGGGGTCGTCGACTCGGTCGTCGACGTCGACTCGGTCGTCGACTCGGTCGGGGTCGTCGACTCGGTCGTCGACTCGGTCGTCGACTCCGTCGGGGTCGTCGACTCGGTCGTCGACTCGGTCGTCGACTCGGTCGGGGTCGTCGACTCGGTCGTCGACTCGGTCGGGGTCGTCGACTTGGTCGGGGTCGTCGACTCGGTCGTCGAGTCGGTCGGGGTCGTCGACTCGGTCGTCGACTCGGTCGTCGACTCGGTCGGGGTCGTCGACTCGGTCGTCGACTCGGTCGGGGTCGTCGACTCGGTCGTCGACTCGGTCGTCGACTCGGTCGGGGTCGTCGACTCGGTCGTCGACTCGGTCGTCGACTCGGTCGGGGTCGTCGACTCGGTCGGGGTCGTCGACTCGGTCGTCGACTCGGTCGTCGACTCGGTCGGGGTCGTCGACTCGGTCGTCGACTCGGTCGTCGACTCGGTCGGGGTCGTCGACTCGGTCGTCGACTCGGTCGGGGTCGTCGACTCGGTCGGGGTCATCGACTCGGTCGGGGTCATCGACTCGGTCGTCGACGGGGTCGTCGACTCGGTCGGGGTCGTCGACTCGGTCGGGGTCGTCGACTCGGTCGTCGACTCGGTCGTCGACTCGGTCGTCGACTCGGTCGGGGTCGTCGACTCGGTCGGGGTCATCGACTCGGTCGTCGACTCGGTCGGGGTCGTCGACTCGGTCGTCGACTCGGTCGGGGTCGTTGACTCCGTCGGGGTCGTCGACTCGGTCGTCGACTCGGTCGGGGTCGTCGACTTGGTCGGGGTCGTCGACTCGGTCGGGGTCGTCGACTCGGTCGTCGACTCGGTCGTCGACTCGGTCGGGGTCGTCGACGGGGTGGTCGTCGTCGACTCGGTCGGGGTCGTCGACGGGGTGGTCGTCGTCGACTCGGTCGGGGTCGTCGACGGGGTCGTGGACTCGGTCAGGGTCGTCGACTCGGTCGTGGACTCGGTCAGGGTCGTCGACTCGGTCGTCGACTCGGTCGGGGTCGTCGACTCGGTCGGGGTCGTCGACTCGGTCGTCGACTCGGTCGGGGTCGTCGACTCGCTCGGGGTCGTCGACTCGGTCAGGGTCGTCGACTCGGTCGGGGTAGTCGACTCGGTCGTCGACTCGGTCGTCGACTCGGTCGGGGTCGTCGACTCGGTCGTCGACTCGGTCGGGATCGTTGACTCGGTCGGGGTCGTCGACTCAGTCGGGGTCGTCGACTCGGTCGGGGTCGTCGACTCGGTCGTCGACTCGGTCGGGGTCGTCGACTCGGTCGGGGTCGTCGACTCTGTCGGGGTCGTCGACTCTGTCGGGATCGTCGAATCTGTCGGGGTCGTCGACTCGATCGTCGACACGTTCGGGGTCGTCGACTCGGTCGTCGACTCGGTCGTCAACTCGGTCGGGGTCGTCGACTCGGTCGGGGTCGTCGACTCGGTCGTCGACTCGGTCGGGGTCGTCGACTCGGTCGGGGTCGTCGACTCGGTCGTCGACGTCGACTCGGTCGTCGACTCGGTCGTCGACTTGGTCGTCGACTCCGTCGGGGTCGTCGACTCGGTCGTCGACTCGGTCGGGGTCGTCGACTCGGTCGTCGACTCGGTCGTCGACTCGGTCGGGGTCGTCGACTCGGTCGTCGACTCGGTCGTCGACTCGGTCGGGGTCGTCGACTCGGTCGTCGACTCGGTCGTCGACTCGGTCGGGGTCGTCGACTCGGTCGTCGACTCGGTCGTCGACTCGGTCGGGGTCGTCGACTCGGTCGGGGTCGTCGACTCGGTCGTCGACTCGGTCGTCGACTCGGTCGGGGTCGTCGACTCGGTCGTCGACTCGGTCGTCGACTCGGTCGTGGTCGTCGACTCGGTCGTCGACTCGGTCGTCGACTCGGTCGGGGTCGTCGACTCGGTCGTCGACTCGGTCGTCGACTCGGTCGGGGTCGTCGACTCGGTCGGGGTCGTCGACTCGGTCGTCGACTCGGTCGTCGACTCGGTCGGGGTCGTCGACTCGGTCGTCGACTCGGTCGTCGACTCGGTCGGGGTCGTCGACTCGGTCGTCGACTCGGTCGGGGTCGTTGACTCCGTCGGGGTCGTCGACTCGGTCGTCGACTCGGTCGGGGTCGTCGACTTGGTCGGGGTCGTCGACTCGGTCGGGGTCGTCGACTCGGTCGTCGACTCGGTCGTCGACTCGGTCGGGGTCGTCGACGGGGTGGTCGTCGTCGACTCGGTCGGGGTCGTCGACGGGGTGGTCGTCGTCGACTCGGTCGGGGTCGTCGACGGGGTCGTGGACTCGGTCAGGGTCGTCGACTCGGTCGTGGACTCGGTCAGGGTCGTCGACTCGGTCGTCGACTCGGTCGGGGTCGTCGACTCGGTCGGGGTCGTCGACTCGGTCGTCGACTCGGTCGGGGTCGTCGACTCGCTCGGGGTCGTCGACTCGGTCAGGGTCGTCGACTCGGTCGGGGTAGTCGACTCGGTCGTCGACTCGGTCGTCGACTCCGTCGGGGTCGTCGACTCGGTCGTCGACTCGGTCGGGATCGTTGACTCGGTCGGGGTCGTCGACTCAGTCGGGGTCGTCGACTCGGTCGGGGTCGTCGACTCGGTCGTCGACTCGGTCGGGGTCGTCGACTCGGTCGGGGTCGTCGACTCTGTCGGGGTCGTCGACTCTGTCGGGATCGTCGAATCTGTCGGGGTCGTCGACTCGATCGTCGACACGTTCGGGGTCGTCGACTCGGTCGTCGACTCGGTCGTCAACTCGGTCGGGGTCGTCGACTCGGTCGGGGTCGTCGACTCGGTCGTCGACTCGGTCGGGGTCGTCGACTCGGTCGGGGTCGTCGACTCGGTCGTCGACGTCGACTCGGTCGTCGACTCGGTCGTCGACTTGGTCGTCGACTCCGTCGGGGTCGTCGACTCGGTCGTCGACTCGGTCGGGGTCGTCGACTCGGTCGTCGACTCGGTCGTCGACTCGGTCGGGGTCGTCGACTCGGTCGTCGACTCGGTCGTCGACTCGGTCGGGGTCGTCGACTCGGTCGTCGACTCGGTCGTCGACTCGGTCGGGGTCGTCGACTCGGTCGTCGACTCGGTCGTCGACTCGGTCGGGGTCGTCGACTCGGTCGGGGTCGTCGACTCGGTCGTCGACTCGGTCGTCGACTCGGTCGGGGTCGTCGACTCGGTCGTCGACTCGGTCGTCGACTCGGTCGTGGTCGTCGACTCGGTCGTCGACTCGGTCGTCGACTCGGTCGGGGTCGTCGACTCGGTCGTCGACTCGGTCGTCGACTCGGTCGGGGTCGTCGACTCGGTCGGGGTCGTCGACTCGGTCGTCGACTCGGTCGTCGACTCGGTCGGGGTCGTCGACTCGGTCGTCGACTCGGTCGTCGACTCGGTCGGGGTCGTCGACTCGGTCGTCGACTCGGTCGTCGACTCGGTCGGGGTCGTCGACTCGGTCGTCGACTCGGTCGTCGACTCGGTCGGGGTCGTCGACTCGGTCGGGGTCGTCGACTCGGTCGTCGACTCGGTCGTCGACTCGGTCGGGGTCGTCGACTCGGTCGTCGACTCGGTAGTCGATTCGGTCGCGGTCGTCGACTCGGTCGTCGACTCGGTCGGGGTCGTCGACTCGGTCGTCGACTCGGTCGTCGACTCGGTCGGGGTCGTCGACTCGGTCGAGGTCGTCGACTCGGTCGTCGACTCGGTCGTCGACTCGGTCGGGGTTGTTGACTCGGTCGGGGTAGTCGACTCGGTCGTCGACTCGGTCGTCGACTCGGTCGGGGTCGTCGACTCGGTCGGGGTCGTCGACTCGGTCGTCGACTCGGTCGGGGTCGTCGACGGGGTCGTCGTCGTCGACTCGGTCGGGGTCGTCGACTCGGTCGTCGACTCGGTCGGGGTCGTCGACGGGGTCGTCGTCGTCGACTCGGTCGGGGTCGTCGACGGGGTCGTCGTCATCGACTCGGTCGGGGTCGTCGACGGGGTCGTCGTCGTCGACTCGGTCGTGGACTCGGTCGGGGTCGTCGACTCGGTCGTCGACTCGGTCGGGGTCGTCGACTCGGTCGGGGTCGTCGACTCGGTCGTCGACTCGGTCGGGGTCGTCGACTCGGTCAGGGTCGTCGACTCGGTCGTCGACTCGGTCGGGGTCGTCGACTCGGTCGGGGTAGTCGACTCGGACGTCGACTCGGTCGTCGACTCGGTCGGGGTCGTCGACTCGGTCGGGGTCGTCGACTCGGTCGTCGACTCGGTCGGGGTCGTCGACTCGGTCGTCGACTCGGTCGGGGTCGTCGACTCGGTCGGGGTCGTCGACTCGGTCGTCGACTCGGTCGTCGACTCGGTCTGGGTCGTCGACTCGGTCGGGGTCGTCGACTCGGTCGTCGACTCGGTCGGGGTCATCGACTCGGTCGGGGTCGTCGACTCAGTCGGGGTCGTCGACTCGGTCGTCAACTCGGTCGTCGACTCGGTCGGGGTCGTCGACTCGGTCGTCGACTCGGTCGTCGACTCGGTCGTCGACTCGGTCGCGGTAGTCGACTTGGTCGGGGTCGTCGACTCGGTCGGGGTCGTCGACTCGGTCGTCGACTCGGTCGTCGACTCGGTCGGGGTCGTCGACGGGGTCGTCGTCGTCAACTCGGTCGGGGTCGTCGACGGGGTCGTCGTCATTGACTCGGTCGGGGTCGTTGACGGGGTCGTCGTCGTCGACTCGGTCGTGGACTCGGTCGGGGTCATCGACTCGGTCGTGGACTCGGTCGGGGTCGTCGACTCGGTCATCGACTCGGTCGGGGTCGTCGACTCGGTCGGGGTCGTCGACTCGGTCGGAGTCGTCGACTCGGTCGGGGTCGTCGACTCGGTCGTCGACTCGGTCGGGGTCGTCGACTCGGTCGGGGTAGTCGACTCGGTCGTCGACTCGGTCGTCGACTCGGTCGGGGTTGTCGACTCGGTCGGGGTCGTCGACTCGTTCGTCGACTCGGTCGGGGTCGTCGACTCGGTCGGGGTCGTCGACTCGGTCGTCGACTCGGTCGGGGTCGTCGACTCGTTCGTCGACTCGGTCGGGGTCGTCGACTCGGTCGGGGTCGTCGACTCGGTCGTCGACTCGGTCGGGGTCGTCGACTCGGTCGTCGACTCGGTCGGGGTCGTCAACTCGGTCGTCGAATCGGTCGTCGACTCGGTCGGGGTCGTCGACTCGGTCGTCGACTCGGTCGGGGTCGTCGACTCGGTCGGGGTCGTTAACTCGGTCGTCGACTCGGTCGTCGACTCGGTCGGGGTCGTCGACTCGGTCGTCGACTCGGTCGTCGACTCAGTCGTCGACTCTATCAGGGTCGTCGACTCGGTCGGGGTCGTCGACTCGGTCGTCGACTCGGTCGGGGTCGTTGACTCCGTCGGGGTCGTCGACTCGGTCGTCGACTCGGTCGGGGTCGTCGACTTGGTCGGGGTCGTCGACTCGGTCGGGGTCGTCGACTCGGTCGGTGTCGTCGACTCGGTCGTCGACTCGGTCGGGGTCGTCGACTCGGTCGGGGTCGTCGACTCGGTCGGTGTCGTCGACTCGGTCGTCGACTCGGTCGGGGTCGTTGACTCGGTCGGGGTAGTCGACTCGGTCGTCGACTCGGTCGTCGACTCGGTCGGGGTCGTCGACTCGGTCGGGGTCGTCGACTCGGTCGGGGTCGTCGACTCGGTCGTCGACTCGGTCGGGGTCGTCGACTCTGTCGGGGTCGTCGACTCGGTCGGGGTCGTCGACTCGGTCGGGGTCGTCGACTCGGTCGGGGTCGTCGACTCGGTCGTCGACTCGGTCGGGGTCGTCGACTCGGTCGTCGACTCGGTCGGGGTCGTCGACTCGGTCGGGGTCGTCGACTCGGTCGTCGACGTCGACTCGGTCGTCGACTCGGACGGGGTCGTCGACTCGGTCGTCGACTCGGTCGGGGTCGTCGACTCGGTCGTCGACTCGGTCGTCGACTCCGTCGGGGTCGTCGACTCGGGCGTCGTCGTCGACTCAGTCGTCGACTCGGTCGTCGACTCGGTCGGGGTCGTCGACTCGGTCGTCGACTCGGTCGGGGTCGTCGACTCGGTCGTCGACTCGGTCGGGGTCGTCGACTCGGTCGGGGTCGTCGACTCGGTCGTCGACTCGGTCGGGGTCGTCGACTCGGTCGTCGACTCGGTCGTCGACTCGGTCGGGGTCGTCGACTCGGTCGTCGACTCGGTCGTCGACTCGGTCGGGGTCGTCGACTCGGTCGGGGTCGTCGTCTAGGTCGTCGACTCGGTCGTCGACTCGGTCGGGGTCGTCGACTCGGTCGTCGACTCGGTCGTCGATTCGGTCGCGGTCGTCGACTCGGTCGTCGACTCGGTCGGGGTCGTCGACTCGGTCGTCGACTCGGTCGTCGACTCGGTCGGGGTCGTCGACTCGGTCATTGACTCGGTCGTCAACTCGGTCGGTGTCGTCGACTCGGTCGGGGTCGTCGACTCGGTCGTCGACTCGGTCGTCGACTCAGTCGGTGTCGTCGACGGGGTCGTCGTCGTCGACTCGGTCGGGGTCGTCGACGGAGTCGTCGTCATTGACTCGGTCGGGGTCGTTGACGGGGTCGTCGTCGTCGACTCGGTCGTGGACTCGGTCGGGGTCATCGACTCGGTCGTGGACTCGGTCGGGGTCGTCGACTCGGTCATCGACTCGGTCGGGGTCGTCGACTCGGTCGGGGTCGTCGACTCGGTCGGGGTCGTTGACTCGGTCGGGGTCGTCGACTCGATCGTCGACTCGGTCGGGGTCGTCGACTCGGTCGGGGTAGTCGACTCGGTCGTCGACTCGGTCGTCGACTCGGTCGGTGTTGTCGACTCGGTCGGGGTCGTCGACTCGTTCGTCGACTCGGTCGGGGTCGTCGACTCGGTCGGGGTCGTCGACTCGGTCGTCGACTCGGTCGGGGTCGTCGACTCTGTCGGGGTCGTCGACTCTGTCGGGGTCGTCAACTCGGTCGGGGTCGTCGACTCGGTCGTCGACTCGGTCGGGGTCGTCGACTCGATCGTCGACTCGGTCGGGGTCGTCGACTCGGTCATCAACTCGGTCGGGGTCGTCGACTCGGTCGTCGACGTGGACTCGGTCGTCGACTCGGACGGGGTCGTCGACTCGGTCGTCGACTCGGTCGGGGTCGTCGACTCGGTCGTCGTCGTCGACTCGGTCGTCGACTCGGTCGTCGACTCGGTCGGGGTCGTCGACTCGGTCGTCGACTCGGTCGGGGTCGTAAACTCGGTCGGGGTCGTCGACTCGGTCGGGGTCGTCGACTCGGTCGTCGACTCGGTCGGGGTCGTCGACTCGGTCGTCGACTCTGTCGGGGTCGTCGACTCGCTCGTCGACTCTGTCGGGGTCGTCGACTCGGTCGTCGACTCGGTCGGGGTCGTCGACTCACTCGGGGTCGGGGTCGTCGACTCGGTCGGGGTCGGGGTCGTCGACTCGGTCGGGGTCGTCGACTCGGTCGGGGTCGGGGTCGTCGACTCGGTCGGGGTCGGGGTCGTCGACTCGGTCGGGGTCGTCGACACGGTCGGGGTCGGGGTCGTCGACTCGGTCGGGGTCGTCGACTCGGTCGGGGTCGGGGTCGTCGACTCGGTCGGGGTCGGGGTCGTCGACTCGGTCGGGGTCGTCGACTCGGTCGGGGTCGTCGACTCGGTCGGGGTCGGGGTCGTCGACTCGGTCGGGGTCGTCGACTCGGTCGGGGTCGTCGACTCCGTCGGAGTCGTCGACTCGGTCGTCGACTCGGTCGTCGACTCGGTCGTCGACTCGGTCGGGGTCGTCGACTCGGTCGGGGTAGTCGACTCGGTCGTCGACTCGGTCGTCGACTCGGTCGGGGTCGTCGACTCGGTCGTCGTCATCGACTCGGTCGGGGTCGTCGACGGGGTCGTCGTCATCGACTCGGTCGGGGTCGTCGACGGGGTCGTGGACTCGGTCAGGGTCGTCGACTCGGTCGGGGTCGTCGACTCGGTCGTCGACTCGGTCGGGGTCGTCGACTCGGTCGTCGACTCGGTCGGGGTCGTCGACTCGGTCGGGGTCGTCGACTCGGTCGGGGTCGTCGACTCGGTCGTCGACTCGGTCAGGGTCGTCGACTCGGTCGGGGTAGTCGACTCGGTCGTCGACTCGGTCGTCGACTCGGTCGGGGTCGTCGACTCGGTCGGGGTCGTCGACTCGGTCGTCGACTCGGTTGGGGTCGTCGACTCGGTCGGGGTCGTCGACTCGGTCGTCGACTCGGTCGGAGTCGTCGACTCTGTCGGGGTCGTCGACTCGGTCGGGGTCGTCGACTCGGTCGTCGACTCGGTCGGAGTCGTCGACTCTGTCGGGGTCGTCGACTCGGTCGGGGTCGTCGACTCGGTCGGGGTCGTCGACTCGGTCGTCGACTCGGTCGGGGTCGTCGACTCGGTCGTCGACTCGGTCGGGGTCGTCGACTCGGTCGGGGTCGTCGACTCGGTCGGGGTTGTCGACTCGGTCGGGGTCGTCGACTCGGTCGGGGTCGTCGACTCGGTCGTCGACTCGGTCGTCGACTCGGTCGGGGTCGTCGACGGGGTCGTCGTCGTCGACTCGGTCGGGGTCGTCGACGGGGTCGTCGTCGTCGACTCGGTCGGGGTCGTCGACGGGGTCGTCGTCGTCGACTCGGTCGTGGACTCGGTCGGGGTCGTCGACTCGGTCGTCGACTCGGTCGGGATCGTTGACTCGGTCGGGGTCGTCGACTCGGTCGGGGTCGTCGACTCGATCGTCGACTCGGTCGGGGTCGTCGACTCGGTCGGGGTCGTCGACTCTGTCGGGGTCGTCGAATCTGTCGGGGTCGTCGACTCGATCGTCGACACGTTCGGGGTCGTCGACTCGGTCGTCGACTCGGTCGGGGTCGTCGACTCGGTCGTCGACTCGGTCGTCGACTCGGTCGGGGTCGTCGACTCGGTCGGGGTCGTCGACTCGGTCGTCGACTCGGTCGTCGACTCTGTCGGGGTCGTCGACTCGGTCGTCGACTCGGTCGGGGTCGTCGACTCGGTCGTCGACTCGGTCGTCGACTCGGTCGGGGTCGTCGACTCGGTCGCGGTCGTCGACTCGGTCGTCGACTCGGTCGTCGACTCGGTCGGGGTCGTCGACTCGGTCGTCGACTCGGTCGTCGACTCGGTCGGGGTCGTCGACTCGGTCGGGGTCGTCAACTCGGTCGTCGACTAGGTCGGGGTCGTCGACTCGGTCGTGGTCGTCGACTCGGTCGTCGACTCGGTCGGGGTCGTCGACTCGGTCGTCGACTGGGTCGGGGTCGTCGACTCGGTCGTCGACTCGGTCGGGGTCGTCGACTCGGTCGGGGTCGTCGACTCTGTCGGGGTCGTCGACTCGGTCGTCGACTCGGTCGGGGTCGTCGACTCGGTCGGGGTCGTCGACTCGGTCGTCGACTCAGTCGGGGTCGTCGACTCGGTCGTCGACTCGGTCGTCGACTCCGTCGGGGTCGTCGACTCGGGCGTCGTCGTCGACTCGGGCGTCGTCGTCGACTCAGTCGTCGACTCGGTCGTCGACTCGGTCGGGGTCGTCGACTCGGTCGTCGACTCGGTCGGGGTCGTCGACTCGGTCGGGGTCGTCGACTCGGTCGTCGAATCGGTCGGGGTCGTCGACTCGGTCGTCGACTCGGTCGTCGACTCGGTCGGGGTCGTCGACTCGGTCGTCGACTCGGTCGTCGACTCGGTCGGGGTCGTCGACTCGGTGGGGGTCGTCGACTCGGTCGTCGACTCGGTCGTCGACTCGGTCGTCGATTCGGTCGCGGTCGTCGACTCGGTCGTCGACTTGGTCGGGGTCGTCGACTCGGTCGTCGACTCGGTCGTCGACTCGGTCGGGGTCGTCGACTCGGTCGTCGACTCGGTCGTCGACTCGGTCGGTGTCGTCGACTCGGTCGGGGTCGTCGACTCGGTCGTCGACTCGGTCGCGGTCGTCGACTTGGTCGGGGTCGTCGACTCGGTCGGGGTCGTCGACTCGTTCGTCGACTCGGTCGTCGACTCAGTCGGTGTCGTCGACGGGGTCGTCGTCGTCGACTCGGTCGGGGTCGTCGACGGAGTCGTCGTCATTGACTCGGTCGGGGTCGTTGACGGGGTCGTCGTCGTCGACTCGGTCGTGGACTCGGTCGGGGTCATCGACTCGGTCGTGGACTCGGTCGGGGTCGTCGACTCGGTCATCGACTCGGTCGGGGTCGTCGACTCGGTCGGGGTCGTCGACTCGGTCGGGGTCGTTGACTCGGTCGGGGTCGTCGACTCGGTCGTCGACTCGGTCGGGGTCGTCGACTCGGTCGGGGTAGTCGACTCGGTCGTCGACTCGGTCGTCGACTCGGTCGGGGTTGTCGACTCGGTCGGGGTCGTCGACTCGTTCGTCGACTCGGTCGGGCTCGTCGACTCGGTCGGGGTCGTCGACTCGGTCGTCGACTCTGTCGGGGTCGTCGACTCTGTCGGGGCTGTCGACTCGGTCGGGGTCGTCGACTCGGTCGTCGACTCGGTCGGGGTCGTCGACTCGATCGTCGACTCGGTCGGGGTCGTCGACTCGATCGTCAACTCGGTCGGGGTCGTCGACTCGGTCGTCGACGTGGACTCGGTCGTCGACTCGGACGGGGTCGTCGACTCGGTCGTCGACTCGGTCGGGGTCGTCGACTCGGTCGTCGTCGTCGACTCGGTCGTCGACTCGGTCGTCGACTCGGTCGGGGTCGTCGACTCGGTCGTCGACTCGGTCGGGGTCGTAAACTCGGTCGGGGTCGTCGACTCGGTCCAGGTCGTCGACTCGGTCGTCGACTCGGTCGGGGTCGTCGACTCGGTCGTCGACTCTGTCGGGGTCGTCGACTCGCTCGTCGACTCTGTCGGGGTCGTCGACTCGGTCGTCGACTCGGTCGGGGTCGTCGACTCAGTCGGGGTCGGGGTCGTCGACTCGGTCGTGGTCGGGGTCGTCGACTCGGTCGGGGTCGTCGACTCGGTCGGGGTCAGGGTCGTCGACTCGGTCGGGGTCGGGGTCGTCGACTCGGTCGGGGTCGTCGACACGGTCGGGGTCGGGGTCGTCGACTCGGTCGGGGTCGTCGACTCGGTCGGGGTCAGGGTCGTCGACTCGGTCGGGGTCGGGGTCGTCGACTCGGTCGGGGTCGTCGACTCGGTCGGGGTCGTCGACTCGGTCGGGGTCGGGGTCGTCGACTCAGTCGGGGTCGTCGACTCGGTCGGGGTCGTCGACTCCGTCGGAGTCGTCGACTCGGTCGTCGACTCGGTCGTCGACTCGGTCGGGGTCGTCGACTCGGTCAGGGTAGTCGACTCGGTCGTCGACTCGGTCGTCGACTCGGTCGGGGTCGTCGACTCGGTCGTCGTCGTCGACTCGGTCGTCGACTCGGTCGTCGACTCGGTCGGGGTCGTCGACTCGGTCGGGGTCGTCGACTCGGTCGGGGTCGTCGACTCGGTCGTCGACTCGGTCGGGGTCGTCGACGGGGTCGTCGTCGTCGACTCGGTCGGGGTCGTCGACGGGGTCGTCGTCGTCGACTCGGTCGGGGTCGTCGACGGGGTCGTCGTCGTCGACTCGGTCGTGGACTCGGTCGGGGTCGTCGACTCGGTCGTCGACTCGGTCGGGGTCGTCGACTCGGTCGGGGTCGTCGACTCGGTCGTCGACTCGGTCGGGGTCGTCGACTCGGTCGGGGTCGTCGACTCGGTCGTCGACTCGGTCGGGGTCGTCGACTCGGTCGGGGTCGTCGACTCGGTCGTCGACTCGGTCAGGGTCGTCGACTCGGTCGGGGTAGTCGACTCGGACGTCGACTCGGTCGTCGACTCGGTCGGGGTCGTCGACTCGGTCGGGGTCGTCGACTCGGTCGTCGACTCGGTCGGGGTCGTCGACTCTGTCGGGGTCGTCGACTCTGTCGGGGTCGTCGACTCGGTCGGGGTCGTCGACTCGGTCGTCGACTCGGTCGGGGTCGTCGACTCGGTCGGGGTCGTCGACTCGGTCGTCGACGTCGACTCGGTCGTCGACTCGGACGGGGTCGTCGACTCGGTCGGGGTCGTCGACTCGGTCATCGTCGTCGACTCGGTCGTCGACTCGGTCGGGGTCGTCGACTCGGTCGTCGACTCGGTCGTCGACTCGGTCGGGGTCGTCGACTCGGTCGTCGACTCGGTCGTCGACTCGGTCGGGGTCGTCGACTCGGTCGTCGACTCGGTAGTCGACTCGGTCGGGGTCGTCGACTCGGTCGTCGACTCGGTCGTCGACTAGGTCGGGGTCGTCGACTAGGTCGGGGTCGTCGACTCGGTCGTGGTCGTCGACTCGGTCGTCGACTCGGTCGGGGTCGTCGACTCGGTCGTCGACTCGGTCGGGGTCGTCGACTCGGTCGTCGACTCGGTCGGGGTCGTCGACTCGGTCGGGGTCGTCGACTCTGTCGGGGTCGTTGACTCGGTCGTCGACTCGGTCGGGGTCGTCGACTCGGTCGGGGTCGTCGACTCGGTCGTCGACGTCGACTCGGTCGTCGACTCGGTCGGGGTCGTCGACTCGGTCGTCGACTCCGTCGGGGTCGTCGACTCGGGCGTCGTCGTCGACTCAGTGGTCGACTCGGTCGTCGACTCGGGCGTCGTCGTCGACTCGGTCGGGGTCGTCGACTCGGTCGTCGACTCGGTCGGGGTCGTCGACTCGGTCGGGGTCGTCGACTCGGTCGTCGACTCGGTCGTCGACTCGGTCGGGGTCGTCGACTCGGTCGTCGACTCGGTCGTCGACTCGGTCGGGGTCGTCGACTCGGTCGGGGTCGGGGTCGTCGACTCGGTCGGGGTCGTCGACTCGGTCGGGTTCGTGGTCGTCGACTCGGTCGGGGTCGTCGACTCGGTCGTAGACTCGGTCGTCGACTCGGTCGGGGTCGTCGACTCGGTCGTCGACTCGGTCGGGGTCGTCGACTCGGTCGGGGTCGTCAACTCGGTCGGGGTCGTCGACTCGGTCGTCGACTCGGTCAGGGTCGTCGATTCGGTCGTCGACGGGGTCGTCAACTCGGTCAGGGTCGTCGACTCGGTCGTCGATTCGGTCGGGGTCGTCGACTCGGTCGGTGTCGTCGACTCGGTCGTCGACTCGGTCGGGGTCGTCGACTCGGTCGTCGACTCGGTCGGGGTCGTCGACTCGGTCGTCGTCGTCGACTCGGTCGTCGACTCGGTCGTCAACTCGGTCGTCGTCGTCGACTCGGTCGTCGATTCGGTCGGGGTCGTCGACTCGGTCGGGGTCGTCGACTCGGTCGTCGACGCGGTCGGGGTCGTCGACTCGGTCGGGGTCGTCGACTCGGTCGTCGACTCGGTCGAGGTCGTCGACTCGGTCGGGGTCGTCGACTCGGTCGTCGACTCGGTCGGGGTCGTCGACTCGGTCGGGGTCGTCGACTCGGTCGTCGACTCGGTCGGGGTCATCGACTCGGTCGTCGACTCGGTCGGGGTCGTCGACTCGGTCGTCGACTCGGTCGTCGACTCGGTCCTGGTCGTCGACTCGGTCGTCGACTCGGTCGTCGTCGGGGTCGTCGACTCGGTCGTCGACTCGGTCGTCGACTCGGTCAGGGTCGTCGACTCGGTCGTCGTCGGGGTCGTCGACTCGGTCGTCAACTCGGTCGGGGTCGTCGACTCGGTCGTCGACTCGGTCGGGGTCGTCGACTCGGTCGTCGACTCGGTCGTCATCGGGGTCGTAGACTCAGTCGTCGACTCGGTCGTCGACTCGGTCGGGGTCGTCGACTCGGTCGTCGACTTGGTCGGGGTCGTCGACTCGGTCGGGGTCGTCGACTCGGTCGTCGACTCGGTTGTCGACTCGGTCGGGGTCGTCGACTCGGTCGGGGTCGTCGACTCGGTCGTCGACTCGGTTGTCGACTCGGTCGGGGTCGTCGACTCTGTCGGTGTCGTCGACTCGGTCGTTGACTCGGTCGTCGACTCGGTCGGGGTCGTCGACTCGGTCGGGGTCGTCGACTCGGTCATCGACTCGGTCATCGACTCGGTCGGGGTCGTCGACTCGGTCGGGGTCGTCGACTCGGTCGTCGACTCGGTCGTCGACTGGGTCGTCGACTGGGTCGGGGTCGTCGTCGACTGGGTCGGGGTCGTCGTCGACTGGGTCGTCGACTGGGTCGTCGTCTGGGTCGTCGACTGGGTCGGGGTCGTCGTCGACTGGCTCGTCGACTGGGCCGTCGACTGGGTCGTCGACTGGGTCGTCGACTGGGTCGGGGTCGTCGACTCGGTCGTCGACTCGGTCGTCGACTCGGTCGGGGTCGTCGACTCGGTCGTCGACTCGGTCGTTGTCGTAGACTCGGTCGTGGACTCAGTCGGGGTCGTCGACTCGGTCGTCGACTCGGTCGTCGACTCGGTCGGGGTCGTCGACTCGGTCGTCGACTCGGTCGTTGTCGTAGACTCGGTCGTGGACTCAGTCGGGGTCGTCGACTCGGTCGTCGACTCGGTCGGGGTCGTCGACTCGGTCGTCGACTCGGTCGTCGACTCGGTCGGGGTCATCGACTCGGTCGTCAACTCGGTCGGGGTCGTCGACTCGGTCGGGGTCGTCGACTCGGTCGGGGTCGGGGTCGTCCACTCGGTCGGGGTCGTCGACTCGGTCGGGGTCGGGGTCGTCGACTCGGTCAGGGTCGGGGTCGTCGACTCGGTCGTCGACGGGGTCGTCGACTCGGTCGGGGTCGTCGACTCGGTCGTCGACTCGGTCGGGGTCGTCGACTCGGTCGTCGACTCGGTCGTCGACTCGGTCGGGGTCGTCGACTCGGTCGTCGACTCGGTCGTCGACTCGGTCGGGGTCATCGACTCGGTCGGGGTCGTCGACTCGGTCGTCGACTCGGTCGGGTCGTCGACTCGGTCGGGGTCGTCGACTCGGTCGTCGACTCGGTCGTCGACTCGGTCGGGGTCGTCGACTCGGTCGTCGACTCGGTCGTCGACTCGGTCGGGTTTGTCTACTCGGTCGGGGTTGTCGACTCGGTCGTCGACTGGGTCGTCGACTCGGTCGTCGACTCGGTCGTCGACTCGGTCGGGGTCGTCGACTCGGTCGTCTACTCGGCCGGGGTCGTCGACTCGGTCGTAGACTCGGTCGTCGACTCGGTCGTCGACTCGGTCCTGGTCGTCGACTCGGTCGTCGACTCGGTCGTCGTCGGGGTCGTCGACTCGGTCGTCGACTCGGTCGTCGACTCGGTCGTCGACTCGGTCAGGGTCGTCGACTCGGTCGTCGTCGGGGTCGTCGACTCGGTCGTCAACTCGGTCGGGGTCGTCGACTCGGTCGTCGACTCGGTCGGGGTCGTCGACTCGGTCGTCGACTCGGTCGTCATCGGGGTCGTAGACTCAGTCGTCGACTCGGTCGTCGACTCGGTCGGGGTCGTCGACTCGGTCGTCGACTTGGTCGGGGTCGTCGACTCGGTCGGGGTCGTCGACTCGGTCGGGGTCGTCGACTCGGTCGTCGACTCGGTTGTCGACTCGGTCGGGGTCGTCGACTCTGTCGGTGTCGTCGACTCGGTCGTCGACTCGGTCGTCGACTCGGTCGGGGTCGTCGACTCGGTCGGGGTCATCGACTCGGTCATCGACTCGGTCATCGACTCGGTCGGGGTCGTCGACTCGGTCGGGGTCGTCGACTCGGTCGTCGACTCGGTCGTCGACTGGGTCGTCGACTGGGTCGGGGTCGTCGTCGACTGGGTCGGGGTCGTCGTCGACTGGGTCGTCGACTGGGTCGTCGTCTGGGTCGTCTACTGGGTCGGGGTCGTCGTCGACTGGCTCGTCGACTGGGCCGTCGACTGGGTCGTCGACTGGGTCGTCGACTGGGTCGGGGTCGTCGACTCGGTCGGGGTCGTCGACTCGGTCGGGGTCGTCGACTCGGTCGTCGACTCGGTCGTCGACTCGGTCGGGGTCGTCGACTCGGTCGTCGACTCGGTCGTTGTCGTAGACTCGGTCGTGGACTCAGTCGGGGTCGTCGACTCGGTCGTCGACTCGGTCGGGGTCGTCGACTCGGTCGTCGACTCGGTCGGGGTCGTCGACTCGGTCGTCAACTCGGTCGGGGTCGTCGACTCGGTCGGGGTCGTCGACTCGGTCGGGGTCGGGGTCGTCCACTCGGTCGGGGTCGTCGACTCGGTCGGGGTCGGGGTCGTCGACTCGGTCAGGGTCGGGGTCGTCGACTCGGTCGTCGACGGGGTCGTCGACTCGGTCGGGGTCGTCGACTCGGTCGTCGACTCGGTCGGGGTCGTCGACTCGGTCGTCGACTCGGTCGTCGACTCGGTCGGGGTCGTCGACTCGGTCGTCGACTCGGTCGTCGACTCGGTCGGGGTCATCGACTCGGTCGGGGTCGTCGACTCGGTCGTCGACTCGGTCGGGTCGTCGACTCGGTCGGGGTCGTCGACTCGGTCGTCGACTCGGTCGTCGACTCGGTCGGGGTCGTCGACTCGGTCGTCGACTCGGTCGTCGACTCGGTCGGGTTTGTCTACTCGGTCGGGGTTGTCGACTCGGTCGTCGACTGGGTCGTCGACTCGGTCGTCGACTCGGTCGTCGACTCGGTCGGGGTCGTCGACTCGGTCGTCGACTCGGTCGGGGTCGTCGACTCGGTCGTAGACTCGGTCGTCGAGTCGGTCGGGGTCGTCGACTCGGTCGTCGACTCGGTCGGGGTCGTCGACTCGGTCGGGGTCGTCAACTCGGTCGGGGTCGTCGACTCGGTCGTCGACTCGGTCAGGGTCGTCGACTCGGTCGTCGACGGGGTTGTCGACTCGGTCAGGGTCGTCGACTCGGTCGTCGATTCGGTCGGGGTCGTCGACTCGGTCGGGGTCGTCGACTCGGTCGTCGACGCGGTCGGGGTCGTCGACTCGGTCGGGGTCGTCGACTCGGTCGTCGACTCGGTCGGGGTCGTCGACTCGGTCGGGGTCGTCGACTCGGTCGTCGACTCGTTCGGGGTCGTCGACTCGGTCGGGGTCGTCAACTCGGTCGTCGACTCAGTCGGGGTCGTCGACTCGGTCGGGGTCGTCGACTCGGTCGGGGTCGGGGTCGTCGACTCGGTCGGGGTCGTCGACTCGGTCGTAGACTCGGTCGTCGACTCGGTCGGGGTCGTCGACTCGGTCGTCGACTCGGTCGGGGTCGTCGACTCGGTCGGGGTCGTCAACTCGGTCGGGGTCGTCGACTCGGTCGTCGACTCGGTCAGGGTCGTCGATTCGGTCGTCGACGGGGTCGTCAACTCGGTCAGGGTCGTCGACTCGGTCGTCGATTCGGTCGGGGTCGTCGACTCGGTCGGTGTCGTCGACTCGGTCGTCGACTCGGTCGGGGTCGTCGACTCGGTCGTCGACTCGGTCGGGGTCGTCGACTCGGTCGTCGTCGTCGACTCGGTCGTCGACTCGGTCGTCAACTCGGTCGTCGTCGTCGACTCGGTCGTCGATTCGGTCGGGGTCGTCGACTCGGTCGGGGTCGTCGACTCGGTCGTCGACGCGGTCGGGGTCGTCGACTCGGTCGGGGTCGTCGACTCGGTCGTCGACTCGGTCGAGGTCGTCGACTCGGTCGGGGTCGTCGACTCGGTCGTCGACTCGGTCGGGGTCGTCGACTCGGTCGGGGTCGTCGACTCGGTCGTCGACTCGGTCGGGGTCATCGACTCGGTCGTCGACTCGGTCGGGGTCGTCGACTCGGTCGTCGACTCGGTCGTCGACTCGGTCCCGGTCGTCGACTCGGTCGTCGACTCGGTCGTCGTCGGGGTCGTCGACTCGGTCGTCGACTCGGTCGTCGACTCGGTCAGGGTCGTCGACTCGGTCGTCGTCGGGGTCGTCGACTCGGTCGTCAACTCGGTCGGGGTCGTCGACTCGGTCGTCGACTCGGTCGGGGTCGTCGACTCGGTCGTCGACTCGGTCGTCATCGGGGTCGTAGACTCAGTCGTCGATTCGGTCGTCGACTCGGTCGGGGTCGTCGACTCGGTCGTCGACTTGGTCGGGGTCGTCGACTCGGTCGTCATCGGGGTCGTAGACTCAGTCGTCGACTCGGTCGTCGACTCGGTCGGGGTCGTCGACTCGGTCGTCGACTTGGTCGGGGTCGTCGACTCGGTCGGGGTCGTCGACTCGGTCGTCGACTCGGTTGTCGACTCGGTCGGGGTCGTCGACTCTGTCGGTGTCGTCGACTCGGTCGTTGACTCGGTCGTCGACTCGGTCGGGGTCGTCGACTCGGTCGGGGTCGTCGACTCGGTCATCGACTCGGTCATCGACTCGGTCGGGGTCGTCGACTCGGTCGGGGTCGTCGACTCGGTCGTCGACTGGGTCGTCGACTGGGTCGTCGACTGGGTCGGGGTCGTCGTCGACTGGGTCGGGGTCGTCGTCGACTGGGTCGTCGACTGGGTCGTCGTCTGGGTCGTCGACTGGGTCGGGGTCGTCGACTCGGTCGGGGTCGTCGACTCGGTCGGGGTCGTCGACTCGGTCGTCGACTCGGTCGTCGACTCGGTCGGGGTCGTCGACTCGGTCGTCGACTCGGTCGTTGTCGTAGACTCGGTCGTGGACTCACTCGGGGTCGTCGACTCGGTCGTCGACTCGGTCGGGGTCGTCGACTCGGTCGTCGACTCGGTCGTCGACTCGGTCGGGGTCGTCGACTCGGTCGTCAACTCGGTCGGGGTCGTCGACTCGGTCGGGGTCGTCGACTCGGTCGGGGTCGGGGTCGTCCACTCGGTCGGGGTCGTCGACTCGGTCGGGGTCGGGGTCGTCGACTCGGTCAGGGTCGGGGTCGTCGACTCGGTCGTCGACGGGGTCGTCGACTCGGTCGGGGTCGTCGACTCGGTCGTCGACTCGGTCGGGGTCGTCGACTCGGTCGTCGACTCGGTCGTCGACTCGGTCGGGGTCGTCGACTCGGTCGTCGACTCGGTCGTCGACTCGGTCGGGGTCATCGACTCGGTCGGGGTCGTCGACTCGGTCATCGACTCGGTCGTCGACTCGGTCGGGTTTGTCTACTCGGTCGGGGTTGTCGACTCGGTCGTCGACTGGGTCGTCGACTCGGTCGTCGACTCGGTCGTCGACTCGGTCGGGGTCGTCGACTCGGTCGTCTACTCGGTCGGGGTCGTCGACTCGGTCGTAGACTCGGTCGTCGACTCGGTCGGGGTCGTCGACTCGGTCGTCGACTCGGTCGGGGTCGTCGACTCGGTCGGGGTCGTCAACTCGGTCGGGGTCGTCGACTCGGTCGTCGACTCGGTCAGGGTCGTCGACTCGGTCGTCGACGGGGTCGTCGACTCGGTCAGGGTCGTCGACTCGGTCGTCGATTCGGTCGGGGTCGTCGACTCGGTCGGGGTCGTCGACTCGGTCGTCGACGCGGTCGGGGTCGTCGACTCGGTCGGGGTCGTCGACTCAGTCGTCGACTCGGTCGGGGTCGTCGACTCGGTCGGGGTCGTCGACTCGGTCGTCGACTCGGTCGGGGTCGTCGACTCGGTCGGGGTCGTCAACTCGGTCGTCGACTCAGTCGGGGTCGTCGACTCGGTCGGGGTCGTCGACTCGGTCGGGGTCGGGGTCGTCGACTCGGTCGGGGTCGTCGACTCGGTCGGGTTCGGGGTCGTCGACTCGGTCGGGGTCGTCGACTCGGTCGTAGACTCGGTCGTCGACTCGGTCGGGGTCGTCGACTCGGTCGTCAACTCGGTCGGGGTCGTCGACTCGGTCGGGGTCGTCGACTCGGTCGGGGTCGGGGTCGTCGACTCGGTCGGGGTCGGGGTCGTCGACTCGGTCGGGGTCGTCGACTCGGTCGGGTTCGTGGTCGTCGACTCGGTCGGGGTCGTCGACTCGGTCGTAGACTCGGTCGTCGACTCGGTCGGGGTCGTCGACTCGGTCGTCGACTCGGTCGGGGTCGTCGACTCGGTCGGGGTCGTCAACTCGGTCGGGGTCGTCGACTCGGTCGTCGACTCGGTCAGGGTCGTCGATTCGGTCGTCGACGGGGTCGTCAACTCGGTCAGGGTCGTCGACTCGGTCGTCGATTCGGTCGGGGTCGTCGACTCGGTCGGTGTCGTCGACTCGGTCGTCGACTCGGTCGGGGTCGTCGACTCGGTCGTCGACTCGGTCGGGGTCGTCGACTCGGTCGTCGTCGTCGACTCGGTCGTCGACTCGGTCGTCAACTCGGTCGTCGTCGTCGACTCGGTCGTCGATTCGGTCGGGGTCGTCGACTCGGTCGGGGTCGTCGACTCGGTCGTCGACGCGGTCGGGGTCGTCGACTCGGTCGGGGTCGTCGACTCGGTCGTCGACTCGGTCGAGGTCGTCGACTCGGTCGGGGTCGTCGACTCGGTCGTCGACTCGGTCGGGGTCGTCGACTCGGTCGGGGTCGTCGACTCGGTCGTCGACTCGGTCGGGGTCATCGACTCGGTCGTCGACTCGGTCGGGGTCGTCGACTCGGTCGTCGACTCGGTCGTCGACTCGGTCCTGGTCGTCGACTCGGTCGTCGACTCGGTCGTCGTCGGGGTCGTCGACTCGGTCGTCGACTCGGTCGTCGACTCGGTCAGGGTCGTCGACTCGGTCGTCGTCGGGGTCGTCGACTCGGTCGTCAACTCGGTCGGGGTCGTCGACTCGGTCGTCGACTCGGTCGGGGTCGTCGACTCGGTCGTCGACTCGGTCGTCATCGGGGTCGTAGACTCAGTCGTCGACTCGGTCGTCGACTCGGTCGGGGTCGTCGACTCGGTCGTCGACTTGGTCGGGGTCGTCGACTCGGTCGTCATCGGGGTCGTAGACTCAGTCGTCGACTCGGTCGTCGACTCGGTCGGGGTCGTCGACTCGGTCGTCGACTTGGTCGGGGTCGTCGACTCGGTCGGGGTCGTCGACTCGGTCGTCGACTCGGTTGTCGACTCGGTCGGGGTCGTCGACTCTGTCGGTGTCGTCGACTCGGTCGTTGACTCGGTCGTCGACTCGGTCGGGGTCGTCGACTCGGTCGGGGTCGTCGACTCGGTCATCGACTCGGTCATCGACTCGGTCGGGGTCGTCGACTCGGTCGGGGTCGTCGACTCGGTCGTCGACTCGGTCGTCGACTGGGTCGTCGACTGGGTCGGGGTCGTCGTCGACTGGGTCGGGGTCGTCGTCGACTGGGTCGTCGACTGGGTCGTCGTCTGGGTCGTCGACTGGGTCGGGGTCGTCGACTCGGTCGGGGTCGTCGACTCGGTCGGGGTCGTCGACTCGGTCGTCGACTCGGTCGTCGACTCGGTCGGGGTCGTCGACTCGGTCGTCGACTCGGTCGTTGTCGTAGACTCGGTCGTGGACTCAGTCGGGGTCGTCGACTCGGTCGTCGACTCGGTCGGGGTCGTCGACTCGGTCGTCGACTCGGTCGTCGACTCGGTCGGGGTCGTCGACTCGGTCGTCAACTCGGTCGGGGTCGTCGACTCGGTCGGGGTCGTCGACTCGGTCGGGGTCGGGGTCGTCCACTCGGTCGGGGTCGTCGACTCGGTCGGGGTCGGGGTCGTCGACTCGGTCAGGGTCGGGGTCGTCGACTCGGTCGGGGTCGTCGACTCGGTCGTCGACTCGGTCGGGGTCGTCGACTCGGTCGTCGACTCGGTCGTCGACTCGGTCGGGGTCGTCGACTCGGTCGTCGACTCGGTCGTCGACTCGGTCGGGGTCATCGACTCGGTCGGGGTCGTCGACTCGGTCGTCGACTCGGTCGGGTCGTCGACTCGGTCGGGGTCGTCGACTCGGTCGTCGACTCGGTCGTCGACTCGGTCGGGGTCGTCGACTCGGTCATCGACTCGGTCGTCGACTCGGTCGGGTTTGTCTACTCGGTCGGGGTTGTCGACTCGGTCGTCGACTGGGTCGTCGACTCGGTCGTCGACTCGGTCGTCGACTCGGTCGGGGTCGTCGACTCGGTCGTCTACTCGGTCGGGGTCGTCGACTCGGTCGTAGACTCGGTCGTCGACTCGGTCGGGGTCGTCGACTCGGTCGTCGACTCGGTCGGGGTCGTCGACTCGGTCGGGGTCGTCGACTCGGTCGTCGACGCGGTCGGGGTCGTCGACTCGGTCGGGGTCGTCGACTCAGTCGTCGACTCGGTCGGGGTCGTCGACTCGGTCGGGGTCGTCGACTCGGTCGTCGACTCGGTCGGGGTCGTCGACTCGGTCGGGGTCGTCAACTCGGTCGTCGACTCAGTCGGGGTCGTCGACTCGGTCGGGGTCGTCGACTCGGTCGGGGTCGGGGTCGTCGACTCGGTCGGGGTCGTCGACTCGGTCGGGTTCGGGGTCGTCGACTCGGTCGGGGTCGTCGACTCGGTCGTAGACTCGGTCGTCGACTCGGTCGGGGTCGTCGACTCGGTCGTCGACTCGGTCGGGGTCGTCGACTCGGTCGGGGTCGTCAACTCGGTCGGGGTCGTCGACTCGGTCGTCGACTCGGTCAGGGTCGTCGACTCGGTCGTCGACGGGGTCGTCAACTCGGTCAGGGTCGTCGACTCGGTCGTCGATTCGGTCGGGGTCATCGACTCGGTCGGTGTCGTCGACTCGGTCGTCGACTCGGTCGGGGTCGTCGACTCGGTCGGGGTCGTCGACTCGGTCGTCGACTCGGTCGGGGTCGTCGACTCGGTCGGGGTCGTCGACTCGGTCGTCGACTCGGTCATCAACTCGGTCGGGGTCGTCGACTCGGTCGGGGTCGTCGACTCGATCGTCGACTCGATCGGGGTCGTCGACTCTGTCGGGGTCATCGACTCGGTCGTCGACTCGGTCGGGGTCGTCGACTCGGTCGGGGTAGTCGACTCGGTCGGGGTCGTCGACTCGGTCGGGGTCGTCGACTCGGTCGGTGTCGTCGACTCGGTCGGGGTCGTCGACTCGGTCGGTGTCGTCGACTCGGTCGTCGACTCGGTCGGGGTCGTCGACTCGGTCGTCGACTCGGTCGGGGTCGTCGACTCGGTCGGGGTCATCGACTCGGTCGTCGACTCGGTCGTCGACTCGGTCGGGGTCGTCGACTCGGTCGGGGTCGTCGACTCGGTCGTCGACTCGGTCGGGGTCGTCCACTCGGTCGGGGTCGTCGACTCGGTCGGGGTCGGGGTCGTCGACTCGGTCGGGGTCGGGGTCGTCGACTCGGTCGAGGTCGGGGTCGTCAACTCGGTCGGGGTCGGGGTCGTCGACTCGGTCGTCGACGGGGTCGTCGACTCGGTCGGGGTCGGGGTCGTCGACTCGGTCGTCGACGGGGTCGTCGACTCGGTCGGGGTCGTCGACTCGGTCGGGGTCGTCGACTCGGTCGTCGACTCGGTCGTCGACTCGGTCGGGGTCGTCGACTCGGTCGGGGTCGTCGACTCGGTCGTCGACTCGGTCGGGGTCGTCGACTCGGTCGGGGTCGTCGACTCGGTCGTCGACTCGGTCGTCGACTCGGTCGGGGTCGTCGACTCGGTCGTCGACTCGGTCGTCGACTCGGTCGGGGTCGTCGACTCGGTCGTCGACTCTGTCGTCGTCTTGGTCGGGGTCGTCAACTCGGTCGGGGTCGTCGACTCGGTCGTCGACTCGGTCGGGGTCGTCGACTCGGTCGGGGTCGTCGACTCGGTCGTCGACTCAGTCGAGGTCGTCGACTCCGTCGGGGTCGTCGACTCGGTCGTCGACTCGGTCGTCGACTCGGTCGGGGTCGTCGACTCGGTCGGGGTCGTCGACTCGGTCGTCGACTCGGTCGTCGACTCGGTCGGGGTCATCGACTCGGTCGGGGTCGTCGACTCGGTCGTCGACTCGGTCGTCGACTCGGTCGGGGTCGTCGACTCGGTCGTCGACTCAGTCGTCGACTCGATCGGGGTCGTCGACTCGGTCGGGGTCGTCGACTCGGTCGGGGTCGTCGACTCGGTCGTCGACTCGGTCGGGGTCGTCGACTCGGTCGACGACTCGGTCGGGGTCGTCGACTCGGTCGGGGTCATCGACTCGGTCATCGACTCGGTCGTCGACTCGGTCAGGGTCGTCTACTCGGTCGGGGTCGTCAACTCGGTCGTCGACTCGGTCGGGGTCGTCGACTCGGTCGGGGTCGTCGACTCGGTCGTCGACTCGGTCGGGGTCGTCGTCGACTGGGTCGTCGACTCGGTCGGGGTCGTCGTCGACTGGGTCGTCGACTGGGTCGGGGTCGTCGACTGGGTCGTCGACTGGGTCGTCGACTGGGTCGTCGACTGGGTCGGGGTCGTCGACGACTGGGTCGTCGACTGGGTCGTCGACTGGGTCGGGGTCGTCGTCGACTGGGTCGGGGTCGTCGTCGACTGGGTCGTCGACTGGGTCGTCGACTGGGTCGTCGACTGGGTCGGGGTCGTCGTCGACTGGGTCGTCGACTGGGTCGGGGTCGTCGACTCGGTCGGGGTCGTCGACTCGGTCGTCGACTCGGTCGTCGACTCGGTCGGGGTCGTCGACTCGGTCGTCGACTCGGTCGTCGACTCGGTCGTCGTCGTCGACTCGGTCGTGGACTCAGTCGGGGTCGTCGACTCGGTCGTCGACTCGGTCGGGGTCGTCGACTCGGTCGTCGACTCGGTCGTCGACTCGGTCGGGGTCGTCGACTCGGTCGTCGACTCGGTCGTCGACTCGGTCGGGGTCGTCGACTCGGTCGTCGACTCGGTCGTCGACTCGGTCGGGGTCGTCGACTCGGTCGTCGACTCGGTCGGGGTCGTCGACTCGGTCGGGGTCGTCGACTCGGTCGGGGTCGTCGACTCGGTCGTCGACTCTGTCGGGGTCGTCGACTCGGTCGTCGACTCGGTCGGGGTCGTCGACTCGGTCGTCGACTCGGTCGGGGTCGTCGACTCGGTCGGGGTCGGGGTCGTCGACTCAGTCGGGGTCAGGGTCGTCGACTCGGTCCGGGTCGGGGTCGTCGACTCGGTCGGGGTCGTCGACTCGGTCGGGGTCATCGACTCGGTCGGGGTCGGGGTCATCGACTCGGTCGGGGTCGTCGACTCGGTCGGGGTCGGGGTCGTCGACTCGGTCGGGGTCGGGGTCGTCGACTCGGTCGGGTTCGTCGACTCGGTCGGGGTCGTCGACTCGGTCGGGGTCGGGGTCGTCGACTCGGTCGGGGTCGTCGACTCGGTCGGGGTCGGGGTCGTCCACTCGGTCAGGGTCGTCGACTCGGTCGGGGTCGGGGTCGTCGACTCGGTCGGGGTCGGGGTCGGGGTCGTCGACTCGGTCGTCGACGGGGTCGTCGACTCGGTCGGGGTCGGGGTCGTCGACTCGGTCGTCGACGGGGTCGTCGAGTCGGTCGGGGTCGTCGACTCGGTCGTCGACTCGGTCGGGGTCGTCGACTCGGTCGGGGTCGTCAACTCGGTCGTCGACTCGGTCGTCGACTCGGTCGGGGTAGACGACTCGATCGTCGACTCGGTCGTCGACTCGGTCGTCGACTTGGTCGGGGTCGTCGACTCGGTTGGGGTCGTCGCCTCGGTCGTCGACTCGGTCGGGGTCGTCGACTCGGTCGGGGTCGTCGACTCGGTCGGTGTCGTCGACTCGGTCGTCGACTCGGTCGTCGACTCGGTCAGGGTCGTTGACTCCGTCGGGGTCGTCGACTCGGTCGTCGACTCGGTCGTCGACTCGGTCGGGGTTGTCGACTCGGTCGGGGTAGTCGACTCGGTCGTCGACTCGGTCGGGGTCGTCGACTCGGTCGTCGACTCGGTCGTCGACTCGGTCGGGGTTGTCGACTCGGTCGGGGTCGTCGACTCGGTCTTGGTCGTCGACTCGGTCGTCGACTCGGTCGGGGTCGTCAACTCTGTCGGGGTCGTCGACTCGGTCGGGGTCGTCGACTCGGTCGGGGTCGTCGACTCGGTCGTCGACTCGGTCGGGGTCGTCGACTCGGTCGTCGACTCGGTCGGGGTCGTCGACTCGGTCGGGGTCGTCGACTCGGTCGTCGACTCGGTCGGGGTCGTCGACTCGGTCGTCGACTCGGTCGTCGTCTTGGTCGGGGTCGTCAACTCGGTCGGGGTCGTCGACTCGGTCGTTGACTTGGTCGGGGTCGTCGACTCGGTCGGGGTCGTCGACTCGGTCGTCGACTCGGTCGGGGTCGTCGACTCGGTCGGGGTCGTCGACTCGGTCGTCGACTCGGTCGTCGACTCGGTCGGGGTCGTCGACTCGGTCGGGGTCGTCGACTCGGTCGGGGTCGTCGACTCGGTCGTCGACTCGGTCGTCGACTCGGTCGGGGTCGTCGACTTGGTCGGGGTCGTCGA